>CM060674.1:20301170-21501170 GCA_030686955.1 Odontamblyopus rebecca | reverse complement strand
AGAGTGCTACCTCAAATTAAATGGCTTGAAAAAAGCGTAGACAGTTTGCCCTGTTGACTAAAGAAAGGAAGTGAAGTGCCTTGCCTGAGGACACAACAACCAAACTTGACCCAAGCCTCACTATTTGATCACTGCCATTCACTGCTGTAGCCACATCTGCCCCGGGGTAGACTCGTGGAAGTGTGACTGACCACCCAGCCACAACAAAACACTCCCTCACGTCATAATGTCTTGCCCAAGGACAATAGCAGGGATTGAACCACCAACCTTTGAATATGTGACTATAATCGCTGACCCGCTGCTTTACAAAACTCTCTCTATTGTCGTATTGTAATGTATTCTTCTTATTAAAGTTCTACAAAAGTTTTTTTATGTAACTCTGAGATGAGGATCAAAACGATTTTCTGCAGCCAACAAAAACTGAAAGGAGGAGCCGTGAAAATAAGATGTTTTATAAATGAAATGTCCTTTGATATTTTGGTTCATTCTCTTTTTGTCTTTTATTTGACTGATAACAAGATTCTGCGCTCACACGTAGCGATAATGAGGACGATTTCGCCCATGGCCTGTGATGATTATGTGTACAGTCTGTATTCATTTGCAAATTTCATCGATACATATGTCTTTGTGCTTTTAAAGATGTACTGTGTAACTTTTCCAGTGCAGCCTCTCTCAAGATGTTACTGCTTTGTCTGCAATGTTCCACAGTATGGCATTAAACATATCTAACATGCAATTATTCAATTAGAGGTGTTGCTTATGGTCAAAAAAAACTTGTAAATTCTTACTGTAAACAAGGGATCGTCTCTCCACAGATCTGAAATGTGGCTGTCTGCTTGTCTCCATGGAGATAGGTAACTTTAATGCCATACTGTGGAGCATTCCAGGCAAAGCAAAGTGGTCTATAAAATCTTACAGACTGCCGTGATTCATTAGAAGAAGACGATGAAGCAATGCAATCTCCATGGAAACAAGCAGTTAGCGGACGCTCCACCAAAAAAGTTACATAGAGCATCTTTAAAGGGCCCATAATACGCTATTTTTTGTTCTGTTATAATGTTGTTTCCTCATCAAAAACAGACCTAGAGTTGTATTTTGTTTCATTCACACATGTTTAACACACAAATCCTGCATATTTAGGTTGAGTTCTTCTCTTAAATTGAAAACGCATTGTTCCACCTTGTGATGTCATGAGTTAACACACGATGCTCCACTGTGTTTTTAAACTTAATACACCTTCACTCGAGTCATTTAGATCATTTCAGACCTGGAATTGCCAAGCTCTACTGAACCAAAGGTAAAATGGAGCTGTTAACCTGAAAACTACTACTACTTCATGACATCACGAAGTGGAACGGGGCATTTTGAGCTTTGGAGAAGTAGACAGACTAATAATAAAGAGTGCAAATGAAACAATACACAACTCCAGGCATGTTTTTGATGAGAAAACAATATTATAACATGACTTAAAGCTCACAAGCGCCCATTGTGTGTAATATGGGACCTTTAAAACTGAAGGTTATTATTATTTTGTGTATTTTATAGTTTCACTAAGACGCAGCCAACCGCACTCAATGTCAGTGCAGGTCTCATTCTGTGCACTGCTATTTAAAGTTACACTGGCGTCATTAGCTTACATTATAAGAGTCTGTTTAAATTTTTAATGACCTCCAAAGAAAGAATACATTTGCTTGTGTATAGAGGTTGAATCGTCTGAGCCATTGCGGTAAATTTCTCGTTCGTATGCATGGACAAGCTGAGCTACGAGGGGGACCTTTTATGTTGCCATCAAATATTAATGTTATAATGGTTTGGATAACAGAAGCTTTTCTGCAGTGGTGGTAATTTTTAGTTTTCTCTGTGGGACAAAGTTATGAGTGTGTTGAATAAGATTTGGTGAGACAGGTCCTGATACAGCAAGTTTGTAAAAGTAAGAAATAGGAAGGAGTATTAAGACCAGAATAAAATGTGAACGAAAGCCAAAATGATATGGAAAAGTATTCATTAAAGGTACTATATTATACAAAATTGACTGTTGTCAACTTTAAGCCATGTTAGAACACTGTTACCTCATTACAAACATACCTGGAGTTGTTTGAGGTGGTATTTTTGTACCACTACATGACATCACAAGGTGGAACAGAGCATTTTGAGCTTTGGAGATGCTCTGTTCCACCTTGTGAAGTCATATAGTGGTAGTTTTTACCTTTTGTTTAGTAAAGATTGGCAATTCCAGGGCTTGCCCACCTCTACTAAACAAAATTATCCAAATGATTCTAATGAAGGTGTGTGGGATTTAAAAACAGAGTGGAGCACTTCCTGTATTGGTGCACATTGCTGTAGGTGTTGGTTTGTGTGTTAAACATGTGTGAATGAACCAAACACAACTCCAGGTATGTTTTGATGAGGAAACACTATTTTTACACAACATAACATAGATAAATAGTGTAATATAGGCCCCTTTTTATTGTTTTTTTATTTTTATTTTTTACTTTGTCTTTTTACTTTGCATGTTTCACAGTACGGCATTAAACCGTTCTTATCTTTACAGAGACCAAACCAGACCAAGTTACAGGTCAGATCTGTGGAGAGGCGACTCCGCTCACAGAATACAGGTTTTTCTAGGTATTTTTGAGCTATAAAACCACCTGTAATTTAAGAAATGTAAGGTAGAGCTATGACATTTACATAGAAACAAGCAACAAGTGATGGACCCCCAACCAAAAAGTTTATGTTTTCAAAAGAAAAAGAAATGTTTTCAAACTAAATAACCAAACTTATGATCCACAAATATTGTACCTTATCAGTATTACGTGTTTGGCTCCACACACTCGTCATATTAATGGGCAGATTGAATAATGGGACCACTTTCTGAGGCTTTTGTGAAAAAAAAAAAAAAACTTGTGTATTTTATTTATTTGTACTGACAGAAGATGCTGAACTTTGTAATTACTGGGCCTGTTTACATGAAAAACCGGCACACAGACCCAACCCAGGTCAACAAATCTGACAAACTATTCCAATTAAATTCCACTTTTTATTAAGTTACATTCTGCTTGCTCAGAACTACTTGGCCCAGGCCCTGTATTAGATTATAAATTGCACATGTAGCTGCATTATTTCACTTTCAATTTTTATTTGATTTGATTTTTTTGGCCCTATAATGAAATGTCTATAGGAGCCTTGTAAAATTTGGGTTGTCTCATGATTTCATTGAACACATTCTTTAGATTTTATGCCTACAACTCATCAGAAATAGTCTTCTTAAATATGAATTATAATGTATCTTTCATATTACAGAACGTGTACTACAACTGTCAACATAGTGGCATTTGGAGGGAGGTTTTTGTCACTTTTTATCAACTACATCTTTAGTTTTCACCATGCATATACTAATAACAGAACTGCTTAAAAATACAGCCTGTTTGCCATATACTGTATGTATAAATGGACTTTTAAGTCATTTTCTGATAGATTTAAGTGTTTATATCTTAAGCTTTTTTGCTGTGTAACTTTTTACCTTTGTATCTGTACTTTTACTTAAATAACAAAACAGATTACTTCCTCCACCTCTGTGTAAATGTGATTTGGGGGAGCAGGGGTGGTGGTAGTGACATGTGTCTAAAGAGATAAGAGGTGCATTAAAGGAAGTCCACTGCTGTTATGGCTCAGTGCTGAAACTGCAAAGATTTGATAAGGTATTTGTACTCGTATGGGACTAGGCGGCTGTGCAAAGATCAAATATAGTGGGTGGATTTTGATGGAAACAGGATAACGCAATGAAACTGTTTTTGTCAGAGGTGATGGTGAAAATGATTTGATGTTGTCCATAAAATGCTGCAGGTTTTTCAGTGATGTCTTGAATCTGGCAGCCAAGACTTACAGTCATATTATATGAACTTAAAGAGCCCATATTACTGTTTTCTGATCTGTGTTATAATGAAAAGCACAAACATATGTGGGGTTAGGTTTTGTTTCATTCACACATTTAACACACAATCCCTGTTTGTTTAGACTGCACTTTTAAAGCTCCTATATTACACAAAATTGACTGCTGTGAGCTTCAACTCATGTTATACTGTTGTTAACGATAATAGTATACATCCCTACAAGCTCATTATGTTCTGTTCCACCTGAGCTGTTTTCAGGCCAGCCAGAACAATGTTGGTGCCAGTTCCTGCATCAGTTACACAGGGAATCAAAGTGCTCACCGGTGAATGTCCCGCATTCAAACCATTTAAGTGCACCCGTGATGCGTCATCGACAGAGGGTGTGGATTTACCACCAAATAAAAACAAGGCCATATAACAATCGCATCGCATCATTGTCCCCAGCGGGTATTTGTACTCATGCAAATCATTATTTATCTGTGCTGAGCTCCACTACAACCTCTGCGGCAGCGACCCCGAATCCAAAGATGTAACCTTGCCAGGAGAACTCAGATATTGGCAAGATGAACGGTACATAATATTTTGTAGACTCAAAACTGTTCTTCTCATACGTGAAGAGACAGGTTAAATCTCCTTGCAATGGCATGTCCAGGCAAGGTTTACTTGGTTCCCATCGGGAACCAACTTTTCAGTTCCTGAACGTTCTGATTTTCAGCGTGAACACGTCAGTTGGTTTGAGATTAGGTGCGGGAACTGGCACTGGCACCGTTCTCTGTCGGCCTGAAAACACTTGTGATGTCATGTATTAGTTGTTCTCAAGTTAACAGCTCCTTTTACTTTTACTTCAGTAGAGATTGGCAGTTCCAGGGCTGAAAGTATCTAAATGATTCTAGTAAAGGTGTGTGGAGTTTAAATCACAGGACCACATGACATAAAGAGTCACCACAACAGAAGTGCTCCAAACCTGCAGGGGGCGCTCTCAGCATAAGTGCTCAACAGAGAGACACACTGGATGAGAGAGAGAGAGAAAAGGCTTCGCCTATGAGAGAGACAGAAAAAGGCCAACTGACTATAAACTACAGCGGGAACAAATTATTGTTATGGCTAATTGACCTGCAAATGTGTAGCCTTGTAAAATCTGGAGTGAAATACAATAAAATAAGCCGCAGGTGATGTACCACGTTGTACAGCGATATTTATTTAAATTTTAAACATAGTATATGAATATAATCAAATAAAAGCCACATTACTGTAACAAACATTGAGCTGTTACACTGAGAGCGCCCCCTGCAGGTTTGGAGCACTTCTGTTGTGGTGACTCTTTATGCAGCATTTTTCATTTGCAGGCGTTTTCTTGGTTTTCATCGTTTTGTTCTTTGCATCGTTTCTTTATTTGCAGCACATTTGATGATGATACATTTGTCTTTGTTAAATCCGAAAATAGCGCAACATGGGAGCTTTAAATTCACAAATAATTAAAAAGGACAATTCTGTTTTAACATGATGAAACACAATTCATGGAAAGTGACAAAAATATTTCCAGTTCTCTTGAAAAATCTTGTGACATTTCAACTTAATCTTGCAGTGATCTTCCTCTTCTTCTGTAAACACCCGCTGCCAGTGTCTTATCCACTATATCTGTTTACTGTACAAATCTATTTTCCCTCTGATCCTTGTACACAGCTGCACCCTCGGGCGACTCAGGCACCCTCCCCTCGCCCCGACCCCCACCCTCCTCCCCACATTGCCATTATGCACTTGATGCCTCGTAATTATCGCCGCGCTAATGGAAAAGCCCCGGCACAAGCAGAGGTGGGCTTCCTGTCGGCGTAAAGTGCGGCAGATTATTCCTCTTCAAAATCACATTCAGATTGCGGGATTGTTGATTAGCAGCTGTCTCTTATGGCATCTCCGTAATTGCATCAGCGTGGAGTTGTTGTCACTGGCGACGGAACAGGAAGTCTTTTGAGCCGTATCCGCGCTTATAAAAGAAAATGCGGCGTATTTAACCAGATCAGATGCGAGCAAACAGGTGCTGCTCCTCGTGGCGTTATAACATGAAATCCACTTATAGCCCCACCAGATGAGGCAGCCAATGAGGGCTCAGGTGGGGCATAGAAACCGGAGTTATCAAGATGGTGACATTAGAATTTGATACTTACATTGATACTTTGCAGCGACATCCTTAAATAAATATAAACACAGGCAAAATAAATACAGGCAAAAATGTTTTAAGATCAGGAAAAATACGAAATGGATTTAAACAATACATTTTCAGGAGCCTGTGATTAGTACGAGTGTTCACGGTCCTATTTACGCTGCAAATTTCTCTGATCTGGCCAAGATTTTAAAACTTATATCAGGTTATTCATCTTGTTTTCACATTTATTATCGATTTTCGAGTTCTGAGACGGCTTCATTCTCGGCTAGAGGTAGCTTATTTTAAGATATCTTGTCAAGTAAAATTCTCTGTCCGTGCAGCAAGATAATTTCACTACTTAAGTAATTTTCTGATAGATTTAAGTGTTTATTTCTTACATTTTGGACAAGCTTTTTGGCAGGTGTTTGATTTTCAACAAAAAAGTGAAAAACTGAATGTAATTTTATGTGTGAGAGATTTGTTTAGGCGCGTAAATCATTTCACATGTTGTAATTCCAACCAAGTCAACTCTTTCTGGTCAGACTGTGTTAAAATAAAGCTCAGATTAAAGTCTAACTTGAGTAACAGAGCTTCAGACAAAGCAGTGCATCAGGTTAGCATCACACACCCAGGGAATCTTGATGACGATAGATGCAAAATGACAATACACAGCCTCATTCCTGCATGCATATACTGTAATACATTGCATTTTACACAGGATAATGAATGACAAAAAGTAGGACATTTTAAACCTTCTGTAAAATAGTGTAGGAGTCAATAGAAAATGCATTTCAGAGTCAGTGGTGGGAAGGGTTCACAGGACAGAAATGACCCTTTCCTGAAGCTTTAGAATGATCTTGAGTTATATCAGAACAATAATAAGAGCACATAGACGAGTAAACGCCCATGGAGCACTACAGAACCTACCTGGACCACAGACACAGATATGAGTACGTGGAAATATAAAAGACTAGAGTGTTTTAAAGGCCATGCCCACGCTTTTATTTTTTTACTAAGCCCTGATGAAGGTTAGTCATGGCTGAAACATGTTTGCTTTGGCCGTTTAAATAAAGGCCCTTGAGCTATACTTTTCCCCAATACTTTTCCCTTTTCCTTTTTTGGAGTGCCTGGATTTCGTGGCCTAAAGTTTTGATCCTTTTTTCCAAGAGCGCCCTCTACCTGTTCTCACAGATTGTAACACCAGCAGCAATGAAAAGCAAAGAAAGAGTGGATTTTTGCATCATTGTGGCATCAGAATCGGTATTGAGTGCATTTCTTAGTACTAAAATTGAGTTTTAGTAGCATGACACTAGTGATGGGTGACAGTGATGAAAATGAAATAGCTTTTTCTTTAACTATTCTTCTCGTCTCCTTAGATTTGTTATGACTTTGCCTTGAATGTCCTACAATATGAAAGAAAAACTTGGCATGTGATGACAGACCATGGTGAAAATTACTTTCTATTGTCTAAAGAAAGAGCGTTTTTTTATTATCAAGTGTATTCCTTAGTAGTGAAATTGAGTTTTAGTTGGGAACAATAGAAGCACTGGTGTTCTAGTTTTCAGTTTGTACCTCATTGTAGATACTTTCCAAGGTTTTCCATTGGCTCTAAAACACAGAATTGTACAGCATGTGCTCATCTGAATGCAGTTTCTGAAGAGCTACATGTAAAAGGATTGTAGTGTAATCTGCAAGAATTGATTTATTGTCTTTTGAACTTTGCTTCTCATTCGAATGCAGCATAATTAACTGTGCGAGATACAATGGAGGAGCTGCGGTTCACTTATCAAAGACCTGAAACATGTCACTGCTAATCCAATCATAGGATTAATACGACTGTTTCAACCAATCGCAGCAGACCAGTCCGACCAGAGACGAACAAGGAAAATATAATCCAGCTGTCTGTGGAAATACATTGGAAATATACAGAGATAAGAGGAAAACATTCTGCATGCTTTGGTCTTTCGTGCCAGAGGAAATTGCCTTATACAAATCATGTTTATTTGTGAGTCTTATTAATGTGTTTCAATTCATCAAAACTGAGAGGGGAAAAGAAATCAGTTTGGCAAATTTCCCAGTCGTAGAAAAGGGACGTACTTTTCTGTTGCCATAGATGAGAAGCCAACGCGTGTACCTGTCTGAATACATTGAGAAAGTGCTCCCAGAAATGTAAGATTGAAATACAAATACAGGAAAAATGTTAATGATTATTACTAGTATTTGAAATCTATTGGTACGTTGCAGCTGATGTCCTCAACTTTCTCTTGCGGTGTGATGCTAACTATAGGCACTGCTCTGTCCGAGGCTTTGTTAGAATTTAATCTGAGCTTAATTTGAATGCAATCTGACCATAAAGAATGGACTTAGCTGGAACTACAGCAGTTGAGCTGAGTTGTGCTGCTAACCAGTTCCATCTCAAATAAACTTACAGTCACAAATTATGTTCAGACTGCAGGGCTTGCGCTATTCACATTTTTTTGTGAAATCTGATTTTTTTGCAAGGTCGTTCACATTTCCAATTAAGTGCGACTTGAATGTGATTTCCAGTGTGAACTTTAAATGGCTCAAAATTGTCCTACATCATCCCCCACATTGAAGGACACAATGACGTCGCGCAGCGAGTGTACTCAGTGTTTACGGAAGTATCCTTAATTTGGACGCGAGCATTGAGCACCTGGAGATTTTAAAGTTGCTGTCGTACCACTCTCGCAGGAGGAAACACGTCTTCATCGGCCTATTTCAGTGAGCAAACACGTCGGTGCTGGGCTGTACTGGGTCGCAACAGGTGCTTGTTACAGCACAATAGCCAAACTCTCACTTGTTGTTGACATGGGTTGGATGTAGGTTGGATAAATGAGACCTGGCTGTTCAGACTGAAGTCGCATGTGAAAAGATCGGATATGTATCGGTTTTAGAACCACATATCCAAGTGGCCTGAGTTGCATTTGAAAAACTCAGATCTGTGTCGTTCAGACGGTCATTAAAAGATCAGATACAGGTCACATAGGGGTGAAAAAAATCAGATTTGGGTCACTTCAGGCTGCAGTCTGAACGTAGCTTTAGTCACTCTCCTTGTTTGTTGAAAAGCAAACAGAACCATGACCACTGTTAATGACAGGCTCCTGAAAATGTGTTGTTTAAATCCTTTTTGTATTTTTTCTTGAGTTTTTTTTTGACAGTTTTTGCTAATATGTGCATTGTGTCGCTGCGGTAACTCTTAAACATGTGACATAATGATTCACTATAATTATCAATATGAATCATTTAACTACCCCTATGTCTTGTAATCTTTTATATTGTTCATCTGTTTTCTTGTATGTATGTTTATAATAATTTGTTTATCATAATTTGTTTGTATACATGCAATAAATTAGATGAAAAAAGAAAAAAAAGATTGATTCTTAGAAAGAAGCATATCAAGTTACTTTCATTCCGTGACTAAACTATGGATTACACTTTGAGATCTGTTTTATTTAGTTAAACTTTCTGCTTTAAATTACTTTCATATAGTTATCTTCAGCATAGTAAAAATCCCAGAGTCTCACACCTGCAGCATAAATGGCTTCTGAGTGGGAGCACCCTGATTGCAAAAACAGTGTCCAGATAACGACTGTGGAAACCGTTACACTCAAGTAGTTAAATTTAGTCATTCTAACCACTGGAAATAATGCTTGTTTTCCTTTCTCTTTTGTCCTTTTCACTGGGATGTGCACAGTCGGATGCAGGTGAAGTGTATTAGTATGTAAAACACCGTCCCTTTTCTACCATCACATCCAGCTAAGTGATTGCCAATAGACCACCCCGGGCTCTGCAGCTATTTTAACCATAAATAATGACACTGTAATGATCTTTAATTAATCACAGCGCCACTACCACACACAACTGTTTTAAGATCTCTTTTAAATGCGAGAAAAATGGGTTTAAACAACACATTTCCTGGAGCTTGTGATCAGTTTGAGCATCCGTGGTTCTGTGTATAGGTGTTTGATTTTCAGTTTTCTGTGGATGCCTCTGTTGTTGTTATTGATATTGTTTTTTGTTATATGATGACCACTATGATACTCAAATAAAAAAGAGAGAATGAGTTCTTCATGGTCAAATTGTGGTAAAGGTGCACTATGTAACTTTTCGGGTTGGTTTTCGGTTGCTTGTTTCTATGGGTTTGTCATTGTTCTGTTTGAAATGTTCCACGGTATGACTTTAAACAGATCTACCTTATATTTATTCAATTACAGGTGGTTTTACAGCTCAAAAACACCTAGAAAAACAGGCATTCTGACTGTGAGTGGTCGCCTCTCCACAGATCTGACCCGTAACTTGGTCTGGTTTGAAGATAGAAAGGTTTAATGCCATACTGTGAAACATTCCATGGAGACAAGCATTTGACGGTCCCTTTGCCAGAAAAGTTACACAATGCACCTTTAAAACAAAGGTCCAAAAATAACAAAATCTAGTCAAGTTAAGATGACTTGAATTAAGAAAGTTTTACCATGATTTGAGTAAATTTCACTTGACGAGTACAATTATCTGGTAGTGGAGACTTTTTGTACTTAAGATAGGAAAATACATCTTGCTACACTCACAATAAGAAAACCAACAACTTTTTGCACTTAAAATAAGAAACAAAATCAAATGTTGCTTGAATTAAGAAAAACACACTTATTCCACTGGCAGATCATTTGACTTGTCAAGTTGAATCTACTCAAATAAAGTCAAATGTTCCTAATTTAAGTCATTTTAACTTACCTAGATATTGTTTTTTGATGAACAGAACTTCAGACCGGGCAGTGCTTCCGGTTAGCTTCCAGGACTATTAATGCAAAGTGTAAATTGTATCTATGTGGTAAATAAATTGTACACACGGGTTGTATTTCCCACTTATACTCGTGTATCTAGTGAAAAAGCTGAATAGTGAGTGCAGGTAAACTTCACGTTTGGTAATTGTGCACCGTGGTCCTCTCTTGGGTGGTTGTGAACACTCAGATCACTAGCGCGTATATGCTGTTGTGATTTGAGACTGTGAGTGGTACTCGCGGGTCCCTCTCTCCAGACTCCACACCTTGTTCTCTGACGTGTGTGGCATTGGTATTTCCAGCTTGTCAGTCTCAGCTGTCGTGAATGCAAGTTTTTCCATTTTGGATTCACACATAGGTTTTTTTTTGCTTTACAGATTTATGGCTATCACAGCTTTTCACATTGGGGACTCTGCTGCCTGCAGTGTAAGGTCTGGCAGACAGTAGAGCGCACAGGCAGTGAAATGTACCAAGAAATATAACAAAAAATCTGTCAATCTATAGACATTTTTCCAGCAAAAATATATGGATGTATCCTGCACTGAGCATTGCCATGTTCATGTTTAGCTTGTTTTGGTTTACAAGCATCTATTTACACGCCAATGCACTGTGAAGAAAGATATATATAGATAGAGAAAGGAAGAGAAGAGTCTGTTTGTGTGAGATTTACTGCGTCGAAGTTGTTTAAATATAGTAGTAATTAGCAGTGACGCTAAAGCACACATTCAATTAGACCAGAACACGACATTGTAGCTCTCAAATAGGAGCATCTATTCTCAGCAGTGGTGTATAACGAATGAATGAGTGAGATTTTAATTGGGATTCTGGCCTTTCTTAATCATCAGTGATCAGCTTGGTTCTTTTTAACTGAAAGCTCCACTGCCAATCCTCCTGTCAGAAAAAGCGTGTGGTTTAGAGCAGAATTGTACTCCTATTTTTTGTGTTATGTGTAAAATCCAGTTGGAATACATGGCAAAAAGAGAAATTGCGCCCACCATTCTGACCAGAACTGAAGAAGCAGCTTGGATGAGCTCCACAACATATTCGACCAAACTAAACTTTTGTCCAGTTGACAAATTGTGTTTCTCCGTTTGTCTTAGATGATTATGATTTCCTTTATTTAATCTGGACTGTTCCGCAGCATGGGATTACATTTATTTATCTCCATGGAGACAAACAATGACACCCCCATGTGAAGTTACAGGTCAGATCTGTGGAGCAACAACCCCACTCACAGTTAGTTGCAATGAAGTGGTAGTTTTAAAGTTTTTTTTCTTTTTATCTTTAGTTCAGTAGAGATGGGCAATTCCAAGTCTGAAATCATCCAAATGTTTCTAGTGAAGGTGTATGGAGTTTAAAAACACAGTGGAGCACTTCCTGTAATATCACATGACATCACAAGGTGGAACAGAGTGTTTTCAGTTTGAGAGAAGAAATCAAAATACCCTAAATATGCCGAGTTTCTGTGTTAAACATGTGAATGAAACAAAACACAAACCCAGGTATATTTGTGATGAGGGAACAACCTTATAACATAGATTTAAAAAATACCGTAATATGGGCCCTTTAATATATTGCTATAATAAAACATTCACAACACATGAGCATTCACACTGTCTGTTCTAACGAGACAAGATGCCGTGTTATTTCAGCTCAGAATAAGCCCTTGTTATCTCCCCTCTGACCCCCACGGCTCTGCTCTCATCTCCTGCTCTGATGCTCTTCCACATCCAGCTCTGAGGAAAGTATCACTGGGAGCGCAGCTTTGCTCTTGTCCCGGGACTCTGCAGAAGGTCAAGTGTCCCGCCCCAGGCTCATTCTGACAAGGACCCAAAAACACACTCAATTTTAACTGATTTCAGCGTGTATTGTACCTGCAAAACTGTGCTGGGAATGACTTTTTATTTACTTTAAGGGCCCATATGACGCTATTTCTGAGCTATGTTATAATGGTGTTTCCTCTTCACAAACATAGCTGGAGTTGTGTTTTGTTTCATGCACAAATCCTTCTCTCACACTGAAAACACGTGTGATGTCATGTGATAATACAGAGAAGAGCTCCACTGTGTTTTTAAACTCCATACACCTTCACAAGAATCATTTGGATAATAATTTCAGCCCTTGCAATTCTCTACTGACTTAAAGGTAAAATGTAGCTGTTACCTTGAAAACTACCACTACATGACATCCTAAGGTGGAACTGTGTACATTTTCTGGTGAAGGTCTGTTGTAGTTTCTCATAGACACGATGCTGCTTCACTTAAAACGGCTCAGGATGCGGCATTCAGATCTGTGAATGACTCAGATGCTTTTCTGCTACTTACATATCAGTTTTTATAAATCCCAAGGTTGCTTTCAAAAACATTTTAATATGCGCACGACACTGAGTAATATTTCCACCTGCTTGTCTCCATGGAAATGCTATTGCTTTGTCTAGAATGTTCCACAGTACAGTTTAAACCTGTCTATCACGAGGGAGGCAAGCAGGTTACAGCACTACGCTACATTACAGGTCAGATCTGTGGAGAGTCGCCCCTATTCACAGAAGGAATTATTGTATTTTTGAGCAATAGAAACACCCGTAGTGAATAAGTTATGTATATGTTTAAAGCTGCACTGCGCAACTTTTCGGGTGGTCCTCTCCCTGCTTGTCTCCATGGAGATTTTAGTGCTTTGTCTGGAATGTCCCGTAGTATTTCCATCTAACATTTATACATTACAGGTGTTTCTATTGCTCAAAAATACGATAATTCCTTCTGTGAATAGGGACGACTCTCCACAGATCTGACCTGTAATAAAGCTTAGTGGTATAAACTGCTTAAACAGCTTTAATACTGTGGAACATTTTAGACAAAGCAATGATATCACCATGGAGACAAGCAGGTAAATGACCCTCCACCAAAAATGTTATGCAGCTACATAATTTACAGTCATACTTTCACATTTTAAACCCAGAATCATTTCACAACACACAAAAAATTATATTTCCAGAAATCTACCAAAACCCTCAGAACATTTTTATTCTAACATCCAAAAACATCAGATACATGATTGTATTTTGAGACTCTCTCCGTGCATCAGGTGTCTCTCATAACCTTGGAGAGGCTGCGTTCAGCTTGAATATCCTTCGTGATGCTGCTGCTGCTGGAAATATAGTTTATTTGTGTTGGACAAAAACAGGCGGTTTACAAGAGCAGATCTACAGAGAGAGGATCAGGCAATAACTACCAAAGCACGAGTCTGAATTTGAATCAAACTTTGTAGTTATGTCTCTGGTGATCCTCTCTTCCATTTTGTACACAAACCAGTATCTATGAAAGTCAAAGAGTTTCCAGCTTTTTGTCAAGTTTTAGTATTTTTCTTATGTTTTATGTGTTATTAATTGCAGTTTCGGTCTTAGTTGACGATGTTTTTTTTACCTTTACAAACATCTTCTGAAATGCAAGTGATTCTATAGTTTCGGTTCATATTTCAGTCATATCTTGTTTTTGTGTGGTGCACCAAATCTTGATTTTGGATGAAAATCTTGTATCTAATTTGAATATTAGTCAGTCTTTACAATTAAAGAGTGTCATTAATTATTACAGAAATTGGTGCAGTTTTGGTCAAATAAGTAAAAATCAGGTTAACTACAAGTTTATTTGCTCTTTGTCTGGTAAAATAAAGGCTAAATTTAATGTTCTTAATAAACATACAGCATTGCATTAGGGAGGGCATCTGGCATAAAATTGAACCAAATGTAGATCACCGTGCACTTGAGGGCAAATATTTATTTATTTTTTATTTACTCTTTATTTCAGACACAAATATTATTCGGTCCAAATACTGTTTTTCTGCTCAAAAATCTAAAAAAAAAAGCTTAAATGACAATTGTGTAACTTTTCGTTTGGCGGGTCTGCCACCAGCTTTTCTCCATGTTGCTTTGTCTGAAATGTTTCACAATACGGCATTAAAACTTTCTATCATCATGGAGACCAAACCAGGCCAAGCTACAGTTCAGATCTGGAAAGACAACCCGCTCACAGTCAGAATTCCTGTTTTTCTAGGTATTTTTTGAGCTATGAAACTGTTTGTAATTGAATAAACGTGAGGCCCAGCTGTTTAATGTCATATTGTGGAACATTTGAAGCAGATCCATATCCATAGAAACAAGCAGGTGACGGACCTCCAACCGAAAAGACTTTTAAAACAATTCCTTATAAGGCGGTATATGGATTTGTATGCAAAAATGTAAGTGCCTGAGTAACAGCAGTAATCATAGCCAACAATACAACACATAAAACTAACAGAATGGAATTGCATAAAAAAACATACATAAATACTCTTATGAGCCTGGAGTGATTTTTCAGGTCTTATTTTGGCCTTTTCTCTGTTTAACTCTCACACCAGGCTGTATTTCATCTTTAAAGTAAAATGTCAAGTCTGCGGTAATCCCAGGCAGCCAGACCTTTTCATTTCAGAGTTCACTCGGGTCTGGGGGCGGTGTCCACGGTAACGGGAGGCTGAGGTAATGAGATGTTCCACATGCCCACGAGACCATTAACCTGTCCCCATTAAAAAACAGCCCCCTAAAAATATCAGTGTGGGGTCTGCTGTCTTACAAAGATGGAGTTTAAAAAGGAAATTCAATAGTAACGTGTACTGTGGATTAAACTACAGCCACGCATGATTAAAGTCGACCCGTGAGACCTGTTTTCTGCTGTGACCTCATGTAATATAAGTGATATTTTGCATTGACATCACACTGCACTGCAAAACAGGCCTATCAAAAATAAGAAAAAAAAGACCAATTTTGCTGTAAAAATGGCCTATTTTAAGTGAAATTATCTGCCAGTGCAGTAAGAAATTTTCACTTACCAAGTTTTCTTAAAACAAGACGAAATATGAATCTTGTTCTAAGCAGTAAGTATTTCTGACAAGATTTTTCACCTTATTGGTTTGAGAAGGAAGTTAAAGAGGCTTAACCTGGCTTGATTTAATATAAAAAGTGCTTAGAACAAGTTGTAATATCCAGATAAGATAAATCAGGATGGAATATCTTGAAACAAGTCAAAAAATCTCATCTTATTAAGTAAAAAAATCTTAAAATTGATCTTTTAAGATGAATCTGCTTAATTCAAGTCAGTTTAACTAGGCTAGAAAATCCTTTTTTGCAGTGTGGGGGGTGTTCTACATGTATCTCTATGGGTGGAATGTTCAGTAGTTACCATGGTGACAGCAATTTTACATGGGAGACACTTTTTTAAGCGCACAAATCATTGCACTGTAGTAGTATTGTATTGTAGTTCAACTGTGTCAGCTCTTTCTTGTCAGATTGTGTTGGAATAAAGCTCGGATTAATTTAAGTAACAGAGCTTCAGACAGAGTAGTGCTTTGAGTTAGCTTCACTTTCTCAGGCTGCAAAGTATCAATGCACAGCAACCACATCATTTTTTGAGTATGTGTATGATTATTATTTCTCTCTTGGCACAAACTCGAAATAAAAACAAATCGAATCAGTCAAAAGATGCACATTGGCTCAGTTTGCTTTTGAATAAAATGTTGAAAAGGTTATAATATCTGGTTTAAGGTTGAAGAAAAATCCATTAGCGTCACGTCAGATCATCTTTTTACTTAAACAGCCTCCTCTTAAGATGCGTTAATGTTCAGCCTACTTTTCAGTGAGCACCTTTCAGAGCAGCTCCGTGTTCATATAATCTTTCATCTTCTCCCATCATCATCTTTAAGAGCGAATAAAAACTTCAGCCTGATAACAAATCTTCGCTACTGAAGTTGGCTGCCGTGTTTGAACCTTTACTTCTTAATCAGCGCTTATCTGTTGCCGTTGGAGACAGCTCGTTTTAATGAGGGATTTCTTTGCAAACCCCAGAACGCCCCCCGCTGTCCGCTGCACCTGTAAAATTATATATATAACCACTTCTAAGATGCATTTGAAAGCAATCGCTGTCGATTTAAACCTGCTTTACATCACCTATACATCAGTGTCTGCTATATTTGTCTTAATATCAACTCATCTGCACCACATTCAAAGCACCACCTGGAGACAAGACTTAAAAGTGCAGCTCCTCTTTCATTTCTACTTTGGAAAATCTAGTTTTCATTTATTTTTGGCTATGATTGTACAGAGGTCACCATATAATCATAATAACTAAAGAATAAGATAAAATAAAGCCATAGTGTGTAACTTTTCAGCCCAAAATAGACTAAAATTAACACATGCATTGAAAAACATGTGTTCTTACTGTGAGCAAGCTTGCATTTCCACAGACCTGACTCTTGAGCTAGAGGAGAGCCTCTATCTGCTTGTTTCCATGGAAATGTTGCTCAAATGTTGTTGAATATAATCTTATATAAACTAACTGTCTGTCTGTCTGTCTGTCTGTCTGACTTCCTTTTCTATGAAAGAATGAAGAAAGTTCCATACTGTAGCATTAAGTCCTTTCTATTCAATCTAAACCTAAAAGTAAACCTAAATATGAAACGTAAAACCTAAATATGAAGTCAGAATATGAAGTCGAAGATTGATTTTAAAGCAATCCCTGTAGATTTAAAGGTGCACTGTGTAACTTTACTGGTGGAGGGTCCACCACCTGCTTGTCTCCATGGAGATATTAATGTTCCAGTATGACATTAAACATCTTCATATTCCGTTTACTTAACATGTTTTTTTTTAATTTATGGACTTAAAAACTTGCATTCCTCCTATGAATGGGCTCGCTTCTCCACAGATTTGACATGTAACTTGACCCTGTTTTGTCACTTGCTGTCTCCCTAAGCAGAAAAGTTACACAGTGCCCCTTTAAACTGCTCTACATCACTGTCTTCTATATTTACCATAATAAAAACTCCTCTGAACCCCGTTCGAAGCTCTACCTGGAGTCAAGACTTTAAATTCAAAGTGTGGCTCCTCTTTGACTTCTACTTTGGGAGATCAGGTTTCAGATTTTGTTTTGTCTGGGCTTTATTTTTGAAGTAAAATAACGAGACAGGAAGCGGAGCCCGGCAGCTTTTGTTAGTCAAATGTGTCAAGTGGAATATGGAGACGGACTATAAAGGAAGATCCAATTACACTGTTTTCCTCTCTGGGCCATATCGGGTTTGCGTTGTGGCCCCTTTGCTTGTCTTTTTTCCGAGTATACGGCACTATAGCTCTTCAGTTTGAGGTGTTATGTGGGTAAACTCGCTATATTCAAATTTCCCAAGAGGCTTTGTTTTTGTACATTTCACCTGTCGCAAATTGGCTGTGTCTCTTTTGTTCCGCTCGGAGAATCACAGACGCCGTCCTATTCCCCACTCAAGGGCACATGTCTGTACAAAGGAGCACGGGGCTGCTGCTGATTCACTGCTATAGGGGTGGGATAGTGTGAAGCTTCCACCCTATGATAAACGTGACAGAAAATATACATATATTTTTAAAGATTATTAAATATATAGATGTTAGGTGCAATATTATTGGAAAAATACCGTAGGCTTTTGATATGTAGTTTGACCAAATATAGATTTAAGCCAGTCCTGTGCTTCTGCTCATCAATTACCTTACCTAATAAAAATTGATTGACTGATTAATACCTGTGTAGGTTTATATCAAAACAATGTAATGCCATTCATGTCAGAGTCATGCAGTTGTACACATCTGGAGATCTGGTGATTTTCATTTTAATTTCTTTGGCTCCTATTGTGCATAGTTATAGCTGCCATTCTCTCTCGAATTTATTATTTTCTTTCTCAGTAGTCGTTCATATGCATGTGCTGCGTGTCTCTTCAGTTCATTTAGACGAGCAACATTCCAGTCAATGCAAGTTTTCTTCATAGCTGAAGAAATGTCTGTTTTTAATCCATTGAATGAAGTAGTTACACAAATATGCTTCACACCAAAGTGATCAGGTCTTATAAATCCACTACAAGTTTATTCACTTCTGTTAAACGTGTGAGAAGCTCTTCAGGGACCTCAGTGTCTCTTTGTTTGCAGATTTGGGGTTTGTTTGTATCGATAGAGGCAGAGAAGGTTTTTGTCATAGCTGTGCAGATGTTGTTCACAGTTTCTCTGTACAAAGCATTGGAGCCATATCCCCAGTCCACATCAGTGCATCACAGTTCAGTGTTCTGAAGGTTTCATTTTCCTGATCAACACTCTCCTCAGGTCCCTCATAGTGGGCTTGAATTCTTGCCAAAGGTGATATTATGGGATTGGGCAGGTGCTGAAATGCTGGAGTTATTTCAGAAACAATCCAGGGACAAAACACTAATGTTGGACCTTTTGTTTTAGCACTTCTACCTTCCAACAGCTTAGTTTCAGTGGCTTAAAAGGTGAGCGATCACTGTATGTCCCAAAGGTGAGGAAATTAGGAGTGTCTGTTGAGCCTTTACACGTGTTAGTGACAGCTCAGGTAGAAATCACATTCATTTACACAAAGACAGGCTTTGATAGACATATTTTCTTCATTTTTGAATCCACCTGGTGAAGCGCCCGAAGGCAGATCTAGTTCTGGGAGGAGAGAGCGGCTTTGTACAAACTCTAGAGCATCTATACTGTGTCTGGAGTGTGCAACAAGAGACTCTACTGCTGCTTGAAGGTCTGCTGTATCAGGGAGTTTGATTGTATTTGGAGTCTCAACAGTAGCATGGAGCTCTGCAGCATCAGGAGACTCTGCAGCATCAGGAGACTCTACAGCATCAGGCTCTACAGTGTAAAGAGTCTCTTCAGAATAAGGGAGCTCGATTGTATTTGGAGTCTTAACTTTATCAAGGACTCCTACAGCATCCGGAGGCTCTTCTGTGCCAGAGAGTATTGTACCAGGAGTACCAGTAGTATCGGGAGACTCTGCTTCATCAGACTCTATTGTATCACAAGGCTCTACTGTATAAAGAGTGTTTACTGTGTCAGAGACCTGTACTGCATCAAATACATCTACTACATCAGAGCACTCTACACAACCCTCACTCTTATTTGGACTACAGGGGGTCTTCTTCTGTTTGTTTCCATGGAAATACTCTCTCTTTGGCTATGATTTTCCAAGGTATGTCATAGAACTCATCTACTTCCATGGCGAATGTTCCAAAGTATGGGTTTAACTTTCTATTTCACCCCGAGAAAGTTCCACACTCTACCTTTATGCCATTTCTATTGAGTCTGTGCTCCTTAAACGTTTTCCGAATTGCAAAGCACTTTGTATCTGGATGTTTTTGTCATAATAACCTCACTTACTACATTCAGAAAGATTGATTTCACAAATCTAAGCACATACTTGAGGAATTTTAACATGATAACTGAAAGAAAATGAAGGATTTCAGATTATATTACTGTGGTTTGATCAGTGCCAGTGGATCCTTTGCAGTGACATCACTATCTCTATGGTACAATGTTCAGCAATGGCGAAAATTGATTCAAACAACACATTTTTGACAAAGGTAATGCTAAAGCTGCCTATAAAGTTATTTTATAGCGTTTCCAGACCACTAATGAGTGAGGCAGGCAGAGCGTTTGGTTTGTTAGACTCGTGGCTGTTGTAAAATGTACTAAAGTGGTGTTAAGCTTCTTCTGTGCAAATTGGTCTTTTACATGCCAGCTAAGAACTTGCCCAATTCACTACACTAGTTTGTTGCCTTGACAGACTCACTACCACAGTGAGATCTCCGCCGAGGCAACACTGATCTGTGCTGTTTTTTGGCTTCTGACAGAATTCGACCACCTCTAGCAACGGACTTTAGCTTCAAACGTGCCGGAGTTCCCCTTTAAGTGCCCGTATCAGATCATCCGTTGTAATTCCAACCAAGTCAGCTCTTCATGGTCAGATTGTGTTAAAACAAAGTCCGGATTTAGTCGAGTAACAGAGCTTCAGACAGAGCCGCGCCTCCAGTTAGCTTCACACCCCCAGTTAATGTTGATGACGTCAACTGCAAAGCGTCAATAACCGTGAAAAATTCTTAAATTGCTTGATACTGCTTGACGTGGCGTTCCTATTCACGGTTCTGTGTTTTTCTGTGGAGTGAAGTGCGTGAGGAGGACAAAGGGGGAGGGAGGCGCCGGGAGAGCTGAGGGGGAGTCCAGTGATGAAAGTGTGACGAATGCTCCACTGACGGATGATTTGTGATGGTCCACAGACTGGGGGCTGAATAGATGGACAGCACCACACCAATACAAACGAGTGAGGAGAGAAATACTGCTGTCGCTACACAGGGACGATTCGGAGCGACTTTGGAGCGTGGCGTTTTTGAGGGAAAACGGTTATTTTTGTTGAAAGCAAAAAGGCGCACGCAGATGTCATTTTAAATTAGACTATTGCATTTGAGAGCTTGAGAATACACGCTGCGAATATTTATGAGGTGAATTTTTATGTGTGGTTATTAAAGTTGCACTGTGTAACTTTTGGTGGAAGGTTTTTTATTATTAAACAGAGACGTAAACATTGTTGTAAAAATGCAAATAAAGCTCACCATTCGCTCCTGTAAATAATTCTAGTCGTCTTATTGCTGCTGTTCCTATCAGTGTTTACAATAATACTAAAATAAAATTTTATTAATGAGTTGAGTTGATTAAGAATTTGCTCACATTATATCACTTCAAAAACATGTGAGTGAAAATAAAACTAAACCAGGCCCAAACCAGGAATAGACCAGCACTAAACAAGGACTAAACCAGGACTAAACCAGGAATAGACCAGCACTAAACAAGGACTAAACCAGGATCAAACCAGGAATAGACCAGCACTAAACAAGGACTAAACCAGGACTAAACCAGGACTAGACCAGGACTAAACCAGGTCTAAACCAGGACCAAACCAGGACAAAGCCAGGACTAAACCAGGACTAAACCAGGATTAGACCAGGACTAGACAAGCACTAAACGAAGACTATACCAGGAATAAACCAGGGCTAAACCAGGACTAGACCAGGACTAGACAAGCACAAAACGAAGACTAAACCAGGACTAGACAAGCACTAAACAAGGACTAAACCAGGACCAAACCAGGAATAGACCAGCACTAAACAAGGACTAAACCAGGACTAAACCAGGACTAGACCAGGACTAGACAAGCACTAAACGAAGACTAAACCAGGAATAAACCAGGAATAAACCAGGGCTAAACCAGGGCTAAACCAGGACTAGACCAGGACTAGACAAGCACTAAACGAAGACTAAACCAGGAATAAACCAGGGCTAAACCAGGACTAAACCAGGTCTAAACCAGGACCAAACCAGGACAAAGCCAGGACTAAACCAGGACTAAACCAGGATTAGACCAGGACTAGACCAGCACTAAACCAGAAATAAATCAGGAATAAACCGGAACTAAACCAGGACCAAGCCAGGATTAAACCAGGACTAAACCAGGATTAGACCAGGACTAGACCAGCACTAATCCAGGACTAATTATTATTATTATTATTATTATTATTATTATTATTATTATTATTATTATTATTATTATATTAGTAGTAGTAGTAGTAGTAGTAGCAGTAGTAGTAGTAGTAGTAGTAGTAGTAGTAGTAGTAGTAGTAGTATTATTAGTAGTAGTAGTAGTAGCAGTAGTAGCAGTAGTATTTGTATTATTATTTGTATTATTGTTTTTATTTTGATTATTTAGATTATCATGATTAATTGTATATTTTTGTTATTTTGTGGTGTCCTGTTTTTGTTCTGTTTTGCTTTAAAAAAGAAAAAGAAACAGTATTTACAGCCTGACACAGACCCCAGGAAGAACAGTGGCTGTTTTTCAGTATCTAATGGGGATCTAAATAAAAACAAACAAGCAAACAAACAAACAAAACCAGCCTCTCTCCATGGAGGTGTTGCCTGGAAACTGGAATGCTCCACAGAATGGCATTACCCTTACCGTATTTATCTCTACGCAGACAGCAGGTGACACCATACGGCCAAGTTACATGTCAGATCTGTGGAGAGGCGAGTCCACTCACAGTAAGAATGCACGTTTTTAAGTCAATAAAAACCCATGTTATCGAGTAAATGCAAGATGGAGACGTTTAATGCCATACTGAAACATTCCAGACGAGCAACAGCATCTCCATGGAGACCAGCAGATGGCAGACCCTCCTTTAGAAAAGTTACGCAGTGCACCTTTTAAACATAGTTGTTCTGAAGTCATGAAAATCAGTGTGTCATTCGTTCATTCTTTTTTGAAAATAAAACCAAAAATAAGAAAATGAAAAAACAGCTCTTTTCTTCATTATTTGTCTCACAAACCAAAATGAAAAAGACTGATAACGATTTGTTTTTTTCAGTTTTTGATTTTGTGTGTGAATGAATAATGGAAAAAATGGGTAATGGACAATATTTCCCGTTTCCCGAACCAAACTCCTGGTCCTAATATCCAGTGTGGAGCGTGTGTCTGCGTACGCCGTGCCACAGCGGAGCCCATCGCCAGGACCTGACTAGGATTAAACCAGGACTAAACCAGGACTGATCTAGGACTAAACCAGGACTAAACCAGGCTTCCCCTTCCTGGTCCTCACTGTTTTTTGGGAAATGACCATTATCCATTTTTTCTGTTATTCATTTAAACACAAAATTGAAAACTGAAAAAAAGGAGTTATCCTTTTTTTCATTTTGGTTTTGGAGACAAATAATATATATATATATTTTTTTCTCGCTTTATTCTTTTTAGTTTCATTTAAAAAAACAAATGATACACGGATTCATCCACATATGCTGTAAAAGCCTCTTTTAGGCTGGAAAAAAGACTGTGTTTGTATCTACATCTTATTATGATGTGTTTTTATCCTCTTCAAACCAGTTGGTGCGTTGTTAGCCTGCTAGTTGTTGTCAGCATTCACATCATGGCTCACATCACATACGCACATCACATCACTCTGGCTTCTTATGAAAAGCGTTAAAACTCATTGTGGTGAATAATTAGGACGCTAGAAATGCCTGAAGAAACTGTAAAATGAACTGTTCCTGTTTTTCACAAGACAAAATCAGGTACAGTGAGTAAAACAAAAGACGGCTAATTCTCCTCTTCCAAAGGCCATTGTTGAAAATCTGTCTCTGTGGACTAATTATGTTCGCCAAACTGCCTGCACCAGACCACAAGCTTATGGGAATTCACTTAACAGAACATATTTAGACAGAGAAGTAAACATTGTTGTAAAAATGCAAATTAAGATCAACATTCATGGCAGTAAATAATTCTCTCTTCTTTTTACTGTTGTTCTTGCCAATGTTTATTATAATACTAAAATAATAGTAAAATAACGAGTTGGGTTGATTAAGATTTGCTCACATTATATCACTTCAAAATCATGGGAGTGAAAATAAAACCAAACCTGGACTAGACAAGCACTAAACGAGGACTAAACGAGGACTAAACCAGGACTAAACCAGGACTAGACAAGCACTAAACCAGGACTGGACCAGGAATAAACCAGGACTAAATCAGGACTAGACAAGCACTAAACGAGGACTAAACGAGGACTAAACCAGGACTAAACCAGGACTAGACAAGCACTAAACGAGGACTAAACCAGGACTGGACCAGGAATAAACCAGGACTAAATCAGGACCAAACCAGGACTAGACCAGGACCAAATCAGGAATAAACCTGGAATGAACGAGCAATAAACCAGGACTAAACCACTGCTAAACCAGGACTAGACAGCACTAAACCAGGAATAAATCAGGAATGGACCAGGAATAAACCAGGACTAAACCACTGCTAAACCAGGACTAGACAGCACTAAACCAGGAATAAATCAGGAATGGACCAGGAATAAACGAGGACTAAACCAGGACTAAACCAGGACTAGACAAGCACTAAACCAGGACTGGACCAGGAATAAACCAGGACTAAATCAGGACCAAACCAGGACTAGACCAGGACCAAATCAGGAATAAACCTGGAATGAACGAGCAATAAACCAGGACTAAACCAGGGCTAAACCAGGACTATACCAAGACTAGACCAGCACTAAACCAGGAATAAACCAAGAATAAACCAGGACTAAACCAGGACTAGACCAGGACCAAACCAGAACTAGACCAGGACCAAACCAAACCTATATCAGGACTAGACCATCACTAAATTCAGAATAAACCAGGAATTAACCAGGAATAAACCAGGACTAAACCAGAACTAAACTAGGACTAAACCAGGACTAACTCTGGACCAAACCAGGACTAAACCAGGACTAAACCAGGACTAAACCAGAACTAAACTAGGACTAAACCAGGACTAACTCTGGACCAAACCAGGACTAAACCAGGACTAAACCATGACTATCTCAGGACTAATCCAGGAGTAAACCAGAGATAAACTAGGACTAAAAAAGGACCAAACCAAGTCTACATCAGGACTAAACTGGACTCGTATGTGTGTGAACGGCCCTTATCTGACCCACACAGAGGCTCACAGCCCTGAAGCTTTGTCCATCTGCTTTTCACCATTTTACTTTGTTCTGTTTATTCCCAGTAAAAACAGGCTGAATGTAAAACTGAGTAAACCCAGTAATGCTGCTGTTACTACAAATGAACCCGCAATTATAAAAGACCAACAAACCAACAAGTGATGATTGTTAAATTGTTGTGTTTCAAGAGAACCTTTCACCTCAGGCTTCTTTAAACAGACCACACAAAAGGAAAGGCACCTGGCAATAGCAGCCACAAACGCCTCTTTAACAAAGCCAACTGCACTTACCACAATACATGGTTACATACTTTGGCTGGAGTAGTTTGGAGTAGTTTTGTCCATTGTCCTGTTGTAAAAGTTGTAAGTAAAGTATAATATTGCACTGTGTTTGAATACAGTGTGTACTTTTCGATTCTGGGAAGTTTTTGTTGCAGGTTCGAATAACCAAAAAAAATCTATAGCTCTTCTTTTACTACTTACTATCCCAAAATCGATTCCAAAACTACAGAGAATAGCCTTGATATCTGATTTCAATAACAGTGGTAGTAAAATGATAAGGTTTCTGCGCACATTTTATCCTATTCTCATCATTTTATTGTTTGATTCGACCCTAGTTTTGGCAACAGTACTGAAAAATTAGCTGAATCTGGTATTGATTCCTTCTTTTGACCGTTAACTGGATGTTTTTTGGACTGTTTACAGGCTGATTTTGGCCTAGAATATCTCATAATGCTTGAACTTTTATTCACACAAAGCTGTTCAGTAGTGATGTGAAGGATAAATAACGGTTGCATAACACAATTGGATCTCTTGGATCTTATTTACTGGATCTTATTTACTGAGTTTTAAGGAAATAAGGGCCATTTTCTGTCCCTACACTGGTAGTGAGTAATATCGGGTAATGGCAGATACTTTGTCATAGTATCAATATCAGTATCGGAACTGAAAAAGCTGGATCGATGCATCTTTAATACTTGTTTTTGAATTGATCACTGTTTGATTTTCGATATTTCCAAAACTGTACTGCTACATAAAGGTTTCTTGTCTCCATAGAGATGTTTTTACTTTGTCTAAAATGTTCCATGGTATAACTTTAAACATATCCATCCAGCGTTTAGTCATTACAGGTATTTTTATTGCTCAAAAATTCAGTAATTCCTTTTGTGAACAGGGACGGCTCTCCGCAGATCTGACTTGTACTGTAGCGTAGTGCTGTAACCCCCTTGTGAGAGGTAGGCAATAACATTTCCACGGAGACAAACAGACGGCAGACCCTCCACCAGAAAAGTTACGCATTGCAACTTTAGCTGTGGAGGGAAGTATACGACCCTCAATATGAAAACAGTTTTATGAGCGAAGAGCCAAGTGTGTGCAGCTGTGTTTATGCAGCAAAATAATTCAAAATAAAGCATAATCTCATATTCTCATATTGGTGAAGCGCTCCGACTCTGAGACATAAGATATTGCAAACTATTATTAATGGGGAACAGGGGGTCACATACACTTTATTTCCAACACCCTTTTGAATATGTGCAATTTATTTTATTGACTATTAAAACACTGTATTCTCCCACAGCTTCCTGATATATGAGAATACATTAAGCTATGATGGCAAACATACAGTATAAATCATAGTTAAGTCTGTTTGTCTCTTAAGACCAGTGCTTATTTACCTTGTTCAGAAATATTTATTTGTTTTCCGCAGAGGCTGAGTTAAAATTACATTACCAAAGGCTCATATTACGCTGTTTTCTTTATTTTAATGTTGTTTGCTCATCACAAACACACCTGGAGTTGTGTTTTGTTTTGCTTCTCTCAAACTGAAAACACTCAGCTCCACCTTATGATGTCATGTAGTAATACAGGAAGTGCTCCACTCTGTTTTTAAGCTCCATACACCTTCACTAGAATCATTTGGATACGTTCAGTCCTGGAAGTTTTAGTCTCTACTGAACTAAAGGTAAAAGGAGCTGTCAACTTGAAAATGACCATTTCACAAGGTGGAACAGAGCATTTTGAGCTTTGGAGATGGAGACAGACTAGAATAAAACAGGAATAAAATAGGACCAAGCCAGGACTAAACCAGGACTAAACCAGGACCAAACAAGGAGTAGACTAGGGCTAAACCAGCACTAAACCAGGACCAAACCAGGACTAAACCAGGGATGAACCAGGACTAAACCAAGACTAAACAAGGACCAAATCAGAACTAAACTAGGACTAAACTAGGAGCAAACTAGGACTAAACCAGGGATGAACCAGGACTAAACCAAGACTAAACAAGGACCAAATCAGAACTAAACCAGGAATAATTCCAGAACAAACCTGGGCTAAACTAGGATTAAACCAAGACTAAACAAGGACCAAACCAAGAGGAAACTACAGTAGGGCTAAACCAGGAATGAAACAAGACTATATCAGGACTAACCCAAGACTAAACCAGGTCTAAACCAGGGCCGAACAAGGACCAAACCAGAACCAAATCAGGACTGAACTAGGATTAACTCCAGACCTAACAAGGACTAAACTAGGACTAAACCAGGACTAAACCAGGAGCCAACTAGGACTAAACCAGAAATGGACCAGGACTATATCAGAACTAAACCAGGACCAAACCAGGACTAAACCAGGACTAAACCAGGGCCAAACAAGGACCAGAGCAGAACAAAGCATTTTGAGCTTTGGAGATGTAGACAGGCTATTTTAAACCAAAATGACTCAAACATGTGTGAATGAAACAAAACACAACTCCAGGTCTGTTTTTGAGGAGGTAACAACATTATAACACGGCTAAAAGCTCACAGGAGTTAATTTGGTGTAACGTTGGACCTTTAAATTGCCAGGCACACTTAAAAAACATCCATCTTTCTAAACAAGTTGTATCCCGGTGCTTTTTAAACCTAAACTCTCGTCTCTACAGCAGTACCTCCAGTTAAATAAACGTTATGGAGGTTGAATTAAGGACTTGATGAGCTTATTTTGAATGTTACAACCAAATTTCCAATAAAATTACTTTGAGTGCTCCTTAAACCTGATGCATCCGGTGCTTTTTAAACCTAAAGCTCACGTCTCGGCGCAGACCTGTGAGTTAAATAAAGGTTCGCTCTACACTTGAGTGGTTTCTTGTATAGCGCAGAGTGCAGAGCTAATTATGTTTGTCAGATAATGCACAGACACACTTAAGAGGATCAGCTCTGACTGCACCTCTCTGCTCATGTGCTACTAACTTTGGATTTGGACTTTGGAGGAGGAGTAGTAGCTGTAGTAGTAGTAGTAGTAGTAGTAGTAGTAGTAGTAGTAGTAGTTGTAGTAGTAGCAGCTGTTGTAATTGTAGAAGTAGTTGTCATAGTTTTTGTCAGATTTGTAGTAGGAGCAGTAGGAGTAGCAGTAACAGTAGTAGTACCAGTAGTAACTGCAGTAGCAATAGTAGTGGCAATAATAATAATAGTAGTGTAATCAAGTAGCAAGTAGCAGTATGGCAACAGCAGCAGTAGTAGTATCAACAGTATAACAGCAGTAGCAAATAGTAGCAATATAGAAAGCAGCAACAGCAACAGTAATAAGTAGTAGTAATAGTAGTAGTAATAGTAATAACAGCAGCCATAGTAATAGTAATTAGTAATAATAACAACAATGTAGTAATAATAGCAGCAGCATAATGTAATAGTAGCAGTAGTAGTAGTAGTAATAATAACAGCTAATAATAGTAGTAATAATAGTAGTAGTAGTAGTAGTAAATAATAAGCTGTAGTAATAATAGTATAGTAGTAGTAATACTGCCGTAACAGCACAACAGCATAGTAATTAGTAGTAGTAGTAGTAGTAGTAGTAGTAATAGCATAGTAGTTATATTAGTATGGTAATAATAATAGCAACAGCAGCAGTATATAGTAGTAGTAGTAGCATATTAATAACAGCATAATAGTAGTAGTAGTAGCAGCAGCAGAAGCAGTAGTAGTAGTAGTAGTAGTAATAACAGCAGCCGTAGTAGTAGTAGTAGCAGCAGTAGCATTAGTAGGAGCAGTAGTAATAGCAGTAATAGCAGTAACAGTAGTAGTAGTAGTAGTAGTAGTAGCAGTAGTAATAAGAGCAGCAGTAGTAGTAGTAGTAATAGTAGCAGTAGCAGTAGTAGCAGTAGTAGCATTAGTACTGTAGTAGCAGTAGTAGTAGCAGTAGTAATAAGAGCAGCAGCAGTAGGAGTAGCAGTAGTAGCAATAGCAGTAGCAGTTGCATTACTAGTACTAGTAGTAGCAGCAGCAATAGCAGTAATAGTAGTAGTTGTAGTCACAGTAGCAGCAATGCAATAACGTGCTGTAAAAATAAACACGGCAGAAGTTGTAGACCTTTTTCAACATTAATTACAATCCCATTCATTAAATACTTATTTAAAAAATCTATATTTAATTTGTGTTGTAATTTTGTACCTAATTTATTCCTAATGTAGTGATAATGAAACACTCCAAACACCTACAGCTCTGTCAGAAAGTTTCATGAAGATCGAAATTACAGAACATTCTATCACTTTTCTTCACTTATTGAGAAAATGAACATGACAGCAATGTTCTCCACAGTTTCACAGTTTTTTTTTTGTTGCTTTGACATCTGCTAAAACCACCAGCCCATCTCCCTTTGACAAAGCTACTATTCATAGCTGCAATTATAGTTGTAAAGACGTCTTATTAACCACGGTGAGGATCAGGCTTTCATCATGTGAGTATATCTATTCTTGTGTTCTGTGCTGGAGATAATGGCCCCATGCTTTTTAATGATAACTTCAATCTAAACTGCCCATACTGACTCCCCTGCTCCTGGAACACTCTTTTGTGTTAAATCTTTCTTCTTATCACTCAAATGTGACGTTCGGGAGCTGTCCAGTGAAGAGGTGCTGAAATGGTCTCTGGTGCTTTTCGGATGAGTACTACAGAGAGAGGCTTTGTCCACTGCTTGTATGAAGTGGGGAGGCTCACAGTTCAAATCTTTTTAGTGAAGTTTGAGCTGGTTAGCAGGATTTCCTCATTAAATGGCTGCTTCCTCAAATAAGACTGTGGCATTAATCCAATTTTAACAGAGATTGAGAGTTTAATAGTAGTAGTACTTGTAGTAGTTGTACTTGTAGATGCATTAATAACTGCAGTTGTAGAAGTAGTAATAGTAATAGTAGTAGCAGTAGTAGTAGCAGTAGAAGTAGTAGTAATAGTAGTTGTTGTTGTTGTACTTGTAGTTGCCTTAATAATTGTATTAGTAGTTGTAGTAGTTGTTATTGTAGTAATAGTAGTTGTTGTTGTAGCAGTTGTACTTGTAGTTGCATTAATAATTGTAGTAGTAGTAGTAGTAATAGTTGTTATTGTAGTAGTTGTAATTGCATTAATAATTGTAGTAGTAGTAATAGTTGTAGTTGTAGTAGTTGTAGTTGCATTAATAATTGTGGTAATAGTGGCACAAATAGGACTGTGCAGTTAATCAAATTTTAACAAAGGATTCACTTTGAATAAAAAAGAGACTATATTAAAATTCTGGATTGTTCATGTTTTCAAAATTTTGCTTTTAATTTTAAATTAAAACCATGATAGGTCAGAGACAGAGTGAAAATTTGATTTTTTTTTGGTCATACTGTGTCACTGTGTGTTGAAACTGGTAACTGTAATTTACTGTGTAAGAACAAGTTTAACACAGTTTAATACAGTTTTCGAAGCTTGTTAAACCCACATGTGTATAGTTTGCATGTTCTGCTTATGTCTGTATAGATTTATTATAATTTCAGTGCATTTATTCAGGAACAGTATTTAGCTTACAAAGTACTTCAGTGCAGTTAAGATTAAAGGTGCATTGTGTAATTTTTCTGGTGGAGGATCCGTCAGATGCTTTTATTAAACCTTTTGTCTTCACGGAGACCAAACCAGACCAGGTTACAGGTCAGATCTGCGGAGAGGCGACCCCGCTCACAGTCAGAATGATTGTTTTTCTAGGTATTTTTGAGCTCTAAAACCACCTGTAATTGAATAAATGTAGATCTGTTTAATGTCATACTGTGGAACATTCCAGGCAGATCATTGACATCTCCATAGAAACAAGCAAGTGATGGACCCTCCACCAGAAAAGTTACACAATGCACCTTGAACTAATTTATACTATGATTTTGGTCCTGATTTAAACCTGGTATTGTCCTGATGTAGACTTGGCTTAGTCCTTGGTTAGTTCTGGTTTAGTCTAGGTTTAGTTCCAGGTTTTGACATAGTTTAGACCCATTTTGATGTTTGTTTTGGTACATGTATCAAACGCGATATACGATAAACAATTTGCAGATTAAGCTAGCATAATGAGTCGAACTTCTTCAGTTGTTTTCCTGAGAATCTGCTTCAACAAATCCTAACCTTACAAAGCTGGAGAAGCAGACATGTCTCCATTTTCACATTATCATTGCCAACACAGTGTATGCTAATGAAGGAAGAGTATGGAAATATTCAGACTGTGCACAGGAGCCTTCAGTCCAGTTGAATTTGACATTTCACGCCTCAGTACAGTGGATTTTTCAGACTCCCACCTGCTTTAAAGAAGTGAAGAAGAAGAACCAACCATCAGCTGTTAGTGGTCAAAGCTATATTTATGTAAAAACCCCTGCAGTTTCCTCGCGGTTGATAGAGCGAAGCCTGGAAGAAATGGAAAAGCAATTACCATGCCGATACCCACACTCTCGCCATTTTGTGTCAACAAGTTACAGTGGCGAGATTGAAGCCCTCCACTGCGCCACCTGCCAGGAAGAGGGTTCTTACCGAGCAAATCCGTGACCTTTGAGCTCCCCCCGTGTCAACACTACAGTAATCACTTAGCCATCCCCCACCGCGATATGGGGTCAGACCTAGAGCATGGTCGCATTATTTTTATTGTTTACGTTCTCGAACTTGTCCAAATCAAATCTGTGGGTTTTCAGAAATTGCATTGCAGCTCATGTGGGAATAGATATTTCATCAAAAGAAGTCACACTGGTACAACACTTGTTTTTTGTATCTGCCCACAGGACTTTTTCTGCTATAGCTGCACTGTACTTGAGTAGAATGTGATTGAAAAGTGGGGAAGTATTTAATGGCTGACTGTGGCCAAGAAGAAATGATAAAAGAAAACCATAAAGCATAAAAAAAGATCCTTATTGCTCACTTTTAGCTGTGAATTCCACGAGCCAAGGACCTTCCAAAAAAGTATTTCTAATATTTGTTGTACATTTGTCGTACCCTTTTAAAAATGTATTTCAACCATTATAGATCGATAAATAGCGTAATATGGGCCTTTTGAGGTTTATTTTATGTATTTTTATGAGATGTGTCTGCAGATATTTTTTTCACTAAACAAAATTTAAAAAAAGTACAATCCAATGAATTATACTAGTTACACCTTAATTTGAAATGTCCAGATGCAAATACAGAGGTTCAGAATTTACAAATGCAAACATGTAGAATATAACAGAATGTTTGTAATGTGCTATTGTTAGTTATTTTTTGTATTGTGTAAGTGATTCTTCATGATGTTTCATTAATGTAACTGTAAACTTCCTTTTCCTAACAAGAAAACTCTTCACTTAAACCAACTATGTTACATCAGCCGTTTGCGAATTTGTGAGTTGAGTTCAGAATTGAGTATTTTAAAGGGGAACTCCGGCACATTTGAAGCTAAAGTCCATTGCTAGAGGTGGTTAAATACTGTCAGAAGCCAAAAAACGGCACAGATCAGTGTTGCCTCGGTGGAGATCTCACTGTGGTAGTAAATCTGTCAGGGCAGAAAAACTAGTGATCAGGGCAAATTCTTAACTTCCACCTAAAACGCCAATTTGCACCCTGACAAAGCTTTCCCCACTGAGCATGAGAAAGCCCAACAGACTAGATGTAATTTCTTATCCCGTTTATTTACGAGTGAATTATATTCTTTGAAAAACATTCCCAAATAATTTTCTTTCAACAACTTTCAGTTTCTATTCTTCACAGTCAGTAGTCAATCCTCCCTCGTTGCTTCTGGCGGCTCCTAGCCGCTCGCCGCCGCTGGAGTTGGCAGTCAAGTCTTTTGGGCTTTCACATGCGCAGTGGGAAATCAACAAGCTAATGCTAAGGCTGCCTATTAAGTAGTTTTATAACATTTCCAGACACTAATGAGTGAGCCAGGCAGAGCGATTTGTTTGTTAGACTCATGGCTGTGGTGTAAGATGGGTTAGAAAGTGGTGTTAAGCCTCTGCAGTGCAAATTTGTGTTTTAGTTGGAAGTTAAGAACTTACCCCGATCATTACACTAGTTTGTTGCCTTGACAGACTCACTACCACAGCGAGATCTCCACAGAGGCAACACTGATCTGTGCTGTTTTTTGGTTTCTGACAGTATTCGACCACCTCTAGCAATGGACTTTAGCTTCAAACGTGCCGGAGTTTCCCTTTAAGTTATGCACTGCTAATTTCATCATCTTTTTATTGAATCATACTTACCTGATCAGCTTGAAATTCCTACATACTGCTCAAATCCACAAGGGTCTGGTATTGGATCAAGTTTGATTTCAGTGAACCTGGCCAAAAAGTAGATGAAAAACTAATAACATACACTCAACAAATATATAAACGCAACACTTTTGTTTTTGCTCCCATTTGTTATGAGATGGACTCAAAGATCTAAAAATCATTCCAGCTATACAATATTACCATTTCTCTCAAACATTGTTCACAAATCTGTCTAAATGTGTGATAGTGAGCACTTTTGCTTTGCTGAGATAATCCATCCCACCTCACAGGTGTGCCACATCAAGATGCTCATCAGACACCATGATTAGTGCACAGGTGAACCTTAGACTGCCCACAATAAAGGCCACCCTGAAATGTGCAGTTTTGTCTCACAGCAAAATGCCACAGATGGCGCAAGCATTGAGGGAGCGTGCAATTGGCATGCTGACAGCAGGAATGTCAACCAGATCTGTTGCTCGGGCATTGAATGTTCATTTCTCCACCATAAGCCATCTCCAAAGGCGTTTCAGAGAATATGGCAGTACATCCAACCGGCCTCACAACCGCAGACCACGTGTAACCACACCAGCCCAGGACCTCCACATCCAGCAGGTTCACCTCCAAGATCTTCTGAGACCAGCTACTCAGACAGCTGCTGAAACAATTGGTTTGCATAACCAAAGAATTTCTGCACAAACTGTCAGAAACCATCTCAGGGAAGCTCAACTGCATGCTCGTCGTCCTCATCGGGGTCTTAACCTGACTCCAGATCGTCGCCGTAACAGACTTGAGTGGGCAAATGCCCACATTCGATGGCGTCTGGCACGTTGGAGAGGTGTTCTCTTCACGGATGAATCTCGGTTTACATTGTTCAGGGCAGATGGCAGACAGCGTGTGTGGCGTCGTGTGGGTGAGCGCTTTGCTGATGTCAATGTTGTGAATCGAGTAGCCCATGGCGGTGGTGGGGTTATGGTATGGCCAGGCATCTGTTATGGATGAAGAACACAGGTGCATTTTATTGATGGCATTTTGAATGCACAGAGATACCGTGATGAGATCCTGAGGCCCATTGTTGTGCCATACATCCATGAACATCACCTCATGTTTCAGCAAGATAATGCACGGCCCCATGTTGCAAGGATCTGTACACAATTCTTGGAAGCTGAAAATGTCCCAGTTCTTGCATGGCCAGCATACTCACCGGACATGTCACCCATTGAGCATGTTTGGGATGTGCTTGACCGGCGTATACAACAGCGCGTTCCAGTTCCCACTAATATCCAGCAACTTCGCACAGCCATTGAAGAGGAATGGACCAACATTCCACAGGCCACAATTGACAATCTGATAAACTCCATGCGAAGATGTGTTGCACTGCATGAGGCAAATGGTGGTCACAGCAGATACTGACTGGTTCTGAGTCCCCAGACCCCAATAAAGCAACAACTGCACATTTCAGAGTGGCCTTTTATTGTGGGCAGTCTAAGGTACACCTGTGCACTAATCATGGTGTCTGATGAGCATCTTGATGTGGCACACCTGTGAGGTGGGATGGATTATCTCAGCAAAGCAAAAGTGCTCACTATCACACATTTAGACAGATTTGTGAACAATGTTTGAGAGAAATGGTAATATTGCATAGCTGGAATGATTTTTAGATCTTTGAGTCCATCTCATAACAAATGGGAGCAAAAACAAAAGTGTTTATATTTTTGTTGAGTGTATTTTAGATGTTGTGAATGAATGGAAATGAGCTATTTATTTGTGGCCATAAAGTCAAACTCTTTAAAAACAGGTTCCTTATCACAGTAATCAAAAGTCAATTAACAGAAAGTGTGGTCTGTAAACTTTCATTTCATTATTTTTCTGAAGCAAAGGACTTCATTGTTTTGTATATCTTTGTGAACACCTTTAAATCAGCAGTAATTTACATGAGGTGTCACAGTTCAACTATTTATTTTGCTATAATCTGGTGCAGACATCTTTATTTTTTCATTCTTAAAGGCGCACTATGTAACTGTTTTGGATAGAGGGTGCACATTCTGCTTGGAGATGTTATTGCTTTGCCTGGAATGTTCCACAGTATGGCATTAAACGTATCTATCTCCGCTGTGCCACACACCTTCACTATAATTTATTATTATTATTTTATATTTCTACCGAATTAAAAATAAAAGGAGCTGTTAACTTGAAAACTACTTCATGACATCACAAGGTGGTACAGAGCATGTTGAGGTTTGGAGATGTACAGACTATTATTGCATGTTTTTGAGGAGATAACAACGTTCTAACATAACTTAAAGGTCACATAAGTCCATTTTGTGTAATGTAGGACCTTAATCCAACATACAAGACTTACTCAACCAATTACTCTACAAAATGTTGCACGAATTTGATATGATTTGAACACACAACACAATCAGGTCCATGTTGAGTTTTGATGTCCAGAGAGAGCAGATATCCTTGGGGTGAGTGATGGTGCGGTGGAGCTGCTGTTGACAGCTCATGTCGGGCGATCTGTTTGAATATCAGAGTTTGAGGAGCTCCAGGAGGTTTCTATATGCGGCCATTGTGCACACGGAGAGACATGTTTCTGACAAAGTCCTGACACTTAAGGTCATTACCACTGCCAGAGAGATGAGGGGAGGAGGAAGGAGAGAAGAGAAAGAGGGGGAGGAGGAGAAAAAGGATGGAGAGATAGTGTGTACACAAGTGGCTTCACACACATTTAACCAAGACACCTGTAACAGCTGTAATGTAACATGCAATGACAACTTCCGGCAGGCTCTGTTCACGGCACGTCTGACAAAATCTAGGAGAAATGAGAAAATGTCCCAGTTTTCTTCATGTACATGTCATTGTAGCGCTCCGTTATGTTTGGCTAATCAACAGTTGCAAGCATACCTCAGGTTTCATCATTTCTGCACTGACACATAGAGAACACTGGGCACATGCGATTAGAAGAGATGAGGACGCTAAATTCAAGATTATTCCAAACAGCACATACATATAGAGTCTTTATTTTACCACTGATGACATTTACAGACAGTGGGTTTTATCATAGTCAGTGAGTCCAGTGTGGGTAACTGTGGTGGGAATCTTTTACTTTGTTTTCTGTTGTGGTCTGTTTAAACTAAAGAATGTATTTTATGGATTTAGATAACTGTAAACTAACATCTGCTACAGTATTTCTGTATTCCTGCCACACGTGATGGTGTAATCTGCTGTTCCTGGAGTATTTCATGGTAGGTCACTCTGCTCTGTCTTTATCCAGTATCGTCAAAACAACAATCTGTTGCTTTGTTCATTCTCATCATTTTGAACAGTGAGATCCTTGGGGGAAATCTGATCGATGCACAGCTGAACCAGATGAGTAGTCTCTGTTTGGAGGTTGTTTAGATATAGTATGTTTTACCTCATGTTGATTTTATGATGTACAGTCCTCAAACTCTGATATTCAAACAGATCGCCCGACATGAGCTGTCAACAGCAGCTCCCCCGCACCCTCACTCACTCCAAGGATATCTGCTCTCTCCGGACATCAAAACTCAACATGGACCTGACTGGGTTGTGTGTTCAAATCATATCAAATTTGTGCCATTTGTGAATTTGTGCTCCCTAATCTGAATGGCATAACAAAAACAGGCTTCTTATACAGTTGTAAAATCAGCTGTATAAGAAGCCTGTTTTTGTTATGACAGTCAGATTAGGGAGTGACGGACCTGGTGTGAGGGACAGAAGGTTTCATTTTCACTTTTCTCCAGTTTTAATTTTTCTCAGATTTAGAAATCCACAACGGTAACTCCACCGGAAGTTTCCAAATGTGTTCCTGTGGTCATTAGCCTATAGTGATAGACTAGTGTTTTGTCATTGGTAAGTTAAAGCATGTAGTTATGGATGAGTATGGATTTTTGAATAAGAATGTATAGTTTTATGATTGCATAATGTGATCCTCATGGTGTCTCAGCGACTGTTTATATAAATGGGCATAGCTACCCCACCAGCCTCCACATCCCAAATAGGAAGTGAGCATGGGGGCGCTTCCAGTTCCTCCCGTTGACTTTGCATTGAAAAGACTGTCACACCTCTGTGTAACTGCTGTTGTGAGCCGCGCCGTTTTGGTCTTAAAATGTTTGTATTAACCTGCTCTACATGATCCTGGTATTTTTTTTTATCTCTCTATTTTGTTCGTAAATAAATTTCTATTCGTAATATGGATCTCAGCTCCAGATTCGCTTCATTTGACTGGAGCTGAACGCTATTGATGACGTTACACTCCCTTTGTCCACTTCTTTATTCAGTCTATAAACTGGACAGAAATATAACAGAAAGATCATTTATTGTGTTCCCTGAACGCAGTGGTATTATTCAGTATTTTCACTATAAACATAACGCCGTGTGTCTTGTGTGAAGCTTTACTGCTGTGCACTCCCATCATGAGACCTACACTTATCTTTTGAATTAAGTCTGTGTCAAAGCAACAATTAGACCTGGGGGTGGAATATGACCTTTCAGACGATCGACATCCTTCGGCCATATGCATAAACCCAGGCTTCAAACTGCACAGCTAATTACAGATGTAGCTCTGTACAATGGCACAATTATTTTTATCAACATCATAATCAGCCAGCAGCCGTTAGTTTGTTTCTGGTAATTAAACGTCTGTGATCAGAGCCCAAATACAGCCCGGGTACATAGTATTTTGTGATTGTGGGGAATAATAATTAGGCTATAGGCTTCCACTTCATTTGGTTTGACAGATTTATTTGTGCGCTTGACTGGGTTTTAATGTGGGGATGTTGTTGAGTTTTGAGACTCAGTTATGCTAGTTAGAAAGTACTGCTGAACTGTGTAACTGGCAAAAGAAACACAAAAACATAATGATAGTAAAGAGGGACTTAGCAAGGATTCAGTGAGGATTTGGATTACAGGAACCGCAAACAAAATAATGCATCTAGTTTGAACTCAGCCAGGTCTCACTATCGCACCAAGAGGGTCCATCACAGGGTTGTAAAAAGGATTGAAAATTAGATATTGCTCAATACGAAAACTAGTATCACACCCCTACACACTACATCAGTAGGATGGTGGTAATAATAAAATTGTGAAACATTCCTATTTATCCGGGATAGTCCCAGTTATGAGCCCCGCGTCCCCCTGTGTCCTCTGTCCCAGCAGATTTATCCAAAACCAGTGATTTGTCCCAGTTTCATACAAGAAATGCCCCAGGTGTCCCTATTTTGGACCAATCTGATCACTGCCAACAGTAAAGAGAGGCATAAAATGTTATTTGTTTAGGTAAAATACAGAAAAGCTGCTAAAAAATGACCAAAGCTCAAAGAAAATGTGACTATACTGCAGAGTGCATAACTTTTTCCATAATTTTCCTTAATTACATACTCATTTTACAATTTTATTATTCCCAACCAACCCAAACCAGACATATGAGAGAGAACTATTTTTATCTTTTATCTTATTGTATTTATCTTATCTTGTGCTATACTTATACTACATGTTCTTGGTCGGTTGCATCTGTAATGAAGAGAATTTCCCCCCGGGGATGAATAAAAGTAATTCTGATTCTGATTCTGATATTCCAGTTTTTATTTTGAAAATCTGGTCACCCTTATCACTCCAAGGAATGTTGATAATGTCAAGTTGTGCTATTTTTACGTATACATTTATACAATCATGCCTTATTTGACATCTTATCTTGCCATCTCTTTGCTACTTATTTTTTAGAATGTATTATTACCATTTATATGTTTTGCTCTTTGTTATTATAATGTGATGTGTGAGCTATTGTGTCCGAGTAATTTCCCTTATGGATCAAAAGAGTGTCTAAGTCTAAGTAAAGTGTCACTCGCTCCTGTATCCATGAGGCAGAACCGTACACAGGCAGTGTTTGGTGCTTGTTATATTGTGTGCAGGAGGCTCTCGGACCACATCACATCTGTCATCGGCGATAGGCCCTGGTCCGCTGTGGCCCCGGCGTTTGGTCTGATAGATCGGCTGTAGAGAAGTCCTTTCACTGTTGTATATCACGGAGCTGATGGTAAATACGCACTGAGCTGTCAGACACGTGCTAATGTGGTTCAGAGGCACAAGAGGGAACTGGGTGGGCTTCAAATCATCTCCTGTTTATGTTTGGTGTTTGGGAAATGAATGAAACTGACTTGAATGGATATGGTTCTGATTGAGTGGTTAAAGGTTCTGTATTACACAAAATTGTCTCTTGTGAGGTTTAAGGCATGTTATAATACTGTTAGATCATCAAAAACATACCTGGAGTTGTGTTTTGCTTCATTTACATGTTTGAGTAATGCTTTATTATTAGTCTGTCTACAGCTACAAAGCTCAAAATGCTCTGTTCCACCTTGTGATGTCATGAACCACTATTCAAGTTAACGGCTACGTTTTTCTTTTTTGTTCCTTACAGATTGGCAATTCCGGGGCTGAAATTATCCAAATGATTTTAGTGATATGGAGTTTAGAAACACAATGGAGCACTTCCTGTATTAACATATGACATCACAAGGTGGAAAAGAGTGTTTTCTTTTTGAGAGAAGAAGTAGTCAGCCTAAATATTCTGAGTTTGTGTGTTAAACATGTGTGAATGAAACAAAACACAACTCCAGGTATGTTTTTGATGAGGAAACAACATTATAACTATATATTAAGATTGGTGCTGATAAATAACATGAATTATTATTATTTATGCAAAAGAATGCGAAAGAATGCAAAAGGTCTGAGGCACTTTGTGTTTTGAATGCTGATTTTAGCTCATTTTCATCAGTAGTCCCTTTGCCAGATGTGAGAAAGGAAGCTTTAAAAATATGGCTAAAAATCACAGAGGAAACATTATCCAGTCATATCGTTACTATAATCTTGCAATATGTAGCTGCATGTGCAAAAAGATGATTCAGGCATATTTTTTTTTTAGATTTTGTTTTTCATCTAGGTTTGACCCATTTATCAAACAGCACCTTTGGGTTTTTTAATGCAGTTTCAGTAGCACCAATCTTACATTAAAACTAGATGAATTAAACAGTTGTCTGAAAGCACAATTTGCATATTCTCTGAGCTCTGGCCAATCAAAGCTGTACAGTGCTGTTATGTGATTTTGTAGGTACAGAGAGGAGCAGAAACAGCAGCTGTTGTGCGAAGATGGGACTTGAACTGTACTCAGTATCTATATGAATTTAATGTGTAATAACATAACTAGAATTACATTTAAAGGCTCTATATTACACAAAATAGACTCGTATGAGCTTTAAGCCATGTTGTAATGTTATTACCTCAAAAATGTACCTGGAGTTGTGTTTGATTTCATTCACACATCTTTGAGTAATGTTGGTTTATTAGTCTGTCTGCATCCCCAAAGCTCAAAATGCTCTGTTCCACCTTGTGATGTCATGAAGCTGTAGTTTTCACGTTAACAACTAATTTTTTACCTTGAGTTCAGTGGAGATGAGCAATTCCAGGGCTGAAATCATACAAATGAGTTCAGATTTCAGAGTTTAAAACCACAATGGAGCACCTCCTGTATTACCACGTGACATCACAAGGTGGAACAGAGTGTTTTCTGTTTGTGAGAAGAAGTCAGTAAATGTGCAGGGTTTGTGTGTTGAACATGTGTGAACGAAACAAAACACAACTCCAGGTCTGTTTGTGATGAGGAAACATTATAACATGGTTCAAAAATAATATATTTGCTTTTTAATTACAATTACAAGTGCCTGTTTAAAAGTATAATTACTGAAACACCAACTCAAATGCATTAACATGAGTAGTTACTTTGCGTCCGTGAATAATAATACTACTGCAAATTTTGGAGATACTTTTACCCACTCATGTCTAGACAAATCTCCAAAAGTCTAAATAATCAGTTTTGACACTTAAAGAAAAAAGACTAGGCAACAGTTACATCTAAATTTCCTGTGTGAAAATGTAGTACTTCAAGTCTGTGGCATTTAAAGACCATCTAAAAATCCACTTTCTTGAGGACATCTTCCAACACCTGATGGGAAATGACATTTAATCGCCCAAATTAATGAAACTGATTTGGAATTTCAGGACAAATTTTCATCCTCTTGTTTTTGCCACGAGCTCTGTGATACAGCTGCTGCGCATTCTTCACACACTTTGCAAATGAGTTGTTTTTAATCAGAACTAAGTGGCTAACCAACAGTGGATAGTATCTTATAATTGAAGTGTGTTGTAGCAGAGTAGATAACCCGTCGCATTTTTTGCTTGTATTCGGAAAAACACAACAAAAAAGCAACTATAACAAATGAGCAGAATAAGCCTTGGGAATTGATGAGAGCTAATTAGTCCTTAAGCATCAGCACTGCACATCAGAGCGTCGCAAGCAAATCCAAGTCACTGTTTTACTTCATGCTATTATCAAATCACAGAGAAAAAAAGTGTTTTAATTGTAGGTTAGAGCGCTACAAACTTGTTCTGAAATGCTTGGGCTTCTTGTATTAGTTTATGTGTAAAACCCCTCAGTCGTCCAGGTAGATTAGTTTTGTTTATTAGTTTTAGTATTAGTTTATTTTCTCTCATTTCATTAAAATCTTACTTTATAAAGGGCCCATATTACTCGATTGCCTGATCTATGTTATAATGTTGTTTCCTCATCAAAAACATACCTGGAATTGTGTTTTGTTTCATTCACACGTTTAACACACAAATCCTGCATATTTAGGCTGAGTTCCTCTCTCAGAAGAAAACACTGTTCCACCTTGTGATGTCATGTGGTAATACAGGAAGTGCTTCACTGTGTTTTTAAACTTCACACACCTTTACTAGATTCGTTTGGATCATTTCAGCCCTGGATTTACCCATCTCCACTGAAGTAAAGATAAAAAGTAACTTGAAAACGACCTCTTGATGATGTCACAAAGTGAAACAGAGCATTAGGACTAATCAAACATGTACGAATGAAACAATACACAGCTCCAGGTTTGTTTTTGAGGAGGTAATAACATTATAACATGGCTTAAAGCTCACAGTGATCCATTTTGTGTAACATAACACCTTTAAACATACCATAAGTCTAATCACAGTTGCACACAAAAATAGTCTGTTACTTTTTCTAATTGATTTTTTTCTCCCTAATCTTAAAACATGCAAAGGGAAATCCTTCCTCTATGTACTTTCGACCCTTTAACCTAGCAAAAGATCTCGAAATGGGTCCTGTGGTGCTGAACAGCTGTTTATCATTGCTGCACTCAAATATGGGTCAAGTGCAAAGGACAAATTTCCAAATGGGACCAAAACCATTACCAGTTCTTGTTGTTTGAAAATAGCAAAAAGTTGTTTCAAAAAAAGTTAAAACCGTTCCTAACTGTAACTGTTTATGTAGGTATTATTGTTATTGACATTGTTTTAATTGTTATTGATTGACTCATTTATTTTAGTTACTACTTGTTTACTGCATATTGAGCTTTCATGTCTTGTGGTTGTGTGTGTTTGTGGTTTATGTATTACACAAAAATGTTTGTAATGAATTTGAGGAGACCCCAGGAAGAATAGCTATTGATATTTCAGTAGCTAATGGGGATCTTAATGAACTAAACTAAACTAAACCAGACCTAACCCTGGACTTGCCTCTGCCGAACTCATATCAGTTAGAATCCACCGCAGCCCCTCAGAACCTGCATCCTGATCACCGCAGATACTGGAGGAATATATTTTAAAAGTGTTTTGCACCTGAGGCAATGTTTTACGCTAACCTCTTTTTGAAGGACGTGCCGTTTTGCTCCACTGGTCGCCCTGACAACCACCGTACGCACATGTGGGATTGTGGGTAATTGACTTCAAGAGGCCATCTGACTTTAATTAGCCCCATTCACTATACACTGGACAGCACCAGGACATACTGCAGGTATTAATTAAAACTATGCAAGTAAAACATTTCTCTCCAAGGCTTAAACTATTACTACTATTACTCTATAAGTGTAATGCACTGTGCACGTTCATAACAGAAGCTTAAAGGTTCATTATGTAACTTTTCTGACTGTGTATTATGGCGCCATCAGGTCAAATTACAGGTCAGATCTATGGAGAGGGGACCTTGCTTCATAAATCTGTACCATTGCATGTTCATAAAGCTGTTTTTGAGCAATAAAAAACACATGTAACTCAATAAACGCTAAATATATCACCATAATGTCATGCTGTGGAACATTCCAGACAAAGCAATAACATCTCCATGGAGACAAGCAGGTGACAGCCCTCCCCACTACCATAAAGGTTACGCAGTGTAGCTTTAACTTCTTCTTCTTGTGTCATGCAGGTGATGAGTTAAACTTTTTTACTGCTGATTACAGTTTGAAAAAATAAATTGGTCTTCTTGCCCGAGTTGCCTCCGATGTAAAAGAGGCTGTTTATTGCATCTGGATCATAAGCTTTAATAGGCTCTAGTGTCCTAAATATTATCTCACACTTTGTTACTGTGAAGTACACTGCCGCAGCTTGTTTTAGCTTAAGATTTAGGTCTGTGAGTTTTTCATTACATTTTGAATGAGTTTAACTTTTTAGAACTTCTAAATCTATACAAAGACCAAGGTTGTGTCAAGTAAATATACTGAAAATGTGTTTAGCTGGGATTTGCTGGATAAATAAACCCAAAATCGCACAAAATGTATGCAGTAAGCGTAGGTACTCAAAGTCAGATGTCAGAGTTCATAAGTCAAACATAAATAGAATATTATTATACATGAATTGGAGGCTCTTTGTGTATTTAGTTCAGTATTATCAAGCCCCAAGCCTGCATGGTTTAAAGGACCCATTATAGACAATTCTCTGATCTCTGTTCCACCTTGTGATGTCATGTGGTAATACCGGAAATGTTCCACTGTTTTAAACTCCATAATTAATAAAATCAGTAGTCATTGCATTTATATAGTGCCTTTCAAGATCCCCAAAGTGCTATACATTATTTTTCATTCACTCCACACTCAGTGGTGGTGGTGCTGCTGCTATTGTAGCCATTGCCCTGTGATAGACTGACGGAAGTGAGGCCAATCTGCACCATCGGCCCCTCCGACCAACACCATCACTCACGCACACTCCACTTTCATACTAGGCAATGTGAGTGAAGTGTCTTGCCTAAGGACACAACAACAGTTTTTGCCACTGGAGCTCCACTGTGGCACCTGGAATTCCCATCCAAGTACTAACCAGGCCCGGCCCTGCTGAGCTTCTGAGATCTGGCGAAATCAGGCTTTGACGAGCCGGTGTGGCCATAAGCACACACCTTTACTAGAATCATTTGGATACTTTCAGTCCTGGAATTGCTAATGTCTCCTGAACAAAAGGCAAAGGAAAGCTGTAAACTTGACAACTACAGCTTCAAGACATCACAAGGTGGAACTGAGCATTTTGAGCTTTGGAAATGTAAACAGACTAATAACAAAGTGATACTCAAACGTGAAACACAGCTGAAAACATGTCCATTTTCAGTTCACACATGCATTTAACTGAACAATTTGTCATTTTGGAGTTTCCTCTGCAACTTCTGAACCAGTTGAGGAAACAAAACAACCATCATTGCCAAATAGAAACAATCAGACACACGGGTTCATGGAAAATATCTGCACATTGTGTTTTATTTTAGTTGGCCATGTACCAAAGTGTACAGTCATTCAAAGAAGGTTGAAAACCACTGCTCAGAAATAATCTTTTCATTATTTACTGCTGTTGGAGGGTAGAGGGAGGTATGGGACTGATGTATTTATAGTCTGTCCACGTAATATGAATTGATAGGCATCTGTGGACTTGTCATGGAGACTGTGACATAACGGCCGTTAATGAGCCTCTGCATTTTAATTGATCTCGCGCGCTGCAACACGTGATAATCACCTCCGCCGGTTGACTCGCGTGGGCGCCTTTTACGCAGTCCACCGTGCGTTTCCAGCAGACGCCGGCATCAGCCCCTCACTCTCTCTCTCTCCCCACTGTCCCCTCCCCTCTTCCTCCTCTCCATCTCTCTCTCTTCTTTCGCTTTCACCAAAATCCCTCTTCTTATTTTCCCTCTGTAGCAGCGCGCGCCTTTGCCTTTCACTCCTCGCGTTACTTCGCACCTTGGCATTTGTGCACGACGTGGATAGAGCGTCCACTTGCTCGTCTGTTTCCATTAGCATCCCCCCTTCTGCGTGTCCGGGGGAGACCGCCGTATCCATCCATACCTCCCCAGGCTGTAGGCTCCGTAAAGGGAAAATGACCACAGCGAAGGAAGGCAACGCGAAAACGGTGCAGCAACAAGAGCAGGTACGGAGCGGCTTTACGTGCTCGGTGGTGTCGCAGGCGGAACGTAACCTGCCGCGTTTGGAGTCGCCTATTGACCCAAAGTGCAGTGCTGATTATTACAGTGCTTGTTTGTGGTGTTTTTACGCAGTGGTTTAATTCTTCTTTTAGCGTCTTAAGAGTTAAACTACAGCCAAAATCGTTACGCTCGAACTTACCTAGAATACGCTATGCCCTATACCCGTCTCCTAAATGACATTGGCTTTATTGTCCCGTTTGGAATAGCGTGCAGAGCGGAGACACTGTTGCGTTCGCGTGTGCTGCAGCCCGGCGCTTCTCCTCCTTCATCGCTCTCTCTCATATTGATATTCTCAGACATCTGTTGACCACCTCCTCAGAGCCCAGAGACAGGACCGATAATGAATACGCACCGCGGATGACTGGCAACGTGGGCTGTGTTTTGGATTCTGCAGTGCTCAGGTGTCCAAACGGAGCATTTTCACGCACCGTTCTGCGTCTACTTTTGGACATGCACCTGTTTTGTTGCGCTGAATGCGGTGTTTATCGGGAGCATGTATAAGATGTGTCATGCTGCAAACAGGAATTCACTCCCAACATGCATTTCACTTCGCCTCGGGTTAATTCATAATTGATTTGATTGTTATTTTTATTCTGTTGTGACCTTGCTTGATAAAGTTGGTGGTTTGAATTTAGATTGTGACCCATTTGTCATTCATTCTAGAGAAAAATACTGTTATGAAATTCAAGTATTATTAAAGGTGCACTGTGTAACTTTCTCATACAGAGTCCGCCACCTGCTTGTCTTTGTGAAAATGTTATAGCTTTGCCTAGAATGTCCCACAGCATGGCATTAAACTTGTGTATTTCAATGGAGACAAGCCCCCAGGCCAAGTTACAGGTCAGATCTGTGGAGAGGTGAGCTCACTTGTTTCCCATTGTATTTTTGAGCAGTAAAACACCTGTAATTGAATAAAAGCAACATAGATGAGTTTAATGACTGTGAAATCTTTCAGGCAAAGCAATAATATCTCCATGGAAACAAGATTGTGGCATATCTCTTATCAAAAAAGTTACACAGTGCACCTTTAACAGTGTAGGGACACATGCATATACTGAGAATACACATTTTGAGTGTATTCCTGTACATTTACTCTTTCATTTGATATTTTCTGATTGGAAAATACATTCAGGTATTCAGTAGTGTGTAACTAAATACATTTTCAAAGTATTCTTCCCATCATTGACTATTGTTTATGTGTGAAAATGTGTGAGACGTGTGGTCCTCTGTCTTTTTTTCTTACCTTTTTTATTATTTATTGGTAATAGATTGGATTGGATTAATAGTTATAGGTTCTGCATGTGCCTTCCATAGTGTAGTAAAGCACTTCAAGTACCTTTTGTGAATCACACATTATTGATTCAATCCATTCTCTGGTATAAGCAGCTATTGTCGCCAAAGCTGATGTCTTTGGCGACAATAGTTTGGGGTAGACTGAGAGAAGAGAGGCTGCAAATCTGCGCCATCTCTCCCCCCACCGTCGCCAATCACTCGCTTATAAACACAAGCGAAGTGGATGAAGCATCTTGATCAAGGACACTGTGACATAACACACTGTTCGGAGTGGAGTCGAACCGCCCATTCACATTGGAAGCACACATCAGAATCTCGATTATTCTAAATATACGTGAGAGTTAGTCTATATGCAAATTTTTGTCACGCCTTCCACCCGTTGGTAATTTTCCCCTCATAATACCCCACCTTAGCCCCGTGGTTGCAATATAGTCCAGGCAATTCAGGTTCACATATCAGAATCTCTTGGCAAGAACAATCATCAGATAAATAGTCCATAACTTTTCACAGTGGGAGCTTTTTGTGTTATTGCTTAAAATGGTATAGCGCCAATTTCCTCCCTATCATTTCCCATTGCATTATTCCAGTTCGTCCTCCCAGGATATTGCTAGGTGGACCCCTCTGTACTAAATTACCGTATATGAGCGCTTTTCACTCTCTGCTGTCACTTCCTTTGCAGTTTCACTCTGTCACATAAGTCCATGGACAGTGCCTATTAGTGGCTCCGGAGTCATTTTAAAGCAGTGGAAAATGTTCTTGTAACTGCACGGGTCAGGCTCCGCTCCTGCTGTGAGGACAGGGACCCTCCGACACCTGCGTCTGGAGGTTAGAGCTGGACACTCCCATCTCCTCAACGGTAGAAAAACACAGTAACATTTTGGTCTTTCTGCTACATCATATAGGTGTGAATTGGTCTGTTAAAACACATTATTGGCTTAATAGTAATAATGTACTGAATTTACATAACGCCTTTCAAGACACCCATTCATTAGTTCGTTAAAGGGCACATTTTATGCTATTTTCTGATGTTATAATGTTGTTTCCTCATCAGAATCATACCTGGAGCTGTGTTTTGTTTTATTCACACACGTTTAACACACAAACCTGCATATTTAGGCTGAGTTCTTCTCCCAAACTGAAAACACTCTGCTCCACTTTGTGATGTCACGTGGTAATACAGTGAGTGAATTTTCAATCCTTACTGAACTAAAAGTAAATGGTCGCTGTTGACTTTAATACTACCACTGCATAACATCACAAGTTGGAACAGTTTTGGAGATGTACACAGACTAAAAATAAAGGATTACTCAGACGTGTGTGAATGAAACAAAACACAACTCCAGGTATGTTTTCAGGAAGTAAATTATGACCGTTCTTGGCATGGTACTAGTGGTTTGAATACACAGCAGTTGCTTTGGAGAATGTAATAATATGCAAAGAGGCCAGCAGCAAATCTATTTTAACCAAGGCCAATGAGACAGACTTGTGTGTCTTTGTTGAGAATATTTTTTATTGAATTGCCATCTAACCCTGTGACCGTGTGGCCATTCGGTGCTATTTTTTGATACTTGCCGTCTACCTGCCACTCAGTCCTCCTTTAGGTTTGCCTCTGTCAGGTTTTGAGTGACAGTCACATTGAAGTATGGGTGAACTCTCAAAACAGGTGAATCTTCTTAATGCAAAAATAACACTGCTAAGAAACAGGAAGAGTGGTACTTTAAGAATATATTTTTATTGTATTGTGGTTAAAGGTCCTACATTACTCAAAATGGACTCTTGTGAGGTTTAAGGCATTTTAGACTGTTGTTACCTCCCCAAAAATAAAGTTGTGGTTGTGTTTCATTCAGGCTTGAGTAACCCTGCATTATTAATCTGACTGCATCTCTACCTTGTTGCACCTTGTGATGTGATTTAGTTCAGGAGAGATCGGCAATTCCAGGTCTGAAATCATCCAAATGATTTTAGTAAAGGTGTGTGGAGTTTAAGAACACAGTGGAGCACTTTTTTGTATAACCACATGACAACACATGGTGGGAGAGAGTGTTTTCCATTTGAGAGAAGAACTAAATATGCAGGGTTTGTGTGTTAAACAGAACAACATCATAACCTAGATCAGAAAATAACCTAATATGGGCCCTTTAATGTAGATTCTGTGTGCTTAGATTGCAATACAACAAGTCAAATAGAACTATGGCCGTTACAGTGTATACACACATATTTTTGATCAATGGTATTGTAGATATGTCACACTCCAGTCGTGTGAACAGAAACAGTGGTGTGAGCCCCAGTGCAATAAAAGCTCTGAATTATTGCCATTTTAAAATAAAGGATGGTGTCAGCATGATGTTATGGATGATTAAAAACAAGAGATACAGCAAGATTTTCTCTTTAAGATTTATGCACCCTCTGGGAGCAGACCTCACGGTACCGGTGCAATTTTTTCACTGTAAATAATGCCCTAGTTCCACACTACCAGTCAAAACTTTGGGCATCCTTTTTTCATGTATATTTCTTGTTTATTTCCACAGTTATTTGCATTGTAGATTCTCACTGCAGGTTTCAACACTATGAATGGGCGCATATGGGATGAGTTGTATTTCTGGCATTTCTTAACCTTCACAAGACCCAACTGTGAAGTGAAAACCATTTCAGGAGACTTCATCATGAAGCTCATTGGGAAAAAGCCAAGAGTTTGCAGCACTGTCGACAAAGCAAAGGGAGGATAATAAGTTGAGTTTTTTACTTTTTTGGGCTACATAATTCCATATATTTTGCTTCATATATTTGATGTCTTTTGTGTGTATTTAACATGTAGAACAGAGGTGTCCAAACTTTTTTCATCAAGGGCCACATATTAAAACACAGATCAGTGTGAGGGCCCGTCGAGGGTCATAGACTGAGGGTCATAACAGTGAGTCATTCAAATCTGTGCATTTATAACAGGTTTAAATGACCCTCCAGACCTTTGTTCACGCTTAGACCCTCAAAAGGACACACTACATTTGCTTGATCAAGGTAGATTTCAAAAACATGCAGTAAAAAGTACTACTTGTGGTAGCATGGGCCAATTCACACAGAAGCCTTAAGGGCCAAAACAATTGGTCTGAGGACTGCATTTGGTTCCTGAGCCATAGTTTGGACATGCCTGATGTAGAACGTAATAAACATAGGTAAAAAATACAAAAATACACTGAATGGGAACGTTTGACTGGTAGTGTAGGTGTTGTAAAGGTGCATCATGTGACCTGCTTGTCTCCAAAGTGATGTTATTGCTTTGTTTGAAATGCTCCACAGTATGACATTAAAATGATATATCTCCATGGAAACAAGCAAATGTCACCCACAGGCCTAGATACAAGTGACCTTGTTTAGAGTAAGAATAAATGTTTTTCCAGTGCAATTTCATTAACCACCTGTTATTGAAATAAAGCAAAATAGATTAATTTAATGTCATACTGTGGGACATTCAAGACAGAGCAATAACATCTCCATGGAGACGGGCAGGCAGGTGGCAGATCATGCTCCTATAAGGTTAAGAGTACATCTTTAAAAACACTGGCACATACATTCCCTATTCTATTCCTCCTCTCTAATACGGCCTTTAAAATGAATCTTTCTATATTTATCTCTTTTCACTTTCTCTCAAATCTTTTAGTTTCTGCTTTGACAGCCTGACGCAGGTAACGCCGAGGTAAATAATACATTCTAGCTGCCATCTCTGTGGGTTCTGCTCAAGTGTCACGCTCTGGCAAAGTGAAAAATTGCCTGTAGCATATTACATTGTAAAAATGTGCAGCCCTCACACACACACGTACCCGTACACACAAACATACACAGAGCAATTGCGTGATTACACAGGTCCTGCTGTGCCCCCCTTGATTGATGGTCGCGCTAGCAGGGGTCTCGCGGTCCAGAGATTAGAGGTTAGCGCGGTGCAGATAGCGGCTAACGGCTAACGGGAGTGATCAGGATTGCACGGGCGCCGCTGGGACCATAACACCACTAACCCTCATTACTGCAGTGTCCTGGGGAGAGGTGGAGGTGTGCAGAGGTGTCAGGAAATGTGAGGGGGTCGGGATTGAGAAACAAACCTTCGCCGCCGACGTGAGATTGACTAACGAGGACTCGGAGCTTTGTCAATTAACGTAAGGGGAGATACTGTAATTAGTGCAAACTTGTGGTGACTCTAAATCAGCCCGTGTGAATGCATTAAAGACTGAATGGCTTTGTGTTCTCTGGAATAAACGATGCATTGTCCCTTCTTTGCCTTGTCGAAGAACGATGGAAAGAGTTGTTTGGAGCTAGTGATCTACAACTTAAGAGTAATAAGATATGGCATAATAAAAGCACGATATTTAAGTACAAATTTTAGGTATCTGTGCCTTTTACTGTGGATACGTTTTACTTTTACCTCACTCCATTTGAGAACGTGTCTATCTATGTACTTTCTACTTCAATACAGTTTAGATCTGGACTGAAAAGTAAAAAGTACTTTTATTTATGGTTTGAGACCTGCTGAAAAGGCTGAGACTTATTTTTTGGCACATTTCATTTGAATTTCCATCCTGACTTTGGGCAAACCAAATACACAAAAACACAAAAATGGCAAAAAAAAATTAAGAAATCGACTGAATCACTTAAAATCAGCTACATTTTTTATTAAAATCACTGTGTTCCATCTTTAATTGTTCTAAAAAGCTCTGCAAAATACTTTATACTCTTTAACTAACAGGTTTTTAAACATGCAATACTTTTATTTTTACTTTTTGCCCCTGTGTCTGTACTTTTATTTAAGTAACAAAATTGAGCACTTCTTCCAGCACTGCATAGTTTTAATCCTTGGCTGATCTGATCTGTTTTACTGAGTGCCGTTATAGGGGTTGTACGATTTGGGAAAAATACGTAATTGCAATTTTTCTAATGAGCACTGCTATAAGATTTTAGTTATAATAATGTGATTCTGTTCAAAGTTCACTTTTTATGTCCAGGAGAGTAGACAAAAATACTGAAAAAAAAACTGTGCAGGATTAGCCATTTTTATGGAGAATAAGACAGGAGATATATATTTTTTGCATATATATTTATTGCTTTTTAAACAAAATAAACAGCATAATAAAAACGATACAAACATTGGGCCATTTATACTGTATATTCGACACACCTATTTCAAAATGCAAAAGCCCTTTTCATAATAGCTGAGATCTCAAGTCCAGTCAGCATCAAAAAAAGGTTCCCAAGTCTTCATTAAAATATTGTCCTATGATGAAGCCGACCCGTCAGATTATCGAGAGAAGCAAAACCAAGAAACATCTTCTGCCGTTGACTTTTAGAGGGAACGTGATCAAATCTCCAATTCACTAGTAGAGTTTTTCTAGCACAAAACGGCAGCATCCTGTATAATTGTCTCTTCTACTTGCCCTTCACAACAGGGTCAGTTAAAGAAGGAGATTTAGTTGTTTATGGAGGAAATGATGGTACTTAAAATTTCACTCAGTCCTTTGCCATTATAACTACAGATATTAACACTATAGGGCAAAACCCATGTGTTGGTCCAGGATTTCTAAAATTACAGTTAGCTCTTCCAGTCTATTCTCTCCTCTGTGTAACTTAATAGACCCTGTGGATTCAATGAGCTGGATGAGGTTCAAGTACGATACAGATGCAATGACAGATATATTTAGGCGGCGTTTGTTCTTTTCCCAAAAATGGCGATAGTGGGATTGGGAATTTAATAGGCTATGTTAAATAAGCCTAAATCAATATGTGATACTGTATTTATTAGCTGTTTTTTGTTTTAAATACTCCATTGTGGTCTTTGGTTTGGCCTTTCAAATGATTTCACATTCTGTTTTTAGATTTCATTCTGTCTAAAGCTGCACTGTGTAACTTTTCTGCTGCAGGTAGATTAGTCTAATACCAAAGTGAGGAACTTTCCAGGTAGCGTTACCATGATTTCAAACTCTTATTTCAATACAAAGGAATAGACTCAATACTCTGTACTGATTCCGATACCACAATGATAGTAAAAAACACTATTTAGCAGTGGTGTAGTGGGAGTTTTTTAAGTGGGGGTACGCGATTCGTGACGTTATCGATGTGATGAATCGAATTAGCTGAAGCTGTGAGAACTTCGGTGTTGTTGGCGCTGGCTGGTTGGTCACACAGTCTCTGGATTGGGTGTCTGATTGCTGGTGGCAATCAGACAAAATGCACATGGTAAGCTACGTCTTTGTTCTAGTTTTTTTGGTGGGGGTGTCTCAGTTTGATAACAATCATGAAGATGGGTGTTTGTCAGTGTTTGTCGGTGTTTGTCGGTGTTTGTGTGCGCGTCCCCTCATGTCGCAGGGCATTAAAGGACAGTACTGGAGATATCATAAGCCTATGCAGGTTGTTTTCACCATTGCCAATAGCTCCGGTTTGACATTTAAGTTGTCGGCTATTTTATATTTGTTATTTTTTTATATCTCACGTCGGGAGAAGCAGCTGGACGCGTACTCCTGCGTACCACGACCATTACCCCCCTGCTATTTAGTTATTTTCAACATTAAATCATAGTACTTTTTTGTACATTACTATGTGGTTTATATCTGTGTAATCCCTCAGTCGTCCAAGTAGGCTCCATAGTGATCCATGAGCATATACTAGTCTATGTGCTCTTATAATTGTTCTGATACAGCTCAAGATCATTCTAAAGCTATTCAAGAAGAAATTAGTTTTAATTTTAGTTCTGATACTTGCTCAAATGAGTATCTAGTTTCAGTATTAGGTTTAGTATCGATTAGGATCTAATTTTCGATACTTTTGACCACCCTAAATCCAGGCTAGCAATGCAACATCTCCGGGGAGGCAAGCAGGCGGTGGACTCCCTACCTTTAAAAGTTACATAATGCACCTTTTTAACCAAGATCACAGCAGCCAGTATCTGTAAAGCTCTCTCGCCACCTCCTATGATTTACCTCTTCTTTGCATTCAGCGTAGCCTTTGCAAACCATAGCAGGAGATGCATACTGAAAGCCTGTTGAAAAGCACGGTTCAGTCTTTTACTGCGATGAATCTGTAATAAGTGGAGTCTCACTTTGGCAGGGTAAGACTGTGGAGCTGGTTGGAGTGAAAGGATGGCATTGCCCCTGTCTGTTTACAGGCTCCAAATCAATGGGATTTGAACACATTCTGTCAGACTGGTCTAGATTTTCATGATCATTGGCCGAACATGGAAATACTGGTGGTTTTATACATGACGGGGGTGACTCTGCTGGTTAAAGTGGTGTCAGATTGGTGTAAAATGGAGTGAAGGGGTAATGGAGAGATTAGAAGTTTATTTTATTGTGAACAAGTGACGAAACATTTACAAAAATTTCAAACTTAATTTATTTCAGTATTAAAGAGCCCATATTATGCTATTTTTTCTGATTTGTTTCTTCATGGCAAACATACCCGGAGTTGTATTTTGTTTCATTCACACATATTTAACACACAAATCGTGCATATTTAAGTGTGAAAGAAACAAAACACTACTCTACTAGGTATGTTTTTGATGAGGAAACAACATTATAACATGACTTACACCTCACAAGAGTCAATTTTGTGTAATGTATGACCATTAACTGCAAAATTTGACTTCATCGCTATTACATTGCATTTATTCTCCCAGAAGAGACAAAGCACAACATATTTTCCACCGCTCTTGGTCTGCCATGGCTCGCCTGTTTGAAGAGAAATGCATTCTGGGCCTCACCAGGAGGCTCGGAGCCAGTTAGTCACAATTATATGTGATTTGTACGTCACGCTTTCTTGGGTAATCTCCCATTGAAATTGCACATGTTTTGAATCAGTTGATTTGTTTTGTTGCCGTAGCTCCTGTGTGTCGAGAGCCTAAGCACTCATTAATTACAGTAACACATCACACAGAGGAATGAGGAGGAATCGTGAGGCACCTGCTACTGCGTTTGTGAAGTTAATTCATATTCAAGGCTGTTTATAATAATGTTATGAGGAGAAACTGTAAACAAGTAAGGTGTTAGTTTCAGAGCAGTTTCAGTGTAGTTAGCTCCTCCCTTTAGACAGATATAAGGCAGTGTCCACTAGGGATGCAACAATACGTTTTTCCCACGATTCGGTATGTATATTCAATACACAGGTCACGATATCGATTTGATTTGAATACATTTTAAAATAAAAAGTGACTGAAAGATAAAACCACCTCTGTTAGAATATTTCAGCTGCAAGTCCCTATGGAGCTGTTTTCTTTCTGCATTTGAAAACGACGCTGCAATAACTGTTTCCCTTTCGGACCAAAATAAATGACAACACAGCGAGCAGAGAAGGACGTGAGCATATCGACCGATCACGAGTATCGAATCGTGACACCAGTATCAAACGATTCGATATTATATAGAATATATTTGCAGCCCTAGTGTCCACCAGCACTCTGACCAGAAATGAAGATGAGCTGCGAAACGTTTTCAACCTAAATAAACGTTTGTCCAGTTGACAAATTTAATCTCCTTTGCCTTGGATTCTATCTGAACCACTGAGGGATTCTACACATAATGTTGTCAGTATGAACATTTCAAACTCGATCTCGATACTAACGAATAGACCAGATACTCAATACTGATCCTGATACAATTGTGGTGATAAAAACACTTGATTTAGACAATAAAATGTGACTTTTATCTCACCTTGTGGTCATATATCTGTGTAATCTCAGTGGTCCAGGTATGTTCCATAGTGATCCATGGGCGTATATTCGTTTATCTTTGTTATACTATTCTGATACAGCTAAAGCTATTCAGGGAAGGGTCTTTTCTGTCCCGTGAATGTGACTTTTAATATCAATACCTGCTCAAATGAGTGTCTAGTTTCAATATTAGTTTTAGTATGAATTAGTATCTGATTTCTAATTCTTTTGACAACTCTGCTGTATATTGTTGTAATACAATAGTCTGGGAAGCTTGTGATTTACAAGTAGTTACTCTCGTAGATTTAAAAAGAGTTTCCACATCTTTTCAAATGAGCTATTATGTATGATGGGGTGTAACTGTTAAGAAAAAACACAATTAACCCCATCAGTGCACTGTTTTAAGGCTGCACAGTGTATCACAATAGACTTAGAATCCAGTACTGAAAACCTCTACAAATATGTTCAAAGAAATACATTTTTTACATTACTTTATTTTACAAAACTGTGCAGCCGTAATGTTGGAAATTATGATCAGGAAGACAACTCTACACCTGTATTTGTTAGAACTTTCATGTGTCGCTATTACTGCTACTTTTCAATTATAATAAAACCAACACGACAACTACTGCTGCTGCTATTACTTCTGCTACTGCGGTCATTTCCAATCATTATTCCAGTAATAGAAAGCTCACATACTCAGAGGCTGATTTGAAATGGACTGCTAATAGTTGTCCAGCCCCTTCAGTGACATGAATATACATCGGGTGAGAAAGATTGAAGTGTTTAATATGTGAATTAATTGTGAGGACTAAGGTTACCTGCTGGGCAACGCTTAATTAAAACAAGACGTCCACATATGAAAATTTAATGCTTGGTTAAGACGGCACTTTGCTATTAATGGAAATTACAAGAGGCTCATGGACTAGAATATATGAATTAGTAATTAAGTAATTATGTAGGTGCATTGTGTAACATTTATAGTTCAATCCAGTCCAACTTTATTTAGCACATTTTACCAGCACAAAGTCTCCAAAGTGCCGCACAGAGTAGCCACAATATCAATGAACACATGAAATAAAATAAAGCACAAAATAATAATATATAAGCAAGTCAATAAAAAATTAGCAAATAGAAAAATACCACATACACAATTCTGATGCCGTGTTAAAAGCCGGTGAGTAAAAGTGTGTTTTAAAATGAGACTTAAAACAATAAATTGTCTTAAAGTCTGGGGCCAACCACAGAAAAAGTCCGATCACCCCAGTTTCTAGAGGAGCCTCCGCCACCTGATGGAAATGTTATTGTTTTATTTAGAATGTTCCACAGTGTAGATTAAACCTAAAGGTATCACCAGAGAGACGAGCAGGTAAAAGCATTGCACAACTTAGAGTTCAGGTCTGTGGAGAGGCGCCTCTATTCACAAAAGGAATTATTGTATTTTTGAGCAGTAGAAACAACTGTAATGAATAAATGTTAGATGTGTTTAATGTCATACCGTGGAACATTCCAGGCAAAGCAATAACATCTCCATGGAGACAAGTAGATAGCGGAACCTTTACCAGAAAAGTTGAGCAAAGGGTCTATAATACACAAAATTGACTCTTATGAGCTTTAAGTCGTGCTATAATGTTGTTACCTCATCAAAAACAAACATGGAGTTTGTGTTTTGTTTCATCACAAGTTTGAGTAAATGTTTATTGTTAATCTGTTTTTATCTCCAAAACTCAAAATGCTCTGTTCCACTTTTTGATGTCATAAAGTAGCAGTTTTCAAGTTAACAGCTCCCTTTAAACTTTAGATCAGTAGAGATGGGAAATTCCAGGGCTGAAAATCATCTAAATTATTCTCGCAAAGTTATATGAAGTCACACACAAAAAAGAAAACACACACACACAGTGGAGCACTTCCTGTATTACCAAATAACATCACAATGTGGAGTGTTTTCCATCTGAGAGAAGAACTCAGCCTAAATATACAGGGTTTGTGCGTTGAACATGTGTAAATGAAACAAAATACAACTCCTGGTATGTTTGTGATGAGGAAACAGCCTTATAACACATATCAGAACATAGCGTAACATGGGCCCTTGAACACGTCCCCTGATCACCACTGTGTAAGCAAACAGCATTATAGCGCTTATAGATCGCTAGTGGTTTCATAGATTTTTTTGTATGCATGTTTACAAAGGGACAGACCATCCTCTGTTATTACAGGCTTAGTAAATCCATAGCTGCTGCTTAATTATGATGTTGACTTATAGATGTTTACAGTCGGATGACCACTCGCAGTCTCTCCGCTCAGTCTGAGGCCTCTTTCTGAGTCAATAATTCCTGCTCTTTGCCTTGTCGAGGAAAAACAGAAATCCTGTATTCTAAATCTACATAAAAATGTGTTTAATCTTTGTCTAATCTTCACAACCATTTGCATTGACTCCCATAATAAGTTCTATAATAAGTTCTTGCCAGATGCCCTTCCTGAAGTGCTTCTCTGGCGTGTGGTTTAAACATCTGTATGTATTGATTTGCAATAGCTCTTGCATTGACGGAGGTAATTGTACGCAAAGGTTAGGAGAATCACAGGGGCAAATCAAGGTTAAATTATCTTAGCTGGCTGAACAATTTAGAAAAAAAGAAAAAAAAGTTCTTACGATTCTGATGAGAAATGCAGTTTGTGGGGGACAGGGACCGTAACACCTGAGAAAAGACTCAAAAAGCCCAGACCATCCAGTAGCACTTTAGTTTTGTTATAGTTTTGCTCAGTGTACATATGGAAAAACCTCATATATTTGTTTTTTGTAGAAATGTTAAAGGGCTTGAGAGTTACTGTGAATTAAACCAAACATAACTCCAGGTATGTTTCTGAAGAGAGAAAGTAACAACGGTCTAACATGGCTTAAAGTTCACAAGAGTCCATTTTGCGTAATATCAGACCTTTAAATAATTGTCGTCTTTAAAAGTTGCAAATTAATCGCACCCTGAAATGATCACTCAGTTACAATACTATATTCTTTTAAAGCTACACATACATATACAGTATCTCCTCTGTTACTGCCATTAACTAGTGAAAAAGTACCACTCATTAATTCAATTCAATTCAATTTCCTTTATTGTCACATGTGCATATACATACAAAATATATATAGCACAGATGAAATTGCTGTCCTCTCCCACCTCAGTGCAAACATTAAAAACATTCCAATAAAAAAATTCAAGTATAAAACAAATGTGCAAACAACAAAATGTACAAACAGACAGAAGTGCGCATAAAACAAGCCAAAAATGTGCAAACACTCAAAGTAAACAGACACAATAGACACAATAGACAAAACAATATTTACAGGTAAAAAAGTGACTCCCTGGTGTAAAGTATTGTAGAGTCAGAGTACATGGGCAGTGCAGAGGCTCTCAGGAGACATGGTTTTCATGCATGAGCTCCCTTCACCTTGTACCACCCTGTCTCTGCATAAATTTGGCTGTTTTGGTTTCTCCCATTCAGGTCCTGGTGCAGTCTTGGATTTTAATGAGACTATTAATATTTTGAGTCCTTGCAACGACTTCTGCTACTACTGATTTTACTGCTGTTGCTTATATTACGAGTACTACTATTAGTCTCATATTCAGTGCTGAAACTGCCACTGCTTTTCCACTTCAAGTACTACTACTGTGTATTCTGCTGTGTCAGTTCTACAGTAACAGGCTCTATCACTACTACTGATATGCAGTGGGGGAATGTTATGAAGCAAAAGTAGTAAAGTGCGTACTGAAGTGTAGTTTTTATGTATCTGCACTTTACTGAAGTAGAGTTGAGTTAAGTTGATGCTTTTTACTTTTACTTTATTAGATTTGAGAGCAGGTATTTGTACTTTCTCCTCCACTGCATTTTTTAACTGGAGTGAAAAGTAATAGTATTTTTAACATTGAGCAAACAAAATGTACAAAAATAAAACATAAAAGCTGTTCAGTTACTGTTCTACTGATTATCTACTGATAAAATTTCAGCAGAAAAAATCAAACTCACCTCATTTGAAGCCTCATAAAACCTCAAAATATGTGCAAAATACTTTGACTTTTTATTCTTTAACTAAAGTGAGTGCTTCTTCCACCACTGTTGACATGGCTACTGTATTTTTATAGCTGTTAATATTACTTCTACTGCCAAGCAACACAGTAAGTGAAAGTAAAATACCATTGAAATTACTTGACATGTGTTTTCATGTAAACATTTCATTACATGAATGAAGTGAATAAATTAATAAAGTTAGATGAAGACTGCTCATTCTCAAAGTCTGTGTTATCTTCTATGTACTATTATCTGTCTTTGCGTAGCCCTCACGCTTCACAGTAAGAAGGTTCCAGCTTCAACGCTCAGATTCGATTCCCAGGTTCGATTCCCAGGCCTGTCTGTGCAGATGTTCTCGCTGTGCCTGGGTGGGTTTCGTCTAGGCTCTCTGATTTTTCCCATCAAGCCAAACCACGCACAACAGCTAAAATCCTTCAGCTAATCTAGTTCTGCGACTAAGACAAAGACCAGATCAAAAGCACTGAAGGACGAATCAAACCCAGAGGACAAATCTCCAGGGACAATCGTAACCTTTAACATCACTGCATCCATAACTTTACCTTTTTGCCACTGTAAAGCTCAACATTTTTTCCCAAACAAAAAAACAACAGCTTTCTTTTATCAAGCTTTCTGTCTCCTCTAGCCTTCCTCCCCTCTAGTCTTTCCCAGATAAGCTCTGGTGTTTAAAAAAAAAGGTTTTGAGGGCTGAAAGCAAAGAATGACAAGATAATTCACTCTGAAAATGCAAATAGATAATCGTGCAATTGTTGGCGAGTGCTGAGTGCCCTTGACTGATAAGAGGCAAATGGGAGATAGATTTGAGATGGGAGGGGCTTAATGGGGGGGCAGAGTTCACACTGGGGGCAATTATGAAGCACTGAGAGTTGGTGCTGTGCATGATGGGTAGATTAGAGGAGAGATAGAAACAGGAGCGATGGCGAAGATTCAGCGTGATTGTTGTCATGATTTGAATGTTCCTCGTCCAAATGGGTTTTCGCAGCAGGACGGAGAGGAGGATGAGGAGAGGAGGAGGGAGAAAAGGAGGGAGAGGAGAAAGAGGATGGAAGGGAGAGGAGGACAGGAGGGAGAGGAAGAGGAGGAGATAAAGAAGGAGAAGAAGGGTGAGGAGGAGAGAGAGGCGAGAGAAGAGGACGAAAAGCACGAGATAGAGAAGGGAGAAGAGGGGGAGGACAGGAGGGAGAGGAAGATGAAGAGGAGAAGGATAGGTGGAGAGAGAGGGAAGGGGGAGAGGATGAGTGGAGGACGGAGAGGTAGATGAAGAGGTGGAGGTAAAGGAGGAGAAGAAGGGAAAGGAGAAGGGAGAGGAGAGAAGAGGAGGAAGGAGAAAGAGGGAGAGAAGGTAAAGGAGGAAGAGAAGGGAGAGGAGAGAAAGGAGGATGGAAAGGAAGACAAAAAGGAGGAGGGAGAGGAGGAGATAGAGGAGGAGGATAGGAGGGAAAGGAAGATGAAGAGGATAGGCAGAGAGAGAGGAGGAGGGAGTGAAGGAGAAGAGAGAGGAAGGCGAAGAGGAGAGAGAGGAGAGGGAAATGAGGAGGAGGGAGAGAACGAGAGAGGAGGAAAGAGAGAAAGAGGGAGCGGAGGAGAAGAAGGTAGAAGAGGAGAGTGAGGGGAGAGAGGAGGAGGAAAAGGAGGAGGGAGAGGAAAAGGGAGAAGAGGAGGAGAAAAAGACGCAAAGGACATAGGGGAGGAGAGGAGAAGGAAGAGGAAAGCTGAAGAGAGAAGAGGAGGCAGAGGAAGACAGAGAGGAGGAGGTAGAGAAGAAGAGAGAAGGACAGACAGAGGGTGAGTGTCTCTAATACAGCACTAAATATTCAGAGTTTAGAGCCGTGGTCAGACTAAATGCCAGAGTCCTTCATCTTCCTCATATCGCGCTGTTCAATTCAGGTGTCTGAGCAAACGTCACGTCAAACTCAGTCCAAACTTGACATTTCGGTGGGTTCGCAGTTTATTTAAAAATTTTTTTTTACAAAAACTTCTGATCTTGGGTACAGGACTTCATTATAGCTCCAGTTTAATTTTGCTTAATGCATTTTCTTCCATATTTTACTCATGAAACAACCATTTGATTTTTCATGTAACTTCCTCAGACGTTTAGTTTCTTGAGGAAGGTTTTCCAACTCATTGCTTTGTCTGGAATGTTCCACAGTAAAGCTTTAAACTCATCTATGTCCACGAAGATGAGCAGAAACGAAACTAGGTCAAGGTAAAGGTCAGATCTGTGGAGAGGCGTCTCAGTGTATTGTAAGAATGCTTGTTTTTCATGGTATTTTAAACCATAAAAACACCTGTAATGGAATAAATGCAAAATAAAATGCAGGAAAAATAATCACATTCCCACGGAGACAAGTAAGCAGTGGGTCCTCTCCTAGAAAAGTTACACAGTGCACCTTTACCGTCAATCTACTTGTCTTTTATTGACCGTTTTATTGTTTGATATTTGAACTATTTCTGTTAAATCGTCAATTTTGTGAAGCCTGTTGCTGTTATTGTTCTGGGCTGCACAAAATAGATTGAATTGGCTTGAAATTAACTTCTTTCATTCTTTGTATATTGGTTGAACGCGGCGTAATGGACCTTCTGGATCTCAAACTACTGCACAGGTCCAGGCCCAGTTGAGTGGATGTGACTGGATCAATAGGAATCTGGCTTTAACTTCAAATTTAAATCAATAATTACAATGAGAGGCTGTTCATTTGATGTGATAACGCCAGACAGAAATGTGAAAGAAAGTGGTGACGAGGATTATAACGTCTAATCTGAATAATCTGAACTGTCGTTTACTATTAAAATAACTTTAAATGTATGTTGATAGTTGTTATTGGGATTACACAGACTTTAATAAACACACACCAAAAGAGAGAGGAGAGAAAGGAGGAAGAGGACAAGTGAGGAGGAAGGGATCAATAGGAATCTGGCTTTGATTTCAAGTTTAAATTAGTAATTACAATGAGAGGCTAGGGCTGAAACATCTAATTTGAATATTTAGAACTATAATTGACTATTAAAGTAACCTTAGATGTATTTTGATAGTTGTTTGGGACTATACAGAGTTTAAAACACAGACCAAAAGACCTTTTATAACAAGAAAGTGGCATTATTACAACTTTTTTCATCAGTGCGACACGTTACCTTCAAATTCAAGATTTCATTGTCACAGAAAAGCCACAAAATCCTGTTTAGAGCATAGTTTTTTAAGGAGAAAAGGAGCTCCAAGCTGCTGCGTTCGTGCTATAGCCTGTATAAAGACGTGAGCCCATAGCGTTCGACACCAGTCAAACGAAGCTCATCGAGGCTGGCGACTTTGGAGTTCATATTTTGTTTGGAATAGGAATTGATTTACGGACAATCTGGTGAAATAAAAAAAACACCAGGATCACCAGGAACACTAGGATGTAGAGAGAGTTCACATGAACATTTTAAGACCAGAATAAGGAGCCTGACAACAGCAGTTACAGAGAGAGAGGCCTTGTTTTTTAATGCAATGTAAATTGGAGTCGATAGTGCCAGAAGCGCGCTCATGCTCATTTCCTATTTATACAGTCTATACACTACATTTCAACCTTTATTTAATTAAAAGTGTGCCTAAAAATATCAATGGGCAATAGAATGAGCGGTTCGACTAGTTAATTAATCTGAACAAATGATCACTGACTAGTCAATTACAAAAATAACTGTTCCCTGCGGCCCTATTCATGACACTTTTATTTGTCCTTTTCAAACGTGAATTCACAAGTGTGTAATCTTAACATCAATCTTAATTGCATTATACTGTGATAATGGAATGGCCACAGTACAAATGACTCTTGTTCAAAAGGTGAATGGAGGTTGATTTTACACACACATAAATACTGGGAGTTGGGAGTCAGAGTAAATGCCATGACAGCGCTCCATCTCAGTAACAGTCCCCTCTGACACCCGTCTCTGCACTTAAAACCCTCTGCGTTTCACAAAAGGTCAGGGTTTTTTCTTCCCCCCACTCGTCCACCACAAAACTCTGTCCTAATGGAGTCTCTAAGCTAAAGTACACAAGACCCAACCTCTCATTAAAGGCCCATATTACGCTTTTTTTCTTGACTATGTTATAATGTTGTTTCCTCATCAAGAACAGACCTGGTGTTGTGTTTTATTCACACGTTTCACACAGAAACCTGCATATTTAGGCAGATTTTTTCTCTGAAACACTCCACCGTGATGTCATGTGGTAATACATGATTCCACTGTGTTTTTTTTTAACTGCACACACGTTCACTAGAATACATTTGGGTAATTTTAGTCCTGGATTTGCCAATCTCTACTGAAGTAAAGGTGAAAGGCAGTTGGAAAACTACTGCGTCATGAAATCACCAGGAACAGAGGATTTTGAGATCTGGAAATAGACAGACTAAAAATCCAGTTTATTTGTATAGCACATTTCATAAACAGTTTCCAAAGTGCTGCACAAATAGTAAGAACAACAATAATGAAATAATTATACAATAAATGCTCAGATTTAATCATACTAGTCTTAAGACCATAAAACCAGTAAAATAAATAAGAGCAAAAACCACAGAATAGCAATAAAAAAAAAAACAATAAAATAAATTTAAAAAATAAAATAAATGAAAGACACAGAGGAACACAACTCACGCAAATGTTAAAAGCAAGAGAATAAATGTGGGTCTTAAGACGAGACTTAAAATTGGCTGTTCGGACGTTCGGGGGGAATTACTCAAACGTGTGAAACAAAACAAAACTCCAGGTATGTTTTTGATCAGGTAACAATATTATAACAAACTCAAGAATCCATTTTGCGTAAGATCATGATATCACCTACCTCCTGTCTCAGAATACAATGGCCTATTGAATGGAATAGACTAGAACGGCTTATTACATAAATATAAGGGGTGGGACGAGACAAAATAAGACACAATATTGAGTCCACAAGAATAAGACAAGATTTAGACAAGAATAATTACTCAAGTCCACACTTTTTGTATAATTATTTGTTTTTTTGAGCTTGTGGCCATTACATGTCTGATCTACAATAAAATTACAGTATGTATCTCACCTTTACCCATTCGCGCTGTATTTCTGTGCTTTATAAAGGTGTATTGTGTAACTTTCCTGATGGAGGGTCCGTCACCATCACCTGCTTGTTTCTATGGATGTCGTTGCTATGCCTGGAATGTTCCACAGTATGATATTAAACAGCTTTACCTTACATTTATTCAATTACAGGTGTTTTTACTGCAAAAAAAAAACAAAAAAAAACACTAATTCTGACTATGAGCGGGGTCGCCTCTCCACAGATCTAACCTGCACTTGGTCTGGTGTGGTCTCCATGCAGATAAAAAGGTTTAATGCCATACTGTGAAACGTTCCAGACAAGGCAATAACATAATAAGGAGACAAGCGTTTGACTGACCCTCGACTAGAAAAGCTGCGTCCTTAATTGCAAACTGTGATCATGATTTCTGCACACTTCCGCTAGTCTCTAATTGAAATCATGACCATTTGCCACCTTCGTGCCCCCTCCTGCCCCCTACCCCGCCCCATGGCAAAGCACAAAGACAGGTCTGAGTGGGAACAGGTAATTGGCGGTGGGCTCACATGAGGATTCAGACGAGATGCGAGGTTGTTTCTAGCGAGCTGACAGAGCACAGCCAAGGCTCATTAGCATTGTCTTGTTTTGAATCCAAGTTTATGCACAAAACTATGGGTACAGTCTGTGAAAATAGTCAGGAAAGTTTGGCTGTTTCCTGGTATTTTTGTGATATGTACCTGTGTTGACAATAACATTTCAAACTTGATTTCAATACTAAGGAATACACACAAAAACACTCTTTATTTGGACAATTGAATGTCATTTTCAACATTAAATCAGAGTATTTTCTTTTCTATATTACCGTGTGGCCTCATGTCTGTGTTGTCAGTTGTCCATTTAGGTTCCACAGTGATCCATGGGCGTATACGAGTCTTTGTGCACTTATACTCATTCTGATACAGCTCAAGATCATTTTAAATTTGTGAACGTAGCTTTTTTTTATTGCTTATACCTGCTTAAATAAGTATCTAGTTTCTAGTATCTGATTTCCAATACTTTTGACAACCTTAATATGTATTATTCGGTGCATATGCCTTTATTAAAACCATAGAAAGTGTTTGAATATCGTGGAAGTTACCTGAGAAGACTGATATCTATGACGTTTAACTCTGTTTTACTTGTTTAGGCACTGAGATGTATCTGTTTCAGTAATTCTCAGGGTTTGACGAATATTATAGTATATTGGGGTAAGTGGATTTACTTTGAACATTTCTGTTGTAGATTTCTGAGTCTCCCCTCTCTCCTCCTTTTCCTCCTCTCCCTCCCTCTGTATCAGTAATTGCCCCTTGAATCTGCCCCTTCAGAAAACCACAGGGGGCTAAATATTGTGCCCAAAATACGACATCTGGTCTCAGGAGAAGTCTTCACGAACGCTGGAGAAATGACCGTGTGTTTTGGACATACGTTTTTGTGTAGACTTGTCAGATGGATTCTCAGATGCTAAAACTAGACATTTATTTGAACAAGAAATCACACAAGTTGGACAAAACATGACCATGACTAGTAGTTTTGTGTAAGAACTCTGACTAGACACGTTTACAGAGTTGCTTTAAATTTTTAAGCAATCGACTATGCAATTTTGATACTAGAGGATTAAAACCACCAAATAAAACGCAACTCTGGGTATGTTCTCGATGAGGAAACAAATATTAAAATCAGAAAATAGTGTAAAATGGGACCTTCAACCTTAACAAAAGAGACGATTGTAGCTGATGTTATAGTTCAGTAACAACGCTACATCGGTGTTATTTTCAGCATCACTGCCTCTTTTATTGTTCTGTCTGTACTAGCTCTCCTCTAGGGGGCGCACTCTGGGCTGTGACAAATGGACCAGCTGGTGTATGATAAAACAGAATGCCTGCTCATCACATTATGGAGATGGGAGTGTGAGCAGTGGGCGTTCTGATGCAGCTCTCTTCAAAGCCATTGGAATAACTGTCATGTTCTTGGATCTATATGCAGTGGTGGCGGGATACGTTGTACCCTGTGATGTAAATAGGCTGTGGAGGGGGTCTGGAGGGCCTCGTGCTGAGATGAGTCATAGCCACTTCAGCCTATTTTTGGTAAACAGACGTAATACTGACAGTTATGTCCCTGCACCGATTACTGTGATTGTTTGTGAGCCAACTTCTGCGATTCTTAATGGTTGTGGTTTTCTATAGAGAGTGAATAAAATGACCCACGCTCGAGTTAAGGGCAAACTGTATGGTATTTATTTGACAAACCACAAGAGCTAGTAGTGTAAAATAAGAGAAAACTTTTAAAAGGCCAATATTACACTGTTTTTGGACCTATGTCGTAATGTTTCCTCCTCAAAAACGTACCTGGAGTTGTGTTTTGTTTCACTCACACACGGTTGAGGAATCCTTTATTATTAGTTAGTCTACATCTCCAAAGCTCAAAATGCTCCGTTCCACCTTCTGATGTTATGAAGCAGTAGTTTTCTAGTTAAGATTTAACTTTTTTTCAGTAGAGAGTGGCAGTTCCAGAACTGAAATGATCCAAAATGATGATTATGAGTTTGAAAACACAGTGGAGCAAAGTGGAACCGAGTGTTTTGTGTTTGAGAGAAGAACTCAGCCTAAATATGCAGGGTTTGCAAAGTGTTGTGTGAATGAAACAAAACTCCACACTTAAAAAAAAAAAAGTAGAAAAAATGTATTTTTCAGTAAAATACCAGCAGAACACATTTCCTTCATTTACAGCAAACATTTTATTGATACTGTTGATCACACAGTTCAATAATGTGCTTATTACAATATTTTACCATTAAAAAAAATAAAATAAAAAATAAATAAAAATAGTTTTATTTGAAAATTTACATGGAAGTTTTTTATTTTTAATTGTAATACTGTATTTTATGTTTTTTTTACGGTAAAATATTGTAATAAGCACATTATTTAACTGTGTAATCAACAGTATCAATCAAAAATAAGATTTTTTGCTGTAAATGAAGGAAATGCTTTACCGTAACTGAACGGTTGAGTTCTGGCAACCACAGCTGCCGGTATTTTACTGTAAAAATAACAAGTTTTTTTCACAGTACAGGCATGTTTTTGATGAGGAAACAAGATTATAACATAGTTCAGAAAATAGTGCATTATGGGCCCTTTCATGGGAAATTCTCCTCCTTACATCTATCATATGCATATTAATGCAAGGAACGTCCATCTGTGTCTCCTCCTGTTTGTCTTTTCCACTCTCGAACCACTCGTCCGACTGATCTTGAATTTGGAGATTGTCATTCATGATCAAGATCTTTTAAAATGAGTGAAAATTTATCACTCATTTTAAAAGATCTTTGGCTTTTTTTTCCTTTTAAAATGGAGCTGATGTGCCTTATATTCAGCTGCATTCAACAGTCCGGAAATTATGGTAGTTCTGTTTTTCATGTTGCTAAGACAGTAAAATCAGGTATAGAGCTTTTAAGAGAGGAAATGTTCTAGTTTAGCATAATAGCCACATCCAAAGTGCTGTCATTTGTGTAGCATTGTACGTGAAGGACACTAAATAGCTGGTTTATCTGAACTTGTTTTCAGAAAAGACTTTAATTTCATCCATATTGCCTGATCTTTGTGTTCAGAAATCATTGCCCCGTGTGACCTACTCTTACTCCTCTCAGCTCACGCTTAAACGCTCAAAAGCTGCAATTCCCAGCTGATCACAAACTGGCAGCCATCACCCTCCCTCTGTGATTTTTAGTGGCCAAAACACTGTCTTTAACCGTGCCATTTGCCCACGAGCTGTTTACCCGTCTCTATGGTAATACCGAGTCTGTATTTTTATCCTCGTTGGCATGAAAACTGCAGATTGAACTTGACAGAGTGAGTGAAAATATTATTGATCATTAACTGTGCAGTGGCCATCTTGTTTATACTTCCTCTGTGAAGTCGTGCCTGAAATTAAACCAGGACCCTCCTCTAATATGCGTCTGGTTGTGGTGAAAATGCAGCTAATTCCGAAAGTGTTCAGTCGAATCGGACTTTGTTAGGGCATTTTCGCGCTGCAGGGGGCGCTCTGATGATTGGGGCTTTTGATTCTAGTATTGTTCTGCAGTGATGAAGTAATGCTACACTGGCTTTTAGTGAGATTCAGACTGTGCGCTAATTAGCCAAGACAACAGCCCACGTTCTGCTAGTCCTCCCGCTATTGTGTTTTGGTCTGTAAATGTGTCCAATTAAGACATGGTTGCTTTGGGCATGGTTTTCTTAGTTCATCATATTTCATTTCTATTTTAATCTTTTTGATGCTTTTTTAAATCAGTATAGCAGCATCTGATATCATGAGTTAAAGCTTCGACTTCACACAAAATTGACTCTCGTGAGCTTTAAGCCCTGTTACAATGTTGTTACGTCATCAAAAATATACCCGGAGTTGTGTTTTGCTTTATTCACATGTTTGAGTAATCCTTTGTTATTAGTCCGTCTACATCTCCAAAGCTCAAAATGCTCCATTCCACCTTGTGATGTCATACAGTTGAGTAATCACATAAAGCATTTTGTTAAGTTTAAGCTGGTTGTCATATCTTCAGAGTGTTTTCTTAGCTTCTGAAAGTGCCTTCATTGTCCTTGAATGATGTACTTTAATGCGAACACCACATTTTCAAAAATTAATTTTGCAAAAATAAAACAGAACACCATCACACATTTTGGATATGTTAAAACAGACATCTAATCTTTCTATGATAGTCATTTTAATGTTGCTGGTCATTTTTTTGGTATAACATGGCAAAGATGGCACCAAATTATTATTATTATTATTTTTTTCATTTTTAAACCTTAATATCTTCTACACCTTTGTGATAAACAGAGGCCCAATTTTAAAATACAAAGTCCACAGCATGTGTGGGAAGGTGCATGTTCAATATCAAACCTCTATCTTTGAAGTTGCACTTTCCATAGTCCTTCAAAGATGCCCTTAAATTTGAAGAGAAGAATTTTCGAGCAAATTTAAGCCCCCAGAAATCTGTGATAAACCGTAAGCACATGTGTAAAAGTCCATATTCTACAAGTACATTTGCCAAATTTTAACCCTTAACCTCCTGAGACCCTGTGGCCTCATACGAGGACATTACATTTTTGCCTCTTAGCACCATGATTTTCAATTATTTTAAACTTTCACCTGTAATCAACTAAAAACCTCTACAGCAGCTCCCGAAAGTAAAAAAAAACTGCATGGTAAAGTTTAGATGCAAAATTTATGAATAAAACCAATGTATTTATGTACAATAATGTCTCTTCATGTATCTTAATGTATCTTCATTTGGCATTAAAATTTGACACATTTTATTGACCACAGCAGACGAGAGCATCAGGAAATGTCATGTCCTCGTTTGAAGACATTGGGACTGTGTTATATTATTGATTGTACATGTTGTTAGGTAAACTTGGGAATATTTAGATGAGTTTACAGTTATAAATTGCTGGACGTTTCTGCTGCTATAGGGAAACTGCTGCCTGTCTCCACGATTTGCACCTCTACTTTTTTTTGTAACGATTGAAAACCAGAAAAAATTAAAACTGTGGACCACATTTTCAGGCCTTTTTGTGTGTTTTTAACCTCACTCACTGAACCCCAACCCGCTCACCGTCGACCTGCGTCACATTTGGCAGGTTTAGGGCTTGAAATAAACAGCTAATTGCTGTTTTTTTTTTTTTTTGTAATTTATTTATATATTTTAATGCTTTTACATTTTTTAACCAATGGTGTCATACAGAAGACTTACTTAGTAGGTCCCACTTATCCCAAATAGCAAGAAGAAATGAAAAATGGACACCAGACAAAAGCTCGGGTCTCAGGAGGTTAAAAATTTGAACGACCTACTTTAAAACGTTTTTTAGGTACAGCAATCTGAAAGTGGGTCCTCAGAAAACTCTGCTCCAAACAGGTCAGGGGGTACTGGTAGTTGACAAAATATTTTTAATGACAAAACTATAAGGAGGTGGGAGCTAAAATTTGGGACTTTTCCTATTGGAAAGTGAGTGAACCTCCTACAATTTTTTCTGTCAAGTTTGTGATGGTCGTGCAAGGTCATACAGAGATTTGGCGTGGAATAATCCTCTAGTGAAGGTGTACTTCAGTTTAAAAACACAATGGAGCACTTCCTGTATTACCACATGACATATCAAAGTGGAACAGAGTGTTTTACGTTTGAGAGAAGAACGCTATAAAATAAATATAAATATTACTTATCTGTAACATCTGAAAAGGCCACAGGAGCTTCCACTTTTCATGCAGAGGTGTACCTAATAAACTGTCCGGTTATAGTAGACCGAAGAAGCAAGACTTAAAGGTATGACAAGAATCAATACGTCCTCACCCTACAGGAGCTGAAGAGTCTCCCTTACTGTTCTTTAGGTGCAGTCAATTGCCCTATAAGGTCTATGTATCACCTCTTTGTTCCCAGTCATTCACAATCATTTCAAAGGGAATATTGAGTCTTCTCTCGTGGGTAATCTTTAAACTGAGGAGCGGCACTGTTAAGTTTTTATCATACATTTATTATGAGTCCTCACTAACCCCTGGGTCAGCTATATGTCGACGGAGATATGAAAATTAACTGTGATTTTAACGCCTGGATGGATTTTCTGTATATGAGCCGGTTCTTTATGGAGTCATTACCCCGGCAGACCCCAGGGGGCAGCACTCGGGGCGTTTACAACATCTTTACATTACAGGTTAAGCTCCTTCACGGATGATTGAGAGACATATGAACCAGTTCTTCGCGCTGGGTTTTATAAAGTAGCCATTTCAGCTCTGTGGGATGTGCTAGCTGTACCTGTACTGACTTTGAGGCCATTTTATTACATTTATACATAAACTTACATGGATTTTTTTTCTTCTGAGATGTTAATACAAGTGAAAATGTGTTACAGTATTAGGAAAGTGTATAAGAGGGCGCTAAATCCTTCCTTTTATATTCATTTGCGCATTGATTCTTTGCATTGACATCGTGCTGGGGGTGTTCTACATGTATCTCTATTGGCGCAATGTTCAGCAGTTACACACATTAGCATTCACAGACAGAAAAAAGTTAAAGAAAGGGTGGAAATTCAAGAAAGAAATACATGTTCATGGTTTTGTTTACGTGTTTGGTTATCAACAAAAAGGTGAGAGTGACAAAGTGAAAAACTGTTGGCTTGTTTCACAGCACAAATCAGAAAAAAATGTGTTGTATTTCCCGCTAAATCCGTTCTTTTTGGTCAGATTGTGTTCAAATAAAGCTCAGATTGAAGTCTCCCGAAGCCTCAGACAAAGCAGTGCCTACAGTTAGCGCCACACCCCCTGGGAATGTTGATGCAATCAGCTGCAAAGTATCAATGATTTGATGTAGGATTAGAATCTAATGTAAAAGGTGCACTGTGCAACTTTTCTGGCAGATCTGCTTGGATCTGCTTGTCTCCATGGAGATCGTAATGCTTAACCTGGTATGTTCCACAATATATCATTAAGCTTAACCTATATTACATGTATTCAAATACAGATCTTACCTGTAACTTGACCTGGCGGCTCCACGTTCTTGTTTCCATGGAGATACTTTGTTGTGTTTAGACCGACAGGAGCGCCCGTTCTCCCAGTTTCCATGCGCGACTTCTCATTACCGTATCTCCAGAACTATATGTGCTATCGAAAAAGTCCCAACAGTTCCTGAAAGCAGAGAAGTTGCGCTTTCTGCTCATATAAGGTTATTACGGTAAATTTCTGCAGCACCCGGAACAGAGCCTATAGTATCAAGTGCAGATTTGAAGAGAGCGGAGGTAGTTTACACGTGTTTTTTTGGTGCTTTTCGATTTTTGTGTGTGTATTTTTTGTGTTTTTCTTCTTTTTCAACTGTTATTACACATTCATACACATACAGTAATGCTGAACAACTGCCAGATGTTGAAAGCTGAACTCATTCTGGTAAAACGGGGCAAAAGCACGTACTCCTGGGACCTTTTCTGACATGTTTTAAGTCAAAGGAACACAAAAAAATCCAGGCGGGATTTTGATGCATGGAAATAACAGGGCTAAAAGGGTTAATGCCATAATATGGGACATTCTAGGTAAAGCTATATAATCTCTATGGAGACAAACAGGTAGCAGAAACTCCACTATTACTACAATTATTAATACATTCTGACCAAATAATGAAATAAAAAATCTAAAATAGCGCCACCTTTTTCCCGTTTTGGTGTTGGGGATTTCAGAGATTTTCAGTGTAATAAAACCATAGGAACCCATCGAGATTAGTGTCCACTCTTTTAATAATCAATATACTCAGCCAATACAAAATCAATTATCTGTGTCCAAATCTCAGTTTAATACGGCCTTGACTATCGGTGATCACTGAACGCACTATTTGCTTATGAGATGGTTTGGTTTACTGACAGGAAAATCCCTCGTAATGAAAACATTTTATGGCTTTACAAAGCTTGGGGTCTTCCATTTGAAAAGTTATGAACGTTTTTAGCAGCAGTAAATTGATCTCGGAGTTGTTGTTAAATGTATTTCGCCTCAGGTTTGTCTCTTCCTCTTTCAGAACTACGGCCTTGGGTTGTTATGTAAATAAACGAGAGACGTGCACTACTTGTGTTTTCAACGTAAAGTCTTAAATTCGATGATGACGGAAGAATATGCGTTTTAAACAAGACAGCTATTGATACTTTTCCGTGATATCGTGCTGGGGGGGTTCTACGTGTATGTCTATGGTGGAATGTTCAGGAGTTACCATGGAGACGCAAGGCACACATTAGAAAACGCTGTGAAAATTGGTGTAATTGGTGTCTGAAAATAGAAGAAAAAATACAAAATGGATTTTAAAACGCATTTTCAGGAGTCTGTGATCGACACGAGCGTTCGAGGTCCTGTTTAGGAGTTTGATTTTTAGTGTTTTTGAGTTTTTATTTTTCTTGTGAGTGTAATTTTATGTGTTAGAGACTTGTTTAAGCGCATAAATCATCTCCCATGTTGTAATTCCAGTTTAGTCAGTTGTTTCTAGTCAGATTGTGTTGAAATAAAGATTAAAATAGAGAATAAAGTCTAACAGAGCTTCAGACAAAGCAGTGCCTACAGTTAGCATCACCCCTCCCGTTTGCAATAGTTCATAGTTTTTTTTCTGTTACATGTTTCTTTATGTCACATCTCATCACCAGCAAATTTCTAGTTTGTGTATTTTACTCAGTTACTATGTCAATAAACCATTTTCCTGATTCTGCTTATTCCTGAGCCCATTTTAGCTCATAAACACATCAGATGGTACATATATTTTTAAATGTCCAAATGTGAACGCTAAGGGGAATGAAATGAGTATAAAACTGTGTTTAATTTGAGCCATGAAACTCAAAATAAAAACATCACCCTCACCAAACCTATTAAATATTCTGTTTTTCATTGCGCTTTTATTTTGAAAGGGTTTGTGCTGATGGATTTTTTTGTTAAAAGGAAAATTGGACATATCTTGTTGTTGTTTTTGTTGACGGCACACAAAACATGCTAAAAATCAATTATATCGCACCGAGAGTGATTCTGAATGCCTCATGACACGTTTAAGTGCATCGGGACTATTGAGTTTCATTGATGTTCGTTCTGTATAAAGAGAGAAACCATGCCAACCGTTCTCGAGAGGGTAAATAGCTCCAGCTTTTGGCTCATACATGCAATTACTCTTACATCTCGTAAGAGTAAAGTGAACAAAAAGAGGTACAGTAATGGATTAGTGATGTGTTCTGAAAATGTGAAGTGTCCCTAGTGGATCTTAGGCTGAATTCTAGGCTGAAATTATCCAAATGATTCTCGTGAAGGTGTATGGCGTTTAAAAACACAGTAGAGCATTTCCCATATTAGTTAGTTTGTCTGAGGTTATTATCTGAGGTTTTTTTTTTCCATTTGGCAGAAGAACTAATAGAAGAACCTAAATATTCACAGGGTTCCTACAGTGTCATAAAAAGTAAAAGCACTGAATTTATGAATTTGGAAATAAAACCTTAAGAAGACTTTAATTTTTATATCTGGGTCTCAAAATTTGTGCAGTTTGTAACTTCTCCGTATTGCATTTCTCCTCAAAAGTTTAATTTGTCAAGCAGTGTTATTTGGTTAAATAACGTCGCCTAAATAAAGTGCGGCGGAAACAATAATTGAGAACGCAACTGGGTTCAAATCTTCCAAACACGTCACTGAAGATCATGCACATCTCAACCACAAGCAACAAGCTGAGCAGGAGTAAAATCACAAACAATGTCAGCAGAACACAAAGTTTGATTAACACGGTTATGTTGTTTTTTTTAATGGTTTTACATTACCAAGTGACACATTTCATGCTGTGGTTATGGGGAAGAGTCTCTACTCCCCAGATTCCTTTGTTTGAGAAATAAATGAACACAAATTTAAGAATTTAATTTTTCTTTGCTGGTAGCGCTATGAAAAAAAACGTGAAATAAGTATTAAGTTTTTATATAAATGGTCTTAAAAAGGCTTAAATGTAACTTGAAGAAAACTATAGGAACCCTGTATTCAGGGTTTGTGTGTTAAACATGTGTGAATGAAACAAACACAACTCTGGATACGTTTGTGATGAGGAAACAACATTATAACATAAAGTACAGAAAATAATGGAACATGGGCCCTTTAAAGCTGCTCTCTGTAACATTTCTAATGTGGATGATCTCTGACTTGTCTCTATGGAGATGTTCCACAATATGGCATTCTTGCATTTGTTTCATTTTGAATGTTTTTATAGTGAAATTAAGTGTCTTGAAAAATATTCATTGTTACTGTGGTCACATTTTAACAGATCTGGAACTTGACCTCGTCCCATCTTCTGCTTATTTCCATATAACTTTAATGCCATACTGCGGAACATTCTAAGCCAAACAATAACATACAGTGGGAGGAAAAAAAGAAAAGCATCTGAAAGAGTTAACTAGTGCACCTTTAAATGTAAAAATGTGAAATACACCAGAAAGTTGTTGTTTACACCAAATAAATGACCTTTTAGTTTTTGACCTTCCTTTTCACACACTTTAATTTCTTCTTCTGCCTTCACACGCTGCAGAGCCTTGCCCCTCACCTTGACTCGCTAATTCAAACGGATTTACAGGGATAGAAAGTGCACTAAAGATTCTGGTAATTAGCAGGTTTTAACTACGAGGCCAATTAGGTTACAAGGTCTGTGTATGTACATGCTTCAAGGCAAGGCTTAAAGGGCTGTGTTTAAAGTCCACAGTAACAAAAAAGCTTGTTATCTTTGGATTTGTTAGTGAGGGAAATGGATAGATGCATTAGTTGATTTCGGAAATAGTATTTTAAAGGTCACATATTATACCATTTGACTTTTTTGAGCTATATTATATGGATGTCCCCTCATCAACTACTTACCTAGAGCTGTATTTTGCTTCATTTGGCCTACTTCATTCACCCATTAACCCAAAACTGTCTTTTTCAAGCACTTAAAAACACTTTATAATAATGGTACATGAGTTAATGCATTCGTTTCTCTGTCTGCATTTTGCCTGGATTATTGCGTTATAGGTAAAAAGCCCATGAAAACCATCCCTGGAGTCACACATGGCTCTGTTCGTAGTAGCACTGTGACCTAATTGCTTAATTTGTCATGTTTATTCACGTTGTTGACAGCAGAGGAAGCTCCAAAACCCCAAATACCTCATTGGAAATTGACGTTTAGTGTATATAGTGTGTTTTCCAGATTATTTGACGTTAGAAAATGTGAAACTCTAATTTGAAGGAGACCAATATCTTAAAAGTTTAAAAGGGAATTAAAGCCACAAAAATGCATAAAAAAGGGAAAAAATACAAAGTTGAATGTAGTACAGTATGCCAAAACCTGTAGTGTACTCATGCATTGTAATTGTGGACTATAGTTTACAGGAAATATCATATAAAGTACGTCTTATAATTGGGAAACAAAAAGAAAAAAATTCTCTTGGTAGTTCTTACTTTTCGCTGTCCTCATATGGTTCAGATGTAGCTGTCAGTCCAGCCTGTTTAAGTCAGTCTTGTGCAGCTCCACTGGTCCACGTCATGTTAGCTCGTGGGAGAGGTCACATTTTATTATGGTTATAAATTATCTTTCAGTGCTTGTCACTCATGTTGACAGCTTTGTTTTGCCACTATAACATTTCAAAGAATTATATCTGTTTTCATTTCGTGTACAACTTTGGCATTTACTGTGATTAGTTATGCACTTATCAAATGTTAACAATTACAAATGACAGTACCACTGAATACATTAGCATAGATTTCGAGTTTAAGGCCTTGTCCACACGTAGCCGGGTATCTGATAAACCGAAGATGTTTTGCTGCGTTTTGACCTGTCATCCACACGAACACGCATCAAAAACGAGTATTCAGGGAAAACTCCGGCCAAAGTGAAGATTTTTGAAAACTCCGTTTATGCCTGTTTGTGTGGACAGAGATAACTGGGGTTTTGCATTTTAAAACGTCACTGTCTGTGCCAAAAAATATGAATCTGCCCTGACGTCAAACGTGCGACCTTTGTTTAGGCGACTGCAAAAGCCAAAGCAGACTATGGATCGGAGTCGTTTCTTGAGAGCTGTGGGAGCATTAATTTGTTTAGGAGCAATTCTGACTCCGAGTCTGTCCAGACAGAGGAGCTCGGCGCCATGTTTTCTGTTGTTTAAGTTTAGGCGGAAGTGACAGCGAAGTGAGGGCTCAATGGAAATAACGGCATCTACAGGTTTGGAATGCGTATGAATGTGGTTGAAAACGCAGATGTTCGGTTATGTGTGGAAGGTATTTTTTTCGAAGGTGAGGTGGTGTGGATAAAACAACTTTTATAAATGGAGGGGGGGAATGTTCGGTTCTAAAAATACCCGGCTACGTGTGTACATGGCCTAAGAGGCATTAACTTATCTATAATTAAACTTGATCATAATCTGCATATTTTTATTACAATAGCAGCGTAACAAGTTGTATGTATTATTAAAGGTCCCATATTATGTAGAATTCACTCTTGTGAGCTTTAAGCCATGTTATAATGTTTCCTCCTCAAAAACATACCTGGAGTTGTGTTTTGTTTCATTCACATGTTTAAGTAACTCTTTATTATTGGTCTGTCTACATCTCCAAAGCTCAAAATACTGAAGGTGTAGCTCCAAAGTTTAAAAACACAATGGAGCTTTTCCTGTATTGTCACATGACATCACAAGGTGGAACAGTGTTTTCCATTTGAGAGAAGAACAGGATTTGTGTGTTAAACATGTATAAATGAAACAAAACACAACTCCAGGTGTGTTTTGGATGAGGAAACAACAGTAAAACATGGATCAGAAAATACAGTAACACAGCCCTTTAAATGTATGCAGTAGAGTTTCAAAACTGAATACAGATCCTTCATTTTCATAACATTTAATATTTCCAGTTTCTAGTGCAGACCATTGTGTAAAAAGCAAATTCTTGTTATTTCAAAGAGCAATTGAAAACCTCGTACAATTTAAGCAAGACCACTTTTCATTTCGACTCCATTTGTTCTGAATGAGTTTACGGTGCATAAATTGTCTCTTCATTTATCACTAAAATTGTTTGAAGAAAGCACAACCAAAACTCCATATTAAATGAAAACCAACCCACAAGATACGATTTTGATTTCTTTTTTTGCACACTGGATTAGGTATTTCACTCATAAAAGAGGGAGTGCTTTATTTCTGTGGAGTATTAATTATTCACATAACATATTTAGATCACCATGTTACCTTTTATTGCTTTGAAAATGGTATAATTACTGTAAAATAAGCAGTTTCACTTTCATTTTTGTTTTTTCTGAGTTTCTTCTCCCTTCACTCCCCCTTCAGAGCGTAATCACAGCCCACCAATGAAACTACTGCACATCACATCAGGTTTGTGAAGTTGTTGTATACAGTTTAGTATCTTGTATCTTAGTATTTTGTATATTTATGGAGAATTGTCTTGTGGGAGCATTATGTGGGCAGAGCATTGCACAAAAACTTAACCATAAAGAAAGAGATCACTAGATTACTGAACATAGGTGACGTCTAAAACCACTGCAGGCTTGTTTTTGATGAGGAGACAACATTTAAACATGGTAGAAAGCTCAAAACACAGATTTTCCACCATACACCCTCTTTAAATCAATTAAAATATGATTTTGTTTGTTACTGAATGATGTCAACATCAACAACCTGCTAAATCAGATCACAGGAAGGGTAAGGAAACAATTATACGAAAACAGAGATACGACAAAATTAAATATAGCTACCAGGGCAACAAAACAAAACAAAGAAAGAATTGACTAAAAAACATTCTTCTTGTTGTCTGTACTGAATAAGATTTAGTTTTAATCAATAAAACTTTAAAATGATGTGATATAATACTCTATTGTAATACAGAAGTCTCAAATACAAAGAGCTATTTCAGTTTCAATAGTCGAAAAGTGTCTGTAAGTGTGGCTCTATTCAAAACCCTTTCAGTGTAATTAGTGTAAGAACTGTAACATTCAAAACCACGTCTGACTTTACCTTGACTTTAAAAGGAGTAGGCAGTTTAATTGAAAAGCGAACGACAGAAGATATGTCCACTTATACTGTCTATGTTCGTTTTAGCGCATAGGCACTGGATCACGCTATTTTCTGATCTGTTATAATGTTTGTTTCACACATGTTTAATACACAAATCCTGCATATTTAGGTTCTGCTCTCAAACAGAAAATTCCACCTTGTGATGTCATGTGGTAATACAGGAAGTGTTTTTAAACTCCATACACCTTCACTCAAATCATTTGGATGATTTCAACCCTGGAAGTGCCAGTCACTGTTGAACAAAATGTAAAGGGAGCTGTTAACATGAAAACTGCCACTAGATGACATCACAAGGTGGAACAGAACATTTTGAGTTTTGGAGATGTCGGCGGATTGATAATGCAGTATGACTCAGACGTGTGAATGAAACAAAACACAACTCCAGGTCTGTTTTTGATGAGTTACCAGAAATCTCGCAAGCCAATTTCACTTCATACAGGACCTCCAAAGTTACTAAACCAGGGAAAAAATTGATAAAAAATTTAAAAAGTTGAGGTAAATCTACAAGATTGAAACCTCCTCTGCCATTGTAAAGTATAGACTCACTCCTGTCCCTCCTGGAGCTCTGTATTGGTCTGTAATGCTGAGCTCAGACCCAGCAGGAGCCTGTATAAACCCACTAATAGACCAATTATTCTCAAACAAAAGGTGACCCCAAGCGTGACCACCGGCCGCAAATCAATAACGCTCCCAATTACCGTCCGAGCACCAGCGCACGGGGCCAGGTCTGGGCACGGGCCGGCAGCCATCCCTGGATTTTAGATTAAGATATCAAAGCTAAAATCGTTTCATCAGATAGTGAAATTGCAATACTTTTGGATTAAAATGCATGTGAGGGTAGACCTTGAAGTAGCCCAGTGATGGAGAAAGTGAAACAGGGAGAGAGATGTCCTTCGTTTACAAAGCCGCATATTAAAACATGCTTGTAGATTTGCTGTCATTGAGCTCAGTGAGGGTTTTGAATGTGTCTTTTATTAGTTTTAATTAACACATTTCTTTGGGCCATACAAGATTCTTTGTGAAACTTCAAAAGATTTAGTTGACGTCAAATGAGATGGTGTATGATCATTGTCTCTTCATAATAAGAAATAACGGGTTTCTTCTCTAGTCGCCCTCTTTGGGGCTGGACTTAGTGTTAAGGTTAAGATAAAGCCACAATTTCAAGCCAGTACCTAGACCTGTCACGATAACAAACATTGAAGTGTCATATATGGCCGTAAAAGTAAATATAAATGATGCAAGATAATTTAAGCCACTGACACAATAAGAGCCGATCTATACCAGAAAAAAAGCAATTCTAAATCTACAATATTACAGTATTCAAGGTCCTGTATTTTGCTAAATTAACTTGTGAGCTTTTAGTCATGTCATTATAGTTTAGTCACTAGCATTTTGGAATTGGTCTTTTTCTATTGGAATATGTGGTTTTAAAGGTGCACTGTGTAACTTTTTGGTTGGGGCTCCGTCACCTGCTTGTTTCTATGGACATGTCATTGCTCTGCTCGAATGTGGTTTTATAGCTCAAAAATACCCAGAAACACAGGCATTCTGACTGTGAGTGGGGTCGCCTCTCCACAAATCTGATCTGTAACTTGGTCTGGTCTGGTCTCCATGACGATAGAAAGGTTTAATGCCATACTGTGAATAGGGGTGGGCGATATCTCGATATTTAAAATATATTGAGATATTTTTGAAACTCAATATGAATTCTGACATATCGATATATCGCTATAATGTTCTGTGCTGCGCTCGCCTCCGCCTCCTCGCTTTTGTCCCCCGAGCTCCTCCGCGGAGCCCGGAGCTGGTCGCGGACTAAACCAGGACTAGGACTAAACTAGGACTAAACACGGCTGCGGGGCTCGGCCAAAACTAAACTAAACCAGGACTAGGACCAGGGCTCCACAGTGCGCCCATTTCACTTGCATTTGTGAGCAAATATTTCGGCGTGCGAATGTGGAAAACAAAACAGGCGCATCTGTGCGAGTGCTTCTGCAGCCACAATGAGAAATGCACACATCTCCAGACATGGAGATGCTTTTGCTTTGTCTGTAATGTTCCACAAATATGGTATTAACATTGTCAAACCTGCATTAATACGATAACATGTGTTTTCCTTCTTTGAACATTAAACAAAATAATAGTGAGAAGTAGTTACAGTGAACTCTTGGCCTCGTGGTGTCACTTTCTTTCCTCCATGGTGATAGGTAAGTTTAATGCGATACTGTGAAACATTCTAGCGATCACATCTCCAACATAGCGCACCTTTAATTCCTAATCATTGCCACGTGACTCAAAAACAGGCAAATTTGTACAAAAGCCTGAATTTTTCAAACTACTTTTCCTGAAATAGCTGTTACCACAACCTCTCGATAACAAAGAACCACTGACGACTGAAAAAGAGTGAATCTGACTATGCCGTACTTTTCAACGTTGGAGGAGCTATTAAAAGACAAATCAAATAGAAAACATACTCCCAACTCAAGACGGCATCCGATATGTTTAAAATAAATATCTACAGACTCTTTAAGTGCACTCAGTAGCGCACATCTAAAAAGTCTGGGCCCATTACGTTGTATGTGATGGGGAGTATTGCTGCTGGACATAATGTACTTTCCAGCCCAGTATTGATTCTGAGGCAGCTCTTTGCAGTAGATCTGGTGGAACAACTATTAGATTTCAGCGCAGCTCTTTTGTTTCAGATTGTGTCCAAACTTAATCTGAGCGGAATCCAGGCAAAGCTCTAGTTGATCCCACCTCCCCCCACCCCAGGCCGGTGCTATATGGTAACCTCATAGAAAATGTTACACTATATGGCTTTATAATCTCTTCTGAAAATCTATGCTTTTAACTCATTGTTCATTTCCTCTGGGTTTATTTAATTCTGCTTTTCGATTCCGAGACTTGAACTTTTCTTTGGTTCCTGTTCTTGTTTCATAGACTGTGTAAAAGACGTCACCCACAGCGTTCAGCTCCAGTCAAACGAAGCTCATCGAAGCTGGCAGGAACCAATTTGGAGCCGAGTTTCATATTAGGAATAGGAATAGATTTACTGACAAAACAGTGAAATAAACACACCAGGATCATGTAGAGCGGGTTAATCTAAACATTTTAAGATCAAAATGATGAGGCTCACTGCTGCAGTTACAGAAAGAGTGACAATTTTCAGTGTTAAATATATTGGAGCTGAAAGCGTGCCCATGCTCACTTCCTATTTTAAAGCGACAGCTTGCTTACTGTATTTTTCAGAATATAAGTCTCACTTTTTTCAGGGTTTGGGTCTTGACTGCGACTTATACTGAGGTGTGACTTATATATTACATTTTTCACACTGACATAGACCATATATATGAATCCTATATATGAATCAAAAATGAAAAAAACAAATCGTTATCCATTTTTTAAATTTTGAGACAAATAATGAAAAGAGTTGTTTTTATCATTTTCTTATTTTTGCTTCTATATTGAAAAACAAATGAACGAATGATACATGGATTGTTCTCTTTTGGGTTGTTTTTATAACTATAACTTCTATAACTTGCCTTTCAAGATGAAATGTCGGTTCTTGGTCTCTGATTCTACCAAAAAGTGCGACTTATACATGTTTTTTTTCTTCTTCATTATGCATTTTTTGGCTGGTACGACTTATAGTCTGAAAAATACTATAATAGTCTGTCTTGTATGAATCATCTAAATAACAGTGCTCACACATACTGTTTTTTATTTTTTTAAGGTTTAGATAGACTTTATTGACCCCATAGCAACATTTGCCCTCGTATTTTACCCATTCTTCAGTGCTGCTGGGGTAACCTCTCCTGTATTATTAAACTGACTCTTGTCTAAGCCATGTGCTAATGCTTTGCTAATGTTTTTCAGTTTGAGAGACGAACAAAATTTGCAGAGTTTGTGTGTTAAACATGTATAAATTAAACAAAACACCACTCCAGGGATGTTTGTGATGAGGAAACAACATTCAAACAGCTCAGAAAACAGCGTGATATGGGCCTTTCAATAAATGACTGTACTGAAATGATCATATTGTTTTGTAACAGGGGAGTTTCAGGATCAACCATCTGATCCCCATTAAGTGCATTCTAATAAACCTCCTCATGGGTTTGAGTGGCTGTTATTATTACTGCAGTTCTCATTATCTTTATAGCAGCCTACTCAATAAAATAAAAGCGTGTGGAGAAGATTTAATACATAGGAACGTGTTATTAGAACTGTTGGGTTTGATCATTGGGTTCAAGTTCACAAACAATTAGCAAAAAGTCTGTGTTTTTATTTTTATTTGTTTTGTTTTGATGTTTTTTTTACCATTAAAGTGATTATGGAGCTTCATTCAGGCCTGTGATTGCAGTCTGCTGTCACAATAATGGACATTTATAGTGATTCAAATGCGGTGAAATTTGGTAATGTTGTGTAAAAGTATCAAATAAAAATCCAGGTCCATACTCTTCATTGCTTAAGGTTATGTTACGTTACGACTTGGGGAGCGGATACTGTAATTTCATCAGTTCATTCAAAGTAATAAAGATGTGTATTGCGTAGAATAAAATGTTATCAGCATTGAAAGTTAAAGGCGCTGTGCAAATTTTTATTGTCTCAAAAATATGAAAAACAGAACCATTTAAAATATTTGCAGGGGTCCAAAGTTTTTCCTCACATTCCTAGCCTTTGTTCCTGTTTCCCTGATGATAAAAAACACTTTATAATAAATAAAAACACAATTTAAATTTGATAAATGAAAAAATCTTGTACTTCAAATAATGGTCTGTCATAATTTCACTTTAATGGTTTTAAATACACAGTTAGAACATGTTAGATGTCAGGGATGATTTTATTTTTCATTTCAATTTAAAACCTTTGCTTGTATTGGTGTATTTCCACATAGATTTTATTTTTTGTCCTTTTCAAGCACAAATGCACTCCTACTCTCGCCCAGTCCTCACAGAAGCAGGTCATTTAAAGTCTTATTTTGGAGAGGTTTGGAGAGTCCTTTAGCTCAGAGTGGTCCATGTTTAGACCAGGGCCCAGCTGTTCTGTGCTGCCTCTCCCCACTTTATTATAGTTGTGCAATTGGACTTCCTGGTAGCCATACTTGCTCTGCTCTCTACCACTGATTTTTGTTGTTTATATCATGTTGTCTTTAAAATTGTCTGGATTGTGTATGTGTACAAAGGGTTTCATGATTGCAGGGTTTCTTAGGTTGGTTGATCAGTCCATTTTAGAGTCTACGTGGTTTTTCTACACAGATATTTATACTTTGGATCCTCTGGTTTTCACAAAATATGCACATGAAATTAACCCCTTAACGCCGACTGTCACAAATATGCAACAAACCATTTGGATCAAGATATAAGCCAAGATATAAGCTGCATTAGTGCATTTGCAGCACCTCCTAGGAACCTCTGGCAAGTACTTGTTTCTAGTTGTCGCAAATTTGCAACACACCCAAATTTCATTTATATATATATATATATATATATATATATATATATATATATATATATATATATATATATATATATATATATATTGCTATAGTCAAATTAATAATCTCAACTTAATTTACCATCTACTACAAAACATACACAAAACTTTTTAAATACACGTCATAAATTCAGGCATCAAGGGGTTAAATCTAAAAATCTTCATCCATCTTTTTGTTTATTGTTATTATAATTTTCTAATCTGTATCCAACCTACACCCATATGCAGCTTGTAAGTTTTTAAAAAGAAATCTGCCATTCGCTGGTCTCGATGAAGCTGTTGCTGCTTTGCTCGGGAAGTTGTTTTGTGTCCAGTGTATCTGTCTTGCATTTATTTCAATACAGGTGTTTTCATTGCTCAAAAAACATAGAAAAATGTGTGAGCGGGGTTGCCTTTCCGCAGATATGACCTGTAAATTGGCTTTGTGGCACCATGATTTCTTGATTTTATTCCATATTGTCTAACATTCTTGGCAAAGCTTTAATATATCCATGGAAACAAGCGAATCCTTCACTAAAAGTTACCACAGTGCGCATTTATAGAAGGGATATTGCACTTCTATGGGGTATTAACTGCTAAAACATAACATTTTTAGAACACCATGTTACCTTTTATTGTTTTGAAAATGCTATATTTACAAAAAATAACATAATAAACTGTTTAATTTGTTTTTGACACACTAAGTCCCCCTCCCTTTGCTCTCCATGCTAAGTCACTCCCCGCTTAGAGTGCTAATACAATACATCAGTGTGCAGCTCCCTATTTAAACTACTGCACATTGCATTGTACATTGTTTGTGAAGTTGTAGTGTATTATTTTGTATCATGCTTTCATATATTCATAAAAATTGTTGCATGGGAACAAGGGTGACCTAGGCTCGTAGGTGGAGCTTTGTACAAATTTCAACCCAAATAAGGTCTGGGAAAGATCACTAAATTACTCAAACATACGTGAACTCAAACATACGTGAATTTTGCATTATGCCCCCTCTTTAAAGGTGACTTTTCTGGTGGAGGGTCCATCAAACGCTTTTCTCCATAGAAATGTTATTGCTTTGTCTGGAATGTTTCACAGTATGGCATTAAACCTTTCTATCTTCATGGAGATAGATCAGATCTGTGGAGAGGCGACCCCGCTCACTCTGTGCCCCTTCGAATTCCTGTTTTTCTGGGTATATTTGAGCTATAAAACCACTTGTAATTGAATAGATACCGGGTAGAGCTAAAGTCAAAAGTTACACAATGCGCTTTTAAGCTATCTCTTTAATTAAAAAAACACGCCACTCTAAGCGAAAAAAAGAAAGAAAAAAAAAGAAATTACCACGTTATAATTTACACGTAACAAACAGCTCAGACTTGATTGAATTAAGAGCTCACTGGTTCTCTGGAGTCTGCTTTAATTACATGACAAATTGATGAAGCCACATTGACGTAGTTCTTGGGTAATTGTCACCCTCCGTTGACTCTATTGTAGGAGGCTTTCTGCATGAACAAAAACTAGTTAACTGCTTTTTTACAGCGTGTACTGGCATCTGAACATGCATGAGCAGATCAGATCTCCGCCGATGGTAATTGAACACCCTGAATAAATATGTCCCAGGCCCATAGAGAAGTATCTGAACCTACTTCACCTGATTTAGCTCAGCGTGAACCTCCACACACTCGGCCTAATAATACAGAGGTAATATACAAGAGCTGTATGCTAAAATGGACTCCTCTCTAGACTTGTTCAGAATGTAATTATCTTAACCCTATGTTCCCCAGTGAGCACAATTGGCTGAAAACAGAGTGAAAAATCCTCATATGACCCAGTTGGTATTGAGTTTTATAAGATGCACTAAATCAGGATAAGAGCTTGAATCATAGCGTTTTATTTATAGACGTGTTCATTCCTATTGAGCAGTATATTTCCCTTTAGCTATTTAAAAAGACATAGTTTCTGTTTTTTATTGTTAACAATGCATGATAAGTGTCTTCAACCCAAAATAGAGGTGAAATCTGTATAAATACAAGACCCAAAGCTGAAGAATGCTGGTACATTTCTTTAGTGATTTATGAAATATGTATTACATTTGTATTGATCGAGAGCTCCAGCCAGTCCTCTGTCTGTAAAAGCATGTTCTTCGGAGTGGAGTTCAGATTTTGGAGGAAGAAATCTGACTTTTTTGTGCGTTAAATTTATAATAATCAGTACATGTATTATAATAATAATGCATTAGTCTTATAAAGCACTTTTCCTGACACTCAAAGTTTCTTTACTATTTTCCTTCCTCACTCAGTGTTTGCAAACTACTATAGTACCCACTGTTGCCCTGGGGCAGACTGATGTAAGTGAGGCTGCCGATCTGCTCCACTGGTCTTTCCGAAAAGCACCAAGATGCAACATTCAAGACATGTGGGTGAACGACACAACAACAGTTTTTCCACCGGCTCCACACTGATTCCCAGCGGTTTGAGCAAGATCACTATGAGGACAAATCATTATTATTTTGCTATGTTGCGCACTTCTACCTTACACTGTTCTCCTGCTACTTCTGGACACGTTCTGCAGTGGCCTCTGTATCCTCTGAGTTTCTATCACTTATTCATGGACAGTCTCTGTACTGTAGCTGCTCTGTCCGCTCACAGACCTCACCGTGTGTCTAATGGACACATTTTCTGCTCCTCTCACTCACCCACAGTCATGTCATGCATTTTTCCCACCTGCTTTCCCCGACAGCCCTGCAAAATGCCCAGAGATGTCAGAAAACTGCGCTTTCTATACCGTACACAGGTGAAGAGTGCAGCAGAAGATAGACCAGCCAATGCATGCACTGTATTTCATTATTGGAGGAAAATATTTCTTCAAGTCCAAGGCAGATTGGGTTGGGTTCAGTGCAGTGTAAAACATAAAATTTGCAGGTCCTCCGTGATTGAAACGCACTGCAGAAAATGAACACACAAAATGAAATATAAATGTGAGACAAAACTGCGGTGCTGGTGGATGTGGGGCAGAAATGGGAGTGAAACAAGTCAAAGGGCAGCAAATACCGTGTGCAAAATTGACTCATGTTACAGTAGTGTTGTCTGATAATCAGGAAGTGCAAGTTAGCATGTTAGTTTATGTTAGTGTTACTGTACAAAACCTGGGTTGCTTAAAGCTGTACGTTTTAACCCTATATTAGACTATATGACTGACATCTTGATTAAAAACAATGCAAGTACATGTTTTGTATAATGCTTTCGTATATTTATAAATGGGTGACGTAGGCTTGTGGGTGGAGCCTTGTACAAACATCAGTTCAAATAGGGTATGGGAAAGATCACTACATTACTCAAACATACATTAATGACATCTAAAACATCACTTTTGCATTATATCCCCTCTTTAAAGGTGAATTTTGTAACTTTTCTGGTGGAGGGTCCTTCAAATGCTTTTCTGCATGGAGATGTTATTGCTTTGTCTGAAATGTTTCACAGTATGGCATTAATCCTTCCTATCTCCATGGAGTGCAAACCAGACCAAGTTACAGATCAGATCTGTGGCGAGGCGAATCCACTCTCAGTCAAAATGTTTGTTTTTCCAATTATTTTTTGAGCTATAAAACCACCTGTAATTGAATAAATGTAAGGTAGAGGTGTTTAATGTTGTACTGTGGAACATTCCAGGCTCAGCAATGACATATCCATAGAAACAAGCAGGAGACGGACCCACAACCAAAAAGTTACACAATGCACCTTTAAATTTAACTGTAAAACTGGCAAGAAGTTAAATTTATTTTTTGTGGTGGATTATTTGTTTTTCAGTGGTAACAACCTCACTGTGTTCTGTAGATCATAACCTGTACTATAACTTGTTTTGCTAAAAATTTTAAAAATGACCAAAATCAAACCTTTTCACGTCACAACATGGTCGTCAATATTATTTGGACTTTTTTGGCGTGTATCTCCATTAACATGTTTTGGTTGGCACTGCCCTCAGATCTGTATTTCCTGGTGGAGTTGGTTTAGTTTGAATGGAGCTCTTCTTGATGCTCGCTACTTTGGAGTTCAAATTCACTCGTTTGTCTTTCATTCTTCTCTTTTTTTTTTAGATTTGACAGGAGTTGAAATGCCCAAATGTTACTGAAATGTCACACTCGGAAATACTGGGAAATCCCAAAGCACCACAGCCTCCCACTGTCTGAAATGGCTTGAATATAGGACATGTTTCATTAGTATGCGAGCTTTTGTTATCGTGATGAGCAGTGGTGGAACGTAGTAGAAGTAAAAGTAAAAAGTACTGTACTTAAAGGTGCGTTGTGTAACTTTCTGGTTGGGAGTCCATCACCTGCTTGTTTCTAGGGAGATGTCATTGCTCTGCCTGGAATTCTCCATAGTATGGCATTAAACAGCTCTACCTTACATTTATTCATTTACAACTGTGTCTCCAAAGATCTGTCCTGTAATTTGGTCTGGTTTGGTCTCTGTGAAGATAGAAAGAATTCCAAATAAAAAGAATTTTATTCTGAATAAAAATTAAAAATGTATTCTGGTTTAAAAATAGCATGTAAACACTTAATCCCTAATGAAAAGGATTATTCAGAATTAAACTTAATTCCCAAGTAAGTGGGTGGTTTATTCTGATTTTAAAGCCAAATGAAGTTATTTCTTGATCATGTAAATGTTTATTCTTCTTAAAAATAATTCCGGTCATTCATGCTCGTCCAACGTGATCCGGACGATCCAGCTCCACCAGCTTTGGATTTGTGAGCGGGATGTGGGAGTGGGCTGAGGTGTCGCAGTGTCAGACTCGGTTTTTCTTCTTCCTCCTTCTCCGACGCTCTTCCCTTCTCCTCCTCAGCTCACAGACGTAAAGCGCGAGGAGAGAATTCTCCAGCTGCTGCTTCATTATCATCGGAACGACTGCGAAAAAAGTTTGGATCATGTTTGTGTCCGTGGCGTAACGACAAACTGAGGTGGCCAAAAAAGCCGCTAGTAGCTGAAGTGTGTTTTCTTCGGGTAGGCGTAAATACAGTTGTGTCTCTGTCCATTCAGAACACTTCTTGACCCCCAGATGTTGAGCAGAATTAAATAAAGGCAATTTAACGTGTTTTCCATGTAAACCTCCATTCGGAATTTCCATGTAAGCTCTACTTGAATTCAGAGATATTTAATTCAGAACTATTGATTCGGGGGGGGGGACATCATGTAAACTGTGAAACATTTCAGACAAAGCAATAACATCTTCATGGGGAAAAGCATTTTACAGACCCTTCATCAGAAAAGTTACACAATGCACCTTTGATTTTTATGTGATCAGTGAAGTTTTAGTTCTCACTTCAGAAAGCATCTGAACTTCGCAGTGACCTTTTTGCCTTCTGGGTTTTGATTGTTTATAACCGAGAGAACAACACAACACAACAGAAAGTGGACGGTGATATTAAAGGCTGTGTGGTGCTTCAGAGCGTGCTGTATTGATCAAAGGTGAGAGAATTTCAAACTTTTGTGAATCTGAAAAACACCGGGATGATTCTGTTCTGGCTCTTGTCAGTTTGGATGAGATCACAGCTGCTAAACCCCAAAACATAACCTTTGTAGAGTGCGGGTTTGATAAAAGTCAAAACACCTTTTTGCCATTTTTAAAATTCTCTAAAATATGTTTACAATGCTTTGGCTGGGCTTTAAAATGATCAGACATTAGGACTCATAGCTACAATTGGAAAATTTCAAACTCGATTTCTATACTAAGGAATAGACTTGACACTCAATACTGAATCCAATACCACGATGATAATAAAAAATGCTCTTTATTTAGCCATAGTACTTTCTTTTATATTACCTTGTGTTTTTATATCTGAGTAATCCTCTCAGTTGTTTGGGTCTGACCAGCCACAACCACACACTTTGACAAAACTTTACGAAGACGAGTGGATCTGGAGCTGTATTCTGTCTCCCTGATTTCAGAGGGCGTGATTGACAAGAGGATTAACCAATCAGAGAGACACATGCTCCTTTCTCCCGCCTGGAGACACGTGGGCATTAAGGGTACTGCACTCTGTTTGCTTCAGTCTTATCTGTCAGACAGGACTTTCTCTGTAAACTTAGGACAGTACTCCTCCTCTGTGTCTCCCTTAGAGTATGGTGTACCCCAGGGTTCTACATTAGCGCTGGCCCTCTTTGCTCTGTATATGCTCCCCCTGGGTGATGTTTGTAGAAAGCACAATGTTACTTTTCACTGTTTTGCAGATGATATTCAAACATATCTGCCAGTGACTGCAAATAACAACCAGAGCATGATCAAAGCTCTGCAGAATTGTCTCAGGGATGTACAGACTCGGTTGAATGCAAACTTCCTAAACTTAAATCAAAGTAAAACTGAAATTGTTGTGTTTGGGCAAACTAATCCACTGCTTGGACAGGACAGTGTGATTGGCCCCCTGTCCTCCTACTGTCTCCCTGCAGTGAGGAATCTTGGGATGATTGTGGAATCCATGGTTAAACTGGACAAGCACATAAGCACTGTGATAAAGTCCAGCTTCTTTCATTTGAGGCTTCTTGCTAAAATAAAGCCCTACATCTCTCGGGCAGATTTGGAAAAAGCTATTCATGCTTTTGTAATTTTGTGTCTGGACTATTGCAGACCAGAGCTCCCTGCAGCGCCTACAACATGTCCAGAATGCTGCAGCTCGTCTGCTCACTAATACTAAGAGACGTGAGCACATCACACCTGTGCTGTGTGACCTGCACTGGCTCCTGTCTTCTATCGGGTGCAATTTAAATTGTTATTAATTGAGTCTAAATGTTTACACTCTTTGGGTCCGGTCTATTTGAGGGAATTATTGGAGCCCTACACTCCGCCCAAAGCCCTGAGATCAGCCGACCAGCTCCTGTTGGTCGTGCCCAAAACTTGGCTCAAGACGAGGGGAGACAGAGCCTTTTCTGTGGCAGCGCCCAGACTGTGGAATAACCTTCCACTTCCTGTCAGATCCTCTCAGTCCATAATGCAGTTCAAGACTAGATTGAAAACTCATTTATTTTCCCAGGCATTAAAAAAAAAAATATATATATATATATATATATAATATATATATATATATATATATATGTATATATATATATATGTGTATATATATATATCACATTGTGTTATATATGTATATGTCTTTTTTATCCTTTATGTGAAGCACTTTGGTCAACTAAAGTTGTTTTGAATATGCTATAGAAATAAACTTGAATTGAAAAAAGGAGAAAAATCTACATAAATGACTAACAAAGCATTCAGATTTTTACAGAATCAGCAATCAAAGCACTAAACTATTAGTTATTTCAGGTAAAAAGTTGTACGATATGAGAATTTGTCTTTTGCATTTGAAAAACAACATGCTACAAATGAGATTTTTCACCTCTATGGGCCAGTTTCAGGCGCTTTTATACTCTAAAGGAGTTCAAGGTAAATTTCTGTGAATGAGACTTTTTTGATATGATATCTTTTGACCTCTAACCATGCATAAAATCAGGTGTATTTTTGGTTCATGTCCATTAATATTTAGTAGCTGTTTTTAATACATACTGTCCCTTGAAAAAACTCAAACTTGTCCTTTTGTTTATCTCTCTCCTTCTCTCCCCCTTCCTCTTGTTGTTGGGTTGATGGGGTAACAACAGGTGGTCTTCTGTTGGGGGTAAAGGCAAAATTATATTTGTGCCCCTCACTGTGTTACCACGGCAACACAGCCAAAAGACACACAAATAACTGGGAAACTGAAATTTCAAATGTGGGATTTTGAGAGGAAAAATACAGGAATGTGATGTTTATACACAAAATTAGCACTTGTAGTTTTTTAGTAGTAGAAGTAGCTGCTGTTGTAGTTGAAGTAGAAGTCAAAGTAGTAATAGTTGTAGTAGTTGTAGTAGTAGTTGTTATTGTAGTAGCTGAAATAGAAGATGTAGCAGCAGTTGAAGTAGTGGTTATAGTTGAAGTAGTACTCATAGTTGTAGATGAAGTAGTAGTATTAGTAGTACTAGTAGCTGAAGTGTTAGTTGTAGTCGTAGTTGTATGTAGTATGTGGCTCAGAAGCTCAGCAGGGCCGGGCCTCGTTAGTACTTAGTCGTTGTGTCCTTAGGCAAGGCACTTCACCTACATTGCCAAGTATGAAAGTGGTGTGTGCGTGAATGGTGGTGGTGGTCAGAGGGGCCGATGGCGCAGATTGGAGCCTCGATTCCGTCAGTCTGCCCCAGGGCAGCTGTGGCTACAATAGCAGCACCACCACCGGGTCTGGAGTGAATGAATAATGCTCTGTAAAGCGTCTTTGAGTGTCCTGAAAAGTGCTATATAAAACTGATGCATTATTATTATTATTATTATAGTAGTTGAGGTAGTAGTAGTAATAGTAATAGAAGTCAAAGTAGTAGTTGAAGTAGTTATAGTTGTAGTAGTAGTTAAAGTAGTAGTGGTAGTTAAAGTAGTAGTAGCAGTAGTAGTTGAAGTAGTAGTAGTAGTAGTAGTATTTGAAGTAGTAGTTGCAATAGTCGTAGTAGTAGTTGTAGTAGTAGTAGTTGTAGTAGTAGTAATAGTAGTAGCTTAAGTAGTAGTAGTTGAATTGTAGTGCAGTTGAATTGTTGGGTTGTAGTAGTAGCTAAAGTAGTAGTAGTAGTAGTGGCATTGTATTTGCACTATAATATCCTGTGGGCCTTGTACATGTGACGTTTCTAATATGAAAAACACAGCAGAAGTGAAGCACCTGTGTTTTCATTTTGAGAGCATCCTTCAGCACCTCTTCTTCAATAAATCAGGTTTGAAAAGGTTTTTACTCCAATAAACCAGGTTTGGCCACTGAATAAAAGTCTGGGTGTTTTGGCAGAGCAGTGGTCTCTGCACATGAAAGCCCCCATCAGTGTTCGGCTGCTTCATCTCACACAAAGCAACTGTCACATCCACACTATCCTTTCACATTTTACATTTTCGACAAAACCAAGCAGAGCATTTTAGAACCGCATTTTTCCTCCTCAATCACAAAAACACACTTTATTTTATTTTACCACAATGACCTCAGCTAATGATGAGAAGAAGCCTAAAATGTTCCTCAGTATGGCATTAAACTTCTGTAGACAAACAGGTGACTCCAACAAATGCCACCAAGACCAAGATCCAAAATTTGAGTTATGTGTTGCCGTGTCAACTGTATTTGTTCTTTCCAGATGGAAACAGCAGGTAGAGATGCATTCTCCTGGTCAAACGTTACCACAAGAGCATGTGGTCTAGGGGCCCTGTACACACTTGGAGCAGTGGACTGAAAGCTCCTATTTGAGGGGGAATGGGGCAGGTTTGGGGTCAGAGGGAGGTAGGCCTATCCAAATAACAAATTTCGAAGTGCTACATATTGAAAAGCCAAGAAAAAACCCACAAAACTATTCTAAATCTACAATATTGTTAAAATAAATAAATAAACAGCAGAATGAAACCTCTAGTAGTTAGTTTGCGACTATAATGAGTCATACAAGTTTTTAATTCAGCCTTTTACAGGTTCAATCCTATCGTACAGTCAAAAAATAACCCAAAATGTCCTAGTAGCACAAAGGAAATGTACACTTCCTCAAAAATGCTGCTCCAGATTTCGTATATTGAAAGATAATTTGCTGTTGTAATTTTATTGACAGGTCTACAGGGGGCAGAGGGGAGCAAAGAGGCAGAGTGTGTCTGTGCACCAGCCTCATATTGCTTCTGTGATGGCTGTTTGTTTTCACGTGTGATGCTGATGCACCAGAACAACAGGAGAGAGATTTCACTTTCTGCTGGAGCGAGCGGCCACACTGTTTGGACACTCGTCAATACAAACAGCCCAAGGAGAAGCTCTCATGTACAAGGCGTTGCAGCGTTGTACTGACTCGAGGCGGTTCATAGGAATACTTGTAAAATTACTGTTGTTAATGTTCACTTTTGGTTGAATTTGTGATGTTCTTTACAAGCTTGGCAAGCATCCAGTCTAGTCTTCTATTAAATATTGTGCATCTGTGGTGGACTGTTCAGAGCTTTTTAACCATCTTGTAGTTATTTCTTCTTCTCATTTACTCTCTTGAAGTTGTATTTAAAGTGATTTGTGCATCTTTGAGTAATGTTTAAGCACTTATTATTAAGATGCCATAAAGCCGATCAACCCCCGTTTTCACCATCTTACACGCCCACCGATCTGTACTTCTTTCTCCAGTTTTATTATCTTTTATTTTGGTGATACACACAGGGTTCGGCAGCATCACGTAGTTATTTTGGTATACTTTTTTTTTATGTGGTGCTCACTGGTGTGATCTGCAGCTATCCATCAGAGTTGCCGACAGCTTGTTTTGATGGAAGTTTACGGCAACGTCAACTCCCAATGGGCACCGCAGTTTTCTAATGTGGAAATCTTATGGCCTTTCAGATGAATATTGTGATTTAAAACAGGGTATCCCCAGGTTTGACTACCCCAAATTCAAGACAAGACCTTTTTAAGACTACTTGAGTGAAAATTAAGACCAACATTGCACCCATTATGCAGGTGAAAAACACCAGATCCAGTTCTAATAATGACCATCACTCACTGCTTTAAATAACAAAAAAACACTGTTATTATAAAATCTCATTCAGAACTCATTTATAGTCATATGCATTGTTTGTAAAATGGCCAAAAAAATCATTTATAACATTCTAACAAGACAAACTAACCTTTCATGTCGTCTTGACTCACATTGCACTGCACCTCAGGTGAGTAAACAAAAAAATAGGCTAATGAAATTTAAGATCTTTGTGAAAAAAAAAAAGACTTGGACAACATAATTTAAGACTTGTTAAGACCTTAATTTAGGAACATGAAATTTAATACCTTTTTAAGACTTTTAAGACCCAGTGGCTACCCTGTAAAATGTCCAAATTATAACATAATGATCCAGGGATGTCTTAGATTATAACTTTGTTCATCTTCTCTCTGTTGATATGCTACTTCCTTGCGTGGAATGTTTCACAGTAAAGCATTAAAAGTGTCTTATTGGATCACTTTACTGCCAGAAATACTTGCAAACATGCATTCTTACTGTGAGCAGTCACCTCTCCAGAGATCTGACCTGTAAACTGGCCTAGTGGCGTCACCTGCTTGTGTCTTTATGGAGAAAATTTTAATGCCAGATTGTGGTACATAACAGGCAAAGTAATAACATCTCCATGGAAGTTGTTGAAATAGAAGTTACAGTAGTAGTTGAAGTTGTAGTTGTATTAGTAGTTGAAGTAGTGGTCATAGTAGTATGTGAAGTAGTTGAAGTAGTAGTAGATTAAGTAGTAGTATTAGTCGTTATAGTCATAGTAGTTGTAGTAGTAGCTGAAGTAGTAGTGTAGTAGTATTTGAAGTAGTAGTAGTTGTAGTAGTAGTATTTGAAGTAGTAGTTGTAGTAGTCATAGTAGTAGTTGTAGTAGTTGAAATAGTAGTTGTAGTAGCAGTTGTAGTAGTTGAAATAGTAGTTGAAGTAGTCCAGAAATGTGACCTGTAAATTGGCTTGCTTGTCTCTTTCATTAAGAGTTACGTTTAATCCCATATTGTGGAACATTACAGGCAAAGTAATATCTCCATGGAGACAAACGTGGCATACCCATAACGGTTACACAGTGCAGCTTTAATGTGTAGGATTTGTGAGGAATTTCATTGATAATTCCATAGTACAGCTGGACAACTTTGGAAAAATATCCAGATATACTTTATGTTTTCTGAATGTGAATAATTAGGCCATATTCGCTTTAAATATAATAATTATATTCAATTCCCAGTGCGTACTATAAACATATGCCGGACCATATGTAAAACAAAAATATTACATTCCACAGTTTTGCTTTTCACTTGTGTGCAGTCAAAGAAGGATAGCAGGAATTCTTACACATTATAACCTGTTATTGCAGTGTGTTTATAATATTTATACTTAACGATTCAAGTCATCTGGCAGCCTCAGTCGACTCTTTTATTTGGCACATAAAAGTAAAGTCCCCTGTATCCTTATTAGCGCCATTGCATCATAAAGTTATCTTGAAATCCATTTTGAAGTGCATTTTGTAGCATCATTTACTGCATTTTAGTCCGTCTCTGCTCTGTATTCCCTGAGCTGGCATTAACAGGGGAGGAAGCTTTGATTTGACTGCGCTCTCCGGCATCCCGTCGCCGTGCCAACGCGACGCCACCAAAAATGTGATGAAATGCTGAGAAACACGCCGAGTTTGTTCCATAAAGACTTTACTTTGCAGAGCGGATGATGTTTTATACAAGTGGAAGAGGCAGGAACAGGCCACTCTGTTCCATTGTGTGGGCCTCATTACGGGTTTCGCTCGGTCATAATGCACGTTCACCCAACGTTAAAAGCTATAGGAGATGCACGCTCCACTGCACGCTTTTGTCTCTATGGAGATGGAGCAAATAAACCAGGAAGCTAGCGGTTAATTGTCCCGCGAATATGGCGCATGCATTTAAATGAGTGATTTTCTATAACACAAAAGGACAGTGTGAATGTGGTTTAGGAAAGAGTCGGAGAAGCTGCCATTATTAAAGACCAAACGTGGTTCAGTGTTGGCCCAAAACTCAAAAGATGAAGTACAAAAAAGGCAAAATCCAAGACATTTTCATACGTCGCAGCTTCAACCCGCAGATGTGTCATTAGGCAAGACACTTTACTTACCCTGCCTATTTGTACTGAAAGTGAAATGGCCTCATAGTCTCACATACATTTAGCTCAGCACAGATTTAGTAAAATCAGGATTAGTTAGCTCAGGTTAAATTAACTCAGACTTAATTACCTTAGTTAGAAGTAAATCTGAGCTAACTAAACTCAGATTTAGTTACCTCAGATTTAGTTAGCTCAGAATTTGTTAGCTCAGGTTAAGTTAACTCAGGTTAAATTAGCTCACATTTAGTTAAAACTAAATGTTAGCTCACATTTAGTTAAAACTAAATGTGAGCTAACTAAACTCAGATTTTATTATCTCAGATTAAGTTAGCTCGGAATTAGTCCAGAATTAGCTAGGTTAAAATTAGTTCATTATTAGTTAGCTCAGGTTAATTTCACAGATTTAGTTAGTTCAGAATTAGCTAGCTCACATTAAATTAATTTATATTTAGTTCAGATTAAATTAGCTCAGAATGAGTTAATTCAGAATTAGTTAGTTCAGGTTAATTTATCTCAGATTTAACACAGAATTAGCTAGCTCAGAGTTAGTTAGCTCAGATTGAGTTAGCTCATATTTAGTTAGATCAGGTTAAATTAGCTCAGGTTAAATTAACCTGAGCTAGCTCATATTGAGTTAGCTCATATTTAGTTAGCTCAAGTTAAGTTAGCTCAGGTTAAATTAGTCCAGAATTAGCTAGCTCAGAATTAGCAGGTTGAATTAGTGTATAATTACTTAACTCCAATGAAATTAGCTCAGAATGAGTTAGCTCAGATTAAGTTTATCTCATTTAGTTAGCTCAGATTTAATTAGTTCAGGTTAAATTAACTTATATTTAGCTATCTCAGATTTAGTTATCTAACAGAAAATGCCTTGTTTTTTTGTTGTTTTAGTCACCCAGTTCTGGTTTTGTCCCTTCGTAAACCCTTCCAGATATTTTAGTGGACTGTTTCAGAGCGTTTATCTGTGGTGACTGCAGCAGGGACCAGTTAAAGGAGCAACACTGAGCGCAGGGACCAGTTAAAGGAGCAACACTGAGCGCTTGGAGAAATCAAGTGTTCGGTACTATTGCAGTGACACATCCCCGCGCAGATGCTATTGGTGACATTTTAGTGAGCGGTGATTTAGTGCAGTCTGTGATGGGGGGTCATGCAGCCGCCGAGCCCTCCTGCCTCTCCCTAATGGACTGGAAGAGATTCACTCACAAATCAAAGCAACCAGACGGAAAAACTACGAAACAACAGGCTCAGTCCGCTAAGTAAGGCTCACATGGGCACATGCAGCCACCATCACAGCACCGAGGAAATGAGCTCCCCCATTGAGAGCCACAAACAAGGTGGTAATGTGAGGACGTGTTAAGGCCTTTTAGATGGAAAACAAAACTGCAGGCATCATTGCTGAGGAAGTTGGATTGTAAAATAGGTTTGGTGTTGGTTTATAGGTTGCCAAATGTGCTAATACAGCTTTGATTCACTGTACAAAATTAAGGCTCTGTGTCACTTCCTTGGAGATGTTAATGTTGTGCTTATGTCCTACAGTACAGCATTAAACTGACTGAGCCATTTACTGTTCCCATTAGTTCCCACTGGCTTATTATGACACGAGTGTTGTCGAGCATTGTCGATTTGCTCCAAGCTCCGACCTCTTCATACTTCTGTTGTGTCCTTGGGTAAGACATTCAGTGGAAAAATCTTTCGTTTTAAATTTCATGAAATTATCAGTGTCCCCAGATGTGAGTTAAAAGTCTTCAAATTAAATATAGCCGTTACTGATTCATTTAACATGACGGCCAAGTTGTTTATGTTATAATTTGGTGTTTGGGTTTTAAAATGATTAGTTAGAAAGCAGAATGAGCCTCACATCCATTTGGGTTGCCAGTTTTAATGCTGAAATCCTGTGGGTTAAAAGATCTCTCTGAATCTGCACTACCTAAACCCCAGCACCAGTATGATTTTTCAGTACTAAATAAGCCTCTGCAGCTCTGTGCTTTCGCATTCTTTCACAATGTTATACAGGGTGTCCCATAAAATATGACATCATTTTAAAAGCAATTATCTTGAAAGCTACTGAGTCTAGCTCAATGAAACTGAACAGTTTAGTTGTTGGACATCATTAGTGTATGGACTTTGTTTGCCAGTGCGTGAAGTTTTTCCAAATTTTGCATTGAAGGCTGCAGAGTCTTGGGTGACTTTGTGCGAGCATATTCCAAAACACAAAGTGACTTCTCTTTGGGAGTGAACGGCTCAACCTGGAAACAGAACAAAAATAAAACATTAAATCTAAAATCTTGATCTGTTTCTATATATTCTGTGAAAATTTGAGGTTATTTCAACAAGAATTCCCAAAAGTATTGGCCTGCAAAATGACCTGACCTGTATATTCTACACTCTAAATCTCTACAAACATTTAAGTGTTGTTAACTGATAAACATAAGCGACCTCAGTACTGAATGTCCCTGTTGGTGGTTTTCAGATTCTATAAAGTGTTGATGTTATACTCCCAGATGGAAAGAGCAAGATTCCCCTATCGATTACATTGTACTTTACCATGAAATATCCAAAAAGTAAATTCAAATGTTGGACCTGGCATTTCCATTACTGACTAAACCCAAGAACTCACTGTATTACAGCATCATTTTGCATTTTAATCATTTGAATTTTAGCTGCCCCCATCTGTATTAATTACTATTGGTCTATAATGCTGTGATGTCATTTCAAACGCAGCAAGAGAATGATTTTAAATGGATAAAGAAACACATTTTAGTCGACATAAATACACATTACACTTATCATACTCCCTTTTTAACCTGATATTATGACATTCTTCTTGTCCTGAGCTACTACATTTGCTTGTTTAGTCTCGTGAAAAAAGTTTCCTCTAATATTTATGGACACATGGCTCGTAGTGTCCCTGTTACTCTCTCCATCTCGTCTGGTCACGCTTAAATCTGGCCTCACTTTAACAGTGTCTTGAGCGCCACCTGTTGTGGGTTATGAGTACTAACATTGGTCATGTCCATTGGCAGATAGTGGAGAGAGCAGCTTCTGTTTTCTGCTCCTCATCTCTGTGCTGTTTAAACAAGTCCTCTACCCCTGACTGCGTGCCCTGGCCTCCTGTAAAGACCGCAAATTAAAAGTACATTACATTACAGCTCAAACTTGGCACTCATTACACTGTGGCCGGGCTGTGTGTTTTATATTGAAAGTATGCAAGCTGTTAGTGATATTAGATTTTTTTTTTTTAGAGAAGTATTTTATCCACTGTAATTAAAGCTGGAAAAGCAGTTCTGAACGAGGAGTTAAAATGTGAGCGATATAAGCTTTTTCAACCATAAAAGTTCATTAAATCTGCATTAAGCAACTTTTCCGGTGCAGGGTCTGCCAACTGCCTTGCTTTGTCTGAAATGTTCCATAATAGGGCATTAAACTTAGCAATCCACATTAAGACAAACATGTGAGGCTGCAAAGTTTACAAGTCAAAGAAATTCAAGATTGATTCAAGATAAGTTCTTGTTTGATTTAGAATTGCATAGTCCTCCATTCTTATAAGGTTTCCTGGAATAGTCCGGATTTATGGTTAAGGTTTAGTCCTGGATTAGTCCTAATTTAGTCCAAGACCTTGTTTAGTCCTGGTTAAGGAGTTCCAGTCCTGGTTTAGCCCTCTTTGTCTCATTTTGTGCTCAAATATTGTAGTGCTTGGCAATCGCTTACTTGTGTAGTCCTGATTTCTTCTTCATTTAGTGCTTACAGTAGTCCTGTTTTAGTCTTCTTTAGGTCTTGGTTCATTTGTAGTCCGTGCCAAGTTCCATCTTTAGTCCACGCTTAGTCCTTTTGTTTAGTTTCAGTCCTGGTTCAGACCCAACCTTCTGTAATTTAGCAGCCAGGAAAACGGCACATTTCAAATCCAATATTTTCTCCATGTTGGTCCTTGGTGTGAAATCCAATTATATAAGAGGCTGCATTATGCCACTGTACCCGTGCATTTAGATTACAGCTATTTTTGGGTCCATTAAACCTGTAGAATATGCAGGCCAGTACAGGAAATATGCAAATGTGTACACAGCACTGGCACATAGAATAAGAATTAATGAAGTTTAGCATTGCAATCAAGACATTAGCATTATCCACTGGGGAAAATGTACACGCATGTATACAGTATGACCATATTAAAGGTTGACAGGCATGTTTCTTCAGTTTAAAACACATACAGTACACGGCCAGCAAAGTACTTTATAATGTTATACAAGAGATTGTCCTTGTATTTTTAATAGAAATGTTCTAAGCAGATAAAAGTGCCATGTGTCAATGCTTTAAATATGAAAGTGTTTCATAGACTATCCATGTGGTTCTGAATGAGGAAAAATGAGAACTGTCGTCATAGTGATAAATAAATTACAACATTTTTATATCTTTTGAAATGAGAAAAGTCCTCAAAATGATGCTCTCATAACATTAATTCAAATGTATATGTTATTCTAGAGTATAAAAGCCACTGATTTAAGTAGAGTATGTTTTCATAGACTATCCATGGGTGTCAAAGTGATGAAAAATGAGAACTGTCGCCATAGTGATAAACAAATTAAAACACTTTTATTTCTTTTGAAAGGGAAAAATCCTCAACTATTGCCTTCATAACAAACATCACCATAGATATGCAGATTTTTATGATGCACTCTGCTACTTTTTTGGGTCTGCCTGTCTTCATGGAGTTGTTTTTGCCTTACCTTAAATGTTTCAGTATGGCATTAAGCTTATTTATCTCCATGGATACAAGCAGGGGGTGCAACAAGGCCATATGGTGATCAGATCTGTGGGGAGGCGAGCCCACACAGAAAGAACGCATACTTTTTCAGTGTATTTTATCAATAAAACATGAAATGGATAAAAGCAAGATATAGATTTGCTTTTTGTCATACTCTGGAACATTCCGGCAATAGCATCATGATGGAGACAAGCAGGTGGTGATACTGTGATGTTTGTGATTCACCTGCTTGTTGGAAGTTTGTTTATCTTAATGCACAAAGCACAGTATGTTTCCATTACATTTTACTCTGCATGTACCATTTAGTCAAGTGGGCCCCATATGGTTCGGCTGTATTGCGCTATAATGGCCCATTCCGAGCTGCTGAATGAGTCTGGAGCCTGTACCATTATGCGGCCATTCAAACATCCATTTTCTGAAGCGAGCTAAGTCATGATGGAGTCAGTACATGCTAGGCTCAGAGCTAAATATGTATCAGATATATGGCAAATTTACGTTAGCGTCAGTGAACTCATTTGTCCAACTGTGAAATGTAGAGTGATCAAATACATTTCTATATTTCACTAACAGAGCTATGGCCCGCAGGGGAATGCTTTTCTATTTTCTTTTCTTTACAGTCAATTTGAAGTGTTGTTTAAAGGTCCTACATTATGCAAAATTGACTCTTGAGAACGCTCGGCCATGTTATAATGATATTACTTCCTTTCAAACATACCTGGAGTTGTTTTGTTTCATTCACGCATGTTTGACAAACCTTTTATTATTGCTCTATCAACATCTGAAAACCTCAAAATGGTCTGTTCCACCTTGTGATGTCATGTAGTGGTCGAAATTCCAGAGCTAAAGTCGTCTAAATGATTCAAGTGAAGGTGTATGGAGTTTAAAAACACTTCCTGTATTACCACATGACATCACAAGGTGGAACAGAGAGCTTTCAGTCAGAAATATGCAGTATTTGTGTGTTAAACACGTGTGAATGAAACAAAACACAACTCCAGGTATGTCTATGATAAGGAAACATTATAACATATATAAAAATAAAATATCTTGAAAACTTTGCACTTTTACCCCACAGATCTGACCTGTAACTTGCCTGCCTGTCTCCATAGAAACGTTTAATGTCATATTGTTGAACATTATAGGTATGCCTGACATCAGTACAACTCAATCAGAAATTCAACCAAGCGAAAACACATTTTTATCCTGAATAATTTATGTCTATTCTCAGATTTAATTATGCTCCATTATATGCAAACACATCTCCACACAGGATAGGAACATACAATATCACCGAATGCATAGAAAATCAGCAGTCATATTCTTCAAAGGTTGCCATGGTAACCACATCCTGGGTTCTCGAAAGGCACTTTTTGCTTTTGTACGACTAATTTCTACCCGGAGATGCTTCAATGGAAAGGTCACTAATTAAAGACGGCCTCTTTGGTGAGTGTTTTCCGATAGCGTGTACTGATTCAGAGATACATTCTCCACCTGGAAATGAGACGTTGCTTAGACGTGACGGCCAGGGGAGGGCACGCATCGATTCTAGTGTCGGAGAGGGTGGCTCAAAATCTCTGAGGCATTTCTAGATGATGCCCTTTTTAGCTGTTTCTGTTGTGTTGTGTTAAATGCAAAATAAAACACTTATATCATTTAAATAGCTAAAAATTGGTCTATAATAGTGGTCAGGGGCAGGTCAGGATTGCCAGGTAAATTCATCTCTTTAGTGCGGATGTTTTGAACTAGTTTAAGGGTAATATCACTGTAGACAAGCTGAAAGTGAAACAAGCAGGTGAAGGATCTGCTCCAGGCCAAATAAGAGTCAGGTTTGTGAAGATGCAAGCCCCTTCAGAGTAAGGACAGTTTTTCTATGCACTATTTTACACAAAATGTACTTCTGTGAGTTTTAAGCCATGTTATAATGTTGTTACCTCATCAAAAACACACCCAGAGTTGTGTTTTGTTTCATTCACACACGTTTCCTTTATTAATACTCTGTCTCCCTCCTCGAAACTCAAAAATGCTCTGTTCCACCTTGTGAAGTGGTAGTTTTTGAAGCTTTAGTTCAGTAAAGACGTGCAATTCCAGGGCTGAAATATGCAGTATTTGTGTGTTAAACACGTGCGAATGAAACAAAACACAACTCACAGATATGTTTTAGATGAGGAAACATTATAACATAGATCAGAAAATAGCGTAAAATGAGCCCATTAAATACAACAAAAATGAAAAAAAAAAAAAAAGCTTTTATTTTAGTAATTCTTTTAGTAAAATGTACATACTGTGGTTCTAACTAACATGCCACATTTGTGAACCCAGTCTTTAACCATTCATAATATGGTGGAATACTGGTATATTTTATGTTTGGGAATTTTGTTAAATCTGAATCCATCTGAATTCTTGAACCTGAAATCAACTTATATCTGATTATAATAATTTGGATCCCGCTCACCACTGATCAGGTTGTTAAATTAAAATCACTGTGATGACTCTACCCTATAGCCTTATATTCACACAATGTACTCCAAACAGACCTACTCATCACTGCAATGGGAGCTGTACTGTCACTTTTATTACGCACTACACCATTTTAGTGCTCTATCACCATGCTTTTATATGCACTTATTTCATGCGAGCTGTTTCTCTCAATGGGCCAGTTTTGTCAGTGATTTTACTGTAGTATGAGCCCCAGTTGTGTTGCATAATGTACAGTGGAGGTGAGGAGCCATAGAAAAGAATGGGAGAGCTGAACACCACTTTTATCTGCAAAATATACTAATTATTCACCGCAGTGAGTTTATAAGGACTTTTCACAACTTTCAGAGGCTAGAGGGAAGTTTTGCAGTCATGTTGACATCAGCAACAACTAGCATGCTAACAGTGCACATCCTGATTATGAACAGCCATAGAAAAGAATGAGAGGTAAAATGCAAAATATACTAATTATTCACCACATTGAGTTTATAAGGACTTTTCACAACTTTTGCAGTTACGTTAACGTCAACAACTAGTGTGCTAACAGTGCACTTCCTGATTGCGAGCAGCAATAGAAAAGAATGCTGGGATGCTGAGTACCATTTTTATCCACGGAATATCCTAAATATTCACTGCAATGAGGTTATAAGCGCTTTTCACAACTTTCAGAGGCCAGAGTGGAGTTTTGCAGTCATGTTAACGTCAACAACAACTAGCATGCTAACAGTGCACATCCTGATTATGAGCAGCGATAGAAAAGAACGGGTGAGCAGTAGAAAAGAATGCTGAGTACCACTTGTATCTGCAGAATATCCTAATTATTCACTGGGATGAGTTTATAAGCATTTTTCACAGCTTTCAAAGACCAAAGGAAGGTTTTGTGTTACTGTGAACGACAACTGGCATGTTAACAGCGCACCTCCTGAATATCGCACAATAAAATGCTTTTTTAAATTTCACCGGGATACTTTTTTTAAGTGCTCTTCACAACTTTCAGGGACCAGAGCAGACTTTTTCAGACACAGTAAAGCTAACAACAATTAGCATTCTAACAGTGCACATCCTGATTATGAGCAGCAATAGAAAAGCATGGGAGAGGTGAGTGCCACTTTTATCCACGGAATAATCCAGGGGAAATTTGTGAAAAGATTGTTTGAGACAGAAAGCTCAAGGCAGAATTAGTTTCGGCAGTGCAGCAATAATTTTCAGAACCGAATCTGTGAAGTAAACAAGAACGAATGTATTAGCGACAGTTCAGTTCATAATGGAGAATAAACAGAGTGAGCAAACAAACGGCTAATGCTAATGCTAGCTTCAGATTTGTATTGTCCTCCAGCAAGAAAGACGATTGTCAGTTTCATTATTTTCAAGGTGATAAAGGTTTTTTTTTTAACGGTGATTTAAAACGATTTGAAACGAGCTTGATGTTTTTAAATTTAACCAAGCTCTAAAACAGTCTTGTTGAATAGATCTTTTTCTCATTTCTAGTGTCCTCCAGTTGAAAAGAAGTGAGAAAATTGCAGTATTTTTTATTTTATTTTTTTTGTGTGTGTGTGTGTGTTTCTTTGTTTTGTTTTTTTACACATGCTTAGAATTTGGATGTAGAAGTTTGCTTGAAATAAAGAAAAAATGGTAAAAAATATCTTCACCTAAATTGTTTGTTAAATAGCATATTAAGTTTATTTTATTTTATTTGACAATAAAAATGCAGTCAGATATAGTTACAAAACCAAAGCTTATAGTAAAATGGATTCTTAATGTTGTTACTTCATCAAAAACATACCTGGAGTTTTATTTTGTTTCATTCATGTTTGACTAATCCTGCATTATTATTATTCTATCTTCAAAGCTCAAAATGCTCTATTCCACCTTGTGATGTCATGTAGTGGTAGTTTTCAAGTTGACATCTAAGTTTTACCTTAAGTTAAGTGAAGATTGGTTTTTCCAAGGCTGAAATTATCCAAATGATTCTAGTGAAGGTGAATGGAGTCTTAAAACACAATGGAGCACTTATGGTATTACCCCCTGACATCACAAGGTGGAACAGAGCGTAGAGTAATATAGGCCCTTTAAAACTGTAGAAATATTTAAATAAAGGTTTATAGTTTAGTCCCTAAATATTCCTTCTGGATATTTCATACAAAACTGACTCTGGAATCTGAAAAACACCAGAGTCCTCCCTGCCAAAACTCTAGATGTGTTAATTCATTCTTTGTCATTATAGAGCTGCTTTTAACCACTTTTACTTAATGCCTTTGTTCTTTAATGAACACAGGTACTTTACATTGTGGTAAACTGTCCCATTGGGTCTCATGTGCAGCTAATAATGTCTCTGGCTCTTTTCAATTAGAGTCGAGGAGAGGGTCACCGAAAGGGCTTCTGCTCCAAATCATTACAGCTCCATTCAGACGCAGGTCCCTAAACTCGCTCCCCTCCTTCTTTTCATCCACTATAAACTCATCACAAACGTATTCATCCGCCCATAACTGTTCAGACTTTTGGACGCTCTCCATAGACGGTGTTTTTTTTATTTCTTTTTTGGTTTGGCTCCAGCAGCTGTGAGTTGTGTGAGCCAGCTGGAGGTTTAACACCGGTGATATAAAGCAGCCCAGAGCTATAGGAGTTCTTTTCATCTGTGAAGAGTACAGACCGAGAAACAGAAATGAACAGATGAGTTTTGCATATGCGTGCGCTCTATTTTCACAACAGTAAAACATGAAAAACAGAACCAGTTCATTTTATACAGTTCGCAGTGGTCCACAGTTATTCCGCCCTCACTTTATGCCTTATGCATAATCCCTCACCTTATGCATTCTGAGCATCCTAATTCTGAGTTTAGAAACACTTTTCACAACTCTCAGAGACCAGAGCGGAGTAACTAGCATGCTAACAATGCATTTCCTCATCTTCAGACAATAAAACACTTAATAATTCGACTTATTTTGACCATAAGAGCTGCTTATATGCTATGTTATGCTAGTGCGTGTCTGACTTTGTGTTGTGTAGTGTAGTTCTGTTTTGTGCCTTTTGTTTTGTCACTCGATTCTATTTGTGGGTTTATGTGACTTTATTTTGGGACACTCATGATTTAGTTTTGTTTTGTGTCCCTTAGTTTAGTCACACTTTTTTTTAATAAGCCTACGTGGCTCATTTTTGGCACAAAACTCGTATACAGCTCTGGAAAAAAATAAGAGACCACTGCAAAATGATCAGTTTCTCTGATTTTACTACTTATAGATGTGTTTGAGTAAAATTAACATTTTTGTTTCATTCTATAAACTACTGACAACATTTCTGCCAAATTCCAAATAAAAATATTTATATTTTGAGCATTTATTTGCAGAAAATGTCAAATGGTCAAAATAAGAAAAAAGATTAAGTGTTTTCAGACCTCAAATAATGCGAAGAAAACAAGATATATTCATTTTAACAACATAATACTAATGTTTTAAGGAAGAGTTCAGAAATTAATATTTGGTGGAATAACCCTGATTTTTAAGCAGAGTGGTTTTTCTACTTTTCCTTCTTAAATAAGGTTTGGTTCAGGCGATCACTTCATAAGTGCCTCATGAAGCAGAATGAAGTGTTCTTGTGTTGGAGAATTCAACGCTGGAATAAAATGGCTGTCATACAAGTAGAGAGGCTAATTAAAAAAAAAAAAATGCGGTCTCTTATTTTTTTTCTAGATCTGTATATTAATCCTGTTATTTTGTTTCATATTTTAGGTTATTTTATGTGTGGTTTAGCATGTTTTGTTAATTTACCCTTTTACATTCCTTTTATTGAAATTATTATTTAATTTATACCATTTTCCACCTTGTTTGTTTGTTACTTCCCTGACCTTAGCGAGCTGGGTCGGAACCAGAGCATTTTAAGCTTTGGGGATGTAGACAGACTGATTATAAAGAGTTATGGAAAATGCCTGAATGGAACAAAACACGGCTTAAAGCTCAGAAAAGTTGAATTTGCTTAATCTAGGACCTTTGAGCATATATTTTTGATTCAGAAACACATTTTGAAACTTTTCTATGAAACTTTGCAGGCTGATTTGAATGCCGACAGGGAAAGCTGCTCTACTTGTCACAGGTTTGAGACTTCAGTATATATTTCTTTACATAACTGCACTTCCTCTGCATAACTTAAAGTTGTAATCCAAACAGAAACATTTGCTCTCACTGTATAATCTGTAGTGTGAGTTTCCACAGTGTGACAGATAGTCGAGTGTAGAACTATAACTTCTGCACAGACTTGTCTAAAGGTGCTGACTGGACTGTCTCGCTCCGTTTCTGTAAAATATAGTGAAACCTGTGCTCATTTAATTTCCTTATCCTTATACGTCCCTATGTGTCAGGTACATTTCCTGGGCACATTATTTGATCTGGGAAAGGACCAGAAGTGACTGCCTTATATTTGGCCATTTTTCTTCTCGCATCGCCCACAGTGGAGCTCTGACAGCTGCGGTTCTTAAAACCCACTCGCCCTTAAAACCGTATTAAAGTGGAGCCGATTCATTTGTTTGTGCTTTTGAGGAAGGGGAAGAAAAGCCCTCAAGGTTACTCATAACTCAGACATGTTTGGACTACAAGAAGTCTCTTTCTCTTTCTCTTTCTTTCTCTCTCTCTCTGTCTGTCTGTCTCTTTCTCTCTCCTCTTTGTCTGGCTCTGTCTCCATCTTTCATCTTTCTCTTTCTCTGTCTCTCACTTTCTCTGACTGCTTCTCTCTCCATCTTCCCCTCTCTCTTTCTCTCTCGGTCTCTCTCTCTTTTCCTTTCCCCTTTATCTCAGTCTATCTCTCTCTTTCTCTCTCTCTTTTCCTTTCTCCTTTATCTCAGCCTATCTCTCTCTCTTTCTTTATCTCTCTTCCTCATGCTTTCTCTCTGTTCCTCCCTCTCTCCTCTGGCTGTTTCTCCATCTTTCATCTTTCTCTGTCTCTCACTTTCTCTGACTGCTTCTCTCTCCATCTTCCCCTCTCTCTCCCTCTCTCTTTCTCTCAGCCTATCTCTCTTTCTTTCTCTCTCAGTCTCTCTCTCTTTTCCTTTCCCCTTTATCTCAGCCTATCTCTCTCTCTTTCTTTATCTCTCTCCCTCATGCTTTCTCTCTGTCCCTTCCTCTCTCCTCTATCTGGCTGTCTCTCCATCTTTCATCTTTCTCTTTTTCCTTTCTCTGTCTCTCACTTTCTCTGACCGCTTCTCTCTCCATCTTCCCCTCTCTCTTCCTCTCTCTTTCTCTCTCGGTCTCTCTACCCTCCTCTCTCCCTCTATCTCTCCTCTCCCTCCCTCTTTTCTTCCTCTTCTCTCTCTCCTCTCTACCCTCCTCTCTCCCTCTATCTTTTGCCTCCCTCTTTCTCTCCTCTCCCTCTTTCTTTCCTTCCTCTCCTCTTTCTCCTCTCTACCCTCCTCTCTCCCTCTATCCCTCCTCTCACTCTTTCTCTCCTCTCCCTCTTTTCTTCCTCTCCTTCTCTCTCTCCTTTCTCTCCTTCTTTCCTAACTCTCATTCTCTTTCTCCTCTCCTCTCACTCTTTCCCTCCTCGCCATCTATCTCTCCTCTTCTTCTCCTTCTCTCGCTCCTCTCTGCCCTCCTCTCTCCCTCTATCTCTCATCTCACTCTTTCTCTCCCTCTTTTCTTCCTCTCCTTCTCTCTCTCCTCTTTAAGCTGCGTCTCACCGTTTCCATTTTTATCTGTCACATTCGTTTGTGTGTGATGGCCGCTGATGCCCGCCTCATTAGGGTTTACCTCCTCCTCTCGCCTCTTCCCCCTCTCCTCTTTTGTCTCCTCTCCCCTTCATCCTCCTCTCTTCTCTCTCCTGCTTTGTCATCCTTCTCCTCTCTCCGTACTTTTGTCTCCAGGTCATTTACAAAACTATTAAACACGCGGGAGAGAAAACAATTAATAACTCATTTCATAAATCACAAATCGACGCCATGTGAACTGTCGAGGGATGAAAAGTACCACGACTGCAAATATTACGTCATGTATTTAATCTCGGAGGAAGTACTCGCTATTCAAATACTTTTTCAGTCCAGTACTACTACAAAGAAGACTTATTTTAACTCTCTAAGTACTGTGTTGATTTGTCATGTTAATTATTATATTATACTTACTTATTATACTTATAGTTCAGTATATGGTACAGTATATTTTCTAGGGATGTAACGATGTCTCATTTTCTCGACGTGATAATTTCACGATATGGATCTCACAGTATGATATTTATATATTTGTGATTTTTTTTTCAGAGGCTAACAAAACTGTGAATATGTTACTTTTCTGTTGTGATCCAAATAATGAAGAAGAATTAAAAGAGCTTAACCCTTTTAACCCTATAATAATAGCTATATTTATTGAAACGCCTGGTCTTTTTGTCTGTTTTTCTTTTTTTTTTTAATGATTATTCTTATTTTTTACATACTTGCTTAGTATGAACCAGATATTATGTGTTCTTATTAAAGATTGAATTGAGTTGAATCGTCTATTTTCGTCAATAATTGCGTCAAAGAATGCCCTATGTGTGAATAATTTACACCCTTTTCCAGGACAGGTAGAACTGTCAAGTATTTACCATTCTTATGTAATTAAATACCTAAAACTGTGTCTTATAAGATGAAAAGGCCAAAAAGGAACAGAATTTTCTTCAATTTTCAAGCCCCGTTTCACAGCTTTCAGGGGCAGTTTGACGATTAAAATTGCATGAAGTAGCGAGGAGTTATGGTCATTTGAAATAGTGGGGTCACCCACTATTTCATTTGGTAGTAAAAGGGTTAACATTTATTGCATCATGTAAACTGGACTGAAACAGAGCAAAGCATCATGGTACTAGTACAGGGGTCTCCAGCCTGTAGCTCTCCACCCCCGTCCCAGTAGCTCGTCAAAGGATTTCTGCATTTATATTGTGCTGAAGGACTCAAATTTGATGAAGCACCATTGTAAATGTGTAATTTTGATGCACTAATAAACAGATAAAGGTTTGTGTTTTATAGGGATCTAACATTTCCCATCTGAGGCTTTCCAATGCTCAGTTCCTGGTGAGCACTAAAATAGCTCTTTGGCATTTTCTTTTTATAAAGGCACCTCACCGCAGGAAAAAGGTTGGAGACCCCTGAACTAGTATATGTAGTTTTCTCTGTTTTTACAATGAATTTAAGTGTTATTTGATATTTTGTGATGGCCCACTGTATTATTATGAGACTTTTGGCAAAACAAAATCACGATAATATTGCTCTAATAATAAAAATAATAATAGATTTAATTTATTAGGTGCCTTTAAACAAATTAAGTACGATTAAAACATACAGTTAAAAGCCTACAGTTAAAGTGGGGCAGTGTTTAATTGATTGATTGTGTTTAGTATTGTATTTGGTGCTGTATTTTATTAGTATTTAGTATTTAGTAATATATTAGACCGTATTTGAATTGACTGATTGTATGTGTCCTGTTCGTTTTGTTGCGTTTCCATTCTCATGCTGTAATATAATATAAAATATAAGATGCAATGGTCACTCTGAACACATGAACTTATTTTAAAAGTTCCTGATGTAATTTTTGCATGTATTTTGTTTTTCTTTGTAAGAAAAACACACTTCTGTCTATCTGCAGCTAATAATGTCATATTTGATCGATCACAAACCCAGAAGAGACGCAGCTCAGAGTGGATTGATTGAGCACTGGCTGTAAAGAGTCGCTCTACAGCCGGGCACGAAACTGAATATGGATATTTCTGAATATTATTAATGTGTCAAATGTCTTACGAGAGCTAGATATTTTACGGGTATATGACAGGTTTCTATTTCTTGGCTGGACACGGGCAGCAGATGGGACATTAATTCCATTAGCAACTATATTGTAAACAACGACCAATCTTGTTTTATTTAAACTTTCTCTCATTGACGAATAAAAATAAAAAACATCTTTATTTTGTTAAATGATGGTTTAAACTGATGCTTTCCTTGCGTGTAAATAGTTCCTGCATTTTGGTTGAAACTTGCAGTGTTAATAATATAAGTAGAAGGATTCACTGCCACTTCCTGCATTTTTATTATACTTTTCTTTTCAACTTTTTGCCACTTAACTGATGTAAAACTATGATAAATATTTACCACAGATAAACAAAGTCACAATCAGAAAAACATGAAATCCTGTCATTTGCACTTTAAATACTTACTTTCTCCTTTTGTGCTTTGATAATTGGGTAAAACAGCTTTGAAAACGGATACAGATGTAAATAGTTTATTGATCCCAAATGAAATTCAGTGTAATTTAATATAACTCATGTTTTCCAGTAGCGTTCAGACTCATCTCATCCCTTTTGGCATGCTTGAACCACCAGTCCTCTGTCTAACCTGAACCCCCTCGTCTGGGTTTCAGCGTCCGGTCGTTATTTTTTTGTCGTTTATGTTGTGGTTTTGAATTGCTTATCGCCATGGCAACTGCCCTAAGCCCGTGCGCACCCCTGTGAGCCGCTGCTGTGCTGTGTGTTGCAGGAGCTGGTGGGCAGTAATCCTCCGCAGAGAAACTGGAAGGGAATAGCGATCGCGCTCCTTGTCATTCTGGTCATCTGCTCCCTGATCGTCACCTCCGTCATCCTGCTGACACCAAGTATGTGCCCCCGACCGGACTAACGGGCAACGGAGGAGGGAGGGAGGAGAGAGGGGGAGGGAAGAGGAGGTGAAGAGAGAATAAAGCCAGTGAGAGAGTTGGAGGAAGAAAGAGAGCGGCGGAGCGAAAGGGAGAGTATTCGGAGAGTAAAAGAGAGGGAGGAGTAAAGAGGAAGTGAGGGGAGCGCAGAAAGAGATGAAGAAAGAGGGAGGGATGGAGATGAAAGGAAGAGAGAGATGGAGAGGAAGGAAGGAGAGGGAAAGAGAGCAAGGGAGAGTATTTGGAGAGCGAAAGAAGAAGGGAGAGACGGTGAGGAAGAGGTAAAGGGAGAGTGAGGGGAGAGCAGAAAGAGATGCAAAGAGGGAGATAAGAGGAAGAGAGAGCAGGGAAGAGAGGGAGTGCAAGAGAGGAAGAAGGAGAGGAGGAGGGAGGGAAAGAGTGAGGGGAGAGCACAAAGAAATGGAGAGAGGAGGAGAAAGAGAGACAGAGAGAGGGAGAATGAGAATGAGAGGGAGAGGCGGAGAGTCAAAGGAAGAGTAGTTGGAGAGCAGGAAGAGATGAAGAGAGTGAGTGATAGAAAGAGGGGGAAAGAGAGGAGGAGAGATAAGGAAAAGAGGCAGAGAAAAGGTAAGGTAAATAAGAGAGACAACTAGGTAGAGAGGGGCGGAGTGAAAGAGAGACAGAGAGAGCGAGTGGAGAGAGGAGAAGAAGCAAGATGGAGAGAGTGAGAAAGAGTGTAGGTGCAAGTGTAGAAGACAAAAAAACGAGAAAGAGAAAGTGGGACAGAGAGAGCGAGGGAGGGAGGAGAGATATACCTGTGTGTTTACAGGTTGTTAATATGCAGAGACATGGACATTGACTCAGTCCATCTGTATGCAACTGTGTGAGAGGGGTCAGGCTCTCACACACACACACACACAGACACACACACACACACACAGACACACACGCACAGACACACACGCACAGACACACACGCACAGACACACACACACAGACACACACACACACATACACACACACACAGACACACACGCACAGACACACACACACACACACACACACACACAGACACACACGCACAGACACACACGCACAGACACACACGCACAGACACACACACACAGACACACACACACATACACACACAGAGACACATATATGCCCACATACACGCACACACACAGAGACACAGACACACCTGTGCCCACATACATGCACACATACACACACACAGACACACCTGTGCCCACATACACACACCCATACGCTCACGTACACACACACACACACACACACACACACACACACACACACACACACACACACACACACATACACAGGTACACACACATACACACATACAGAGTGTAATATCTAAGAGTCCTGTTTCCACACACACAGATACACACACACACACACACACAACAGAGTGTAATATCTAAGACTCCTGTTTCCACACACACACATACACACACACACAACAGAGTGTAATATCTAAGACTCCTGTTTCCACACACACACACACACACACACACACACACATACACACATACACACACACAGAGTGTAATATCTAAGAGTCCTGTTTCCACACACACATACACACACACAGATACACACACACACAGACACACATACAGACACACACACACACACACACAGAGACACACACACACATACACACACAGACACACACACACACACACAGAGTGTAATATCTAAGAGTCCTGTTTCCACACACACACACACACACACAGATACACACACACACAGACACACATACAGACACACACACACACACACACATACACACACAGACACACACACACACACACAGAGTGTAATATCTAAGACTCCTGTTTCCACACACACACAGAGGTGAAGGTCACACTCTCACCGCACTCGGTTTGTGTTACGTGGACTTCTTAAACACGATATATCTGTATCTGTGGTCGCCATGGAAATCCTTGCATCAGTGCGGTGCGGTGATGTGAATGTTGATTTGGCATTAGGCGTGTAAAGACATATTAGTGCTTATGTATCCTAAAGCCCAGAAGAGCACAATGATGGATATGGAGAAGTTCTAATATTTGACAGCTTAGTTAAAAGTGTTTATTATTATTCATTAGGTGTTTTGGAAAAAGCAAACATTTGTTTAATTTTTACTGCAATATTCAATCAACCCAACCTCAAAGACTAGTGTACATAAGAGAATTTTATAACAAAATAAAACATTAACAGTAACGTAGCCCTGTTCACAATATTTCTCAATTAAATCCAATCCGATTGGCATTTCAATTACAAACTCCAATGAGACAACGGAATAAAAGGCTGCCATTGTTTCTTTTGTACAAATTGTACAAATCCCTCTACATTGTATTATTTTCATCGCCAAATAAATTAACTATGCACTACAAGTGCACTCAGTTGCAAATTGTAAAAAAAAAAAAAAAGTTAAAAGTTGGAAAAATTATTATTATTATCTTTTTTTTTTTTTTTTTTTTTGTCCACCACAGTTACTAGAGCTGTAATTGACTAAAGACATTTTTGGTTGACTACAGACATGTCCAGCCGATCAAATTAACAAAAACGATCTAAAACTATCATGTATCTCTATGTATCTGACCTATAAACTGTATAGATGGAGCTAACTTAACGAGTTTGAAATAGGAAGTGAACATGGCACTACTTCCGGCTCCATCAACTCTGGCTCCAATTGACTTTACATTGGAAAATTGTCTCTCTGTAACTGCTGCAGTGAGCCTTGTCATTTTGGTCTAAAAATGTTCATTTTAACTCGCTCTACATGATCTTGGTGTTTTTATTTTGCTATTTTGTCCGTGAATAAATTCCTACTTCTAATGTGGAACTCAGCTCCAAATTCACCCCCATAACCACCTCGATGAGCTTCATTTGACTGGAGCTGAACGCTGTGGGTGACGTCACTCTCCCTTAGTCCACTTTTTATAACGTTTATGATCTGACACAAACCGCAGTCAACTACAAGTACACAGGAGTTCATGCATAAACAACAATTTATGCAGAAAAGGTATTAGGAAACAATGTATTTATGTAAAGACACAAACTTAGATAATGAGTTTAATCTGCCTTTTTACATATAAACATTTTAAATATTTCCAAAATTACCTAATTTAAATAAAAATTAAAATGTTTAGTCGACTAATACAATTTTTGGTGAACTAATGCCGGGTGTACACGATATTCTACAATATTTTAGATTGTTTCATTCAGCCCCAGCTCCAACTGTACGACCAAATCACAGGGTTTAAAAGTTCACAGCTCACGATTCATCTTCTCACACTATCAGAACTACTTCAACAGTGCCAAACCCTCACGAGAGGCGACTCGATTTCAAACCGGTTGATTTTCTTGCGACCTACAATTGCCACTACAACTAGTCGAAGCACGACACACGATTAAGCCAAAACTCAGCTCGATCCCAAAAACAGTTGCAAAAGTGAAAAATCAACTGAAAAAGAACCAAAAATCTCACAGTGTACACACGACTTAAGATACTGACCAAGGACTACAGCCCTATACTAACTACAGAATGATCAGTGTAATTCATGCATTTTCATTTCCTCATGCATCATTTTCAACATCTTTGCAGCTGATGTCATTAATATTCCCTGTGGGGGATATTTCCTACTCTGTCTGAAGCTCTGTTACTCAAGTTATACTTAAACTGAGCTTTATTTTAAGATGTTCTGATCAGAAAGACCAGACTTGGTTGGAACTACAACAGGGGGATGATTTGTGCATTTAAACAAGTCTCTCATAGATAAAATTACAGTCATAAGCCAACAATAGTTGCTCTCACATTTTTGTGTAAGATCAAATGCCTAAACAGGACCATGAACACTTGTATTGATTACAAGCCCCAGAAATTGTGTTGCTTAAATCCATTGAGTATTTTTTCACAAGTTTTCAGACCATTTGTTTGCTAATGTGTGTCACTGGTAATTAGTGCGACGTCCCTGCAGAGTTTCAGTAGTTTCTCTTTTGTGAGCTTCCTCCTTTCTCTAACTTTTCTTCTGCTCGCTTTCATGTGTCTGTGACCTTGATGCTTTTCTCTTCACATGAAGGTTTAATCAATGGTCCATCTGTCTGTATTTACGCACATAAAGTGCCTTCATACTGTATGCATCACCATAGCCACAAGTCAATAATCACTCCTGATCTTTGTGCGCGAGGATTCTCTCCCACCACACGCTTTGTTTGTTGTCATTATGAACGTGAGTAAACTTCATATATCTGTGAGGCCAGGGAGGCTAGTAGTAATTAGTATTAAGATATTGATCTTTTCTTTTTTTGGCTTAAATATTTTTCTTAGTGATATTTAGTGATGCTTATTTAAGGTCACCTTACAGCATAAACAAATTAAGTATGATTAAAACATACAGTTAATAGCCTACAGTTAAAGTGGGACAGTATTTAAGTGATTGATTTTAAGTGATTGATTACATTGATTACTCATTAATGGACATTCATCTCAAAATTAATATGACATTAATACAACATTTTACTACATCATAATCAAAAAGATCAACAATTATTCTAATTATAACAAAATTCTCTTTACTGTCGTTATTTGTTCTAATATTTTTCCATTACTGTTGAAAAAGAGAAGTCGCTTGTTTTAGTTCATTGCAGAAACGGTTCCATAATGTGACTCCTTTGCTTGTTACACATGTTCTCTCAGAGTCGTTCGTACATGTGGCCTGTTGAACACACATGTAGCCCCTTAAATGATATTTACTTTCTCTCTGAGTGAACATTGCCTGCAAAGAAAGAGGAATTTCATTATGTTTGACTTTGTGCATCAACTTAGCCGTGTACAAGTCGAGTCATAGAACTTTAGAACATTTGATTGGATGGACAGTGAGTTACTCAGTGAATCATAAGGCACATGTTTATCAGTCTGATGCCTTTTTTTGCAATAGAATAGTTTCCTCATCAAAAACATACCTGGAGTTGTGTTTTGTTTCATTCACACGTTTAACACACAAACCTGCATAGTTAGGCTGAGGTTTCCATCATCATCATTATCATCAGACTTTTATTAGACTCTTAGTCCAGAGTTAAAAAGACACAATGAACAAACATACACCCCAAAACACAATATTCACAACAAACTGCAGGACCAGTGCCTCCACAGTTCAGATGGTGCCTCATGGTGCTGAGTTTGCCATTTGTTATGACAATACTGTTCTCACAGTCATTAAGGCGACAGATGAATTTGTCAATTAAACAGTGCATATTTGCATGAAAAGTTCTGATCCCCGCTGACACAAACAGACTCTTGCACTTTCCCATCTCGGCCTTTTCGATAAAATCCTTGGACAGTCATTATTCGCCACATTGAGACTGTGTATGCTCGTCTTTTTGTAGTTTGACCACAGGTTTGCTGTATAAAATGCAGTACAGTACAGCTTTAAAAAGTGTCTTTCAAAGTGTCTATCAAACAGAAAACACACTGTTTGATTTTCTAATGTCAACAAAGCAAATGCTCCACTGTGTTTTTAAACTCCATACACCTTCACTATCATGATGATTTCAGCCCTGGAATTGGCTATTTCTGCTGAACAAAAGGGAAAAGATCGCTGTTAACTTGAGGAGGTAACAAAATTCTAACATGACTTAAAGCTCACATTTTGTGTAATAAAGACCCTTTGATTACTTTTACTTGAGTACAGCTTACAGTAGAGTAGTTCTGGTCTATGTACACATAATCCTGCTTTAGTCCCATATGTGAGAGAAAGATATCCGCTCACACGTTTGCAGGGGCCGGAGCATTGAAAGCTAAACCTGTATATCTCCTCTTTTGGCTCTGACCTGATCCTGCCCTGGGGTGACTGCGTGGACCTGTCTGAACCCCAAAGCTTTTTCCATTACAACAGAAGGACAGGGACCAAGAATACAGGGCAGGTGGTGTGTCCAGGCTGCGTCACGTCCTAATCCTTCCCCCCTGCTACGAGCCAGTGTGCTGAAGCAGAACATGGTTCCGCTCCAGGACTGACACAGATCTCACTCCTGTGTACTGTAGAGCCAGAGCTGTTTTTTTTTTTTTTTTTTTTTTTTGAGGAAAGGCTTTGAGGACACAACATGATGCTCTGGTTTGGTCCAGTAGTGCTGTCAATGACGGAGGATTTATTTCCAGTCTGCAGAGGGTTTAGCTCAGTCTTTTGTGTTGCCATATTGGATTGTGTTATATTATAGTGTTATATTTAGAGAAGACTGTTTCAATTACTGTTGTTTCTATTTAATTTAATGGTGCTATATTACACAAGATTGCATATGGTGACATTTTAGCCATGTTAGAATCATGTTACCTCCTCAAAAACATAGCTGGAGTTGTGTTTTGTTTCATTCACACAACTTTGAGTGATCCTTTATTAGTTATTATTAGTCTGTCTCCATCTCCAAAGCTCAGAATGCTCTGTTCCACCTTGCGATGCTGTAGTTTTCAAGTTAACAGCTCATTTAACCTTTTACTTAGAGAAAAACAGCGGAGAACTTCATGGTGGAACATGTGTTTTCTGTTTGAGGCAAGAACACAGCGTAAAATTGCAGCGTTTCTGCGTTAAACTTGTGTGAATGAACCAAAACACAAAACTCCAGGTATGTTTGTGATGAGAAAACATTATAACACACAGTAGATCAGAATGTAGCGCAATATGGGCCCTTTAAAATTCAAATAATGACGTTTCAGTGTGATTTACTCGTAAGAATAATTTGTTTAAGCTGAACCAAAACTGCACTGATATCAAACAAAGAATGATAATGAATCTAAACAACTTCACGTCCAAATTAGAGTACGCTTCATAGCTTTATATATTAAACCCAGCCTATAGAGCATTAGACAAACTTTATTGATCCACAAGGGAAATTATTTGGACACAGTAGCTCACACATCACAATATAAAGTCAGAAGAAAGAACAAAAATACACAAATATAAAAACAGCAAGAGAGTGGTGTGAAATAAGGCAAAACTGTGTGATTGGACAAGCACGTAATGGACTTTATGACCTAAAAGTAGCGCAGCATCAATCATCCATACTTACAATCTTAGCAAAACTCTCTCATGTATTCTATATTTTGACATTATATCTATATTTTTGACATTATATATTGGAGCATTTCTTCGCCTTCCCTCTTTTGCGAGTCTGCGGGACAGTTTTTACCTGAGGAGAACTCGTTTGTCACCAGCTCCATCTGACCCACTTGTGTTGATATAAAGAACACAGAGGGTTTAGAAACATGAATCTGTCCGTTAGAAGAGGAGATGTGGGCTGAATGTGCAGAGGAGAGACGGAGAGAGAGAAAGAGTGAAAGAGAGGGGAAGAATAGGAAAAGAAGGAGCGAAATGAGGGAGATGTAAAAAGGGAAGGAGAGAGGGGATAGAAGCAGAAATGGAGAGCGATAGAGCTGTGGTAGAGGGGGAAGGAAAGAAAGAGGGGGAGAATTATAGGCAAGGGAGCGAGAGAAGCAGAGACAATGGAGGGAGGGATGAAGGGATAGAGAGTTGGATGGGAGTTGGGTTGGGGTGAGCAAGGGAAAGACAAAGGGAAAGTAGAGAAAGAAGGAAAGAAATAGTGAGGAGGAGAGTTAGAGACAAAGGAGAGAGATGGAGCGGGGAGAAAGAGGAAGAGAGGGCTAATAGAGAGAGAGAGATAAAGGAGGGGGAGTTGGATGGGAGTTGGGTCAAGGCGAGCAAGAGAAAAACAAAAGAAAAGTAGAGAAGGAAGTAAAGAGTGAGGAGGACAGGTGTGGGAGAGAGAGGAAAAGAGGGCTAACAGAGAGAGAGAGGAGGAAAGAGAGGAGGGAGAAACAAAGGAGGGAGAGTTGGATAGGAGTTTGCTCAAGGTGAGCGAGTGAAAGACAAAGGGAAAGTAGAGAAAGAAGGAAGGAAAGAGTGAGGAGGAGAGTTAAAGACAAAGGAGGGAGACGGAGGTGGGAGAGAGAGAGGAAAAGAGGGCTAAGAGAGAGAGAGAAGGAAAGAGAAGAGGTAGAGACAAAGGAGGAAGAGTTGGATGGGAGTTGGGTCAAGGTGAGCGAGAGAAAAACAAAAGGAAAGTAGAGAAGGAAGTAAAGAGTGAGGAGGACAGTTAGAGACAAAGGAAGGAGACGGAGGTGGGGGAGAGAGAAAAGGAAAAGAGGGCTAACAGAGAGAGGGAGAGAGAGAGAGAAGGAGCGATTGTCTGGAGGGAGGGAGAGCAGTGTGAAGTACAAAGTGCTGTCAGGAGCTGTTAGCAAACTGTCTGTGTTTTCTGGCAGGAAAACATCCATCAACAAACCACTTCAATATCTCCACAATCCTCCCACTCCAGGACTGCAGCAAACTATGACAGTACTATTATTACTTCTACTATTATTACAAACACAAATATCTCCCAGCTTTGTTTTAAAAGTACTAGGACTCCAACTACTTCTACCATTACTACTACTATAATACTACTGCAACTACTACCACTATTAGAACTGGCCTATGGCGATGACACTGTATGACTGATCATATTTCAACAATTAAGGCAGAAATACTGTTACTACTAATTAAATATTCTGGATTCTCATTCCTACATACAGAATTACTACTTCTATAAATTACTTCTACGACTGATATTCAATTACTACAATTACAGCAATTCGCTTACTACTGAAAACTGGAATCACTTCAGTCAGTACTGACTACTACTACTGTACAGTACTACTACTACTACTAGTTATTACTACTACTATTACGACTACTGCTGCTACTACTACTACTGTTACTACTAGTACTACTACTGCTGCTGCTGCTACTTCTACTACTACTATTATTACTTCTACCACTACTGCTACTACTACTACTTCTACTATTACTACTTCTACTACTACTACTACGACTACTACTATTACTACTTCTACTATTACTACTATTACTACTTCTATTACTACTACTACTACTACTATTACACTTCTACTATTATTACTACTACTACTTCTATTATTCATACTTCTACTATTACTACTTCTACTACTTCTACTATGACTACTGTTTCTTCTTCTACTACTACGACGACGACGACGACGACTACGACTACGACTACGACTACTACTACTACTACTACTACTACTACTACTTCTACTACTAGTACTACTCCCCATCATCACACTGTATTGTCTTCCACGAAGCATCAAAGCGCCAGTTGTCTCCTCACAAACGGTTGCCAGATTTGTTTGTTAAAAACATCCCTCTGGAAGTCTGGTAATTACTCAGAGAATATATTGTTTGGAATGGCACAGGGATTAAACTTTTTAATGAGACAGTCCTCCCTGGAGCAGTTTTACATACAGCTACAAAGTGCTGCTCATGTTTTGGAGCATTTAGAGAAATAATTTACAACCATTTACAACGTCATATTTTATGTCGGAGAAAAGGGCTCAGACACTTTGCATAAACTAATGATAACAAATTTGGTGTAGAATGGTAAAAATGTGGCCAAACTGTGAGAGGGATGGTTCTTTGTTGTCATAAATTTTCCATTTCGCAGAGGGCTTCATTCGTCTTGTTTAGAGAAAGATTCAGACAGAGACGAATGAGCCGGAGCACTTCCTGAATTTAAACTCGGCGTCAACATTGTGAGCGGTGCAGAGGCTTGTCAGAAGTAATAGTGGTTTAAATTAGAGCTGGTTAAAAGATGTAGATTTGTAGATTAAACTGGCCTTATTGCAGTATTTTCTGATCTATGTTATAATGTTTCCTCATCACAAACATACCAGGAGTGGAGTTTTGTTTCATTCACACATGTTTAACACAGAGATCCTGCATATTTAGGCTGAGTTCTTCCCTCAAACAGAAAACACTTTGTTCCACCTTTCGGTAAAAAGTTCACAGTCCAATAGCCAGCTTTATCCATGAGGAAGCAGTAGAAATGGTGAGCTCTTATAAGTGCTTGTGGGACGGTGTTTGATTCCTCCCTAAGGTTTGATAAGAACACTGAGCAAATGATCAAACAAGGACAGCGGCGGGTTCACTTCACGGATCTCATCTAACACTTTAAACCATTTTTATCATTCCTTTATTGAAAGTTTGTTGACATTTTCTTGTATTTGTTGGCTTTATGGGTTATCTGTGAAAGAAAAAACAGTCCTTCCGCTAGAAAGCCTTTAAACAGGAAGTCAGTTTGCTCTTGTGTCCCCTGATGCGCTGAGGTTTGAATGTATGTGTTGTATATATTCCAATTTATTTATTTATTCATGGATTGTACACAACCAGAAATGTGTGTGGGATCAATAAAGTTGTTGATTAATTGATTGATTGATGTCATGTGGTAATACAGGAAGTGCTCTACTATGTTTTTAAACTGCATACACCTTCACTAGAATCAGGACCAGGACCAATGTGAAACGGCATTGAAGGACGGGTCAAATGTATGTAATCAGGAGGGATCACATATACAAGTGCAAATATCACCCCATATTTGCGCTTTTTAATGAATCGCCAAACAGTTTTAAATGTCCAGCACAAGCCAATATTTAATTTTGACCAGCCTGTTGCCTAAAGAATAGGCTTAATGCTTAATTCCGGCTCTTCACAAAACACTAAACTGCTCTCTTATAGGTTTATGATTTTAAAAAATGGATTAAAGAAATAGAGTTTGTTGTAAATTTAAAGGGATAGTTCAGGATTTTGAATGAATCTGTATGTCCCCGTCAGCAGTGTCGTGCATCAACACTGACTTACCTCCCGACAGCGTCCGGTGAGCCCAGTTCTTCCCCGGTTTTGCTGCTGACAGAAGTAGTCCTGCAAGTTGGCTGGGGTCCCGAAAATAAGGCGTTTTTCTTCTCAAAACAATATGTGTTCAAAAGAGCGATACATTTCCACCGCAAAATGTGAACGTCAAAAAAGTCAGACCTCATAATCGCTTGGTACTATTTTCTCTTCACTCATATCGTTGCGCGCTGCCGCCGGGTGAAGCTGCACACGAATCCAACACTTTTTTCAGTAGTTTGGCAGTGTTTACATGCTCAGACTGTTGACTGCCGCGACACCAGAGAGCTACAGCGATAAGTATATAAGCTTGTATAAGCTATGTAAGAATATATATAAAAATGGTGCAGACTTGTGATTATCCAGGCTGTAACAATAAAAATCCAGCTTCACCCTCCTGTCTCTCTCTGCCCGTTCTGACTCCATCTGGTGAATTTAGGCATCAGTATATTCGGGTTCATAAAGATCTCCCCTTGGCTCTGTGCTAAAGGCCATGTCTTCATCATCGGTGTCAGAGTTACACATGTTGTTGTTAATCTTCTGAGTGGTAAACACAGTGAAACAGGCACAGCTTCACCTGGCGGCAGCGCAGAGTGATATGAACCTGAGAGAAAATAGTACCAAGCGATTATGAGGTCTGACTTTTTCCATTGATACCGAACTATCCCTTTAAATTACAGAAAAAAACTAAATTGGCCCTACATGTCGGCACAAAAATATCAACAGAGCTTTTCTGCACTCTAAATAATCGGGATCGACCATGGAAAAAAATAAGAAACATATTGGTTAATCTCTAATACAAGAGTACCTTAAACTTTTCAAATGTTTCTGCTCGCCCGTGTACACTACAAGAAAAAGAGTTTGCAGAGTTTGACCGTGGCCTATAAAGACTCTTTGAGAATATTACTGAACCTGCCGAGGTTCTGTAGCGCCAGTGAAATGTCTGTAAAGTGTGTTGTGAGATCTTGTGTTGTCCCGATTAAATTTTGTATTAGAATCTAAACAATCAAATCATTCAAGCTCTAGTGTGTCCCCTCAGATTATACATTTATAACATGCACTGTGTATTCAAATGTTTTATTCCTCTTATTTTTTATACTACAAACCAGATATTTTGTGCTATTAATCAAGACTGAATTAAAAATTAAATGAAGCTGAATTGTAGGCGAGGTTAAGTTCATATTTGCGTCCTTCACAGCACTATAAAGAACGCAGTCTTATAGAGAAATCACGGCCATCGTCATCGCGCTGTGACATAAAAACGTCAGCGCGACATTCATTTGCAGCTGAAGTGAGTGGGAGCTGACCCTGCATTAAACTGGGGTCTTTTCATAGTCTCCAGAATCCCCCTCTTTGTGTCTGAGAAAGATAGAGACTTAACTCAGGGAAACGGCTTAAACTTTCCACTTCCTCTTTCAGAGTTTGAATAATCCATATTGATATTTAATCTGTCTCCAGCCCCGCTAAACCTGACCATCTGAAAGAGAGAGATACAGAAGGAGGGAGGGGGGAGAGGGACTGAGAGAGAAAGAGAGAGCGGGATGAAGGAGAGAGGGAAAGAGAGAAGGAGGGACATGCGGAGAGAGAGAGAGAGAGGGAAAGAGAGAAAAAAGGGACATAGGGAGAGAAAGAGAGAGATAGGCAACCAGAGAGAGAGAGCGAGAGAGTGGGATGAAGGAGAGAGGGAAAGAGAGAAGGAGGGACATACGGAGAGAGAGATAGGCAAAGAGAGAGAGGGAAAGAGAGAAGGAGGGACAAAGGGAGAGAAAGAGATAGATAGGCAATGAGAGAGAAAGAAAGAGAGAAGGAGGGACACAGGGAGAGAGAGGGAGGGAGAAACAGAGAGGGATAGAGAGTGGAAGAGAAAGGGAAAGCAGCATGGAGGGATGAAGAAAAGGAGAGTTTGAGACAGAGTAAGAAAGGGAGAAAGAGAGGGTCAGAGTAAGAGAATGTGTATATATATATGTGTGTTAGAGAGAGAAAGAAATAGGCATAGAGGGGGTGAGAGATAGATCGAAAGAGAGGAAGAGAGGAAGAGGTTCAACATAGAGAGATGTGAGGTAGAGAGAGAGGGATAGCTAGAGAAGGAGTGAGAGAGAGAGAAGGAGAGAGTGATAGAGAGAGGGAGAAATCAAGAAGAGAAAGGTAAAGAGAAGGTGGGACATGAGGAGGAGAGTGGGATAGAGAGAGAGATAGGCAGAGTGAGAGAGGGAGTGAAAGAGAGAAAAGGAGGGAGAGTAAGAAAGGGAGAGTAAGAAAGGGAGAAAGAGAGGGATAGAGTAAGAAGAGTATGGGTGTTCATGTGTTAGAGAGAGTGAGAGAGAGAAAGAAATAGGAACAGAGGGTGTGAGAGGGAGAGAGATAGATCGGAAGAGAGGAAGAGGTTCAACATAGAGAGATGGGAGGTAGAGAGAGAGGGATAGCTAGAGAAGGAGTGAGAGAAGGAGAGAGTGATAGAGAGAGGGAGAAATCAAGAAGAGAAAGGTAAAGAGAAGGTGGGACATGAGGAGGAGAGTGGGATAGAGAGAGAGATAGGCAGAGTGAGAGAGGGAGTGAAAGAGAGAAAGGGAGGGAGAGTAAGAAAGGGAGAGTAAGAAAGGGAGAAAGAGAGGGATAGAGTAAGAAGAGTATGGGTGTTCATGTGTTAGAGAGAGTGAGAGAGAGAAAGAAATAGGAACAGAGGGTGTGAGAGACATAGAGAGAGAGGGAGAGAGATAGATCAAAAGAGAGAGAGGATGAAAGAGAAAGGACAGTGGGAGAAAGAGAGAGGGAAAGATAGGTGCAATATATAGAGAGAGGGATAGGTAGAGAGGGAGGGAGAGTAGAGGAAAATGAAGAGAGTGAGAAATTGAGAAAAAGAGAGTGAAAGGGAAAGAGAGAAGGCGGGAAATAGGGAGAGAGAGTGGGATAGATAGAGAGGAAGTGAATGACAGAGAAAGAGAGGGATAGAGCATAGATTAGAGAAAGAGAGAGAAAGAAATAGGCAGAGAGGAGTGAGAGGGAGAGAGATAGATCGAAAGAGAGAGGATGAAAGAGAAAGGAAAGTCAGAGAGAGAGGGAGAGGGAAAGAGAGGTGCAACATAGAGAGATGGGAGGTAGAGAGAGAGGGATAGGTAGAGAGGGAGTGAGAGAGAGAGAAGGAGAGAGTGATAGAGAGAGACAGAAAGGGAAATAAATAGGGATAGAGCATAGATTAGAGAAAGAGAGGGAAAGAAATAGGCAGATAGGTAGTGAAAGACAGCGAGAGAGAGAGAGAGGGAGAAAGAGACGGAGATAGTGATAGATAGAGAGAGTTGGAGGGAGGAAGATAGGCAAAGAGTGGCAGAGCGAAGGAAAACAAGAGCGAGAAAGAGAAAAGAGAGCATCTTCTGGCAGCATGAGGCTTGGCTCAGACCTCCCAGGCTCCAGCGGAAGTGACTGAGCAGATGCCTCTAAAGGTGATGGAGTCCCCTGTGCTAAAGTCAGAGAGGAGCTTTCCTGTCTCCTCCATCCATCTGTTTGGTCCAACGTGCCACAAACGCACCGAGAATTATGCAAGTTACGGTTATGTGTCTGCACCGGCCCCAACCCCCGATTCAAAACAGTGTGTGGGGGTCATATCCGTAATGAACAGCTGACAGAAAGCAGACGGAGGGCAGAATCACATTAACCGAACGGCACCGCGCCGAACTGCACTTCACCTGAGCAATGTCGCCTTAACTTTGAAATGTAAACTGAAAAAGTACAGAAAAAGTTTTGCCACGCACGATGTCTATCAATCTCGCTTCCCGGTTCATTCCAAAGACATTTCATAATTTACTCTGCAGGAGAAAAGCTGCGGAGTCGATCACAGTGGAGTCAGTCACAGGTTATAAACAAAAGTGACGTCTGAGTGAGCATTTGAGTATGACAAACTGTTCCACCACAGCAGTGTACTGAAACTCCTACCATATGTTTATAAGATGACTGTATGTGGTCATATATAACACTTGGGAGATTGAAAACGCCTCTGGGATCTATAAGTACAGTTATGTTTAGTCCTGGGAATCACGGGGTTCTTAACGATACGATATTATCACGATATAGCTATACATGTCCTCAAAATATTCCACATAATCCCGACCTGGTGGGCGGGTCTGGTTCTGGACACTGCCTACTGGACCATCTCCACCTCCCTGACTCCTCCTCCCGGTTGCAATGTCGTGTCATAATTTAATGTTGTGCCATAATGTATATATGTGTTCCTTTTGTTGTTCTTCCTCTATTTCCTTCTTTCTCTGTAGTAGTTAGTTATAGTTCTTATAGTTAGTATAGAGAGTTATGAAAGATAGTATAGAGATAGATAGAGTTATGGAAGATAGTCTGTCAGGGTAGTAATCTCATAGTTTCCTGTTTCAGTTAGTGGTAAATAAAGATAGTTCTGTCACACTTAGACTCACTTGTTTAGTTCATCTTTATGTGGGGTTCTAATCTCTAGACTCATCTGTTTAGTTTAGCTTTGTGGGGGGTGAAGGGTGGAGGGGAAATGTGGGATTGTTTTTTTTTAATCACTGTAAAGTGCTGTGTGTTGTATTTTTGTATGAAAAGCGCTCTATAAATAAAGTTTGATGGATTGATTGATAATATTCTGAAATATATGAGCGCTTCACAATATTTCTTTGTTAAACCACTATCTGCACAAACGTAATATGAACTACCGCTCTTCAATACATCAGCAACTGCGAATATGCCAGAAAAAGGTCCTTTCTGCAAACAAACAACAAAATTGTAGCGCTGTCATCAAAATAAGTTTGTAAATTATATTAAAAAACCATTCACAGGGGTGTATCAGTACAGCCCACACACTGCATCAACAAATTTCAGTATTTTATCACATCCCTTTTTACGATACTAATATTTCAGACTTAAATTAGCAGCATATGCAACATTTTGGAGGTGGAAAGTCACCTGCATAATTGTAATATACTTCGTGACATTCTCCATGGAGATAAGTTTTATGGTAAACTGTTATAGCCAAAGGAGCAAGATTTTCTTGCAGGATGAGGCCCTACTCCAGGTTAGGTTTGTGGAGCTGCAAGCCCGCTCAGACTAAAGAGGCTTGTTTTTAAGAGCAATATGAATATTGTTATAAAAAAACAAACAAAAAAACAAACATGATGTTATGTTATGTCTATTTTTGGCTTTACAAATTACATATCGTGGCTTTAATATTGAGACTAAGGAAAAGTATTGATACTCCAGACCACAATGCTACTAGTTATTGTTTTCACTGACGGAAGCATATGTGAGCAGCACCCATTTAATTTACCAAGAAAATGTCACCTTTACATTTGTTATATTAAAGTATGACATTAAAGTGTGACATTTAGAGACATTATTGCTTATTTGACCTCCTGGGACATGCACTCATTTATAATTTAACTAAAGGTTATAAATTTCACATAATTAACACAATTTCACTTAATTAAATGCAGCGTTAAAGGGCCCAGGTTATTACGTTCTGATCTGTTCTCATGTTACTTCATCAAAAACATACCTGGAGTTGTGTTTTGTTTCATTTACTAATTTATCACACAAACCCTCCATATTTAGGCTCAGACTCTCAAACTGGAAACGCTCTGATCCACCTTGTGATGTCGTGTGGTAATACAGGAAGCGCTCCACTGTGTTTTTAAACTCCATACACCTTTACTACCATACATTTGGATCATTTCAACCCTGGAATTGTCACTCTCTACTGAAATAAAGGTTAAATGTAGCCTTTAACTTGAAAACTACCGCTTCATGACATCACAAGGTGAAACAGAACATTTTTTTTAGTTTTGGAGATGTAAATAGAGTAATAATAAAAGATTACTCAAACATCTCTAAATGAAACAAAACACAACTTCAGGTATGTTTTTGATGAAATAACAGCATTATAACATGTCTTAAAGCTCAAAAGAGTCAAGTTTGCGTAACCTGGGACCTATAAATAACTCTGAATGAGATGTCTCCTGTCTCTTCTGCTTTGTGCACTCTGTCTTCCCGGATCATTCACGTTGCTTTAGCGTTGAGTTTTCCGACAGCTGTGGAGTCGGATCAGAGCTTTTGTGGGAGCAGAATTAGCAGATGTGCTCAGTCAGACAGGAAGCACTCGCTGCCTCTCCTCAAGCCGCTATGCAAATAAGGCAGTTCAGCTCCGCCACGTGAGGAATGATGAGACGGCTAAAAAAATACACAGAAGTCACACAGAAGTTTTATATGAAATTATGTATGCCACAAAATGACTCTATATGCCCGTTATATGCTCCTAGTGGTTTCTTCATAGCACTCTCATCAGAAGGTCTCAGGTTCTATTCCCAGACTTACTATGGACAGTTTTGCATGATGTCCTTATACTGTATATGAATGTACCTTAAAATGTATGTGAAATGTAAAGCTGCACTTTGTAACTTATAATGTGGAGAGTCCTTTACTTGATGCTCCCCATAGAGATGTTATTTCTTTGCCTTGAATGTTCCAATGTAGAGCATTAAACATCTGCCTTGCATTTATTCAATTACAGTTGTTTAATAGCTAAAAACGACCTTGAAAACATACATTTTTACCATATGCAGACTTGCTTCTCCATAGATCTGACCATTAACTTGTCTCCATTACCAAGTTTATTTTCGTACTGTGGAATAATCAAGGCAAAACAGTCATTTCTCCATGGAGTCAAGGAGATGATGGACCCTCTACCAGAAAAGTTACACTGTGCACTAGGGTTGGGCGGTATCCAAATTCTGATACCGTTATATCTTCTTAGCATTTTACCGGGGTATACAGTATTACCGTGACTAATAAAGAATTATTTTGTAGCATTCAGAAACAGAATCGCAGCTTTATATTTGAAGATGAGCCACAAGTTCTGATCAAACCAAACTTTGCCAGTGCGTTGGATCACATCAGAATCAGCGCTTATACTGTATGCAAATTAGCCATGCAGTTTGAAGTTTTGTTTCTGTAAAATGTAAACAAACGTAAACACGCAAAGCTGCATTAAACACATGATTACTCAAAGTATATAATGAGCGGAGTACCGGAAATGTAGAGCGGTGATAGAAAGGACTAGTCACAGCACTTATTGTCTGCGTCATTTTGACTAAAGTTTCGGAGGTGCGCACGGGTGAGGCGGACGCTGTGCTTAGGGGGTGCACGTCGATGCGAACACGTTTTGATGCAAAATAAATAAATTGGGCTTTACCGTCTCCTCCATGAAAGTCTGACTTCCCCCTCATTTCTCCTCTTCAGCACCTCATCCCCTCTTGACTCTCGGCGTCACCATCAAACTTTTTGGCTCAACATCACACGAAGCGTCAGTCTTGTTTTTTTTTCTTCTCACTCGCTGCGTGTGGATGGATATCTCCGTGCCTAACCTAGGAGAGAAAATCTGCGTTGTGGTTTTAGGTCCTTATGTAGATTTTATTTTTAATGATGGTAATGAAACTGATACTGTTACTACTTTTTGATACCCTATTACCGCGTTACCGCCCAACCCTACTGAGCACCTTTAAAGGGGCACAATATAACCTTTGTTGTGGAGCGCCTGCCACCTGCTTGTCTCCGTGTAGCCGTTTTTGCTTTGGTTGGGATGTTCCAGAGTATGGCATTAAACAAATTTGCCTTGTATTGTGTTTTTATTGCTCAAAAACCCTGAATAAAAACATGCATTCTTACAGTGAGCTGCAGATCTGACCTGTACATGCAAAAAAGCTTAAGATATAAACACTTAAATCTAAAAGAAAATGACTTAAAAGTAGTGAAAATATCTTGCATGGAGAGCTCATTTAATTTAGTTAGATAGATAAGTTATCTTAAAATAAATTACCCCTAAATTACCCCTAGACTAGAATTAACCAGTCTCAGAACTAGTAAGTAGATAAACACGAAGAATAACCTGATATAAGTTTTAAAATCTTGGCCAGACTTATTTGCTGCCTTGGAGATAAATAAGTTTAGGGACATACTTTGGATCCTTCAGGACAAAGCAAACACATCTCCATTCAAACGAGCAAGTAACACAAAAGTTCCACAGTGCACCTTTAAGACTTGAGGTCATGTATTGTGTTACATAGTAGAAAACAACCCTTTATCGAACTCTTATGAATACAAACTTGTTTTCTGCATCGTATTGTTATGAATCCTGCTTTACAAACTTGTTTTCTGCATCGTATTGTTATGAATCCTGCTTTAGTCCGTGAACACTGTAGACTCAAGGACTTCAAAATAATCCATAACCAAACTTTAGAGTGAGATGGGAATCGAACGATGGAAACACACATAGACTGACCTCTAAACATTACATCTCCATTGTATTAACTCCCAGCTTGTATACTAGGCATTATTGTGAAAAGGAGTGGCAAAAATAATGTTTTAATTTAACATTAGCTGAAAAAAATAGACAAAAAGCGTTGGCATGGTTAAAATAATAAAAAACAGTGAAGGAACGTTCTCTTTCTTCAGAACGAGTGAACTTGAAATACCAAATGTCAGTGTGTCAAGGATTGTTTCTAAGCGAAAATGTACTTTCTTTTTATTTAATGGGTTGAAGGAAATGTTTTTGGAAACCTTGGATCGTAGCTTGATGCCGAAGGGTGAAGAAAAACAAAACAGAAATAGTGGTAGTAATTAGCTTCGTGTAAGTGTATGAAATAAATACAGAATCCCTCGTATTTGGCAGCCGCTCAAATATTTTTACCCAAGAAACAAGCACATCAAGGTGCTTTTATTCAGTTGTATACAACTTTTAATTGTATTACCTTGTACTTTACTTTAATATACAGTTGGGCTTGTATTTCAGTAACATATTTCAATTTAGTTTATTCGAGATGTAGGTAACAGAATAAAAATAACTCAACATTTGACTGTTATATATATTGTAATTTTGTAAGGCCTGAAAATAAACAGATTAAAAATAGACTGCAACTTTATGTTCTGTTTATCTCTCATTTAAGTGTCTAAAGTCTTGTTACGGAACTTTTCTTGTTCATTTTCCAGTACATTCACTTTTTGTTCGATACTTCAACCTTAACTACCACGAGCTGCACTCACATCCTCCTGTTTTTTGCACATTTCTGTTAAATTGCTAAAATATTGCTTGAAATTACAATCTGAATATTCGAAAAAACTCAGTGTTGGATTTGAAATTTGATGATATTGCCTTTCCCAATTTCTCTCAAATATTAATAATAATAATAATAATAATAATAATAATAGTAGTAGTAGTAATAGTTTGGTAGTTGAACCCAAAAGATCATATAATTAAAAGATCTTTATATAAAAACTCTAGTCTCATAATTCACCCATATTTTGACCTGATTTGAAAACAATTGTGCTCTCTACTATTGCTGCTACTCCAAAAATATTCCCTTTTTCGTGAACGGGACAAGACACAGGTTGAGTTGTGGCTAAAAGCATTCTCATTGTGTCCTATTTGAATGGCTGTAATGGTTTCATATAATAGCGTAATGGGTTTCAACGCCGCATAAAAAGTGCGCTGCTAAAGGGAACGTCGTCTCCTCCAAATGCACAATTCAGGCCAAAAATACGCCCTGTTCTTTCTCTGTGTTCTTTCTAAAATATGGGTAAATCTTCTACTTAAATATAACAAAAGGAATTCAAGAAAAATATCTGCCACTTGCCAAGCTTTCACTCTAAACCTTCAAAGGTACTTGTACTTTTATTTTTTTGCCATTGTTCAAAATACGATGTTTTTTTTCCCCTATATTTATCCATGTTTAGAAGAAGTGTACAAAGTGTTAATGTAGTTTTCATTTTCTATATTTTATACATGTGTTTTTTGAGTATTTTAATATGAATGTTGTATTGGTTTTAAATGCACTTTAAAGATGGACTCTGTAACTTTTTGGTGTTTGTTGGGGGTTCGTCTCCTGCTTGTTCCTATGCATATGTCATTGCTCTGCCTGGAATGTTCCGCAGTTTGACTTTAAATAGCTCTACTTTACGTTTATTCAATTACAGGTGCTCAAAAATACCTTGAAAAACAGGCTTTCTGAGCGGGGTTGACTTTCCACAGATTTGACCTGTTACTTGGTCTGGTTTGGTCTCCATGGAGATGGACAGGGTTAATGTCATACTGTGAAACATTGCAGACAAAGCAATAACATGTCCATGAAGAAAAGCATTTGACAGACATGCCACCAGAAAAGTTACACAATGGACCTTTAAGACAATATACAGTATTTTGTTTTGAGCCCAGTTTTGTCCAGATGTAGTCTTGTTTTGATCCAGTCTCCAGTCCTGGTCTAGTCCTGGCCTTGTCCTGGTCTAGCCCTGGTTTAATCCTGGTCTAGTCCTGGTTTTGTCCTGGTTTAATCCTGGTTTAGTACTGGTCTAGTCCTGGTCTAATCCTGGTTTAGTCCTAGTTTAATCCTGGTCTAGTCCTGGTTTTGTCCTAGTTTAATCCTGGTCTAGTCCTGGTTTTGTCCTGGTTTAATCCTGGTCTAGTCCTGATCTAGTCCTGGTTTAATCCTTATGTAGTCCTGGTCTTGTCCTGTTTAATCCTGGTTTGATCCTGGTTTAGTACTGGTCTAGTCCTGATTTTGTTCAGGTCTTTTTCTACTTTAGTCTTGGTTTAATCCTGGTCTAGTCCTCATCTAGCCCTGATCTAGTCTTGATCTGGTTTAGTCCTGGTTTAGTCCTGGTTTACTCCTGGTCTAGTCCTGGACTTGTTCTGGTTTAATTCTGGTTTAATCCCGATTTAGTCCTGGTTTAGTCCTAGTTTAATCCTGGTCTAGTCCTGGTTTTGTCCTAGTTTAATCCTGGTCCAGTCCTGGTTTTGTCCTGGTTTAATCCTGGTTTAGTACCGGTCCAGTCCTGATTTTGTCCAGGTCTTTTCCTGGTTTAGTCTTGGCCTAATCCTGGTCTAGTTCTGGTCTAGCCCTGATCTAGTCTTGATCTGGTTTAGTCCTGGTTTAGTCCTGGTTTAGTCCTAGTCTAGTCCTAGTCTTATGTCGTCAAGGGAAACCAAAGCAAACCTCCCACTGCACAGACACACAGAGCACTTCTTGTACTTGACTCTACGGTTATATTTATTTTTATACTTTGTTTTTGTCCAGGAGAGGACGATCGCTTGGCCCTGAAGATTAAACTGACAGTGACGGACCTGTTCAAGAAGGACTTCAAAGTTCATGACCCAAACGCCAAGTGGATCAGCGGTGAGTGTCTCTTCTTCTCATATTCACCACATGTATTTTTTTCACACTGTTACGGTTTGTGTTTGTTTTTAGTGAGACGAGCACATTAACACAGAGTCATACTGGCACCGTATCAAAAAGTATCGTTTTTCACACAAAAATTGCAGTTTTTTAATAACATTTTTAGCTATTTATGATATATATTGTGTATATTTTAGAATTTGCATCTATAGTCTTGTTCAGGTAAGGAACTCCCTGGTCAACACCAATGGTCAAATTGATTAATTCAGATTGTTTATATTTTAGCTGATCTACAATTTTATCTTTATTTATTTATTTAATTTTATTCAAATATTTATTTATGTATTTAATTATAATGCATCTCTATAAATTGAATTATTATTATTATGTGTCTTTGTTGCTACCCAAAAATGTATTTTTTTTGGGATAAATAAAATATTTATCGATTTTTATCTTATCTTAGATCAGTTCAAGCTGGGGTCAAACTAAAATAGTGATAGTTTTTATGCTCCAAGTTGATATTGTGATACTTAATGCAGTATTATTTGGTGTCAGATTGAAAAAAACAACAACAAATTAAAGCCGCAAGCGGCATCGAACGGCCCTCGCGGTCAGCGCGATCGCCTCGGCCGACCCGCCGCTCCCCGGGTGGCGCTGATGCTCCCCGGTGGCGCTGATGAGCCTCTTGTCTCTGTGTGTTTGTGGCTTTGGGCTGAACTTGTCACTAAACACATAAAGTCCACAGACACTGGAAATGCTGCTGTGCCAACATAGACCAACATGGGCACTTTGGGACATCGCCATGGCAACACCGTGCAAAATACAACTTTGGCCCCTCGGACTTTTTTGTTCGGACTGACCTGAAGAATCACTGTGCCAAATTTCACGTTCTTCAATAAAACTATGAAGCCGTTATATCACTTTGAAATGTAAGAAATTGTTGAAATTTTCCCATAAGGATAACATGGAGGATTTGGCGCATCGCCATGGCAACCCAGTGAAATATAGCATATGGTTGTCATTGACTTTTTTGATCGGGATGACATGAAGAGTCATTGAGCCAAATATGAGAATATTCTGTGAAAGTAAAATATTTTTTATGAATGGGAATTTATCTGATATTTCCCATTAGGATAACATTGGAGCTTTCGCGCATCACCATGGCAACACGGTTAAAAATATGATATGGTTTACATTGGCTTTTTTGATTGAGATGACCTAAAGTAATTTTGGGGCAAATTTGATACATTTTTGAAAAACTAAAATTTGGCCCTCCATGCAAAAGTTTGTGGTGTTCTGTAGGGGGCGCTATCACACCATTTTCGCTTGTGTCACAATTAGTCGGCTTCGGCACAAAAGTTTTACAAGTGATTAAAATTTGAGTTGAATCGGACTTTGTATGGCCGAACGGGAGCAAATTTTGACATTTGAAAATTGCAAAAAATCTGAACAAATTTTGCAGGTTCGCCGCACGTAAACCGTGAGAGTTATTTAAATAATTCAGCTATCGTTTGATGCCCCACTTCTCTAGTTGATGTACGACGATTTTGACCCCTGTGGGTGAAGCGCCTTCAGAGGAGTTCGTTCAAATGCGACGTGAGCGAAAATGCTGACTCGGCAACTTTTTTATTTCAATCCAAGATGGCCGCCTTGTGGTCTGTCAGAGGGCGTGGCCATAATAATATTTTTTTTCTGTCTTGACATGAGGAATGTCTGTACCGAATTTCGTGACTGTACGACAAACTTTACGTCGGGACATCTCCCATAGGCGCAATGTATTTTGAGTTTTGCAGGTGGCCTGTGTGTACTTTTTATACCCATACATGCAATATATATTTTATCAAATTTTTCGGCACTTCTGAATTTTGGGCAAAATTTGGTGAGTTTTTGAGCGTGTTCAGGGGGTGAAATTAGAGCTCAAAGAGCAGAAGAAAAAAGAATAAATAAACAATAAATAAAAAAAAAAATAATAATAATTTTAGCAAAAACAATATATCCTTTTACATAGGAAAGACATATTATACATTTTTTGAAAGCTCTCGAGCTTCCCCACGTCACCGTGGGGTCATTGGTGAATGACGGGCGCTTACTGGCAAATCATTCCTACATCTCGTCGAGGTCCGCCATTGACCCCCATTGATTTCCATTCATTTAAGCAGCTATAAATATGGGCCATGCCTTCGGCATGAGGGCTTGAATACAGCTTGATGTCAGGAGTGTGTTTTGGGGACAGGAGGCGCTTCGCGCTACTTTTTGTCAACATTGAGTGAATGGGCTTCGCCCATTCACTCAATGTTGGCGATGACTTTGTTAGCAAGAACAAATATGGATGTCCCATGCCTTCGGCATGGGTTGCTAGGATACTGCTGTTCACGGTGAGAGCGATCGAGGACGAAGTTCAGCGCTGCGCTGAACCGTAAGACAGTTAGCGATGATGCCTGGGCTTCGCCCAGGCATCATCGTTGGGCGAGCTGCAGGCCCTACGCCCTGTAGGGCTCGGGCCTAATAAAGCCGCAGCGGCATCGGGCGGCCCTCGCGGGCCGCGCTGTCGCACCTCGGCCGACCCGGCGCTCCCCGGGTGGCGCTGATGCTCCCCGGGTGGCGCTGATGAGCGTCTTGTCTCTGTGTGTTTGTGGCTTTGGGCTGAACGTGTCACCAAACACATAAAGTCCACACACACTGGAGATGCTGATGTGTTAACATTGACGAATATGGGCACTTTGGGACATCGCCATGGCAACACCGTGCAAAATACAACTTTGGCCCCCGGACTTTTTTGTTTGGACTGACCTGAAGAATGACTGTGCCAAATTTCACGTTCTTGAATGAAACTAATAAGACGCTATATCACTTTGAAAAGTAAGAAATTGTTGAAATTTTCCCATAAGGATAACATGGAGGCTTTGGCGCATCGCCATGGCAACCCAGTGAAATATACAATGTGGTTGTCATTGACTTTTTTGGTCGGGATGACATGAAGAGTCATTGTGCCAAATTTGAGAATATTCTGTGAAAGTAAAATATTTTTCATGAATGGGAATTTATCTGATATTTCCCATTAGGATAACATTGGAGCTTCTGTGCATCACCATGGCAACACGGTTAAAAATACCATATGGTTTACATTGGCTTTTTTGATTGAGATGGCCCAAAGTAATTTTGTACAAAATTTGGTACATTTTAGAAAAACTAAAATTTTGACCGTCCATGCAAAATTTTATTCTGTCCTGCAGGGGGCGCTATCACACCATTTTTGCTCGTGTCACAATTATTCGGCTTTGGCACAAAAGTTTTACAAGTGATTAAAATTTGAGCCAAATCGGACTTTTTATGGCCGAATGGGAGCAAATTTTGACGTTAGAAAATTGGCAAAAATCTGAACAAATTTTGCAGCTTCGCCGCACGTAAACCGTGACAGTTATTAAAAAAATTCAGCTATCGTTTGATGCCCCACTTCTCTAGTTGATGTACACCGATTTTGACCCCTGTGGGTGAAGCGCCTTCAGAGGAGTTCGTTCAAATGCGACGTGAGCGAAAATGCTGACTCTGCAACTTTTTTATTTCAATCCAAGATGGCCGCCTTCTGGTTTGTCAGGGGGCGTGGCCATAATAATATTTTTTCTGTCTTGACATGAGGAATGTCTGTGCAGAATTTCGTGACTGTACGACAAACTTTACGTCGGGACGTCTCCCATAGGCGCAATGTATTTTGACTTTTGCAGGTGGCGCTGTCAGCGCCACTTATTATACCTATACATGCAATATATATTTTATCAAATTTTCGCCACTTCTGAATTTTGGGCAAAATTTGGTGAGTTTTTGAGCGTGTTCAGGGGTCAAATTAGAGCTCAAAAGAGCAGAAGAAAAAGAACAACAAAAAAAAAATAAATAAAAATAATAATAATTTTAGCAAAAACAATATATCCTTTTACATAGGAAACACATATTATACATTTTTTGAAAGCTCTGAGCTTCCCCACGTCACCGTGGGGTCATTGGTGGTGAATGACGCGCCGTCATTCCTGTCAAATCGAGTCCATTGACCCCCATTGATTTCCATTCATTTTAGCAGCTATAAATATGTAGCCCATGCCTTCGGCATGAGGCAAATACAGCTTGATGTCAGGAGTGTGTTTTGGGAACAGAAGGCGCTTGGCGCTACTTTTGTCAACATTGAGTGAATGGGCTTCGCCCATTCACTCAATGTTAACCGATGACTTGTTAGCAAGAACAAATATGCATGTCCCATGCCTTCGGCATGGGTTGCTAGAAGATACTGCTGTTCACGGTGAGAGCGATCGAGGACGAAGTTCAGCGCCGCGCTGAACCGTAAGACAGTTAGCAACGATGATGCCTGGGCTTCGCCCAGGCATCATCGCTATGAAGCCTAATAGGCCCTACGCCTGTAGGGGCTCGCCTAAAAAACAAAAAAGGTATTGTCCATTATAGATCAAATATTTTCAAATTTGATGCTGAAGAAAAGGTTTGATACTCGTACATACAGATTCCTATAAGAATCACATTTTCAGCACAATAATCGTAGTTCCTGTAATATTCTTATGGTCTTATACTAGTTCAAGAAAATTCCACTTTGTCTTAACCATGAATTTTTCTCAATACTGATCCTGATTGTCTAGTTTCAATGCTTATTTTTGTGTGGATTCTTTGGCATGCATAACTGTTTGTTAAAGAAATGGCCAACCCTGTTTTCAAAGCTTCTTTTCTGCTTTTATATTGCGAGTCATTGATTATTCATTACCAAATACCTGTGGCATAAAAGATTGTGCGTTCTTTTTTTTTTATATAATCAAAGAGTCTTTCAAGATTATTTTTTTTATGTTTTTATTGAAGATAAAAGAGAATATCCTTCACATTCTTCTTTACCACGGCATTCAAATGTGTAATTTATGCGTTGGTATAAGGTCTTTACTGTATGTGTATTATGTACATGTATAATGCATACATTTCATCTTAATGTGCTGCTTTAGCGCTGTGTATGCTAATGCTGTTGTTGCCGGGCAGATCATAAAAAGGCTTTTGTGTAGTTTTTTTTTTTTTTTTTCTCCAGCCATTACTCCATTATATATTATCCTCTGACATCTGATACAAGTGTACGTCACACTTTCTACCCACTCACTGGCAGTACACCACAGCTACAGGACTGACATTTACTGAATTATTATTAAAAATGTAAAGGTCTGAGCTTTATAATCATTTTGTTTTCTTCTCTAAAACATACTCAGAATTGTGTTGTGTTGACTTCTTCTAATACACGAAGCGCTCCACTGTGGTTTTTAAACTACCTACGCCTTCATTTGGATCATTTCAGATGGAATTTTCAATCTCTACTGAACTAAAGGTAACGGTTAAATGGAAAACTACCACCTCATGACATCACGAGGGGGAATAGTGCGTTTATTGAGCTTTGGAGAAGTAGACAGACTCATTATAAAAGATTACTCAAACATGAATGAAACAAAACACAACTCCGGGTATGTTTTTGATGAGATAATGACATTGTAACGTGGCTTAAGGCTCACAGCAGTCAAGTCTGCGTAATATAGGGCTCTAACCAAAGATAATTAGTAGATTATTGTGCTGTATTAGTATTATTATATTTGGTTTGTAATGGAGCTCCACAGTGACCACCTGCTCCGGTTCAGGAAGTACATTTTCCATTCATTTTTCCCATAGGCTTTTCGAAAAATTAACACATTAAGACTCAAAGACATTCAGCTACGTGCTAACTAATACACATGACACACTTGTTTTAAGTCCAAAAAGATAAGAGATAAACAATAATAATAAAAATAGAAATAATAATAAAAATAATAATATAAAGTGAATAAGTATATGTACAAAATCAAAGAGAATGGAACTGCACATTTAAACTCAAGATTCTGCAAAATACTTTAATAACTTAGTGCTTTCTAACATTTCAGAAACTGATTTTAAACTAAATTATAGGTGTTGTGCCCATTAGTTACCACTGAGCAAGCTTTCAAACTTTTAATATCTTTTTTTTTTCTTCTGAAAGCCTAGGAAAATGAATGAGAAATGTTGGATCTGGGGAGTGGGCGAGCTCCATTAGTATTCTGTGTAAACATGGTCTCAAGCTGTTCAGTGTTTTCGCTTATTCTAAACCTAAATACATTGGAGGGCATCTGACTTAAAACTAAAACAATACACCAAGCAGTCATAGTCTTTTTCTGTTCACTATGAAGCCAATCGACCAGTTTAGCCAATAATACGAACTGAAATAGATTTTTTTATCTTAACGTTTGTTGCTTTTGCTTTGTCACGTTCACATCTGGAGATAATGTCCCTGTTGTTTACGGCTCTTATAGCGACCAAATCTAGCCTCTGTTTAATCAATGACGATGTGTTTAGTGCATTGCCAGATCTTATGTCTCACTAAAGAAACATTTGCTTTGTACAATGAGCAGTGAACGCACCACGGGGAGCCAATCAAAGTCACTCTATAGTTGTAAACAAGCGTAAGCCTGATTCATTTGTTTGTGAAATGGTATTGATGGTGCTTTGGAGATGCGAAGATTTTATGGTTGAACAAATGTTGAAAAATAAAAAATATGTAATTATTTTATTATTAGAATTTTGAAGTTTTAGTTTTAAAGCCAAGATTCAGTTCATGGATTTCAAACAAATACAGAAAAATTAACTATTGACTTTTTGGGACTAAACCAACATGGAAAAATCCGGATTAAACACGGACTAAACCAGGACTAAATGAGGATTAAATCAGGACTGAACCAGGACTAAATCAGGACTAAATCAGGACTAGAACAGAACCAATCCAGGACTAAACCAGGGCAAATCCTGGATAAAACAGGAACTAAACCCAGACTAAACCAAGACTAAACCAGGACTAAACCAGGACTAAACCCGGTCTAAACTTGGACTAAACCAGTACTAAACCAGTACTAAATCAGGACTAAATGAGAACTAAACCAGGACTAAACCAGGACTAAACCAGGACTAAACAAGGACTAAACAAGGACTAAATCAGGACTAAATGAGAACTAAACCAGGACTAAACCAATACTAAACAAGGACTAAACCAGGACTAAATCAGGACTAAATGAGAACTGAACCAGGACTAAACAGGACTAAATCAGGACTAAATGAGAACTGAACCAGGACTAAACAGGACTAAACCAGGACTAAACCCGGACTAAACCTGGACTAAACCAGGACTAAACCAGGACTAAATCAGGACTAAATGAGAACTAAATCAGGACTAAACCAGGACTAAACCAGGACTAAACCAGGACTAAATCAGGACTGAACCAGGACTAAATCAGGACTAAATCAGGACTAGAACAGAGCCAATCCAGGACTAAACCAGGACAAACCCTGGATAAAACCTGGACTAAATCAGGATTAAACCAGGACTAAACAATGACTAAACCAGCACTGAACAAGGACTAAACAAGGATTAACCCTGGACTATACCAGGACTAAACCAGGAATAACCAGGACTAAAGAACAAGGAGTAAACAAGGACTAATCGAGGACTAAATCAGGACTAAACCAAGGACTAAACCAAGAATAAACCAAAATAAGCAGGACTAAACCAGGAACAACCCTGAACTAAACAAGGACCTAACCAGGACTAGAACAGAACCAAACCAGGTCTACATCAGGACTAAACTGAGCTCAAACAATTACCAAACCAAATGTGAACGCACCCTAACTTTTATGTCCATTTAAACCGTGGATAGTTCATGCAATGAGCTGAAATCACATTGTACCATGTTTTGTGCACAATCAGATCCCAGATAGATGATAGATTTTCTACTAATAAGTTTATTTTTACCAAAATTATTGCAGCCTTTTGAATGTCATTATTTCCAGCGGATTGCAATTTTCTTTTCAGACAAATATGACTATTTTCTATCACACAATCACAACAAACCTATAATTATGCTGCAAAACACAATATTTCGGTAAGTTAAAATGACTTAAATTAAGCAGCTTTTAAGTGATTTGAGTAGATTCAATTTAACAAGTAAATTGACCAGTGGAATAAGTGTGTTTTTCTTAATTCAAGTAACATTATATTTTGTTAATTATTTTAAGTGCAAAGAGATGTTGTTTTCCTTGATGTAAAGATGTATTTTCATGTTGTTCCACTGGTATATCACTTTACTTTGCAAGTGGCATTGACTCAAATCACGGTGAAACTTTCATAATTCAAGTCCATGTAACTAGCTAGATTTTAGTTTTTGCAGTGTAATTGTCTGTATTTCCTGTATCTACTTCCTGGAACAGATTATGCAGGATCGGGAATGCCTCAGGTGTTACCTACAGGTCCCTCGACGATCTGTACCATTATTATTATGTCTTTTTCACGACTAATTTGTGCCATTGTTCCTGGGGGTGATCTATAAAAGGTGTAAACAAATCTGCCTCACTTCACTGAATTCAAACTGCTGTAGGACCAAAAACATCTGGAAGCTAACATCTGCTCAGCAACAAATAAAACAAAATTCCCAGGTTAAAGTGGATAGACTAATCTGGATGCAATGCAGTATTTTTCTTCACGTATTTCATTCTATTATTAAAGGTCCTACTCTTCACAATTGAGATTTAAGCCATGTTATAATGTTACCTCATCAGAAACATACCTGGAGTTGTCTTTTGTTTGAGTCTGTCTACATCTCCAAAGCTCAAAATGCTCTGCTCCACCTTGTGATGTCATGTAGTGGTAGTTTTAATGTTTTAATGGAGTTTAAAAACACAGTGGAGCACTTCCTGTTTTACCACATGACATCGCAAGGTGGAACAGAGCGTTTTCAGTTTGAGAGAAGAGCTCCGCCTAAATATGCAGGATTTGTGTGTTAAACACGTGAGAATGAAACAAAACACAACTCCAGATATGCTTTTCATGAGGGAATATTATAACCTAGATCATTCAATTGCATAATATGGGCCCTGTAAAGAGTTTAAATTTGAAGGAAAAAGTACATTATGTTTTGTTTTGAGAATTGAGAGGCTAATTGCAATTTAATTCATGTTTTTTCGGGCGTGTATCAATAGACCGGGAACATCTCTGAAGGTCTGTTTGTGATGAGGAAACAACATTATAACGTTGACCAGATCATAGCGTAATATGGGCCCTTTAAGTAAAATGCAGACACCTAAAATGTAAAAATAAAGTATAGTACTTTACTACTTTTACTTTGTTATCTTCTACTCTCTATCTTGTAATCAGTGCGATTTTGAAGGGGAGCCAGTGGAGTCGTTGCATGATAAATTTGCATTGGTTACCAGTAGGGCCCGACCGATATATATCGGCCAATATTATGGGGGAATGTGGGAACTTGGAAACAAATCAGCTATCAGCCAAAATCCATATTCCACGTGGATATTTCCCCTTGTTATAAAGCTCAGACTCTCTATATTCTGCCCATTTAATCCAGTTTACACACAGATAAATGTCTTATATGCGGCACCACATCCATATTTATCTGCGGAGTCATTTGTCTGTGTCCATCCCGCCCCTGAACGCATCGCCATGTGTGTTTGTTTACATCCGCAGCCGTAGATCCATGTGCGCACATATAAGGTCTGTGTGTGCGCTGAGATTATATTCTTTTTATGGACGATCAATTTGAGTCTGGATTAAAGGACAGTTCTTAGTGCAGACTTGTGATCTGAGAGGAGCCTGTGTGAGGCTGAGTGTTGGAAATGTGTCGGTTCTGAAGCTCCTTTTAGTTCTTTCTCATTGGTTAGTGATTAGTTGCTGTACATCACACACATAAACACAGCCTGTTTATGTATGTGGTGTACAGCAAATTTTCTCTTCTATTAGCGACTGTAAAGTGACTATAGTGGCCATATATATGTTACTGGACATGCACTGATATGTAAATGAGCTGTGAATAGAAGTGTGAATTATCGGCATGTAGCATATCATTAATTACTGTGGCATACACACATTTAGCGGTAGTTTACTTGCAATACTTTCTTTACTGGCTAGAATACCATGCAAAAACACGATTAGGCCGACCTACTGTCTTTAAATATGACATTAAGAGGCAGAATAACAATACATGCTGCCTAAATAAACCTAATTGAAAATCCAATAGAGCCAAACCTAAGTTTTAGAAACAACTGAAGATTTACAGTGAATTTTTATGTCATAAATATATTGACGATTATATCAGCTATCACCAGCTCCAAATCCCATTTTATCTGTATCAAATCGGCCGCAGCAAAATCCATATCGGTTGGGCCCTAGTTACCAGTTTTTCACTGTTGTCCACATATGCTCTATTTTATCTGACATGCCTCTCACTGTGTACATAATGGTACCACTAATACAACTGCAGCCTTGTATAAAAGCATGTGGTCAGCCAATTATACCCCACTTGAAATCCATGATAATAAAGCCAATTCATTGTTTATGTGCTTTATATTCAGCACTATCCCCATTACGGTGCACTGCTATAGGAGAATAAACATACATTATATACTGGGCACTACCTGACATTTATTCACTCTCACATCGATTCAATATGGCCAATTTAGGTTAACCAATTTCACCATAAACACATAATCTGAGCTCGTCTTTGCCTTCACACTGACAGCAGTCCATTAGTTCATCTTCATTACTGTCATCTTCCCTCTCCCCTGTACGGCCTGCTTTCGGGATTTCACTATAATGACTCTTAAAACCGAATTTTGTATATTTTTTTTCTCAAACCTACCCGAGCCACCCATCCATCTTTCCCCCAGAGACGCTGTGAATGCTCCCTAATAATCATATATCATTCTTTGTGTATATATTGATGAGGGAGAGGCGAGCGGTGCTGTTTTGGGGGAGTTTGCTAACACTATCGGCTTCAGTTGTGGCATTTGCCTTGACGTAGTTTATCTTTAACGCACAGAGGTCGGAAAAGCAGGGATTTCTGACTTCATTTCTCAGACTAGTCATTTTTGTCGAGATCTGTGAATGTGGATAAACTGCTAAAAGTCTCATTACGAAGTGAAAAATACAGAGATACAGCAGAGGGTGATAGTCAAAGTTGTTTGAATGTCATCAGCTGAAAATAAATAGGCTTCGCTGTATTACTTGTCAGTATAACTTCCTGTAACTGCATCGGCTGTAATTAAAGGTGCACTATGTAACTTTTCTGGTGGGAGGGTTTGCCACCTGCTTATCTCCATGGCGATGTCATTGCGTTGCCTAGAATTTCATGCAGTATGGCATTTAAAGGTCCTATATTATGCAAAATTGACTTTCGTGAGCTTTTGTTTCCTCCTTAATATGCAAGCATACATATGTTTAACACAGAAATCCTGCATATTTACATCTATTTCAAACAGAAAACACTATGTCCCACCTTGTGATGTCATGAGGTAACACAGGACGTGCTCCACTGTGTTTTTAAACTCCGTACACCTTCACCTTGGATGATTTCAGCTGTGGAATTGCCGATCTCTACTGAACAAAAGGTAAAATGCAGCTGTTAACCTGAAAACAACCTCTTTGTTACATCGCAAGGTGGAACAGAGCATTTTGAGCTTTGAAGATGTAGAATAATAAAGGATTTCTCAAGCATGTGTGAATGAAACAAAACACAACTCCAGGTATGCTCTAATATGGCTTAAAGTTCACAAGAGTCACATTTTTGTTATATAGAACCTTTAGTGTAAGTGCACGTGAATCATTATAACATCAAAACTGTGATCTAACTTATAGAAAAGTGCATTTAATATATATTTGTATATTGCCCACACAAGCTTATATAAGTGCAAAGATGTTAATCACATTTTAGAAGGCTAAACGCTTGAGTCTGATGCATATTTCCATTGAAGCGGTGCTGCTCTGAATCATTCAGGTCACTGTGAGTCAAAGAACGCATAATAAATAACAGCTTAAAGTTTCAACACATTTTACTTAAGGCGAGCAAAATGTCAAAGACTCTTTAGGTGAAATTAGAATTGTCCAAGACATTTTTTAAAACATATGTGTGCCACTGAGTTATAGATAGGAAGTCAGTACTGGAATATGAATTCATTTGTGTGTTTGTGGAAAAAGCGTAGTATATATAAATGGACATAGCTAACCCGCTAGCTGCTGCATTCCAAACAGGAAGTGTCCATAGGGATGCTTCCGGTTCCATCGACTCGTATTAACCCGCTCTACATGCCGTTTTTTATTTCGCTATTTTCTCTGTAAATAAATTCCTATTCCTTAACTCAAATCCAAATTCACTCTTATAACTGCCAGCCTCGGTGAGCTTCATTTGACTGGAGCTGAACGCTATAAGTGACGTCACACTCACTTAGTCCACTTCTTTATCTATGGGCTTAAGCGATAAAGCAAACATAATATTTTGTGTATGCCTAGTCTGGACTATATTAGCATCAACCCTAACGTCACTATGTTATTGATCAGATCTGTGGAGGGGCGAGACTGCTCAAAATAAGAACACATGTTTTGCTAGGTATTTTTAAATGCTTGTGTAACCCTTTATTGTTATTATTATTATTATTATTATCCATCCATCCATCCATCTTCTCCCGCTTAATCCAGCTGGGTCGCGGGGGCAGCTTGCTGCCCAATACTCATAGCACCTGACCCCCCTATGAACCCCTCTGCAGGTGGTGAACCCACAGGAGGGTGGACAACATGGTCCTTGATGTTAGTTCATAGGGGTGCGGGCATGTTTTGGGTTGATGGGGGAAACCGGAGCACCCGGAGGAAACCCATCCAGACACGGGAAGAACATGCAAACTCCACACAGAAAGGCCCGGGCGACCCGGGGATCGAACCCGCAACCTTCTTGCTGTGAGGCCTGAGTGTTGCCACTCAGCCACCGTGCCGCCATTATTATTATTATTATTATTATTATTATTATTATTATTATTATTATTATTATTATTATTATTATTATTATTGTTGTTATATGTTTAATGCTATACTGAGGAACATTTCAGGAAGGGCAATACCATTTCTATGGAGATAAGCCTGTGACGGACCCCCTGATAAGAAAAGTATGTACTATATCGTCCTCCTTTTAAACATGAAATACCTACTTTACATTTTATAATAAGGTGCCATAATAAACAGCAAACTAATCATTACCTAACCCTTTATTAATATTTGTTAATTGTTACTAAAATATCTATTTCGCACAAGTTAATAGTTTTGTCATCATTAACTAAACATTAATTGTTTGCATGAAATTGGTGTATTAATGTTTTAACAAATAGAAAATAATCTATTAACTAATATTGTTTATTATGGCACCTTATTATAAAGTGTTACCTCAATATTTGCAAACATCTCTCTTCTCTGTTCCCTGGAGTCATTGTTGAGTGATCCATGTTTCTACTTTCATTGAAAATAATAATTGCCACTCCCAGTAATGGTGTTTAATAATGAGGTACTTCATCAAATATAAGTGCAATTCTCCACAGAGTCTGATCAGAGCACATGAAGGTGAGGACTGTTTGGGGAATACAGCCTTGTCACTCACTCTCACTCTTTCTGTCTGTGTGTCTCCCTGTATCTCATTCTTTCTTTCTTTCTTTCTTTCTTTCCTTCTGTCTCTCACTGTCTCTCTCTATGCCTGTCTCTCTCCTTTATCTCTCTCTCCATAACAAAATGCAATGTTATCAAAAGCGAAATCTAATCTGGCTCTCGCTCTCCATCTGCCATCATCACATTTTAGAGTCTGAAGCCAACCAATAGGACACTAGATGCCAATGGCTGCTGTGGCATCTGATGTAATGATGTTTATGAAATCACTCCTCTCGTCTCTCTGTTTCTCATTAGTTGACTTGCTTCTGAAGAGACACAACACATTTCACTGAGAGCAAAGGTAGTGATGGTTTCATTTTAAACAAAGCCATCACCTGCCAGAGACTACAAAAGTAAACTCCACAAGAGTACAGCATGGAGGGGCTGGATGTCAACTATAAACATCCAATTTCTGAAGTTTTTGAACTTGAGAGTGAACTTGGGTTGCCCGTTGTGTTTACCAAGTTAAAAACAGAAGGTCCTGTCCATAGGGCCACATTCTTCTTCAAAGTGCGGGGTTTCACTGGAGTAAGTGAGAGTCGTTCAATCCCTGTGGCCAAAAGACTGGCGGCTCAACAGGTGCTGCCTGACCTGCTGTGACTCCCCCTCCGGGGGCCGGTCCCAAAGCGGGAAAAGAAAGACACACAAGTGTTCAAAGTATCCCATAAGTTTCCTTAATGAGCTGGTGTTTGTTAAGAGAGCGAGACCTCCTGTGTACCCTGTGGTGCAGTTAACATCTGGAGATAATACTGTGACTGCCAGAGGTTTCAGCGCAAAAGACACTTAAGAAGAACGCTGCAGGTTTCCTCCTAAATGGGTTTGGGTACAGATTTAAAGTAGAGGAACCACAGGATACAAATGTTTCTTCTGAAACCAAAGTTTCACCTTCACTCACCCTGAAGGACTGAAGTGACGCACCCACGACTGCATGTTGTATGTTGCAAATTACTTTTTATTAAGTCATTTGCAACATTCAACATGCACACAGACATTAGACAGGACAGGACAGGATAATACAATAAGCACAATACGAAACAATACAAAACAGCAGACGAGGTGCAAAGTGTGTGTGTGCTTGTGTGTGTGGGTGTAAAAGTGTGTATATATATATATGCATATATTTAAATGATCAGCATTAAATATAAATGAATTGTGTATGGTTATGTAGAGATTCTTAAACAAGAAACTCAATGTTGAACCTAATGACAACTAAGAAAATAATACCAGTACATGTGACAGTCTGTACAGATACAAACGGGGAGAGGAAGAGGTGGGGGAACCTTGTTAAGTTTGTTAATGAGTTTTTTTGTTTTTTCGAGTTGGTGTTTAAGCCTCCCATTTATCCATGTGCCCAAAAAGCCTTACCTTAAATGACAGCCAATGACTCAAGTCAGTCTTTGTCAGCAGACTCACAGGCTTTACCAGCAGAGGGCGCTACTGGAAATGCACAGAAGGTGTCAGATTACGTCACCTCATGTTCCACCAGGTTAAGTTACAGGTTAGATCCGTGGGGAGGCAAGCCCATGTACAGTAAGAATACACGTTTCTTAGTGTATTATTTATAATTGGATAAATTTAAGATAGATATAGTTAATCCCATACTCTAGTAGAGTATTCCAAGAAAAGTAATAATATCTCCATGGCGACAAGCAGGTGTTGGACAAAAGTTACATAGTACAGCTTTAATACATTGCAGCTTTAGTATCAATAACATTAGTTGCATTATGATTTTTTCCAGTTTGCTTCCCATAACTGTCAGCCATGATGAGCTTCATTTGACTGGGTGATGTCACACTATCTTAATCCACTTCTTTGTATTGTCTGTGTGTTGTCAAAAGTTGCACAGTGCATCTTTAATCTGAGTGACTGCTTTAGTAGTAATAACATTAGTGATGTGTTAAATTACATTATGATTTTTCCCATTTGTATTTATATTGATCCTTTTAGGGTAGAAGTGATTTTAAAAAAATCTGCCTGCGCATTTTGGCAACGGAAGTGGCTTTGTTCCCCATTCATTCCGATTCATTCAGACTGAACACGGACAGAAGACGGAAATAAAAACATTTCCAGCACCAAAATGTCTGGTTGGTCTCTATGTGTGTGGTTGTCAGAGTCCATATTCTACCGGCGGACTAAAGTTTTAAAGTTTTACTCACTGATCGCACAAGGATCTGGCAGTCGGACAGCATTTGTTAAAGTCGGCCTGTTGAGGAAATATTTGTGATCTTTTGACGATAACCCTTTCACAGAGCTTGACAAGCTGCTGAGTTCTGCCGTACTTCGGTTGCCAAAATGCGCTCAACTGGAGCAGGGGCCAGAGTTATAAAATCAGTGTTGGTCCAGGGCCACATACTATATAACATATTATTTATGACCACCAAACTATCATGCAGCCTCACATAGAATAAATTTGAATATAATGTGTAGTCTGATACATTTTATAAGAGCCGTCGATATTTAAGAACTACATGTTGTATCGTGAACTATATCAGAGCAAGATTTACAATTTTTGACACAATAAGTTAAGCAAAAGTAAAATATATATATTTACATATATACATGCACGTGAGAATATTTAGAATTTAAAAAGAAAGTTACCCTCTAGTCCAGATGTCTCAAACTCAATTGAAGCAGGGGCCAGAGTTATAAAATCAGTGTTGGTCAAGGGCTGCATATTATATAAGATATTATCTTTTTTATAGGCTAGAGTTGATCATAATAATATTAAAATAATATGTTATAATCATATCATCATGTATGAGTGATGCACAATACAGTGCGATGATAAACTACTTCTCTCCCCATCTGCTGTGGCCATAGCTCATGAAGCTGCTCCTCTGGTTTGACAGTCACTCCTGTCTCTTTCTGAAGCTTCTGTTCTCACAGTCCATGTGTTTAGTGTCTGTTTTGTGGTTGGAGTAAATTTGAAAGTCCATGTAGAAGCTCTGTCTGCCTCTCTCACTCTGTCCTGCTGTCACTTTTTTGCCACTACTGCCCTGGCTGCAGGGAAAGAGCCGAATTGGCACTACAGGCAGTAATACATTATGGGAACTGTCGTTCAAATTCTTATGTATTTATGCATTTTATTGGCCGGCTACTATCAATAGAAATTAGAAATCGTCTTGTGGGCCAGTAGAAATTATCTCAGGGGCCTCATTTGGCCCACAGGCCGCAAGTTTGAGACCCCTGAGTTAGCGGATATTAGCTGGAAGTATCACTTAGTTATTGACTGTTCACAGCGACGCTCTCTCCACACGATGTGACTGATGAGGTCCCAGTCTCTCGCTAATGGGTTCTGCCTATGGCTCCTTCCCTTTTCCAATGAGACATATCAAATTACATAGAGCCTGAGTATCCGCTGTTTGTTCATTGTCACTTGTAATCAGTGGTTCACATCTATCACACTGTCTTAAAGCTACAGTAGAGATAAGAGTGATGTTACATGTGCAGAATATGCAAGACAGTTATGAGAAGCCCTAGTCCCAAGCATAGACTTCTCTGTTCATCTCTTCGCTCCCAGCTCAAACATGTGTGAAACAAAACACAACTCCACATCTGTTTTTGAGGAGGTAACAGCATTATAACATGGTTTAAAGCTCACAAGAATCCATTTTGTGTAATTTAGGATCTTTAAAGAGTGAATGAATAGTGCATTATGATTACTTCAATTTTCAACTCCAATGGATTCCTATTATATTCCTGTTATTACTGCTAACAAAGCTACAACTTGCAAATTACTTCATCAGACCAAGTAAATCTAGGGTTTTATAAATGTAAAACCTGTCTCATTGTCACATGAACCTTTATTTCACATCAAGAGCTCCACAGAAACCAGCAGGTGGAGACTCTAAAACAGCTTCACATGTTTTATCTCTGTCTGGTCTGTGTGAGTGTGTTTGACAGATAGCAGCTGTCACCATCATTGATGAAGGTTCAGTCTTTTATAGAGATGAAATCCACTCATGTACAACCACCATCAAACCACAGGAGGAGGCTGCTCTGCTCACTTTTCATTTGTTCACAGCTTATATCTTCAGAGATGTTCGCGGTCTATTGATTCATGCCCGAAAAAACATTCATTAAATTGTAATTAGCCTCTCAGTTCTCAAAACAAAACATAATGCACTTTTTTCTTCATATTTAAACTCTTATTACGTATTGTATGATCTATGTTGTAATATTCCCTCATGAAAAGCATATCTGGAGTTGTGTTTCGATTCATTCACACATGTTTAACACACAAACCTGCATATTTAGGATGAGTTCTTACAGAAAACACTCTGTTCCACCTTGTGATGCCTAGTGGTAATACAGGAAGTGCTTCACTGTGTTTTCAAACTCCATGCACCTTCGCTAATATCATTTGGATAATTTCAGCCCTGGAATTGCCAATCTCTACTGAACTAAAAGTAAAAGGTACAGAATAAAACAGAAGGATAGACCGCAAAAGCTAGAAAGCACTACCCAATGCCTATCCATGCATGTTGTTACATACTCTGCAATATTGTGGTCAGGATTTAAATACTTAACCACAGCGTTTTTCAAAAAATATATAATTAACTTGCAAATGGGATTAGAAACGACATTGGCAATCGGGTCTTTTCGGCTTTGGCATGCGAGTGTAGCGCAACTTGTTAGTGAAGCTCAACTTGTTAGTGATAAAACTGCATCACATCCTCCGGGAATGTTGACGACATCAGTTCAAGTTCAAGGTTTATTTATATCAGCTGAAAAGTATTGTTATTTTAATTTCTAAAAGTGTCCAGACGTTATTCATTCTAACACATTCACTTTCTATTTCTTACACAGTCGCTTCATTGTATTTGCTTGAACCAGTTTATTCTGTGAACTGTGAACTATCAAAGGTCACTACAAGGCAAGGCCACCCGGTGTATATAAAGGCCCATTATAACATTTAATATTATACCACCAAACGCCCTCCGGAGAGTGCACAGGGCTCTTGTTCACATATAACCCTTCGTCTTAAAGGCCAAAGTCGGCGGTGAAGGGCCCTTGATTCTGACCCTGTCTCAAGTACTGACACTTTTCTTTTGATACCTCTTTCTCTCTTTCATATCTGAAGTTTTTCAAGATAAAATATTACAGACATGAAGCACACACTTACACTGATGTTTTTCACAGCTGCTTGATGCACTCAGATCTGGCTATTGATTATAATTAGCAAGTGGATGTTAATATACTCAGATAACATAAAACCCTGCATTAGTTTGATCCAAGCAGAGCGTTAGGGTTGTCAAAAGTATCAAAAATTAGATAATCAATATTAAAACTAGTATCGAAACTAAAGAAGTAGTAAAGAAGAAGACAAAAATTAAGCTTTACTGAACAGCTTTAGAATAATCAGAATAAGTATAAGAGCACATAGACGAGTATACGTCCATGGGCCACTACAGAGCAATAGAAACACGTGTAATGAATAAATACTAGATGGACATGTTTAATGTTACACCATGGAGTTTGCATGTTCTCCTCGTTTCTGGATGAGTTTCTTCCGGGCCCTCTGGTTTCCCCCATCAGCCTAAAACATGTTGCATAGGTCTCCAAGAAGAATAGCTGATAGCTAATGTAGGTCAATTAAATACAATCGAGCAATTGAAATACTGTCCCACTTTAACTGTATGTTTTAATAGTTTTTAAAGGGACAGTTGAGAATTTTGGACATAGGGCCTCATTTCCTAGTGAGCCAGAGTGTTGGAGACGTGTGGAGACACTTTTTAAAATATTTCATCCAGTCCTTGTATTTGGAGAGGTTGCTGGTGCTAGACTAGTGCATGTCAATGGCCATAGTTGTCCTGCCACTAAAAACACTTCACAGTGCACCCGAGGTAAAACAATTATAACTCCAGACTGTCCATGTGAATATCTGTGTTGATAGAATAATGTTTTATATAAAACTAACCTTGCATCGCATGAATCGTCACATGTTGAGGGACTATTTTCTCATATGTCAGTCCGCCACTGCCGAGCTTTCTATCCGGAAGTACAACTCGCTGCTGCTTAGACATAAAACCTTCAAATACAAGGTTGGTTTTGCTTCTAAAATTATTCTATTGACACAGACATTCACATCAACAGTCTAGAGTTATAATTGTTTTACCTCGGGCGCACTGTGGAGTGAGTAAGACTGTTTTTAGTGGCAGGACAACTATGGCCATTGACCTGCACTAGTCTAGCACCAGCAACCTCTAGAAATACAAGGACTGGATGGAATTTTTTTAAAAAGTGTCTCCACATGTTTCCAACACTGGCTCACTAGGAAATGAGGCCTTATGTCCAAAATTCCAAACTGTCCCTATAAATTATTTGTGTTGTAAGGTGACCTTAAATGCAGAAAATCACTTTCTATTGTCTTAAGAAAGAGTGTTTTTATTATCATTGTGGTATTGAAATTGAGTTTGAAAACAGTAGCTGCTACTTGGAGTGAGTTTGCTCGTGCATATGTTTGAGCGGAGCGTGTGGGCGGTGGGTAGCATTGAGCTAATTAGCGGCACCTCTGTCTCCGGTCCAGTGTGTTGGCCGAGAGAGAAATGGTGCTTTTTGAAGCTCATTCATCGGCTCCTATTATGTGGGATTACGGGCAGTGGGACCAACTGGCACATGGTTATAAAGGGAAAGCCAAATGAATAACGCCCCACACTGCCACAGCCTCAAATGAGAAGGAAAACAGAAATGGGACAGAAATTTGGCCAAACTCAACAATATGACTTTGAAGAATTGTTATGATAAGACTTTGGCAACACATAAGGTTCTATATTTGAGACATTGCTCCTTTATGTGTGTTATTGTGCATCTTTCTGTAGTACTAGTACGCAATTAAAGTGTATGGATTCTACAATGTCACAAACCACATATTACTTATGCAAATACCAATGGATAAGGTGCAAAAAAGTAATGTTTTGGAGTTGTTTTACTTTGTTCAATTCTGTTTTAGTTGAAAACAATGGATTTTAAAAAGGCATATGGATCCTTTTAACAAATATAATGCAAAGTATTCTCTGTAGTGTTGTCACAAGATTAGAATTTCAAACTCGATACTAAGAAATAGCCTCGATACTCAATACTGATATAGTAAAAACAACTCTCTTTCTGTAGACAATAGATGTTTTCCAACACTAAATCACAGTACATTCTTTTATATTTCCATGTGGTCTTACATCTTTATGATCCCTCAGTGCTCCACGGGTGTATACTCGTCTATGTGCACTTATATTTGTTCTTATACAGCTCGAGATCATTCTATAATATTCAGAAAAGGTTCATTTCTGTTCTGTGAATGTGACTTTTTTATTACTGATACCTGCTTGAATGAGTATCTGGCTTTAATACTAGTTTTAATATTGATTAGTGAGTGATTTTCAACAAAGAAAGATGCACTATTTTGAATTTCCTGTTTTTGAAATGCTGTGAGTGTTTGTGCTTGTGGTGGGATTGAATAAGAACTTGGAAATCTGTTATGTTGAGAAATATAAACTCAAAAAATATTCTTAGGGCAGAAATATAAACGGATATGCAGACTTCCCTCACCCCAGACACTCACCTCACCTCTTTTATGTGTTTTCGGGCTTTAGACCAATATATTCTCTGCAGAATGTTGATATTGTTGTCCTTGGCCCTAAGTATCACAGTGAATCATTCACAACTGTAGCCTTAAACATTTTTGATTCAGCAGTCAAAAACTGATTCTTGTTCGTGCTACAGAAAAAATATGTGTACTATTGTAAGATAGAGCCAAAAAGATCCACTTTGGCAAAGGTTTGTAAAGCAACTCATTTCACCATTTTAATACTTTGATTTGATGCAATACTTTTACATTTGCACCTAAAATAATATCAACTTAGTTATTTTAATACTTGTAATAATTATATTTGTAATAATTTAAATATGCGCTGTGCACCTTTTTTGTTAAGGGTCCTCTATCTGTTTTATAGGCATCTAACTGTACCCTTTTGTAGACTTAACTGTAGGCTTTTAACTGTATATTTTAATCGTATTTAATTTGTTTATGTTGTTGTAAGGCGACATTGGGTGTCCAGAAAGTCGCCTAATAAATAAAATGTATTATTATTATTATTATTATTACCCCGTCTGAGGCTTATCATGGCTCTTATATTGCCTCGGTTTCTGGCATTGCTAAAACTAGTAGCTCTCTGGCATTTTTGTTTTACAGAAAGTAGCTCACAGGACAAAAAAGGTTGAAGACCCCTGCTTTAGATCTAGCTTTAAATTTGAATTAAATGAGCTTTAAGCCTAATTTGTTGACATGTTCCCCCCCATAAAATACAGTATATGAACTCTTTTAACTGTTAAAACTCCTATATTACACAAAATGGACTCTTGCGAGCTTTAAGCCATGATCAAATACTGTTACCTCCTCAAAAACATACCTGAAGTTGTGTTTTGTTTCATTCACACATATTGAGTAATACTTTTTTATTCATCTGTCTGTTCTTGTGATGTCATGCAGAAGTAGCTGTCAATCAATAGCTCCTTTTACCTTTTGTTCAGGCTATTCCAGGACTGAAATCATCCATATTCTTGTGAAAGTGTATGAAGTTTAAAACACAGTGGAGCACTTCCTGTCCACATGAAATCACAGTCCTTTCTGTTTGAGAGAAGAACTCAGCCTAAATATGCGTGAATGAAAGAAAAACGCAACTCTTTTCTGTTTTTAATAAGAAAGCAACATTATAACATAGATCAGAAAAGTGTAATTATTTAATTATTCTGGCTGTGATCTGTTCAATGAAGTAAAGAATAGTCTTTTTTATCAGAGCAGCTTTGAAGGTAACACTCTTTTTTAATTGTATTATTCTTATTCAGACTGAAGCCGATGCCTCAAATAAAGTCCATTATTGTGATCAGGGGTGGGTCTGCTCATGTTTAGTGATTGGTGACATTAAAAAACACATTAGAGTTTATGTTATGCACACTCAAATGAAAGAAAATGAGGGCTCAAAGAGATAAAAGTTCTGCGTTTTGGAGTTGTTTGCGAATTAGCATTATAATAACTGACGACATTATGAATTTGTAACAGATGAGTGATCGGAACTGAAAGTTGATGCATTAGTTTGGGCGTGCGTGTGTGCATGGACAACTTTAAATTGCCTTTTGGTCTTGACTTGTGTTTTATCTCTTAATAAATTGATCTTATCGTCTTTATTAACTTAATCACACAGTTGCATATTGGGTATTGTCAGATTTTCAGAGTGAATGAGTTGGATAAAACAAGCTTCTGTCTCTGTGAATAACAATGTATATGTTATAATAATGTAATAAAGTTTAAGTTTGACAGCAATTTCTGACAAAAATATTTCTCCGATAGACCTCTCTATACACAGGGGCTTTATCAAACGAAGATTATAGTATATACGATTCATTTTGGAACCTTAAAGGCATATTGTCTTTTTGAGTTTTGTGTTTTTTGTTTATTATTAGAAGAAAGAATGATTTAAAGGTCAAATATTATGCAAAATTGACTCTCACAATATTTAAATACTGTCTCCTTTCACATTCGAACCACAGCTGCAGTTCTGTGACTTTATCAAAGCATAAATGCAAGAGCAAGCGTGACATTTGGAAGTAATTAGCACCCATAGACGCTTATGCACAGTGCCCCCTATCTGTGGGCATATCTAATTGTCCATTAGAGGAGACAGCATTACCATCACAATAGCTTTTATCCACAGAGCTGCAGAGAGGTGAAGAGAGACATTTTTAGACCACAGCACCACACGGACGCTCGACAGCTCTGTGTCCTTGTTAAAGACCATCCAGTATTCACAGGGAAAAGAGGATACTGCTACTATTATTACTACTGCTACTACTCTACTACTGCTATGCTACTACTATTATTACTATGCTACTACTATTAATACTACTATGCTACTACTGCTACTACTACTAGTAGTAGTACTACCACTACTACTACTACCACTACTACTTCTGCAATCAGAATATTCACAGGGAAAAGAGGATGCTGCTACTATTGCTACTGCTACTACTCTACTACTATGCTACTACTGCTACTATGCTACCACTACTATTACTACTACTACTACTACGCTACTACTACTATGCTACTACTATTACTACTATGCTACTACTGATACTACTATGCTACTACTGCTACTACTACAATGCTACTACTACTATGCTACTACTATTACTACTATGCTACTACTAATACTACTATGCTACTACTGCTACTACTACTACGCTACTACTATGCTACCACTACTACGACTGCTACTACTACTACTACCACTATTACTTCTGCAATCAGAATATTCATAGGGAAAAGAGGATGCTGCTACTATTACTACTACTAATACTACTATGCCACTACGCTACTACTACTACTACTACTACTACTACTACTATGCTACTACTACTACATCTACTACTGCTACTACTAGTACTGCTACTACTACTACTATGCTACTACTACTGCTGCTACTACTACTACTACTACTACTACGCTACTAGTACATCTACTACTGCTACTAACTAGTACTACTACTACTACTACTATGCTACTACTACTACATCTACTACTGCTACTACTAGTACTGCTACTACTATGCTACTACTACTGCTGCTGCTACTACTACTACTACTACTACTACGCTACTACTATGCTACTAGTACTACTACGCTACTACTACTACTGCTACTACGACTACTACGCTACTACTACTACGCTACTACTGCTACTACTACTACTACACTACGACTACTATTACTACTACTATACTACTACTACTACTACTACGCTACTATTATTACTATTACTGCTACTACGACTGCTACACTACTACTACTATGCTACTACTGCTACTACTACTACTACTACTACTACGCTACTACTACTACTATGCTGCTACTACTACTATGCTACTACTATTACTATTACTACTACTGCTACTAGTATTACTACCACTACACTACTACTATTGCAATCAGAATATTCACAGGGAAAACTACTACTACCTTACTGCTATTACTAGTATTATACTAGTATTACTACTCCTACTAGCTCGTGTGAACGGGCCCTTAACCAACTTTGAAAAGATGGTAAAATGTATTTTTATTTATTTACTTTACTTTAAAAATCTAAAAATGTGAAAACAGTTTTTGGCATTTGCTACAATCATGTCTTTTTAATTTTAACAAGCCTATTTAAATGTTGTACAAATACAAACACAACATGTAGTCACATTTAGGTACATCACTAAATATTGTTGTATCTAATATAAACTTGAAACTTGATGTCATTGCTTCATCTTATTTACCTAATCAAATGTGAGTAACTAGATCAAAAAGAAACTAGCAGCCAATAAGCACTAGCTGTTTTGAGTATCCATGACAACCATCTGACGGCCTCTTGACTTTTGCTTTCTGAACACAGCTGAATAGTACAGTATCGTGCTATGCTTATTTGGACACTTTGAACCCATTTCCACAACAGACCCACTTTAGTCCCTTATTCCGCTTGTGCCAGAGTCGGCCTTATCAGTCCCATGTAGACTCTTGGAGCCGCGCATCCTTTCAAATCCACCTTTTCATGTTTGGTGAATTGCTTCTTGCTTATCCAGTGGCCCCTAAGACGCCTCAGTTCTCCCACATGTAGTGCCCTTTTACAGACCTACCCGCTGAGTCCATATTTCAGACCTTATCGGCTGCTCTCTCCTCTCCATCTTGTTGTTTTTGTGTTCGAGAGCCATTGCCCATTGCTATAGGCGATGTGCAGGTAGCCCTCTCCCCACTCTCCACTGTACTAGCCCCCGGCCATATTTCCTCCTCTGATCTATACCTTTCTATGGAGCCATGTCTTATTAATACAAGCTGTCTCTGCCGGGGGCTCAGGTCTAACCCAGGACTCTCTGGGGAGCAGTGCTGGCCAATTGGAGCTCAGTACAGTGACAGTGCTCTATACTGGACAAAGGCGGCACTGAGATACACAGAGCAGACACACAACAGAACAGCACGGAAAGCAAGGATGAATATAATGCTTTGTCAAAGTTTAGAGCTGTATTTGTGGTAAAGTAAACTGTATCTATAAGTAAACTGAATCAAAACTGTATGAACAAGAAGCTAAAATCTCTGCAGCACTTTATGATAACCTAAACACCTAATAAGCCTTAATCAACCATGTACAAAGACGGCATTCATAGTGAACAAACAGTATTATTATTAAGAATGATTCAGATTTACTGACTACTTAAATAATGCCGCAACCCTTTCTCCGAACCAAAACTTAATTACGTTAGGCCTGAATCATTTTTCTTAAACTAATAATGTTGTTTAGTTTGGTTGTATTCTTTGCACTGAAAAATGTAGAAAAACAAGTGCCCTTAGTCTGAGCGGGTTTGCATCTCCACAAATGTATTTCTCTTGCTTGTTTCTAGGAAAATGTTCCTATAATCTTCCAAAGTAGCATAAAACTTACAGAGAAGAGTCTGGTTTTAATTTTCTGTTTCCCTAGAACCATGCAGGTGATGTGTTACGTCCAGAAAGTTACATATTGTATCTTAAAATTAACTTTTCTTACGCAAATGTATGAATTTTAAAAAGAAAAGTCTGATTCATAGACATTCTAAGATATGGATGTGTGGTTAAGAGTACAGCAGTACATACTAGTATTTGTAATTTAATAACTGCAAGTGAAAATGTAATTTTCCTAATCACTGATGGGCGTTCTCATTATCAACTTCAGATGCGTTTGACATCACTAAGCAAAACCAAAAGAATTCATTTACTGTGATCTGTACAGACGGATATTTAATTAAAGCCACTACTGAATATTTTATGACCTTATATTTTACCACATGCGACTTGGTTTTAAGACACTGTAATACATTGGAGAGTGCAGGAGGGAGCCATATTTCTTTGCCAGCAGCTTCTGTGGGCTGTTTTGAGCCTGGGCACAGACAAATGACCCAGAACTGGGAAGAAAAATCTCATTTGGTCAAAACTAACATCCAACCGGTGCACCGCAGGTCCTAAAGTGAGCCTGTAGGGGGCAGTGTGTTTGGGGAGCAGCCAGTGGTGGACTATGGTTAGAGCTGGGATAGGTACTGTTTAGGAATGCATCTCTTTAGCTTTCATGCTGCAAACTACTGGAAATAGAAGTAAATATCATGTGCAAATTACACTATGCTCCACTGAGTTCACAAGAAACATTTGGCTCACAAAATTGACTCTTGTGAGTTTCAAAAACATGCCTGGAGTTGTGTTTCGTTTGATTCACGTTTGAGTAACCCTTTATTATTAGTCTGTCTACATCTTTAAAGCTCAAAATTCTCTGCTCCACCTTGTGATGTCATGAAGCAGTAGTTTTTCAGCTCCTTTTACCTTTTGTTTAGTACAGATTCACACTTACAAAGCTAAAATAATATGAATGATTCTAGTGAAGGTGCATTTAGTTTAAAAACACAGGATGGCAGGTGGAACAGCGTGTTTTCTGTAGGAGAGGAGAACTCAGCTGGAACTATTCAGGGTTTGTGTGTTGAATTATAATGATAACAAAGATCAGAACATTTAAATTAGTTGTGTCCTAAACAAAATGTTAATGACAGGGAGAGAAATTGGAACATCTGGGCGTGTTGGAGGGTGTCCTCTGGTGGTGCACTTTGTTTAGGCTGAAGGCTCTGAGCAGCTGTGTGGAATATAGGCTTTACACAATACAAGCCATTACTGTAGACGCAGACTGTATTTATATAGCTTGTTAAAACAGACCTACTATGCAATAACGACTTTTCAGAGCTTTTACTCATGCTATCGTTGTTTCCCTTCACCATTTACTCACGCAAAGTTATATTTGGAGTGATTTGTGCATGTTTGAACAATCTTTAATCACTTATTTTCAAGACGCCATAATGGCTCTGTACTTACTTTGTTCTTCAATTTTATTTTCTTAATCAATGATACATGTAGGATTTAGCAGCATCACGTAGTCACTTTGGTACAAATAAAGAAAAAGAATCCATGGAGTGTGATCTGCAGCTCTCCAGAGAAGGTGTCGACGCTTTGTTGCGACGACGTTTACGGCGACGTCAGCTCCCATCAGGCACCACTGTTTTTTAACGCAGAAGTCAGCGCACTTGTTTCTTTTACTGAGTTGTTTTAGATGAATATTGCAATTTAAAATGTGCAAATTAAAACACAATGATCTGGGGTGTCATAGATTTTAACTATAGCAGACACAACCACGATCGTCTTTAAACTTTATGTTAACTCTGTTTTAAACTCTGTGCACTTTCACTAGAATCATTTCCAGGTCTTGGAATTGCTGTTAACATGAAAACTACCTTTTCATTTTGAGTTTTGGAGAGATAGACAGACTAATAAACCAGGATTACCAGGAAACATGTGTGAATGAAACAAAACACAACAGTGGGTACGTCTTTGATGAGTTAACATTATAACAAGGCTTAAACCGCACAAGAATCCATTTTGTGTAACTTAAATATACCTACTAGTCTCTCACTCTGTACAAAATGACAGTGTTTGTTCCTGCCTAGTTGAGTTTAGGGACATTTGTGTAACAATGCCGTATTTTAAGTGTATAATTATCCCTCTTTGTGAAAGGACAGTGAGCGTGGTCCTACAAATGTCCCCAAGCAAAATGTGCTCTTATAATGGGAGGCTGCTGTGTCTCTCCCTGGGCCAATTTTAGCAGATTTATGAAGGATTTCTGCTCTGGTTTTATGCTTCCTCTCTGTGCGGGTGATTTGTTATGCCCATAGTCTTTATAGCACTTTGCAGTTGTCATCTGCTTTAAGGAAATGCATTGAACATCTGTCCCTTCTCTCTCTCTGCTTTCAGGTAATGAGCTGCTCTTCCGTAACCGCGATGGGGACGTAGTCAAGTTCAATGTCGACACCAATGAGACGACAATTTTGGTGCACAACAAGAAATTTGTGAGTCCATTTTGTTTTGTTTTGTTTGCTCACACATTAACAAGCTGGCTTCTGCTCTCATCACGTTAAAGAGACACTGAAATGGCTTTACTCACTGCTCCGTCAAAATATGAAACTGCTAATGTCCTTAAAGGTGCACTGTGTAACTTTTAGGATGGGGGTCACCTGTCACTTGCTTGATTCTGTGACATTAAACAGTTCTACCTTACATTTATTCAGTGACATGTGGTTTTATAGCACAAAAATACTTATAAAATAGGCATTCTGACTGTGAGTGTGATTGCTTCTCCACAGATCTGACTTGTAACTTGGCCTGGTTTCGTCTCCATGAAGATAGAAAGGTTTAATGCCATACTGTGAAGCATTACTGAAAGAAGCAATAGAGAAAAGCATTTGGCGGGGCCTCCACCAGAAAAGTTACACAATGCATCTTATCATAATTTTCACAAAATAACAAATACATTTTCATTTTCCTTATATGAAGCTTATTTGTTTGTCAGTTCACACAAAAAAACAAAACAAAAAAACAATAACATCACCATTAAGCTAAGCAGGTGTTAGAACATGCATCAGAAATGTCTCATAGTGCACCTTTGATAAAATATGTACACTGTGAATTGCAAGAATGCTTTTTATTCAAATTGAAAATCTGGTTCAACAGTTGGTGGATCTATTATCAGAAATACCATCTAGTTGATATAGAAATACTGTCTCTATGGCCCAATCTTACATCTGACGTCTCATTTTACAATCTGAAAATGTAATTAGTTTATGGTTGGAGCCAGCCTCTAGTGGTGACATATGGTATTGCATCAAACTAGTTTAACTCCACTTTTAAAATGCAGTACGTGCAATTCCCGTGTTTCAGATGGCATCACACAACACTGTATAGCCCCATTTTACTCGATTGATTTTTTGATTTCTTGATTTATTTTGGTCACAAACATATTCTGGCATTATTCCATAGACAGTCACATTTAACATATAACAGAAGGGTGGAGGCTGAAGCTTGATTATGCCTATCTTTTATTCCTCATTGCATCATCTTGGCCCAGTTCATAATTATAGTAACAGTACAGCAGAGTACTGCACAAACTAAGTCTCAAATTAAATTCATAGTGTTTGGGGTTAGATTATATTACCAAAGATTAAGCGCTCACTCACTAATAGACATAACTAGGTTCAACAGTTGTGTCCATACTGGCTCATCAAAGCCTGATCCCGTCAGATCTCAGAAGCTCAGCAGGGCCGGGCCTGGTTAGTACTTGGATGGGAGACCACTGGGAATTCCAGGTGCCACAGGGATGCGCCAGTCACAAAAACTGTCGTCATGTCCTTAGGAAAGACACAGCACCCACATTGCCTAGTATGAAAGTGGTGTGTGGATGTTGGTGGTGGTCAGAGGGGCCGATGGCGCAGATTGACAGCCTCGCTTCCCTCAGTCTGCCCCAGGGCAGCTGTGGCTACAATAGTAGTTTACCACCACCAGGTCTGGAGTGAATGAATAATGCTTTGAGTGTTCAGAAAAGCGCTACATAAAACTGATGCATTATTATTATTATTATTATTTATTATTTAATTATTATTTATTATTATTATTATTATTATTATTATTATTATTATTATTATTATTATTATTATTATTATTATTATTATTATTATTATTATTATTAACATTTATGGAGTGTTTTTTTTCTATGGATATGTCATTGCTCTGCCTGAAATGTTCCACAGTATGACATTAAACAGCTCCACTTTACATTTATTCAATTACAGGTGGTTTTATACCTCAAAAATACCTAGAAAAACAGACATTCTGACTGTGAGCGGGGTCGCCTCTCCACAGATCTGACCTGTAACTTGGTCTGGTTTGGTCTGCATGAAGATAGAAAGGTTTAAAGCCATACTGTGAAACATTTCAGACAAATCAATAACATCTCCATGAAGAAAAGTATTTCACAAACCTTCCACCAAAAAATGTACACAGTGCACCTTTAAAATGATATGTGATCAATAAAGTAAACTAGCGCCTCATTTGACAGCACCATTTGACACCATCACTTCTGTCTGGAAACGACCAATCGTGTTAAATTTTCGCCTTGGCCCTGTAGCACTATAACGATAAGACGTAGCATTATCCCCTGTCTAGGTGTTAAGATGAATGCTGTTGTAATTTGCTTGCAGACACTACTAATCCATCAGCTTTTTAAAATTCATTTGAAAACCTCTGCATAGCTCACGGTCTTCTCCTCTTTTCTGTCTTCCTCATCAGGAAATGTACAAAGCCACCAAGTACGAGGTTTCTCCCGACCTGAAGCATGTGCTGCTGGCTTACAACGTCGCTCCGGTAAGCTATCTCATTTGTTTTTGCTTGTTTTTTGAATTAGCCAAGTGGCAGGCAGATATGTCAACAGTGCAAGGGTTTATGGGTAGACTGGTGGGGCGGGGAGAGAGGGGGCATTGGGGGTTGAAATAATCATGGCAGTGCATAGGGTCCTGTCTCAGTTGGATGGTCGGGACTGACGCTGGAGGAGAGGAACAGTCAACTGGAAATGGGGAAAACCGGAGCTACAAGAGGAGAGGGAGAGCTGGATGTACCATAATATCCAATGGGGTTTTTAAATGAGTTTGCACAAGGTAAAATGTCCCAGGATGCCAAGATTTGTGCTGTTTAAAAATGACTTATCAAGAGCTTGAAGCATATTTGAGGTCAGTGTAGAATATATTAGCTACTAAACGCCGTAGTAAATGAGTGAATTCTGAGCTAGCTATTCCTGCATAACCGTATAACAGAATAGCTTTGAAATCGCTTTTGGCATATTTATTTATCCATTAATATTTATTTAAAGGTCCTACAGTATATTATGCAAAATTGTGTAAATTATAAGCTTCAAGCCATGTTATAATATAGTTTCCTCATCAAATCATACCCGGAGTTACGTTTTGTTTCATTCACACATTTGGCTAATAGTTTATTATTAGTCTGGCTACATCTCCAAAGCTAAAAATGCTGCATTCCACCTTGTGATGTCATGAAGAGGTAGCTTTCAAGTTAACAGTTACCTTTTAGCTTTAGTTGAGTAGTTATTGGTGATTCCAGGGCAGGGAGATTTTGAGTTTGAGCCTAAATATGCAAAATGTGTGTGTTAAATATGTGTGAATGAAACAAAACACAAAACTCCAGGTATGTTTGTGATGAGCCTAATATGGACCCTTTAAAATGTAGGTTTCTTTAGTAAGTTTTCAGTGGGATTCTGGATCTACACTGGAAATTTCACTGCTCTGGCCATTATTTTAAAATTTATATCAGGTTATTCAACTTGTTTTCAGATTTATTATCTACTTACTAGTTCTGGGGATGCTTAATTCTAGTCTAGCGGTTGTTTATTTTAAGATAACTTGTCAAGTAAAATGATCAGTCCATGCAGCAAGATAATTTCACTGCTTTTAAGTCATTTTCTGATAGATTTAAGTGTTTATATCTTAAGCTTTTTGCAGTGTAGTCACTAATAGAAAAAAACAACATCTGTGCGTTTACCTTTTGAATATTTCATGTCAAAGTACAACATAATCAATAGAGAAATCTGTCTCTTGCCCCTCACCTGGGATTATGTCATCACTACATTTTATAATCTGAAAACCACCAATACAAAAAAGCCCCAGGACACACTGCAAAACAAATGATTTACCCATACAGACACAAAGCATGGACCTTTCTGAATAATTTTCCAAAGAATGCAGGCAGGTGAGATGTAACCTTGCCTTATTGCTTGAGATGAATATAGAAATCAAAGGAGCTGTACCATTCTCTTGTACATGCTTTTGCATTTATTATTCTATCCGTATTTTTATCACCTTCATGTATGATGCTGAGTGAACCCGGTGGCTCCATAGACATGCATAATGTAAACAGAAATTGAATTTATGCTTGTATTGAAACGTGTGTAGCATGACATCAGCGTTATGTTTACCTCACCTGTAACTCACAAGAAAAGACACTCACGCTACAATCATAAAAAGACATACGCAGATCATGGCGTGTGTGAAATTAAGTAGAATTGGTTCTATTTTGTGCTTTAACTTTGCAAATTATCAATATTTAAGGTCCAATATTACACAAAATTTATTATTTGAGCTTTAAGATATGTTATAATGTTGTTACCTCCTCAAAAACAGACCTGGAGTTGTTTTGTTTCACTCACGCATGTTTGAGTAATTCTTGTTTAGTAGTCTGTCTGCATCCCCAAAGCTCAAAATGCTCTGTTCCACCTTGTGATGTCATGTATAGTGGTATTTTTCAAGTTAACAGCTCCTTTTACCTTTAGTTCAACAGACACTTCAAGGGCTTTAGTCATCCATATGATTCAAGTGAAGGTGTATGGAGTTTAAAAACACAATGGAGCTACTTCATTTTGTTTGAGAGAAGAACTCTAAAGCCTAAATATGCAGAGTTTGTGTTAAATGAATGAAATCAAACACAACTCCAGGTATGTGTTTGAAGAGGAAACTGAAAAGTAAAGAATGAGGCGCACACAAGACTTGTGCCAAAAAATGTATATTAAAGCTGAAACATGACAAAAAAGTCTGTAGACTGTCTGTAGTATGCACTGGAGTAAGCACAGACTTTTCGGGTCCAGCCCATTCTCAGTGACTCCAGTAGGAGGTGCGTGCAAACAGTTCCGGTTCTTATATAGGGTGAATACAGTCACATGACAAACTGGATAGTTTCATCAGGACAATAATCAATAGATACACTTCTCAACATCACAATATGCAACCATATAATACACCAAATCCATTATATATATAGATATATATATATATATATATATATATATATATATATATATATATATATATATATATATATATAGTCCAGCACATAACTGCAGGGTGTAAGATGCTGGCAGGGAAAGCGTACATGGAGCGACATAACCAAGTAGCGGGCACAGTGTACAGAAACATCTGTGCAGAGTACGGGCTGGAAACCCCAGGATCAAGGTGGGAAACGCCTCCAAAGGTTGTGGAGAATGAGCGGGCCAAGATCCTGTGGGACTTCCAAATACAGACTGACAGAATGGTGATGGCGAACCAACCAGACATCGTGGTTCTGGATAAGCGGGAGAACCAAGCCGTGGTGGTGGACATTGCAATACTGAGCGATGGCAATGTCAGGAAAAAGGAACACGAGAAACTAGAGAAATACCAGGGGCTCAAGGAAGAGCTGGAGAGAGCCTGGAAGGTGAAAGCATCGGTGGTGCCTGTGGTGATCGGAGCACTCGGGGCCGTGACCCCCAAACTAGAGGAGTGGTTGCAGCAGATCCCAGGAAGGACAACAGACATCTCAGTCCAGAAAAGTGCAGTACTGGGAACAGCAAAGATACTGCGCAGAACTCTCAAGCTCCCAGGCCTCTGGTAGAGGACCCGAGCTGATGAGGGTGAGAGAGACCAACCACCGTGGAAGGTGAGAAATGCGTTTATATATATATATATATATATATATATATATATATATATATATATATATATATATATATATATATATATATATATATATATATATATATATATAAATAATATCTGACATAAGACTTATAGGAAGCAAGACAGAATGAGCTCCTCATTCATACCCAAAGGATAAACTGTTTTTAAGGTGAAAATCCAGTGACACTCCCTCTGGAGTAATCTCTTCTCCGTGTCCCCTCCCCTACATGCAGGTGTAATCTGTTCGATTATGGTGTATGCGAGAGATGACACAGGGTGGCCCACTTCATTAAAGTGCCGTGCTACAGGCGACTTGTCGTCTTTACGCCTAATGGCACTGTTGTGTTCAATGATGTGTGTTTTTATTTGTCTGTTGGTTTTTCCCATGTATTGTTTATTGCATGGACATGTTATTAAGTAAATAACATTACGGGTAGAACAGGTAGTAAATTGGTTATGTTTGTATTTTTTGTTAGTGACGGAGCAAATAAAGGCATTGTTTTTTATAGAGTTGTTTTGGCAAGCGGCACATGCACGGCAAGGATGGAAACCTGTGGCCTTGCTTCATCGTTCTACACAACTGTGTGCATTGAAGTTGTCCGCTCTAACCAAGAAATCTCTTACATTCTTAGCCCTATGATGGGCAAAAAGGGGTGGGTCTGAGAAGAGGGCGCGACATGTGTCATCGCTGCTCAAAACATGCCATTGTCTTTTGATAGCTTGCTTAATCTGTGTTTGCTGTATGTAGTGGTGCAGACTATGGAGGAGCGCTTGTCTCTCTTTGGGAGAGTCGGAGTGTGGTGTACTTTATCCAGAGCCTCGTTAAGGCATGTACTGTAGTATCCAATCAGGCTGAACTGTTTGTACATCCTAGTTACCTCAGTATTGAAATCCACTGTATTAGTACATATGCGTTTAGCCCTAAGGAACTGCGTGTATGGTAAGCCCCGTTTTAAGGCTGGTGGATGTGCACTGGTGGTATGTAAGATGCTGTTTTTATCAGTTGGTTTCGTGTAGAGCGTCATCCATAGATTGCATCCTTCAAGGTGTACAGTACAACAGCATCCAGGAATGACACCGATTTTTGGTTGATCACAACATTAAATTGGATTGAGTGTACCATGTTGAGATAAGTAACAAAGTCATTAAAGTCACTGGAGTCATTGAGAATGGGCTGGACCCGAAACGTCTGTCTTTACTCCAGTGCATGTCTACAGACTTGTTTGTCATATTTCGGCTTTAATATACACTTTTTGGCACAAGTCTTGTGTGCGCCTCATTCTTTTACTTTTCAGTGTTTCCACTTTCTGTGAGTTGACGCACCAAGCAATACACGAATCGAAGACAAGGCACAGACGCCAACCTTTTTGGTTTTCAGCGTTTGAAGAGAAATCAGCATTATAACAGAAAATTGCATTTATGGCCTTTTTAATTATGCAAATACTTCACATCAAATAGACTGAAAACCTTGTGCATAACTCGACTCAACCACTCTTGAAAGTGCCTTTAGTTTACTTTCCTAAACCTTTCCCTCTTTCCTTTTCCCAGAATGCTTTGCACGACTGATTAAAAACCCAATTTATCCGTCTCTGAGAGTATCCTGTGTAAATGGAAGGGGGGAAATTGGACTGCAAATTCCGTAGTTCATTTCGGAGCTTGTTGAGACCAATTTGTTTGAAGTAGTTTGATATGACTCTAGCCATACAAAATCAGATTAGGAAGTAAAACATCTTACCTATTTTATCAATATTCATAATGACTTCATTAGGGCAAAATTGGGTAAAATAAGAGATGACATCTTACTTAACAGCCAATCTTTTTAGCAGTGGCCAGTTTAGCACTAAATCTATGGCAGGTCATTTTTAGCAGCTCTTGTCTCTCCTCCTCATTTGAAGTTGGACTAAAGGATTTTGAATTAAGTGTGGCTGGGCTCAGATCGCTGCTTTAAATCAGACTCACTGCAGCTATAAAAGACTATTACAGACTCCACTGTCCAGGCACAGCAAATGACCACTGAACCTGTATAAGACGAAGAGGAAACTGTGTTTAAAGTGAGGATGTGTCACTAAAACAAGCGGGAGTGGAACAAATACTCATTTTTGTTACTTAAAGGTGCACTATGTAACTTTTAGGTCGCTTTTTTCTATGGATATGTCACTGCTCTGCCTGTAATGCTCCACAGTATGACATTAAATAGATCTACCTTACATTTATTCAATTACAGGTGGTTTTATAGCTCGAAAATACCTAGAAAAACAGGCATTCTGACTGTGAGTGGGGTCGCCTCTCCACAGATCTGACCTGTAACTTGGTCTGAGTTGGTCTCCATGAAGATAGAAAGGTTTAATATCATACTGTGAACCATTCCAGACAAAGCAATAATATTTCCACAGAGAAAAGTATTTCACAGACCGTCCACCAGAAAAGTTACATGGTGCACCTTTGAGTAAAAGTACAGATACTGGAGCAAAAAAATACTCAAGTAAAAATAAAAGTATCACATGAAGTAAAGTACCTGTTTAAAAATGTACTTAAAGGATACATAATAATAATTTCTCTGTTTAACATCATCATCATCAAACTTTTATTGTAGCCTCTTGGTCCAAAGTTAAAAAACCCCAAACAAACACACTCAATATTCACAACAAACTGCAGGACCAGTGCCTCCACAGTTCAGATGGTGCCTTATGGTGCTGAGTTTTCCACTGGTCAGGCTCATGATAATACTGTTCTCACAGTCATTAAGGCATTAAACAGCGCAAATTTAGCTGAAAAGTTCTTATCCCCGCTGACACAAACAGACACTTGCACTTTCCCATCCCAGCCTTTTCAATAGAATCCTTAAGCAGTCATTATATGCCACAGTGAGTTTGCGTATGCTCATCCTTTTGTAGTTTGACCACACGTGTGCCGTATATAATGCAGTACTGTACGCTTTAAACAGTCTTTTTCACTTCCACTGTACAAGCACCAAACCTGCACCTGTTCGCCTGTGCATACATCATGTGAAATTGTCTGCAGATGTCCTCATCATCTGATATGTCATCTGTGATAAAACGTAACATAACTGTCTTTCTCTCTTTTCTTTTCTCCCCCTCTCCCCGCCCCTCCCTTTCTATCTGTCGCTATGCATCTCTTTCTCTCTCTATCCATCTCCCTCCATCAACCCCCATGCACACTTTTCATTTCTCTCTTTTCACTCTTTGTCTCTTGCCCCCTCAATTTTTCCCTCTCCCTCCTCTCTCCTTCTCTATCTGTTCCTATCTTCACCCTCTCTCTCCCTCTTACCTTTCACTCTCTCTGTACCTCCCTTTACCTGCATCTCTATGTCCATCCCCTCACCCCTTACTCCCTTTTTCCCTCCCCCACTCCCCCTGTGTCTTGCCTCTCTCTCCCTCTCACTCTCTTTATCCCCCTCACCCCTTTTCTCTCTTTTTCCCTCCCTCACCTTTCCCTCTATGCCTTTCATATTTCTTTCTCCCTCCCCCTCTGCGTCCTCTTCTTTTCCTCTCCCTCCCTCTCCCTCTCTTTCAGGTGTACCAGTACTCGTACACAGCCTTCTACATTATCTGCAGCCTGGAGACTCCGTAAGTAGACGCCATGACGACAGCTGTGCCCCATTTACCCCGTGTAACTTTTCTCTGATCCCTAAATATCTCTGTGACCCCGGACCCCCCTCCATCCTCCTTCCCCCATCGGGCACGACCCCGTCAAACTGATATATTCATCGAAACAAAGCCGAGTGAGGGGGCACAGTCTGTCCAGGCATCGTCACACATTCACTTCTACAGTGTTAACAAATAGACTTTATTCTCACGGTACTTTTTTGTATTTTGGTATTAACTTAAAGGGCAAAGTAAAGTGTTCTTGTAATTACTTGATATATTCACAAAGATTGCAAAAGTCACAAGTATTACAAAGTTCAAAATGTTAATTGAACTAAGGTAAAAATACATGTTAACTACTGAAACATGTGTAAAATTTCATTTTTTGCAGTTTTACGTTTCAGATATGTTTTTAAGGAGTTTTTTTTTCTAATCTACTCTGTTATAATGTTTCCTAATCAAAAGCATACCTGGAGTTGTGTTTTGTTTCATTCACTCGTGCTTGAGAAACGCTGCATGATTAATCTACATCTCCAAAGCTCTATTCCACCTTGTGATGTCATGAAGTGGTAATTTTCAAGTGAAGAGCTTCCTTTGACACTTTAAGTCAGTAGAGATTGGCAATTCCAGGGTTGAAATCATCCAAATTATTCTAGTGAAGGTGTATGGAGTTAAAAAACACAGTGGTGCACTTCCTGTATTACCACCTGACATCACAAATTCATCTTAAATACGCAGGGTTTCTGTGTTAAATCTGCGTGAATTAAGATAAACCAAAATCCAAGTATGTTTTTGATGAGGGTGCATTATAACATAGGTCAGAAAAGAGTAATATAGACACTTTAAATATAAATAAATACAAATAATTACCATTAAACCCCCAAATTGTTAGTGTGACAAAGCACTTTCTATGTACACAGATGTAAATGACTTCATAAAGTCAAGGTAAAGTCTGTAAGCGCAGTGCCCTCCAGTGGTCAGAGGAGGTAGTGCTTTTCTCCCCATGACCTCGTTCATCTCCAGCCGCAGACAGAGACATAAAAACAGAGACGCCGCTAACTCACAGCACAGCACTTTGGCCAATCAGCGCACCTCTAGAATTTATCTACGTCTTAAACCTGTGTTCTCCCATCTGATTCAATTGTCCTATGATGTCAGCGTTTTAGATGGAGGGCATGAGGTAAGAATAGCAACAGAAAACCCGCAATATTCACCTGAACCTGGATTATATTTGGATTTACAGTTGGTTTATGCTCTTTTTTGTCAAATATAGGCTTTAATATAACTGGTCCTGCATAGTTAACATTAAAATATGTGACAGTTTTTGTTTCGTATATACAGAAATGACTCTTGTAGCCCATTATAAACCTGTTACCTCATCAAAAACATACCCGTAGTTGCATTTTGTTTTGTTTCATTCACACATCTATGAGTAATACTTTATTATTAGTTTGTTTATATCTCAAAAAATGGTCTGTCCCACCTTGTGATGTGATGAAGTGGTAGTTTTCAGCTACATTTTACCTTTTGTTGAGTAGAAATTGGCAATTCCCGGGCTGAAATTATCCAAATAATTCTAGTGAAGGTGTTTGGAGTTTAAAAACAGAGTGGAGCACTTCCTGTATTACCACATGACATCACAAGGTGGAACAGAGTGTTTTCTGTTTTAGAGAAGAATATTATCTTATATATGCAGGGTTTGTGTGCTAAAAATGTGTGAATAAAATGAAACAAAACACAACTCCAGGTATGTTTTTGATAAGGAAACAACATTATAACATAGATTAAAATAATTCATATGGTTCCTTTAATCTCACAGCCCTAGTAGAAAAGGATAGCACTGAAAATCATACATTAAATCAAAATCTTTAATATTTACAAATGTGTTTATTATTTAACAGAGAGACTTGGAACCTGAACCCCCCTGAAGTGAGAAATGCCCAGCTGCAGTTTGCCGGATGGGGACCACAAGACCAACAGCTGGTGAGTCCACAAATAATATTCAAAAAAGACTGTGGAAAATAAAAATGGTGTATTTATAACAGTTAATATTCTGTGCCTGTTCACTCAATGGATCCCAACTATGCAAATGAATAATTAATAGCTATGTTTTATCTGTTTGTCTTAGAATAAAAATATATAACCAAAAGAAAGCATAATTCAGGGCTGTTTCCATTACAAATAACAAAATAATGAACAATAATGGTGGCCAGATAATATATCCTTTTAAACGTGTATTGATTTCTCCTGGATGACTGAGCACAATTCTATACAAATACATAGTTAAACCCACTGTTGTCAGATACTTTTCTTCGATGTAGGCTGGTCAAAAGTATCGAAAATCAGATACTAATGTACCATAAAATACCAAATAACAGCCGGGGCAATTATTTGTTTCAATCACTTAACAGATCAGGCGTTTATTTGAGACCAGGCGGCATTTTGGGGCAGGCGATTAATTCCTTCCACACAAAAATCTTGCTCAGCAAAACTGGGAAAATATGCTACTCAAATTCTTTTAACCAGTATGACGATAATTTAGGCGACTTTCTGTACAGACGTAGGTGAGTGATTTGAAATGTTACTGCAAACAGGTGTATTTTTCAGTGCTTTTAGTTTATGTAAATTAGCCATGTGGTTTTAAGTTTTGTTTCTGTGCATCAGTGGCACAAGGAGCAGTTTTTTTTCAGCACTTTCAGTTTATGTAAATTAGCCATGTGGTTTAAGTTTTGTTTCTGTAGAGACAACGCGATCATCAGTCCTGCATTTTGTTGTTACAGCACGACTTCTCTCTTCCAGCACATACATTACACTTGGCTTTTTTTGGAACCGGCGGTTATTTATCAAAATATACACCTGTACCTGGTGGTTATTTGGTATTTTACGATATACTAAAACTAGATACTGATATGAGCAAGTATTGATATTAAAAAAGTCACATTCACAGGACAGAAATTAACCTTTCCTGAAGCTTGAGAATGACCTTGAGTTGTATCAGAGCAAGTATAAGAGCACATAGACTAGTAAACGCCCATGGAGCACTATGGAACCTACCTGGACCACTGAGATATCACACAGATATAACACCACATGGTAATATAAAAGAAAGTATAATTTGTGAGTGATTCATTATCATCGTGGTATCGGAATCAGTATTGAAATCAGGTAGGTGTGAAAGTTGTGTGCGCGTGAGTGTATGGATATGGAGTGAATGAAGAATGGTCTGTTAATAATGCTCTGTAAAGAGTCTTTGAGGACATGTGTCTGTGAAAAGTGCTATAGCTGTTGTTGTAAAGCGACCTTGGGTGTCCCTAAAGGCGCCAAATAATAATAAAAAAAAGTATGTGTAACACCAACCTCCATTATCCATCCACACTTGATTGTGAAACTTTGTATAACAGCAAAAACACCATAAAAAACTACGTACTCAACCAGCTTGTAATTCTCACCTTGTCCAAGCTTAATAAAGGACATGGCCTCTCTATATTTTCCACTCTATAATTGCAAATTCAACTCTCCGAACAGAATCAGCGGAGCGTTTTTGTCACACCACAAAGTCAAACGTAGCTGGTTACACTAACAAAACGTGCGTAAGTGAGTTTCTGTTTCAGTCTGTGGCATTACACCGTCCTCGTGTTCCCTTTTAAACCAGAATAAACTCAAACTCTTATGCCTGGTTGGTTTCACTGCTTTTCTATCGGGGCCATAGAGTCACAGTGACTGATGGGCGCAAATAGCTGATAAACAGTTCTTGCTTGTGTTACATTGACCAGAACGCCCTTGAATGCACCATTACGATCACTAATTGACCAGCACATAATAGATTTTAGGCAGGCGCTGGCTGTTAGCATAAATCACCTCTGTTTTACAAGTTTGTTTAAGTGTCCCTTTGTCCAGTACAGTCAGTGGATGGAATAGGAAAGGTCTTAATTCATTTTCATGGGATTTACGTTGCATTGTTGGAGAGGTGCATTTATATTATATTATGTAACTTATTTACTTACGTCGAGTGCACCCTCTTGAGTCATAAAAATGAAATGAGCTCAGGTTTTTGTGGTTGTTTAAGTAGTATAAGTAGTGTTAGCAGTACTGTTTGTGTACTTAAGTAGGTTTGCATGGTTTATTGGCAGGTTGTCCAAGTGTTGTCCATTTGAGGCCCCTTTATTACAGAAAATGGATTCTTGTGAGCTTTGAGCCATGTTATAATGTCGTTTCCGCCTCAAAAACACACCTCGAAATGCTCTGTCCACCTCTGTGATGTCATGAAGTGGTTACTTTTTACCTTTAGTTCAGTAGAGATCAGCAATTCTTGGACTGAAATCATCCAAATGACACTAATGAAGGTGTGAAGTGTTTTCTGTTTGCAAGAAGAACTCTAAATATAACAGCAGGTATGTTTGAGATGAGGAAACATTGTAACATAGATCAGAAAATAGCGTAATATAGAAACTTTAAGCATCAAAATTAAGTTTAAATGTTCAGTATTGTGACCACACTAGAGAATGCATTTTCTTTGTAATAGTAATTTCTTAGGCTGTAAATGTAGCACCTTTGAAAATCTATATCCTCAACATTTACCCAAATACCAGTGTGGTGATTACTATAATAATTATAACATGTTTCATTAGTAGTACAAATAGGTTTGTCACAGTAATCGCTATATCGACTTATTGTTCAGTATATGAAAGTTGGAAGAATATATTTTGGCTCTCAGTATTTATTATATGTACAATTTGTTTGCAAAGTAGAGATATTTCTGCCATTTCTATGTAATAAGGTAAGATTTGAGCTGTAGAGGGGACAATAAATCATTCCTATGGCTACTTTTTGTCCATTCTGCAATTTATTTGTTGCAGCTCAGGCCCTTAATGATGCAGTAGATAAACAACAACAACAACAAAAACTGGGATTATCTTGTGCCAGTGGTAAAAAGTATTTTCATTATCTTTTATCGCAGTGTTTTCTGTGGCAATACATTGTGCTTCAAAATGTGCTATTGTGACAAACCTGGGTACAAATTGTTATTGTAAAAAGTCATACAGATGACGTAAATAGAAACTAGTTGGCTTTCTCTTCCTATAAAACCCTCCACCTGCCGTCTTTATCTGTATATGTGTGTGTTGTGTCCACACTAACAGATGACTAATGGGAGTTAATGGGCTCAGAGCTGAAGGTTATGTGCTCTTGGTACAAGTCAATGGTCCAGATGCTAAAGCTTTAATGGAACCGTGTGCATAACAGAGCCGGGTGCAGACGTGCCCTCCAGACGACCGCCAGACCAGGACGAACCAGGTCCACAGAACAGGCCTGTTGTCCAATAAGACAACAACAAACTCAACCAAGTTTTAAGACAAAGGTTGGGTATAAAATTTTTTTTTAAAAGATATTGCTTAGTAAACATGCATAATCACCCCTATATTACAATGTTATCTTATACCATAAACAGCCTAAATGATAATGATTAAAGGGTCTATATTATGCTTTATTTTGAGCTTTGTTATAATGTTGTTTTTCATCATTACAAACATGCCTGGAGTTTTGTTTTGTTTCTCACATGTTTAGCACACAAACCCTGCACATTTACACTTTTGAGATCTTCTTGAGATCTCAAACAGAAAACATCTATTCTATCTGTTACGTGGTAATATGTGGCAATAAAAGAAATTGTCTGTGTTTTTAATGTTGGTACACTTTCACTGGAATCATTTGGATAATTTCAGCCCTGAAATAGCCCTTATCTACTAAAATAAAGATAAAAAGATGTTAATTGGAACTTAAAAACTACCACTTCATGGTGAAACAGAACATCTTGAGCTTCCAGGGCTGCAATTATTAATGATTCTAGTGAGTGTGTATGGAGTTTAAAAACACAGTGAAGCACTTCTTGTAATATAAAGGAGGAACAGACTGTTTTTTGAGAGAACTCAGCCTAAATATGCAGGGTTTGTGTGTTATGTGTGAATGAATCAAAACACAACTCCAAGTATGTTGTATGTGACGAGGAAACAACATTATAACACAGACCAGAAAATCGTGTGATATGAGCCCTTTAAAAACCTGACTTTGGGATGTCATTTTGCAATTTAAATTCTCTCTGTAACTCCAAATGACAAAGATTCAGACAGCCCAACTACTGCTGCAGTGTCAGACCAGAATAACCAAACCAGTGGTGATGAATCTCCATAGTTACCGCTCAGAGCCACCACTAAAAATGAAAAGTGCTCTATGCGAGACTCCCCCCTCTCGTTTCCCATGCCCAAGGCTGTAAATCTGCCTAATTATCTGTGATCTTCTAATGCAAAATTACTTCTGCACAAATCGCATAAAAGACAAAGAAGAAGAAGAAAGAGCTATGGTCCCCAGTCATTGTCCTCCCTCATCATCTCTCTAAACTTGTCCAAAAAGTGACTAACTGTGCTGATACAGACTATAGAGTTATGTATATTCTCTATCTCTCTACTCTGGACTAATTAGCTCTAGGCATGCATTAATATTGGACCATGTTTCACACCGTACTTCAGTTCTTTGCACCTTTAGTGTAATGTTTCTCAAACTGTGATACACAGGGCCCTCTGCAGTTTTATAAGTGTTTTTATTATTGTTTTATTTTTATTTATTTAGTGACAACACACTGGGGGTGTTCTGCATGTATGTGTATTGTGGGGAATGCTCATCAGTTACCATGGCGACACAATGCACACATTAGCAAACACTGCCAAATAAATTTTAGGATAATCTGAAAGCTCAAGAAAAAATACGACATGGATATGAACACATTTTCAGGAGCCTGTGATCAGTATGTATATTGTGACTGTCAATTGTTTCATTTTTGTTTGGGTTTTTTAATGCAAAATTATAAGATACAAACAAACTGACTATGTTAAATGGTCAGGTAATTAAGCATGACAAATCAGAGGCCAGACAGGAACAAAGTAAATTCAAAAATATAATAAATTAAATAGGTTATAGGGGTCTAAGAGTTCATAGCTGGTGTTATTTTAGAGTGAGGTACTTATTGTATAATACTGTGGTACATTTATTTTGTGTTTTAGAGGTAAAACTTAGTAGCAGGTTAGTTTATGTGGATGGAAAGAGTTTTTTTTTTCATCTTGGGTGAAATATTGCAGTGTATATTGCAGTAAGTGATATGGCCATCACAGTACAACTCATGACAAGAGAGGACAGTGTATGTGGCAAGTATATAAGTTGACATTTGAAATCATGTATTATGAAATGAAATTTGTATTGAGAATCGCAATGTTTATGTAAAATGTCTTGCGATAAGAAAATATGGAAATGTATTGAACTAAAAAGTGTGTCTGAAATATGTGGGGTAGGACTCTATATGTTTTAAAACTTCTTCCTACTTCTTTTGAGCATCTTGGACTCTTATTTGTTTGTTCACATGACAGTGTTTTTTTTTTTTTTTTTTGGACTTTCTGATTATGTTAATGTCACCAAGCAACTGCTTTTTTCTATAAAAAAGCTCTACTGATGCTCAAATAAATACATAAATAAATAAAATAATAAAAATAAAATAATACATCATTATAGTACAGTAGTAATAATAAAAGACATAGTAGTAGACTGTAGGTCAGCTGATGGAGCATTTGTCCACCGACCCAAAGGTTTGCGGTTCGAATCCCGCTCTCGATGTAAATATCATAGGTTGAGTGGTTTGATCCACTGACTCACAGAGGATGAGTCACGGTGTGATTCTTGCTCTTACAGATTAATGCTGTTGTTGTGTCCTTGTGTCCTTGTGTCCTTGGGCAAGACACTTATACCCCAGTATCTGTGTGTATGAGTGGGTGAGTGGTTCCTTGTTGTAAAGTGCTTTGAGTGCCTTGAAGGTGGAAAAGTGTTATATAAAAATGTGACGATTTACCATGTAGAAGTAGCAATAGCAGTAGAAGTGGCTATAGTAGTAGTAATGGTAGTTGAAGTAGTAGTTGTTGTAGTTGTAGTAGCATAGTACTAACAATATATTCTTATTTAGTAACTAGACTTTTAGCTATACATATACTTTTTAGAATTTTTTTTTTTACAAAACAACACAATTCAGTGCCATGACTGTATTATTGTATGTTGTACTTTTAAATACTTGTGTTACTACTTTTTCTACTTTATTAACAGTTAAGTTTTCCAGTAAAAGTTGTGCAACTAAGTTTGCATTTGCATCTGTTCCATCTCTGTAAACAGCCTCTGGCAGCTGGTTCTTCTTGCCCTCTTTTAATCAGGGTCAAAAAGAATTATTAACACAGGATTTCCCAAACAAAATTAAGTTTCATAATTGAATGAGCGTTAATCAGCCCACCTGTTCCCCCCCCTCCTCAAATCTCACATGTCTTTAATTAAACTGCACGTTCCCAAAGAGAAACAAACATCCACTGTACACGGCTATAACAAGATCAACAGCTGCACAAACACATGGTGAGAACTCTGTGAGGGCAGGAGTCAATGTAGTGTAACAGGCTCTATATTCACTGGAGATGGTTTATTATCAGGACGTTTTTAACTTTGCTTTTCTCTTTAATTAGCTGCATAATGGTTCAGAACAAACACAAGGCTAGTGCTTTAAAGATATACTGTGGAACTTTTTAGGTAGAGGGTCCTTCATCTTCACCTTAAACAGATCTACCTTACGTTTATTCAACTACAGGTGGGTTTATAGCTCAAAAACACCTATAAAAACAAGTATTCTGACTGTGAGCCTTTCCACAGATCTGACCTGTAACTTTGGTTGTGTCTCCATGAAGATAGAAGGGTTTAATGTCTTAATGGGAAATATTCCAGACTAAGCAATAACATCTCAATTGAGAAAATCAGCTGGCGGACCCTTAACACAATGCGCCTTTAAAGATGTACTGTGTAACTTTATAGTAGAGGGTCTGCTTCCTTCTTGTATCCATAGCGACTGTTTACGTTTTTCTCTATATATAAGGCACATCATTATTCTGATATTGCCTGATATTGACTTAAAGATGGGGCTTTAAAGATGCAAGATGTCACTTTTTTTTGTAGTGTCTTTTACCATTAGAGACATTGCGTCGCCTGGATAGTCCACAGTATGACTTTATTAAACTTTACTAAACTTCTGTTTCCATGGAGACAAGCAGGAGACACCCTTAAAGGCAGGTTACAGGTCAGATCTGTGGCAAGGCGACTCCGCTCGCTGTAAGAATGCACATTTATCCAGGTATTTTTGAACAAAACACACACTTGTAGTTGAATATTTACCAGTTAGATTTGTTTAATGCCATACTGTGGAACCTTGTAGTGTTTTGAGTATTATAATAGTGACTGCCCTTTGGTAAATCCTTCATATATTTGTATTTTATGTGTGTTTTCATCTGTCTTTTGGCAATGACCTACAAACTTGTGTACTCTTCCCTTTGTTCGGCTTCTCTATAGTTAAAACACACAGAGTTTTACCATAGACTTTTAACATAATTCTTTTAACAGACCAGCTTTGATGCCCGTTGTGTGTTAGTCCTCTCTCTCCATCTTATCTTCTGACGCTTAAAACCTCCTGTAAGAAATAAAAACATCAAACTATCTCTGCCCTTTATGTCTGTGTGTATGTGACAGCTCTGGCTCCCAGCGTTTTTGGATTTGAGCGTTTTCAAGCTCAAAGCCCAACCCAATGTTAGACAGAGGTGACGCTGACTTTCCAAGAGATTCCACATTGAAACTTAAATGTGTTTTAACATTTATAGTGAGAAATGGTATGAGCTGAGCCACTAAATAAAGTGTAAAATCTGTAAAATTATAGGCAGGTCAACACCAAAACATAAATCTTTGACTTGCACGTAATAATTTCCAGTATTTGTATGAACTGGCGAACAGGTATTTCTGTTTTTTTTTCTGAGCTGAGTTAGTATCATCATGTAATTGTAATGTGTAATATTTGTGATTTCATGATTTTATGACGTTTGTCAACTGTATAAGAAGCCTGTTTTGTTTTGCCATTCAGATTATCATTATTTCTCTGTGACTGTGTGCACAATTGCTTTAATAAATCCAGACTCTTTGATTTAGGGCAACTTTTCTCCAGTTTTATTCTTCTCAGATTTAGAAATAGTGAGCTGATCGGAGGGCACGGGTGGGGCTGTAGTGGAAGAGAGGGAGGTGGGGGCCAGGTTCTGGAGGGACTTGGAGCTTGAAGGGGAAGCGCTGAGGGATGGGGAGCCGGTGGAGATCTCCGAGGACAGGGGCGGGCAGAGTTCTGTATGTACTGGAGTCTAATGAGGAGTTTGGAGGGTGAACCGTAGAGCTATTACAGTAATCGAGGTGGGAGGTGACAAAGGCGTGGACGAGGGTTTCAGCAGACGGAGGGGAGAGGGATGAGCGGAGGAAGAATAAACTAAATTAAATATGTTAATTGTCTGGTGACGATTACGTTCCAAAAGAAAACAAATGAAATGAAGTATCTTATTTCAAAATAATCATGACCCTTGTGACTGCCCTGTATGTTTGAAGGTCTCTAACTGCTCACCCATATGTGACTAAAATGACAAAAAAGTATTATCTGCTTCAAAATATTTATTATATTAAATAGCTTTCATACCCATTTGGCAAGTATGTGTTCTTTTTATGTATTTGAAGAATGTATTCAGTATTTTACTTCTCATTTACAACTAGAAGTACATAAAACACTACAGTAAAAGACATGCTGCATTTATTTTATTTTGGTGAAGTTTTAAAGTGCTAAAAAATGAGCACTGGTGGCATAACAAAGGACACATTCAAAATAAAATGTTTTATCTTTTGAATGGTGCCAGGCTCTCAAAATGGCACCTACAAACAAACATGAGGCTGAAACCGATTGAACTGAATATCCAAAACATTTTCTGTTGCTCACAAGAATGTATTTCTAGGCCATCACGGTCCGTTCTGTGGAATATTTTAATCTCGTGTCTCCTCACTTTGATTTCTACATACGCAAACGCTTTAAAAGTGAATTTTTTAGCGTGCTGTCTCATCTTTTTAGCCTTAACTCTCCCCTTGCTCTCATCTCCTGCAGCAAGTGAATGTTTTGCACAAGATCTCTTTGCAAACCGCTGGCCTGATACTCACTCAAGGCCAAAACATTCGGTTCTGGAGGTCTGCACGACTAGACCAGATAAGGTTGAAGGTTTGCTCCCTAGCTGCTCACCCGTTGTGTCCTTGAGCATTTTATCCACCTTTCACCTTGCAAAACACGACAAAAATGACAAAAAAGTATTATCTTCCTACTTGAAATACCAAATTAAAGTTATATTACACATTTTTTTCCACATTACAACTTGACAATGTGTGATAACTATGGGCTATAGATATGCAATCATTTACATATTCATGTGTTTAAAAATAATTACCGTTGCCATAGCAAGTAACAACTCAATATATTCTATCTTTTAAATGGTGAAAAGTCCTCAAAATGGCATCTTAAAACAGGAAGCTGAAACACGCTGAACTGAATGACACTTCTATGATGCCAAAACCACTTTCTATTGCTTGTGAATATGTCCGTGTCAGTATAATATGTTAATCTTCATCATCTGTTTGATTTCTACATACGCGAACGCTTTAAAAGTGAATTTTTTAGCGCGCTGTCTCATCTTATTGGCCTTAACTCTCCCCCTGCTCTCATCTCCGCCGCTCTAAGTGAATGTTTTGCCAATGATTTCTTTACAAACCGTTGGGCTGATACTCACTCAAGGCTAAAGACATTCGGTAATCCTTGAGATCCTGAGTCGGCTCTTTCTCTGTAATAGCCCGGCATTGATTTGCGAATAGCGTTAAGTCTCCAACATCTTAACATTCAGAAAGTCTTCTCGATGCACGCACATATCATCTATTATGCTTTGTAATGAATCATTTGACCTTCACTTTTCACCAATGCCCCACACAAACCCATGCACCAAAGTATATCTGAAAGGTATTTGAAATGAAAAAAGACGAAACGTTTTCTTTGTTTTTTCATCACATTTGGTATTCTTAATGGGTTATAAGAAGTGTTATTGAAAATCTGTAGAGTTCAACAAGTGGAGGAGGATAGATTTGAACCAGTGACTGTGTAACATGGTCTCTCAATGAACACTCACTATTGAAATGATGCCACTGAGTTAAAATAGCTTTCTTTAATTGTTTTAGATGCTTCATTGCTATTATATGTATATACTCTTTGCATTATGCTATTACTGTATGTTATGGGTTATGGGATAATAACATTTCATACTAAATTTCAATACTAAGGAGTAGACTTGACTCAATACTGATTCCAATGCCACTGTTATAACAAAAACACCCCTTATTTAGACAATAAAATGTGATTTTCAACATTAAATCATACAGAAGTTCCATACTGTCACGTTAATTCACATTTCAAGTGAATATTTTGCCAAGGATTATTCGCAAATTGATGCTAAATCTGCTAGAGTTAAAGTGAAGCAGAATTTCAGTTTATTTTAGGCTGGACTTTTATTGACATATTGGAAACACTGCTGCAGGTCAGTAAAGGGCACCCGACAACTACTATTGCATTGTGAAGAGTGTTTCTCAAACTTTGTGTTAAAATTTGACTTTACTACTGAACATTTAAAAAGTATAAAGTGTACAGAGGTCTTGTTATCTTGTATGTGGACTTTTTTGATAACAGGACATTTTTATAAGGTCAAAAACGCCCAGAAGTAAATATATTCTTTTCATAAGTTTTCTGGTGGAGAATTGGCCATAGAAATCTTTATTTCTTTGGCTTTAATGTTTCATAGTGTGCCTTTAAACCTGTCTATGTCCATGGAGACAAATGACGGAATCAGACTTACAGGTCAGATCTACGAGTTGGCAAGCCGACTCATATAATACATGTTTTTCAACTTATTTCATTTGCAATACGCACATACTGTAGAACTGAATAAGATGGAAGTTTGATACCATACTTTCAAACATTCAAAGACAAAGCAACAACATCTCTAAATCGAAATTTAAAATAAAAAGTGACTGATTTTCTGTCTTTTTTTCCTTTCAGATCTTCATTTTTGAGAACAACATTTATTTCCGCTCCAAAGTTGAGAGCCGCTCGATCCGTCTGGTGTCCACGGGGAAGGAAGGCGTGATCTTCAATGGCCTCAGTGACTGGCTGTATGAAGGTAGGAGCACAGCTGCCAGTGGATGTGCCTGGGATGGAGCTACTTTGAGTTTTATGGTCAGTACAGAAGCTTATGTTGGCACAGGCGAGTGGAGCTTTATAGATTTCCAAATATACGTAAATCAGTGTTATCTTAAGAAGGCATTTTAGTGCACACTTAATTGGATGTATTTGCCACATGCAGTGACACAGTGTCAAGACTTCTTTTCGTAGATCCATTCATCCCCAACATACATAACGGCTCTAAAACTGTATCTGTGGGTTTCAAGCAGAGGTGGGAACTTGCAAGTCCTGACTTGGACTTGAGTCTGTCTTGTCACTATTTTTAGGACTTCAGACTTGACTTGAGACCTGTGACTTGCAAAGACTTGAGAAGCACTTTTAAATCTGAATTCTTTCTATTCTGACCATAATGATTCACACTAAGATCTTGTCAAGACATTTAAAAGGGAAAAATTTGCATTTCTACAACTCTTATATACTCTATAAATACTCATATCTAAATGTACTGTGACTTTTTAATTACAATTTATCAATTTTTATGTCATATAAATTGCAAAAATCTAAGCACTATTTGGTGTCTTGGTTTAAAGACTTGAAATGACTTAAAGTTCAAAGCAAACGAGTTGGACTTGACTTATGGGTCAGTGACTCGACACTTGGCACTTAATTAAGACTTGCAAAACAATGACTTGGTCCCACTTCTGGTTTCAAGAACCACGATTCAAAAGTCCTGTAAATGCCGTCCATAACTGGGAAAATGTACATAAGGCCATAAATTCATCTATGTGCAATAACGGAAAACATGTCAAAAACATACTCAGAGGTGTTTTTTTATTTCATTCACACACACTACTTCACCAAAGTTCATAATGCTCTATTCCACCTTGCAATATCGTAAGTACTTTTCAACAGCTGCCTTTTACCTTTCGTTTGGTAAAGTTTGGCAGTTCCTGGGTTGAAATTATCCAGATGAAGATGTATGGAGTTTAAAAACACAGTGGAGCACTTGCTATATTACCACATGACATCACAAGGAGTGTTTTCTGTTTAATTTTATTTGTATAGCACAATTTGTACACAAAGTAATTCAAAGTGCTTTACAGGATTAGAAATACATTAGAATCACTATACAAATAAAACATGATCATATAACTGGAGAAACTCATAGATTCATTAACGACAACTTCTACTATTATGTGTAAATGACATTGCATTGCCTCCATGTAAAACTGTATCTGTTACTCAGTGGAGATGTTATTACAATGCCTGGAATGTTCCACAGTATGGCATTAAACATATAATAGTCACAGGCATGGTTACTGCTAAAAAAAATACTTGACTTCACCTTCTTACATGGGCATAGATAAGTTTAATGCCATACTGTGGAATATTCCAGACAAGTTGGACAGACCAGCTCTAACAGGCTATTTAATTACCTCATGTTTCATTAGATTTCAGTTATACCAAGCACCTACTGTCTGTCGTAACATAGCGTAGCAGTGAATACACCTATATAACATTAGTATTCTCGTGCTAAAAGGGTTCACGTTATGTTAATATAATATACAGCCTTCAGTTTCACTTCTCATCAGTTACTTCCGAGCTCCGGCTGTCTGGAGAATACTGTTAAAGTGCCTATTGACTTAAACTGGCCCTGTGCTTTCAGAGTCACATGACCACAGAGCCGCTCATTAAGGCCATAGAGCCGATGCGGTAATTACAGCAGACAGCCCTCCCCAGTGCTCCTGCTTTATCACTGCCCCGTTTAACCAAAACAACGAGCTCCACTGGCTCTGGATTCATGGTTTTTATACGTGAGATTTTTTTTTTTACGTATTTGGAAGCGCTGAGTCACGTGTCACAGTGGATCTAGGATTTCATATTTGATCTTAAAGGGCCCATATTGCACTATTTTCTGTTTTAATGTTGTTTCCTCATCACAAACATACCTGGAGTTGTGTTTTGTTTCATTCACACACATCCAAACTCTGTGTATTTAGGCCAAGTTCTTGTCTTAAACAGAAAACTCTCTTTAAGACACTCTTTAAGTTTTGTTTCATTTTATTCACACATTTTTAACACACAAACCCTGCATATATAAGATAATATTCTTCTCTAAAACAGAAAACACTCTGTTCCACCTTGTGATGTCATGTGGCAATACAGGAAGTGCTCCACAGTGTTTTTAAACTCCATACACTTTCACTACAAACAATTGGATAAATTCAGTTTTGGAATCTGTACTGAACAAAAAGTAAAATCCAATCCAGTCCAACTTTATTTGTACAGCACATTTTACCAATAAAAAGTTTCCAAAGTGCTGCAGAGTCGCCACAATATAAATTAACACATTAAATAAAATAAAGCATAAAACATAAAAAGTAAGTCAATAATAAAAAAATAAATAAAAAATAAAATTAGCAAATAAAATGAATTAAAGACAGTCAGAGGACCAGACAATTCTCATAATTTAAATGAGACTTAAAAGAATCAAGTGAAGGGGCGATCTTAATGTGACGGGAGAGCATTCCAAAGTTTGGGGCCCCAGGGTCACCCCAGGGTCACCCCAGGGTCACCCCAGGGTCACCCGAAGGTCACCCCCGGCTTTTGAGTCTTGTTTTTGGGACGGCAACTGCCCCTCAGACCTCAGAGTGCGCGAAGGAGTGCAGGGAACAATGAGGTCTGAAATGTACATTGGGTGCTTTAAAAACAAATAATAAAAGTTTAAAATTAACTCTAAAATTAATGAGGAGCCAGTGCAATGAGGACAAAATAGTTGTAATGTGTTTTCTACGACTTGTGCTGCAGAATTTTGGACTAACTGTTAGTGTGACAGGTTTGCTCGGCTGATACCAGTTTACAGGGCATTACAGGAGTCAAGACCAGTAGAGGTAAAAGCACAGATCACCCGCTCCAAATCACTAAAAGATAAAGCTTGAGTCTGGCTAAAAGGCGCAGGTGATAAAAACTGGATTTAACCACTGCATTTATCTGCTTCTCAAACTTAAAATCTTCACTAATGATGTCGCCAAGATTGGTAGCTGTAGTATATCGTTGAAATGAGCCCATGTCAAACTGAAAATTTGCCCGATGTTAGCTTGAAAACTACTGCTTCATGACATCATGAGGTGGAACAGAGCATTTAGAGCTTTGGAGATGTAGACAGAGCAATAATGCAGGATTAAACATGTGTGAATGAAACAAAACACAACTCCAGTATGTTTTTGAGGAGGAAACAAGATTCTAACATGGCTGAAGTCTCACAAAAGTCAATTTTGTGTCATACGGGACCTTTAAATAGTATCTGTTTTGAATACACATTATAAAAACTCCTCTAGCATTAACATTTGAGAGACAGATTGAAATATGCACTGTTAAATTATTACAAGAATCTCATGCATTTCAGATGTTTGTAAAGGTCAAACTCCAGCTCAGTTTTTCTGTGCAGTCGGCATTCTTATATCTAAATAATTGCAGCTTTTGCGATTTTATAATTGCTCCAAGGGCCGTTCAAAATGTATTGGCTAAAGTCTCATTCAAACCCATTATTCATTCCTTTTGAGAGACAAGCTGTTTAATCTTTCAATACAAAGCAGTTCATTTAGAACTCTCTCTTTTCTAATAGTGAACAACCCCCATGGCCATATTGAAACTGCTTAGAATATTATAGGGTGCAGTAGTATTGCTTTGGTGTTAAAATGCAAACAGAATTCAAATCTTCAAATCTTTGTTATAACGACATGGACAAGTTTGTTAAAGAGCTTTTATCACACACAATGGGCTCCTGTGAGTTTTAAGACATGTTATAATGTTGTATATGGCTCAAAAACATACCTGGAGTTGTGTTTTGTTTCATTCAGACATGTTTGAGTGATCGTTTATTATGAGTTTGACATCTCCAAAGCTCAAAATGCTCTGTTCCACCTCGCGATATCATGAAGCACTATCTTTTACCTTTTGTGCAGTAGAGATCTTCAGAAATGATCCAAATGACTCTAGTGAATGCGTATGGAGTTTAAAAACACAGTGGAGCATGACATTACAAGGCGGAACCAAATGTTTTTAGTTTGAGAAAAGAACTAAATATACGTGTGAGTGAAACAAAACACAACTCCAGGTATGTTTTCAATGAGGAAACAACATTATAGATCAGAATAGACCAGAAAATACTATAATACAGGTCCTTTAAAGTTCAGTAGATTCTGCCATTTAGGGTTTATATGTTTTGATCACTCACTCCTGACCATTATTTGGGTGCTGCAGTAATTAAAAGTACAAAATTACAGGCTTAAGTAAAAAGTAAATATTTTGAATCCTACATTATGCAATTTTTGAGTCAAAAAACAAACAAAAACATCCGTCCTTACTGGGGCCGGGCTTGCATCTCCACAAACCTGACTCTTATTTAACCTCCTGCTTGTTCCTATGGAGATGTTGTTTCTTTTACTTCTTTCTGTCTCCATAGAAATGTTACAAAGTGTGGTTTTATCTTTTCTATTTCCATGGAGTCATTCAGATGAAAGTTGCACACTGTACCTTCCAGTGTTGTAAAACAAGGAACAAATCAAAGTTTCTTGAGCAATAGTTTCTGCTTTATACCACCATGGGCAGAGCAAATTTACCCACAATGCCTCCTGCTCCATCTCCTTCGGTTCAGGAGTTTGTGTATCAAATCAAATGGGAGATAGGAGCAGCTTTTCAGATCCAGATAGCACCAATGCAGACAGCTCCTGATACAAAACAAGCTGTTATTCCCCATTAGCTCGTACAGCACTGCCTTATCTGTGATACTGTTAGCGATACAGGAAACAGCGCAAGGCCAAAAACAGCTGTTACTTTAATATATGACTTTAACTCCGCTTATCTGTGCATTAGCTTTCGCCACACATAAAGCCACTTTCATTTTTCAAAAGCAGAATCCATTCGGTCTCCTTTAAACATTAATTAGAGCGATATTGGAAAGACTGACCTGGTGCCATGTATTTATGGGCTACAGGGAGCGGCTTGGTAATTTTCACTCATCTTTTATTGACTGGATGAATCTTTCACAAAGAGATAAAAAAAAACACTATCTTTTTTCATAAGAGTTCAAGAGTAATGGTGTGAAGGTTGGACTGGCTGTTGTTTTAAAAGGGTAATTTTTATTTTTAGAGACTCTGTGAATTGAATGCTAATAATAAAGTCCATATTGTGTTATAAATTACAATAGATTCATGATTCACGATTTTGTTTTATTCTGCTTTTTGTGACCTTAACCTTCTTTTATTCTCTTACATAAAATTATAAACTTTTAAGAAAGCATATATTTCACAGTAGGGCATTACCTGACTTATATCGTAATTTATCCAACTACACATGGTTTTACTGTTAAAAGAAAGTTATCAAGCACTTTTAAAAATAAGGTTTACAAAGTGCTGTACAAGCAGTAATGAAAGAAAACAGTCAATGATGCACCAAATCAGATTAATTCTCATAAATAAATATAGAATAAAAAGTAGGGAACCAGCTGGAGACGGTCCCTCCACAGATCTGACCTTAAAGTTCCTGTATTACACAACAAAAGTCACTGTTTTTGCTGCTTTTAGTCATGTTAGAATGTTACCTCATCAAAAACATACCTGGAGTTTGGTTTTTATTTTGTTTCATTCACACATGTTTGAGTAATCCTGGTTTATTAGTCTGTCTACATCTCCAAAGCTCAAAATGCTCTGTTCCGCCTTGCGACGTCATGAAGTGGTAGTTTTCAAGGTAACATTTTAGCTTCAGTTCACTAGAAATGGGCAATTCCAGGGTTGAAATTACCCAAATGATTCAACTGAAGGTGTATTTAAAAACACAGTGGGGCACTTCCTCTATTACCACGTGACATCACAAGGTGCAACAGAATGTTTTATGTCTGAGAAAAAAGCGTTAAAGTGTGTTAAACATGTGTGAATAAAACAAAACAAAACTCTGGTATGTTTGTGATGAGGAAACATTATAACATGGATCAGAAAATAGTGTAATTTGTGCCTTTTAACTTCATCATTTATCACTTATCTCCATGGAAATGTTCAAATAATTCAGTTTCATCAGGCCTCGTTCCATCAGACTTCCTTTTGAAACCTGTTTGTGCCAAATTGCTTTCTAAAATCGTATATTGCTTGTGTAAATTTTGGCTGTGTTCCCGGTGTTGTTTTCGAATCGGCAACACGCTCAGGAGACACACCAGATTGTCTCATATTTGCGTTCATCAACCAAAAGCCAGGAGGATTTCTTCAGATACACACCCAAGTGTCCAATGTCAAAACCAAGCTCCACAAACTCTCGTATAGTGACTGTCTGGGGATTATTGACTGGCAAATCATCTTTCTTATATCCTACGGCGTCTTAATCATGGAAGAAAAACACGAAATGCAGCCCAAATTAAAAAATACTGACTCTGAACCCTTCCAAATTCCACCAGGGACTGTCTCCGTCTTGTTTATCGAGGCTATATTGATACAGCTGTTAGTTGAAAGTCTGTTATGACAAGATAAAAATACAAAACTGAAGGAAAAACACATACTTACTGGTGTATTGCTTTGATTTCAGTCATGTTCTGCCTCTCTGATGTTTGCGGAGATGACAGAGAGGCTGGTTCGGGGTTAATTCCTGTTTATGTGTGGAGGCCGTGGGGCAAACTGCAGCGCACATGCAGTTGGCACAAAGATGAAGGTTAATACAATAAAGGGAAGGCAGCATTTCATAAGGGAGCATGTTGTAATTATATGGAAATTGTAATTGATGGGGCTTTATTAGGCTCAACATCCAAAAACTGTTTAAATGAGCACCCGTTTTTCTAAAGGGAGTTTGCCACCTGCTTTGCCTGGAATATTCCACAGTATGGCATTCAGTGTATCTGTCTCTTGAAAAACATGTGAGTGGAGTCGCCTCTCTACAGATCTGGCCTTGGGCGTCATCTGGTTTAATGCTATACTGTGGAACATTTCAGCAACTCAACTCAACTTTATTTCTAGAGCACTTTAAAAACAAGGCAGTCCCCCCCCCTACACAAACAGAGAACAGTGACAAATACAGTGACAGGTACAGATCAAATATAATACAAAACAAATACTGGTAAAACGTCAACCCTCAAACTGTGTTAAAAGCCAAGGAGAAAAAGTGAGTTTTTAAAAGGGACTTAAAAACAGGCAGTGAGTTGGTCAGTCTGATGTGCAACAGGAGCCGATCCCACAGCCTCGGAGCAGACGCTGCCGATGCCCGATCCCCTCTCTGTTTTCTTCTGGTCTTTGGGACACGGAGGAGAGTCTGATCTATGGACCTGAGAGCGCGAGAGGGGATGTGAGGTACGAGCAGGTCAGAAAGATACTGAGGGGCCAGACCAGGGAGGCATTTAAAACCAAAATAAAAGAATTTTAAAATCAAGCAACACAATAACAGCTTTTATCTTGTCCTGGAAGCTCTATTTGTACGTTTTTATATATATTTAATACTTACAGTGACTTTTAGCCAAGCAAGATTCAGTATTTGTGGAACAAAGTCCTTCTGCACTGGAGCTATACGACTATAACACTTCATTGTGTGTTTTAGTGGGGCGCCAGTCACAAAATAACTGCTGTTGTGTCCTTAGGCAAAGCACTTCACCCACATTGCCTGGTATGAAAGTGGAGTGTGGGTGGACAGGACTCCCTTGAAAAAGAGATTAGTGATTTCAATGGGACTTTCGTGGTTAAATAAAGGTTAAAATAAAAAATTATTCATGTGCCTATGGGTACAAATAAAGCAACCTGACCTAACCAAGCTCCATGGAGACGAGCAGGTTTTAGACTCTCGTACAGAAAGGTTACACAGTGTACCTTTAACCGCCTTTGACCGTCATAATTCACTCATAATCATCATTCTATTGCTTTAATTTATGTTTATGTATGTTTTTCCATACCAGATGAAAGCAGCTGAATTACTGCTGAATAATAATAATAATAATAATAATAATAATAATAATAATAATAATAATAATAATAATAATAATAATAATAATAATACTACATTTTATTTATTAGGCACCTTTCTGGACACCCAAGGCCTCCTTACAACAACATAAATAAGTTAAACATGATTAAAAGCCTACAGTTAAAGTGGGACAGTGTTTAATTGATTGATTATATTTAATATTGTATTTAGTGTTGTATTTTATTAATATGGACATGGATATGGATTAGTAGGAACATGGACACAAAGACAGTATGAACTATGAGGGAGGATTGAACCAGGAACTTAATGTAAAATATATGGTAGAGAATATTCCACATTAATTTGTTTGTAACAGGCATTTCCTTACAGCAATTCGTCCCCTCCTTTTTGATATATTGATGTTTTTTTTATATATTACGTGGGTAGATATATGGCAGAGTGGTTACCTTTTTGATTAATCTCCTAAATGTTATTGTCAATCGATACTGACTCACTTTGAGGCAAATCCAAGAAATATAAGTTGTGTTTTGAACCTCAAATCTACAAATTCTACACCTCAGTTTGCAGTACACGTTTATTTGTTTGCTTCATCTTTATATAACCCACTGGAGAATTATTTGTATATTCTTCGTCTCACTGTTACACCCACACTCTTCTCTATGTTCTCAATTAGCAGCAGTTCTATCACTTTCAGCGAGGGGGGGCAGTACATGTATTTATAGTGTCTGTTTATGCAACACTTCAGTGACGTTGGCTACGAAAATACTGTACAACTCATGTCTATATCAGGGCCTCAGTGTGAAGGTGTGTCACTGCTGCTAAATCACATGTTCCGTCATCTTGTTTCTATGGATATGTCATTTCCCTGCCTGGAATGTTCCACAGTATGACATTAAGCAGCTCTACCTGATATTTCTTCAATCACAAGTGGTTTTATAGCTCCGAAACACAGAGAAAAACAGGCATTCTGCTGTGAGTGGGGTCGCCTTTCCACAAATCTGACCTGTCATTTCATTTGGTTTGGTCTCCGTGAAGATAGAAAGGTTTAAAGCCATACTGCGAAACATTCCAGACAAAGCAATAACATTTGATGGACCCTCCACCAGAAAAAAAACAGTATTTAACTTTTTTTGTAGGAACCGATATGAGTGAGTGACTGTAGAAAATCAAGTTGTGATTTATGAAAGTCTGATGATCGTCCTGTTAAGTTTTTATCTTATATCATCAGCATTCCTTGGCGGTGTAATGCTAACTGTAGGCACTGCTCTGTCTGAGGCATGTAAGACTTTAATCTGAACTTTATTTGAACTAATCTGTGGTGTTAAACAAGTCCCTCTCAACTAAAATAGCAGTCACAAGCGAAATAGCATTAGCCAACAGTTTTTCAGTTAGTTATCAGAATCAGAATTAGAATCAGAATTACTTTTATTCATCCCCGAAGGGAAATTTTCTTCTTCTTCTTACAGATGCAACCGACCAAGAACATGTAGTTACAATCAAGTTTTCAAGAATAAGATAAGATAAATACAATAAGATAAAATATAAAAATGGTTCTCTCTCAAAGATTATTTACTGTACATCAAGTAACATATTTACAACTATTTACAGGTTACAGTACCATAAACATTCATATTGATCAAAAACATCTTTAAATTCATATTGAGTTTCCAGATTAACTTTTTTTTTACAGTGTTTGCTAATGTGTACACTGTGTCTCCATGGTAACTCCTAAACCTTCCACTGTTAGAGATACATGTAGAGCCCCCCCAGTGTGACGTCATTGCAAAATATCGATTGTCATACCTTGATTTTGTGCTTTTTTGTATAATGTAGCTCTACGGCCAAACCATTCTGTTGCTGTTGGTTAGACTCCATCATGCGTATCCGTTTAGAGCAGAAAGAATAAATAACAAACATTATTTCCATTTTATTTATTATCCAAGTTTTGAAAAATGACCGAATTCTCTCTGTTAAATCCATCTGACTCACTCTTGACTCTTAACTCATGTCAAGATGCTCGTCTCAGTCACATGACACATTAAGGCTAATATTAAACCCACTAGCCGCAAAATGAGTTAAAAACAGACGTCTTTGGAAACACTTATTATTATATTTACAAAATACCACAGTTTTTGTGTTGGTCGTATCATTTTATTTTGTTAAAACACACCTTAACACACCATGTCCGTGGAAATATTGTCTGACATTAAACCGGTCCGTGGTGCAATAAAGGTTGGGCACCGCTGGTTTATATCTTTGTGAGTTAAAGGTACACTACGTAACAATTCCATGGAAACTGTACTGTCCTCACTGAGACGTTAGAAGCTAAACTCTGATTCAACGACGGGACAGATGTTGTAGTTCGCTGTCTCAGTGACGACAGTACAGTGAAAAGGCGTTGCTTCTGTAGGAGTTGTTTGATTTTTAGCTGTATGAGTCCATTTTGTTTCCTCTGTTGCCTCTTTTTGCCAACTTGCATTCTCATCACCTGTTTTCACACCTCCATGGACCGCTGTGGGGCACCAAAACAAAAGCACAGATTTCAAAATAAAAGTGTATGCATTAAAGTGAACTAAAAAACACCCAAAAGGCAGAACAGAAACATAAAGTTAAAACAATACTTAGTGACCTTATCCATGGATATAAATACGTTTTATGCCATAATGTGGACGACTATCTCTCCTCCAGGCCAAGGAAGAGTCAGGTTTGTGGAAATATATGCTCGCTCACATTAATGACATGTGTTTTTCTATTTTCTGTTGCAGTAAACTGAATTGAAAAGCATGCTGTTACATACAGCACTGTGGCTTTAAGCGGTTTTGTCCACTACATTACATCATTTTCTAGCTCTTGGCCTTATAGCTGACTTGGGAGACAATGATTAGCCCATAAAGCAAAGATGTTATAAAAAAACACTGGTTTATATAAATTATCATAGATTTTATTGGTTCAACCAGTGCTCTATAATTCTCAATAAACTGACTTTTACAGTAATGATATAAAATGCAGGTAGTCGGCAATTGCAGATAGAGTGGCCACATATAAAAGGGACACTGCAGTCACCTTACCTGTATTTCACCACGTTGCTACACTGCCATCTATGGGTAACACTGTGTAACTAATTATAACGTATCATTGGTAATATCTGCTATATATTATGTCTTTGAGAACATGTTGGATATATGTTATGATACATTCGTCACTGCCTGGTTACCCCTTTACCTCACTGTTTTACCTCATTAAGAAACATTGTCCAGTGAGCTCATGGGGGCTTATGCATTATTAATGACTGGGATAATATAGTCACACTCACCTTGTCTGAGATCACAGAGTCTCTCTAGGTCATTAAAGGGCCCATATTACTCTTTTATCTATGGTATAATGCCGTTTCCTCATCACAAACATACCTGGAGTTGTGTTTTGTTTGATTCACATGTTTAACATACAAATCCAGCAAATTTAGACTCCATTCTTCTTTCAAACAGAAAACAGTCTGTTCCACATTGTAATGTGATGTGGTAATACAAGAAGAAGTGCTCCATTGTGTTTTTAAACTCCATACAACTTCACTAGAATCATTGGGATTTGGGCAAGATCTAGGGCCTTTAATACAGTGAGAGAGAGGGGAGAGATTTAGCTAAAATACTCCTTGTACTTTTGCACATAAGTTCATAACATTTTATAGCAGCTTGCACTATTCTGTCTGGGGAAAGTTAGAAACATTTTGTGTCAAGGTGACTGAGGTGCTCAGTTTCACTCATAAAATTTTATCAGAACGTAGCAATATATGGTAATGGTTTTGCCTTAGGTTTTAGTGTGCACATTTAAAGGTCCTATATTGCACAAGATTGACTCCTGTGCACTTTAAGCCATGTTATAATGTTGTTACCTCCTCAAAAACACACCTGGAGTTGTGTTTTGTTTCATTCACACATCCTTCATTACTAATTTGCATTCTCAGTACCCAAATTATTCACCACAATAAGTTTATAAGTGCATTTCACAGCAGTTTGTGGTCACAGTAAAGCTAATAACAACTAGCATGCTAACACTGCACTTCCTAACTATTGCAAACCCTTTATAATGAAGTGCAGACAGTGCACATAGCTGACTTATTTTGACCTCAAGAGCTGCTTATACAAGATTAAATGGTGGTATGACATTTTTTCTCAAATACCTGGAAAGAAGTTTTGTGAAAAAAGCCTTTAAGGGATAAGTTTGCGCTCAACTTCACCTTCTGAACTGGTTTCACATTTTCACATCTTTGTTCTGATAAAAAATGAATAAACAAGATTTTCTGAGCTGCATCACACAACCAAATGTACGCAGACATTGCCTTGCGTTTGTTTATCAAATTCTTGTGCATATCAAGTCCTTCCTTGCAGCGATCGGGCCTAATGAAAATGCTAATTGCTTTGGTAATTCCCAAGAGCCAACTTCTCGTCCCAAAGATAAACAACAATAATGAAATTTTAATTGCCGAAGTTGATATAAACGCACCCTGTGGCAGTTTGTAACAATAGGTCCAACTGTTTGATCCTGCACAAGTTAGTGTAGCATTTCATTTAATAATAAAAACTCCATGTTTGAAAAGTTTGTAGCTCCCAGCGGGGCAACGTAAAAAAGTAAAAGTAGTAGTAAGTAATGCAGTAAAGTATACATTTCAGGTATCTTAAAGGTGCCCTATCTTTTTGGTTGTGGGTCTGTTAGCGTATTCTGCTCATGCTCTACCCCCGGATGTTCCACAGTATGACATTAAACAGCTAAAACTTAAAGTTTTATTACATATAGCTCAAAAATACCTCGAAAAACAGGCATTCTGACAGTGAACGGGGTCGCCTCTCCAGAGATCTGACCTGTAACTTGTCTGGTTTGATCTGCATGAAGATAGAAAGGCTGCACAATGCACCTTTAAGTATAAATTTAAGCTATTTAAAGTAGATTTTTAAGTAGGTACTTTTTACTTTTACTTTGCTACATTCGTGAGCAGGTGTCTGTACGTTCTATTACACTATTTCACCACATTTGAAGCTTTATTAGATCTCAAAATCTGCGTGAAATACATTTACTTTGCACTCTTTAAGTACATTTTTAAACAGGTACTTTGACACATTTAATTCAGTAGATTTTTTCTTGTGATACTTTTACTTCTTTTGCTTCAGTATCTGTACTTTTACTTAAATAACACAATTGAGTAGCTCCTGAAAAGTTGTGTTGAACTGGGCCATATGATTTCATTTAAGATTAACTATTGGTGCTAAGAAGTGAATCCTGTTTGAGTTATGGTCTCCACGTTGGCTTGTGTTTGGTGAAATCTAGGCTTTGGAGAGAGAGATGGAGAGAGTAAGTAAAGTAGAAAGACGAGGGAGGAAGTGAGGCCCAAATATAGAAACAGGTCAGGTCGGAGCCGGGGCGTTGTTCTGCTGATGCGGCACTAAAGAAAGACGACAATGTGCTACTTTTTAAAGGGCCCATATTGCACTGTTTTCTGATCTGTGTTATAGTTTCCTCATCACAAAAATACCTAAATGTGTGAATGAAACACAACAAAAACAAAACTCCAGGCATGTGTTTAATAGACTAATTTGGTATTTGGTATTTATTTATACAGGGACAGTGTACAACAAACATTGACCAAAAGCAAAAGGAAAGATGCATTGTACCAGGTTATAGCAAGAAATGTTCATTTCCACCTGTCGTCCCTCAGCAGGTTGATGCAAAAATGTACAGACAGTAGAATTAAATGAATCTATGACCATGTTACCACATTAACACTCATAATATACTAACATTTAATTTGCAAAACAAGTGATCCGCTTCTGTATCAAACATTAATAAAACCATTTTGACCCACCACACACAAAAACATTCACTCTCTCAAGTTTCAAACATTCACACATTCATCACTCATTACACATGGGCACAGATCTGCTTCTCCAAAAGCCACTTTCTGGTCAGACATGCAAATGTCTTTATATTAGTATATGGAGCAATTTCTGTTGGTAATGTCATTGTCTTGTTGCAATCGAAGAAAAGGCTGATTTTTTGAAGAGGTTTTACATTTTGGAATAATACACTCTCCTCTTGAAGTGGATCGAGTGGTATAACAAGACTTAAAGCTCACAAGAGTCAATTTTGCGTAATATAGGACCTTTAATCCAAACAAAATCTATGCTCAAGCAATATTACATTTAAAATACACATCCACCATATTTCTTTATTATCCTTATAACTGACATTTACCAACAACACAAGGCCCACTGCCGATAATGGCACTTTAAACCATCATTAATAATTATAATTCATTGGTTGCTGAGAGACATCATTCACGGCGCCATTATAAAGTCATTTCACAGTGTCATAAAAGTCCATCTCCTTTTACTGACTTGTCCATCTGCAGCGCATTAGTTAAGGTCAGGGGATTTATTCATGGAACAATTACAGTGATTTAATGACACCGAAGGTCAGACCCAAACACCCATGAAAGTTTAATGTGCTGAAATCATTATACATATTAATAGAGCAGCTCATTTGATTAGATCTGCCGTGATTTTCCAGAATATATTGTTTTGTCCATTGTCGTATTTTTCCAACAGGTTGTGCAGGTCATGAAGTAGTATTAGTGGTGTTTGGTTTTAAAGGTGCTATATTACGCAAAATTGACTTGTGAGTTTTAAGCTGTTTTATAATGTTGTTACCTCATCAAAAACATACCTGGAGTCATGTTTGGTTTTGAGAGATTGGCAATTTAAGGGCTGAAAATATCCAAATGATTCTAGTGAAGGTGTGTGGAGTTTAAAAACAAGGTGGAGCTGAGTGTTTTCTGAGAAGAACTCCTAAATATCCTAAATATGCAGGGTTTGTGTGTGAAACATGCGTGAATTGAAACAAAACACAACTCCAGGGATGTTTGTGATGAGGAAACTACATTATAATATAGTGTAATATAGGTCCTTTAAAGGTGCATTATGTAACTTTTTCAGTGGATGTTCAGATGTTACTGGTTTATTTTAAATGTTCCACAGTACGGCATTATACTTATCTACTATATCTGATCGATTAAAGGTGTTTTTGTTGCTGATTGCTAAACATAAACCCTGAAAAACATGTGTTTATTACTGTGAGCAGGTCATTTCTCTACAGATGTGACCTGACAGAGTTTCAGGAAATCTGCCTCTAACTTAATTCATTCAATCAATCAAACTTTATTTATAGAGCGCTTTTCATACAAAAAATGCAACACAAAGCACTTTATGGTGATTAAAAAAAGAACAATCTCATATTTCCCACGTTGTCCCATTAACTGTGACATAAGTATTTTTATTTACTACTAACTGAAACAAGAAACTATGAGATTACTGCCGTGACATACTTCTATCTTTCATAACTCTTTCTGTCTATCTCTATACTAGTTTTGACTTCATTTATTAAACTGATTCTTTTTTGTTTTGCAGAGGAGATTTTCCACTCCCACATTGCCCACTGGTGGTCTCCAGATGGCGCTCGACTGGCCTATGCCACCATCAACGACAGTCTGGTGCCAAAGATGGAGCTGCCCATGTTCACCGGGACGCCCTACCCAATGGGGAAGGAGTACCACTATCCGAAGGTACAACATCACTACAGGCTGCCTACATTTTACATCAGATGCCCTTCTTCGCCTTATTCACTACCTTTATCCAGACTTACCTCACACGGTGCTTGTGACTGGATAGAAGTTTGTCAGTGTCAGTCAAGAAGAAGCAAAACTAGTAGGCGTTATCAATTCAGTGTTTTTAAAATCGAGACTTTTCGCTTTCCCACAAGGTCTAGCTGCTGGTAAATTCTAGCTTCTCAGACCTGAACTGTAGCAAATACTACTTGGCATATTGGAATCTAGTTTCTGATCTATGTCATAATGTTAACATACCTGGAGTTTTGTTTCATTCACACACGTTTAACACACAAACCCTACGCTTTTAGGCTGAGTAATTCTCTCAAACTGTTCCACCTTCTGATGCCAAGTGGTAATACGGGATGATGATTTCAGCCTTGAATCATCCATTTCTACTGAACTAAAGGTAAAAGGAGCTGTTAACTTGAAAAATACCACTAAAAGACATCAGATACAGACAGACTAATGATCCAGGATTTTTCAAACATGTGTGAATGAAACAAAACACAACTCCAGGTCTGTTTTTGATGAGCTGACCACATCCTAACATGGCTTAAAGCTCACAAGAGTCAATTTTGGACCTTTCTAAAGTTGAATTCTTACTTTTCTTCCTCAGGCTGGAGAAGAGAACCCCGTGATCACTATTTACGTGGTGAATTTGAACGGTCCACTTCACACCATAGAAATGAGGAGACCGGACGATACCAGGATAGGGTGAGTCTGACTTAATGTGTTACCGCATTGTCCTCCATTACCCATAATGCCCTCATCTCTTCCTTGTTTATTTGTTTATGCGGCGTGTACTCAAACAGCCCGTACTGCAGTTCATTATGTACAACCTTTTCTGTTTCCACTAGAGTCAATTAAAATTTAATCAGTGCTTAAAACAATATGATTCAAGTGCTGTTTGAAATATGCTCCTGACCTTTTAGTAATTAGCTCAGAGCCCCAATGCAAATAAATAAGAAACGTGCCAAGAAACATATTTAGCTCGTCAAATTGGGATTTCACTGAGGCACTGTGTAACTTTTCTGAGAAGGGAACACTACCTGTGTGTTTCTATGGAGATGTTAATGCTTTTCCTGGAGTTTTTCATAGTATTATCATAAATGTAGTAAATTAAAGTTGGTTTTATTGCTCAAAAATCCTTCATTCTTACTATGAGCGGGATCGCCTCTCCGCAGATCTGACCTGTAACCTTGTCCAATGAGGTCACCTGCTTGTCTCCATGGAAATACTGTAGATAAGTTTACCAGCAACGTCTGTGAACGAAAAACAAATATGACTATGGGGTCAATAAAGCTGAAACCTGAAACCTTTATAGTGGAACTTTTCAGGCAAAGCTATAACATCTCCATGGAGACAAACAGGGTGCAGATTTTCCACCAACAAATGTTCCATGGTGTACCTTTAAATGATGTTTTGTTGTTGTGTTTTTGTTTTTTTCACAGAGAATACTACGTTACCATGGTGAAATGGGCGACCGCGACTAAACTGGCCATAAACTGGATGAACCGGCCTCAAAACATCTCAGTGCTGACTCTGTGCGAGGCAACCACTGGAGTCTGCACCAAGGTACTGCAGCCACATCACGCTGGGGGGGCTCTACATGTATTTCCACGGACACTCAAAGCACACACGCACATAACGTTTTAAGACAGACCTTTTTCACAATGACCAGAAGTGCCGTGATGTCGGGGAAATGTCCAACAAATCCAACAAGGTCAACAAAGGAGATATTCTGCCCATGAATAATTTATCCACAACTATCAAGGTAAGAAAGGCGAAAGCTTAAAGGCTATTTACTATAAATTATTAAATCAAATTATTCATGGACAGAATATGTTCCTTGTCGACCTTGTTGGATGAAGATTTGGTGATGGGGCAGATGTATTTATGAAGCTGGTGGAAAATACGCCACATTTCCACAGATATTTTACCATAGAACCGGAAGTTGCGTAACACTGCATCGGTTTATTGTCTGAAGACTACAAAAAAAACCATAAAATTAATTTAAACAACACATTTTCAGGAGCCTGAGATCAATACGAGCGTTCATTGTTCTGTTTAGGAGTGAGCGGAGGCGTGAAAAACTGTTGACTAATGCTAAAGAGCTTCTGACTGTAATTTTATGTGTTATAGATTTGCTTAACAGCACAAATTGTCTCACCTGTTCTAGTCCCAGCTAAAGCCGTCACACACTACAGGAGAATTTGCCCAATTTAGGCTGCGATTTCTCCTCCCCGAGGTTGAGGTGTGACCCGACTTTGTGTCTTCGTGTGTGATTTTGAAGCCGCTGCTCCTCGTGTGTGTGGTATCAGTGCGACTGTGAGCGGCTCTGTCAGATCTAATCACCAAACATCAGCGACGCGACGGTAACAGCCGATAAAACAGAGCGTCAGGGCCAGAGGAGTGATGGACACAGAGGCACAAGATACAAACTCAGGATATAGAGAAAAATAAGGAGGGTTTATTCCTCACCTAAATTTAAACTGCAACATCTCATCCACATTATCCATAGAAATTGTCTTCCGCAAATAATGACATCCAGTCTACAAAACTGCGCTGTTAATCCAGTTTGAAGCGTGAAAGTAAAAAGTCAAGATCAGCTCCTCACGTGTGTCTGTTTACGTCCACATAGCGCACGGACTGAGGTGAAGCTGCAGATTAGCGACAGTGACTCTACTTCCTGTGGACTTTATCTCTTGTCTTTTATGCTTTAAAAATAATGTATCTGAAGTATTGCACCACATTTTACAAATAATCACTCAGTTTTGACTTGTATCTAGAAGTGCAGATCTCATGATCTTTTGAACACTTAAGAGTCTCAAAGCGACCTGTTTTACTGTAGACAGGAAACAGTTGACATACTGCAAAAAACAAAATCTAATCAAACTAAAATGACTTGGATTAAGAAATTTTTACCAAGATTTGAGTAAATTTCACTTGACAAGTACAATTATCTGCCAGTGCAGCAAGATTTTTTTACTTAAAATATGAAAATACATCTTTCTACACTTAATAAAAGAAAAACAACAACTTTGTACACTTAAAATAAGAAATAAAATCAAATGTTGCTTGAATTAAGAAAAAAACACTTATTCCACTGGCAGATAATTTCACTTGCCAAGATGAATCTACTCAAATAAAGTAAAATATTCTTAATTTCAATCATTTTAACTTCCCTAGATATTGTTTTTTTTCCAGTGCACGACTTTATACCCTGTGGTCCGCACATGTGTCCCACTGCAGTCTTTGTGATCGGAGATTTTAAGTGTCATAAGATTCTTCTCGTGTCTGTGGTGTTCGCTGCAATAATCATGTCAGTGCCACTGATAACTTGCAATGTTTTTATACTTTTTATTTTATAGATATAGTATTTATATTTATATTCTATTATCCACCCATCTGCACTTTTCATAGCATTCCACACTGTACAGTAGTGAGACCCGGTTTACTTTACTGTTATTTTCTTATCTTCTTATCACCAGTGCAATTCTATTCTCTTTGTAAATGTTGTACATATACTTATTCACTTTATATTATTATTTTTATTTTTATTTCTATTTTTATTATTATTGTTTAACTTGATTGCGTGCACACTTTTTTTCCTTTTTTGCACTAAACTGTCCTGGAGCTACTGTGACTGTCCTAAGTCTTATCTTATCTTATCTTTTTGTTGCATGTTTAAAATTCGTTTAAGACCGAAAAATCCTGTAGTGTGTAGCGGCCTTTAGTCAGTTCCTTCTGGTCAGACTGTGTTAAAATAAAGATCAGATTAAAGTCTAATTTGAGTCACAGATCTTGAGTAATTCCTTTAGTTATCATCACACCCCCAGAGAATGTTGATGACAGCTGCAAGTATCAATATATAAAATATAATGACCCGGTTTTGTAATTTTAGAGGGAGAGAAAGCCATTATATATCTATGGACTCTCTCTGTATGTGAAAGAAATACCCAAACTTGTGCCCCACGTATTAATCTTATGACTTCAAGTAATTTGACAATAATGGCAACTTTCAAATAAAACAATGCCACAGCTCTGCGTCTTGATAGAAAACAAAATACTCCACCTTCGCTAATTTGTTCAGCGAGAGAAGACATTGAACTTTGACCCAGTTGCTGTTTCTTATGAAGAGACACAGTAATTATAAAGATATTATCCATAAACCAGGTCAGGTCATTTGTATTTTATATTTCTGACCTTTCTTCTACCTCAATTATAAGCTACCGTATCTTTTGGATGTTGTGAAATGAACGTGTGTGTTCTTTTTTTGCAGAAACATGAAGATGAAAGTGAGGGATGGCTACATACACAGGTGAGGAGTCAGTTAAGGTTAAAATAATGCAAAGCTGTGCGCTCTTTTGTCAAATTAGGAAGGGGTTAGGACTCCACTGAATACAGAAGAGACTGAAACTGGGCAACAGAGCGTGAAAAAACCTCTTTTCAAACTTAAAATCATCCACCCACTGCTGCTCATTTGTTTTTGTTTTTGGCACAAACGGAGCATGTGTGTCTCTGATTGGCTGATACGCCTGTCAATCACACCCTCTGAAATCAGGGAGGAAGGACACAGCTCCAGATCCACTCGTCTTTGTACAGTTTTGTCAAAGCGTGTGGTTCTGGCTGGTCAGAAAAGCACAGAGATGTATTTGTTAGGGATGAGAAAAGATGAGAAAAATGATCTTGTGCAACTTTTTTGTGTGTTTACATTTGGCTTTCACAAAAAACTGTTAAATGTTGATGAGTTATACCTCTAACAGTACCAAATAGAAGTACTAGAATGGAAACAAAATATTAAATCAAGTAAATAAAAAATGTGAGGTTAAAATTAGAAACATAATTATGAAATTTACATATTAGGAATTATGTTAAAATCTTGTTTTGTCTTGTTTTGTCTTGTTTTCTTGGCCCCAATCTCATCTTGTCTTGTGGAAATTGTGTCTCGTCCCATCTGCAGTATCTGTGTTGTATGATTGGGTTAAAATGCAACTCTTATTTCATCAGCCTCGTAGCATAACTGTAGTTTAAGTCATTTTCTGTCCAAATTGAGTTTTCTGCCTCATTCTAGTCTCTGTAGATGTAATTGGTTTGGTCCGATCATCTGTTTTTTATTATCCAACATAATTTTCAAAAACAACATGCAGTGAAAATCCTGAAATTTGTACCACGGATTTAAACTATGTTATATGTGCACTATATAACTTTTAACAGGTTGGGGGTTTGTCACTTGTTTGTTTCTGTCATTGCTCTGCTTCAAACAGTCCACAGTATAACATTAAACAGCTCTAACTTGACATTTATTCAATTACAGGTGGTTTTATAGCTCAAAATGATCTAGAAAAACAAGCGTTCTGACTGTGAAGGGGGTCGTCTCTCCACAAATCTGACCTGTAACTTGGTCTGGTTTGGTCTCCATGATGATAGAAAGGTTTAATACCGTACTCCATGGAGAAAAGCAGATGACAGACCCTAGAAAAGTCACACACAGCACCTTTAAAGTATAATATCTGTCTGTTCTTTTGTGTGTTTGTTCAGAATGAGAGTCCACTGTTTTCTAAAGATGGTCTGAAACTGTTCTTCACGCGAGCCATTCCTCAGGGCGGGAGGGGCAAGTTCTTCCACATCTCCATGTCCACCTCACAGGTACTAACTTCACTCAGAAGATATTTTTACATTTTAAATCTTATTACGGGCCTATATTACACTATTTTCTGATCTATGTTATAATGTTTCCTCATCAAAAACATACTTGGAGATACAGGAAGTGCTTTTTAAAATCCATACACCTTCATTTACAATCATTTGGATGATTTTAGACCTGGAATTATCAATCTCTACTTAACTAAGGTAGATGTTAACTTGAAAACTACCGCTTCATGACAAGGTGAAATTGAACATTTTGTGCTTCAGAGATGTAGACAGACTTGTGTGAATCAAACAAAACACAACTTCTGGTACTTTTGCGATGAAAAAAACTTCCTAACGTGTCTTAAAGCTCACAAGAGTCAATTTAGTGTAATATAGGACCTTGAAAGTATATTCTGAATGTATTTATTTTTGTTTCTATGGTGTCCTCAGGTGAATACGAGCACAGACACGCTGCAGTCCATCACATCGGGAGACTGGGACGTGACTCAGGTCTTGGCCTTTAATGAGGAGAGTCAGCTCATGTGAGTCCACGCTACACAACAACATGTACAGGGATAGACTAGAAAAGGGTTTCTCACACTGAGGTATATGTACTACTGGTGGTACATAAGCTCCTTCAGGTGGTCTGTGGTATTTTTAGTCATTTTAATCCACATTTTTTATCCTCTTTTGGGTTAGTCCTGGTTTAGAACTACTGTTTCACGTGTGTAGTCCAATTTTAGACCTGGATTAGCTCTAAATGTGACATAAAATATCCTGTTTTAGACCTTTTTGGTACATTTTTCAACTCATAAAGACATTTTCCAGAGTCTAAGATCACATGAACGCAGCATCAAAACCAAACACCAAATATTTCCTTAGGTGGTACTTGGTGTGAACTGTTTGAAAACCGCTGGATCAAACAACTGATCTGAAAGCAGAACTTAAATTGTAGGTTTGTTTATTCATCCTGCATTGTTCAATCTAATTACAGAGAGTAGTTTTAAAGGTGCACTGTGTAACTTTTCTGGTGGAGGGTCCGTCTGCCTTGATTATTCTACAGTATTGAAATAAACTCGGTAATCACAATGGAGACAGGTTAATGGTCAGATCTATGGAGAAGCAATCCTGCACATGATGAGAATTCATGTTTTGAAGGTATTTTTGAGCTGTAGTCGAGCAAATGCAAGGGAGATATGTTTAATGCCCTACTGTGCATCTCCGTGGAAACAATCGGGTAGCGGACCCTCCACCTTAGAAGTTACACAGTGCAGCTTTAAAGCCTGCACAATCTTAATGTTTATCTTGAGTTACATTATCTGCACGTTGTTGGCAGTTAATTTTAATGAAGTCGACCAAAAGCTGTTGAATAACACAAGGCCATGTATTTATCTAACAGCATTTCCATCCTGTCCCAAAACAGCCATTTTGGTAGCAACATGCACAGCATTTTTTTCATTTTTTCATAATTCACATTTCCACTTCAGCAAAACCACTTTAATTTGCCGCAATTTTAGCCAAAATAATCACGCAGCGAGCCTCAAATTTTTATATATTTTCACATTGAATAAAAGCAGTTTGAGGTTTGCCAGTGTTCTGTTGACATGGCTTCAGCACCATGGACAGCTCAGACACACACAGAGAGGAAGAGAAAAGGAAGGAAAGAGAGAGGGAAAGAGAGCGAGAGAAAGAGAGGGAGAGGACAGTAAAAAGGGAGAGATGGAGGGAAGAGGAGAAGGAGCGATGGGGAGTGAGAGAGAGAGAAAGGGAAGGAGGAAGGGAGAGGAAAGAAGAGAGACAATTCAAACATACGCAGAAAGAGAGAGAAGGAGATAGGGAGGAAAGAGGGGGGAGGAAAGAAGGAGAGAGAGGGAGTGAGAGAAGGGAGGGGGAGAGAGGGCGAGGGAAAGAGCAAGAGAAAGAGAGAGGGAAGTAAAAAGCTAGAGATGGAGGGACAATGAGGAGAAAGACTGCTCAGACAGAAGGAGAGGAGGAAAAGAGGGAAGAGGAGAAGGAGAGATAGAGTGAGAGAGAGAAAGAAAGGGAAGGAGGGAGGGAGAGGGAAGAAGATAGACAACTCAAACACATGCAGAAAGAGAGAGAAGGAGATTGGGAGGAAAGAGAGGGGGAAAGTGACAGGGAGAAGGAGAGAGAGAGGGAAAGGGAACATGACAAGGAGAAGGAGAGAGGGAGGAGAGAGAGAAAGGGAAAGGAAAGAAGGATTAGAGGAATGGAGGAGGGGAGAGGAAGATAGATAGATGGAGGAAGGGAGAGCGAATGACTGAGGGACAGTACGGACGAAGAAAGGAGTGCACGGGAGAGGAGGAGAGAAAAGAAGAGATAGAGACAAGTATGAATAGAGGGAGGAAGCGAGATGAATGGAGAAAGCAATGGAGGGAGATGGAGGTAGGGAGAGAGCAAGAGAAAGAATGAAACAAATGTCCTTGAGAGAGAGGAGGAGGAGAGAAGGTGAGAGAGAAAGAGAGATGGGGGTATGGGCAGGAAAAAAGAGGGATGGAGAGATAGAGAGAGTGGGGGTAAGAAAGGATGAGAGAATAAAACAAGCAAGAGAGGATGAGAAGGAGAGGAAAAGAAACAGAGAGACAGAGAGAGAGGCATAAAAAGCCTCGCCTTTCTGTTTGGTGTCATTGCACTAAGAGGGTTGCCAGGTTTGGAGACAGCAGCTGCACTTTGCAATCACATTTCATTTTATTTTCCAGCTAAACAAAATGACGCCTGTGACTCAGCCTCATCAGATCTTTTCACAGTTTCTCAGTCTGGGCCCTGACTGAACTGTCATCTGCCTAACGCACAACATGCCTGATTTTACACGCTTATTTATAGTCACAAGTTTAAAGGCGCATTGTGTCGCTTTTCTGGTGGAGGGTTTGTCACCTGCTTGTTTCTATGGACATGTCATTTCGCTGCCTGGAATGTTCCACACACTGCAAAAAAGGCCTATCAAAAAATAAGAAAAAAATACCAATTTTGAGGAAAAAATTGCCTATTTTAAGTGAAATTATCTGCCAGTGCAGTAAGAAATTTTCACTTACCAAGTTTTCTTAAAACAAGATGAAATACGAATCTTATTCTAAGCAGAAAACATGAGTTTCAAGTATTTATGGCAAGATTTTTCACCTTATTGGTTTGAGAAGGAAGTTAAAGAGGCTTAACCTGGCTTGATTTAATATAAAAAGTGCTTAGAATAAGTTGCAATATCGAGATAAGATAAATCAGGATGGAATATCTTGAAATAAGTTAAAAAAAAAAAATCATCTTATTAAGTTAAAAAAAATCTTGAAATTGGTCTTTTAAGAGGAATCTGCTTAATTCAAGTCAGTTTAACTATGCTAGAAAATCCTTTTTTGTAGTGCAGTGTGATATTAAACAGCTCTGCCTTACATTTATTCAATGACTGGTGGTTTTATAGTTTATTTATTTATTTATCTATTTATTTATTTATATTTACGTTTAAAGAGGAATAGCCCCTTGAGATGTACCATCTGGTTTTCAAAGGGATCGTCTAGTTGAGCAGTTTGGCCACAGACAGCAGTGCCATAGTAAACATAATATCCAACATTATGCAAACAAATGGATACAAACTCACACACACTGGTCCACACGCATGCGCACACACACACCAGCTCTCATAGCACCCCCACCCAAGACAAAAATCAATTACAGTAGTGAAATACAAAAAATAAAAATAAAAAATAAATAGAAATGAGGTAATCACAATAATAATAATAATAATAATAATAATAATAATAAAATAAAAATAAATTATAGCTCAAAAATACTATGAAAAAGAGACATTCAGACTGTGAGCGGGGTCGCCTCTCCACAGACCTGACCTGTAACTTTGTCTGGGTTGCTCAATACCAAAGCAATAACATATCCACAGAGCAAATCATTTGATGCACCCTCCACCAGAAGAGTTACACAATGCACCTTTAAATAGATTCATTTTTAAGACATTCATGTCATCTACTGTTTTTACTATTTTTTTCACTGCTGTTTTTGTTAAAATATATGTAGGATTTCTTTTATTTTTATACATTTTTTGTCATTAAATTCAGAATCAGAAAACGTGTGTGAATTTTGTTTGTGAGAAAAAATGCTTAGGTAGAATGTCCTTTGGCAATGATATAAAACATGAAACAATAAATAAAATAGTAACAAAACTATGGTAAAATAAAACATACAGTACACAAAAAAGGTTCAAAAGAGAAAATACATTTTGACAAAATATAACTGCGTTATGAAATTAACAGACTCAAATGTTTCCACAATTTGTCATAATGTCAAAATTTTAAACTGAACAATACCAATGATTGTTTTTATTGTGTATGTGTATCAAAGCCACACACTAAAAGTATATGGGGCAAATGAATTTAGCACCATCTGCTGGATCGTAATTGCAATTGCATGTGTGTAATTTTCTCAGATACTTCTTGAGTACAGAGGACGGACCAAAGAGAAGACACCTGTACAGGTAAATGTGTTCTTATTTTCAGACCCTTAATGAAATACTTCAGTTTCAGGATCAGTTTTCAATAAAAAAAAATAAGTCATAAATAAATAAATAAATATTGTTGTGTCATTTTATTGCTTCTTGAAGTGCCGACACGTCCGGCTCTTTTAACCGCCGCTGTCTGACCTGTTCACTCCCGAACACGTGTGGATACGTGAGCGGATCCTTCAGCCTGAACATGAGCTACTTCCTGCTTGAATGCAAAGGTACAACTACTACTACTACTACTACTACTACTACTACTACTACTGCTGCTGCTCCTACTACTACTACTACTGCTGCTCCTACTACTACTGCTGCTCCTCCTCCTCCTCCTCCTCCTACTACTACTACTACTGCTGCTCCTACTACTACTGCTGCTGCTACTACTACTACTACTACTACTACTACTACTGCTGCTACTACTACTACTACTGCTGCTGCTACTACTACTGCTGCTACTGACATATTTAGGTTGAGAACACTCTGTTCCACCTTGTGATGTCATGTAGTGGTAGTTTTTGGGTTAACAGCTCCTTTAACCTTTTGTTGAGTAGAGAAGAGCCCTAAATATGCAAGATTTGTGTGTCAAACGTGTGTGAATGAAACAAAACACAACTCCAGGTCTGTTTTTAATGAGCAAACAACATTATAACATAGATCATAACTTGTACAATTTACATTTGATTTTCCTTTATGTTTTTAATTGGCGCCGACCTCTGCCTTGGCCCTCACTCTTCACACGCGTTACTTTATAATTAATATTTCACAAGAGGGTCTTATTGAAACATATTTAATCTGTACACTCCTCCTCACCAATGTGTAAATGCAGCGATCCCCCTGAGTGGTGGTGGAGAGGTGGTGTGTTAAAAGCCAATGCTGTTCTAATTATACTTTCAAAATAACATGTTTAATTAACCTAACCTTGCGCGAATGCAGGATATGATTAAAAAGTTTGCTCTGAAGTTTGCCTCAGTTTCAGGATTTGCTCTTAAATGTGATATAGTCTGTGCAAAGGAAGTCGGCATATTTTTATATTTTATTTATAAGAGGTGTTGGTGATCGAAAATGTGTCAGACATTTTGTGAAAAGTGAAATGTCAACACTGTCACTGTCAGAGGGAATGGCTTTTCTGTGGAGGATACACTACCTGCTTGTCTCCATGGAGATGTTGTTTGCCTGGAGTGTTCCACAGTAGCTTGTTTTTATTGATACTTTGCTGGTGTTATCAACGTTCCCGCTAACTGCAGGCACTGCTCTGTTTGAAGCTCTGTTGCTCAAGTTAGATGTTAATTTGGGCTTTTTTTAAACTGCCTTAGCTGGAACAAACACTTCATCATTCTCAGTTTTTGGTGAAAATCAAAAACCAAACACTTTTTTTTTTTTGGAGCTTTCAGACTCATCTTAACAGAAAAATCTTGTGTGGCAGTATCTCAGTTGGTAGAGTGTTTGTCCACGGATCCACTAATATGAAGGTTGGCGGTTCGAATCCCGCTCTTGACATAAACATCATCAGTTGAGCGGTCAGATCCAACGACCCACAGGTTGGCAATGTGAGTCCAGCTCCCACAGATGCTGTTGTTGTGTTCTTGGGCAAGACACTTAACCCACATCTCCCCCAATATCTGTGAGGTGTTATAAGCGCTATAGTGGCCACTCGTTTATCGCGGGGGTTACGTTCTTAAAAAAATCCGTGAAGTATTTAGCTTTATTTTTACAATTAGTATATATGTTTTAAGGTTATAAAAACTTAGTTGTTGGCATTGTTTTTATTCTTATACATAGAAATGCCCCCTTCAATTATGCAGAAGACAATGCGTGGATTCTCTCTTAGCCAATCAGAACATAGAACACAATGCACATTTATATATTGTAAAAAAAAAAAAATAATAATAAATTGCACACAAAAAATCAGCAAAACAGCGAGGCCACAAAAGGTGACCCACATTATAGTGAGGGACGACTATATATAAAAATGTGTGCATTGTATCACCATGGTAACTGCTGAAAATTTCTCCATATATACTAGTACATACAGGAAGAACACCCCCAGCACTGAATGAATTAGAGTTTATTGTTTTCATTGCTTATAAATATCTTGAAAATATCTTGAAATCATTGGTGAAAAGTTACATGAACCTTTAAAACACTGCATTAAAACCTACATTTATAATATACTGAAGATGATGGTATTAAACTACATGCTTAAGGGAAATAACAATGACTGATTTCTATGTTTCTTTCAGGTCCAGACGTCCCATTTGTGTCCATATTCAAGACTCAGATTGATGAAGATGCACAGGATGGAGAGAGTGAGTATTTTATATTGAGCCCATAGTAGTACAATGCAATAGTTTTAGTTATAGTTGTAGAAATAGTAGTAATAGTAACATTATAACATTGGGAGTTATTGCTGTCTTAAAACGAGCATGTAATGGAGCTAATCAGTGACCGCCCATTTCCAGGTTTATAAAATCAATTTCTCACTCATTTTTCCTATAGACTTTTGGGGGGGAAAAAAGATCATTTTAAGAGTTTGAACTCTAAATGGGGTAATCAGTTATGTGGTAAGGTGTGAGTGAACATTAGACACACAGTATAATTTATAATGCATTTCTGAAACATTATAAATCACAATTAAGAAAGCTATTTTTAATTTTATTTAGTTTTTATTTCATTTTCTTTGGACTCAAAATTATCAGGCAATGGTCTCATGCCTTTAAATTTGTAATATGTGAAATGAATATCCACATTAAAAAGACTATGGGGAAAATGAAAAGGAAATGTACTTCAGGGCCCTCGGCAGGCTGATAATATGTTAGATGTACATTGGTTAAACTATGTAACTTTTCGGTGTGGGGTCTGTCACCTACTTGTTTCTATGGATACGTCATTGCTCTGTCTGAAATGTTCCACAATATGACATTAAACAGCTCTACCTTACATTAACTCAATTACAGGTGGTTTTATTGCTCAAAAATACCTGAAAAAACAGGCTTTGTGACTGTGAGCGGGGTCGCCTCTCCACAGATCTGACCTGTAACTTGGTCTTGTTTGGAATCCATGATGATAGAAAGGTTTAAAGCCATACTGTAAAACATACCAGACAAAGCAATAACATCTCCATGGAAAGAACATCCGACAGATCCTCTACTAAAAATGTTACACAATGCACCTTTAAATAAAGTTGAAACAATCTGATTTTGTGTACAGGTATTGTAGAAGTTTACAGACTAGAAAACAATGATAACCTGAGGGAAATCCTGGACTCGATGCAGATGCCCACAGTGGAGTATAAGGAGGTCAACATGGACGACTACAGTAAGAGAACAGATACACAAACACTAAACTTAAGATAGAGAGTGATGTTTCACTGTTTTGTTTTAAATTACTTTAAATTACATATTATTATTATTTTGTTTTTGTTTTTCAGTCTTATCGATGCAGATTCTGAAACCCGCTGGCTTCATGGACACGTCTCACTATCCCCTCCTGCTGCTCGTGTGAGTGAAACCAAACATGACTCACTAAGATTATTTACATTAGATTTACATTTAGATTAAACACATACAGACACGTTCTCTGAATTATGTTAATGCAAGTGTCTATGAAAGACATTATAAAAACAATGGCTGGACTAAACATTAGTTCAGTTGCTGATTTCAACCTGATTATCCCACTTTGTCTCAAAGGAGATTATTGCTTTATCTGGAACAGAGGTGTCAAGTTGCAGTAAAAAGTACTGCTTTTGGTCATTTGGGCCAAATCAGCAGAAAGCCCGAGGGCTAAGAAAAATAGGTCTGAGAGCCTCATTAGTTTGGACATGTGTGTCCTAGAATGTTCCACAATATGGCATTAAACTTTTGTTCAAAGACAAGCAGGTTGTACAGCACCTGGCAAAGTTTCAGATCTGGTCAACTGATGTTTTCCAAGGGATTTTCTTTGTGGAAAAATGCAAAAGAAAATAGATATACTGTATATCTTTAATGCCATGTGGTGGAACATTCCTGGCATTGCAATAACATTTCCATGGAAACAGGCATTTGCCAGCCCCCACCAGTGAAGTTACACAGAGCACTTTTAAAGTACGTGTTGTAGTAGTACAATCCATACATTTGATCCTTCACTTGGCCTGTGTTTCTCTGGTGTTGTTTTCCTGCAGCGATGGGACCCCTGGTGGCCAGTCGGTGTCAGAGCAGTTCCGTCTGGACTGGTCCACTGTTCTGGTGAGCAGTTTCGGGGCGGTGGTGCTCCGTGTGGACGGCAGAGGCAGCGGCTTCCAGGGAACCAACCTCCTGCATCGGATCCAGAAGAGACTGGGAATATACGAAGAACAGGACCAGAGGGACGCTGTCAAGTGAGTCTGATCATAACAGAGGAATCGTGGAGATTTACAGGTCAAACTTTTATGTTACTATGGACACTTAATAAAGCATGAATTAAAACTTAAAGGAGATGTATGTAGCCTGCGCTCTTACCCATAGTTTGTCTCTCAGAACAAATCTCAGAACCTGCCGGGGTTTAGGTAGTGACCGTTCAGATCAGAGGCCAGTGGCATTTTAGGTTTAAACACACTGGATTTCAGCACTGAACCTGGCAACCCAAATGAAAGACTTTTGGTGAGGCTCGTTCTGCTTTCTGTCTGGATAATCATCTTGAAAACCAAAATTATACCATAAATAGTTTTGTTCTGTTTTGTTTTTGTAATTAAGAATAAATCAGGATTGATTTGAACATGATTACCTCATATCTAGTGATGCAGATAAGTCACATTTATGAAATTTTAAATCAAAATGGAGATAGGGAGCTTTCGGTGCCGCATAGTCCATGGTAAAAAACAAAAACAACTAAAAAACAATTGCAACTCTTGGATATGCTTATACATAAATCATTAGTACACTTCTCTAACCCACTGAATTAATAATTATTTTGCTTTTATTATAGTTTGATGTTGAGAGAGCCCTACATTGACAAGACCAGGGTTGGAGCTTATGGCAAGGTAAACTTCCCTACTTGCCTATTCATACCGTGCATTGCTTTGTTTGCTAACTGAATAGCATTACCATACAAATGTGGCCATATCCTTTGCTTTCTGCCTTAAAACCTAAACATATTTGTGGTGGATAGGAATACGGGGGCTACATCACCAGTCTGCTCCTGAGCGCTGGAGAGGGGTCGGCAGTTAAGTGTGGAGCTGTTCTCTCTCCCATCACGGACTTTGAATTATACGGTAAGAGGTTGGTGCACTAGCGCTGAATGCTAAGTTTGTTTACTCATAAGTTGTAACAGAGAGACACCACAGCTCACGTTGTTAGCAAACAGACGGGCTGTGAACAACAGGCTGTGTGTAACAAGATATGATGATTGTTTAGTTCAGCATGGAGCAGGTAGAGCTACAGTATGCACTGAGATATTTGGGTGTTTGAGTAGTGGTAGTAGTAGTTGGATTGACCTGACCAGCCAGAACCACATGCTTTGAGAAATCTGTACAAAGACAAGTGAATCTGGAGGCGTATCCTGTCTCCCTGATTTCAGAGGGCGTCATTGACAGGTGGATTAACAAATTAGAGAGACACATGCTCCGTTAGCGTAAAAAACATGGCAGTTTACAGCTACCTGCTGGTGCACAGAGTCAGGACTAAACTCGGGGAGTCAGAGTTTCAGATTCTTGCAAAACCTGGAACAGTCTCCCTGAAGGCGTTAGACAGGTCTCTACTCTGACGCTGTTTAAATCCAGGCTTAACGATATTCTTCTTAGTTGTTCATATGACTGAAAGGTTTTAATTTTTCATTCCACACTCTTCTCTCTAATTTAATGTCTCTTTCTCTTTTTAATTTTATGATGATTATTTATGTTTTCATTTGTTTGTATTGTGATTTTAATGTACTTCTTATTCTGTAAAGCACTTTGAATTACTTTGTGTACGAGCTGTGCTAGACAAATAAACCTGTCTTGCCTTGCCTTGCTTTATGAGAATTTTTGAGAGGAGATGTCTTCTGCATTTGAGAGACATAGAGCTGTGATTGGATCGTCTCAAATTCGGACAGAGGTTTTTCATGTTCCCTGTTGGATTCGAACTGAATGTAGAAGGGACTGGCGGGTCAGGTTCAATCAGCTGATGGCTCAATATCTACTATACCTAGTGTATACTTTAGTCTTGTCCTTGAGCAAGACTTAAATCCAGTGTCAGTGTGTGCTTTTGTATGAAATAAAGTGCGGGGAAAAGAGTGGAAATTGATACTTTGCACTGACATCTCTGGTTGTCATCTATGTGATGCATGTATCAGAAATGTGTTTAGGAATTAACATGGTGACACAATGCACACATTGGCAAACACAAATAAAAAGTTTTAAGATTATCTGAAAACTCATAAGGTCACATATGTGTAGAATCCCTCAGTCGTTCAGGTAGAATCCATGTCAAAGGGTAAAATTCAATTTGTCAGCTGGACAAGAGTTTTTGGTAGAAGACGTTTCGCCCTCATCCAAGCTGCTTCTTCAGTTCTGGTCAGCTTGGAAGAACCTACCCTTTGCCATCAGGTTACATAGTGCATCTTTCAAGAGCCCATATTACGCTATTTCTGATCTATGTTATTATGTTGTTCCCTCATCAGAAACATACCTTGAGTTCAGTTTTGTTTTGTTTCATTCACACAGGTTTAACACACAAATCCTGCATATTTAGGCTTGAGTTCTTCTCTCAAACAGAAAACACTCTGTTTTGTATGTGTGATGTGACAAGGAAACAACATTATAATATAGATCAGAAAATAGCATAACATGGGCCCTTTAAGGAAGATTCTATTTCTATCAGACCCCCCTGCAGTGCTGCAGACCCTTACAGACTTGTCATAGCATAGGATAGCGTCAGACTCCTATTGCAAATGAGAGGGACCGACTGCAGCTCCCAGACTGAAGAATATGGAAATGGGAGAATATATTTGAATAAAAAACACCAGAAATTCGTAAATTGACTGTCTCTGAAATCAGAAAACCCCATTTAAATGACAGGGGATGGTGGTGTGTATTCAGAATAATGATCTAAATGAATGTGTTTTGTCCTCTACAGCATCTGCGTTTTCAGAGCGGTACCTGGGCCTCCCCAAACCAGACCCAAGAGCATATACTGTGAGAGACTTTACTTTTAGCATATCTTTACCAAACTTCATACTTTTACCTTCACTTTTAGACTTAAATTAGTTGCAGTAGTTGTAATAGCCGTAGTAGTAGAAGTAGTAGTAGTAGTAGAGTTTTTTTGCATATATTTACAGAACCTCATACTTTTACCTCAAACTTGATTGAATTAAATGAGTAGTAGTAGTAGTAACAGTTGTAGTAGTAGTAGCAGTTGTAGTTGTAGTAGCAGTTGTAGTTGTAGTTGTAGTAGTTCATACTTTTACCTCAACATGTATTAATTAAATGAGTTGTAGTAGTAGTTGTAGTAGTAGTAGTATTTTTTTTTTACTTTTTTGCATAAATTATTTACAAAATGTCATTCTTTAACCTCAACATATATTAGTTAAATTAGTTGTAATAGTAGTAGTAATGACAGTACTGCAGTAGCAGCAGCAGTAATAGTAGCAGTAGTAGTAGTAGCAGTAGCAGTAACAGTAATAACAGTAATAGTGGTGGTAGTAGTTGTAGTAATAGCAGTAGTAGTCCATACATTTATCTCACAATTTATTAATTAAATTAGTTGTAGTAATAGTAGTAGTAGTAGTAGTAGTAGTAGTAGTAGTAGTAGTAGTAGTAGTAGTAGTAGTAGTAAATGTAGTGTAGTAGTAGTAGTGGAAAACTATATATTACATAATAACAGTCGAAACCAAAAACTTCCGAGTAGTTTTTATTGTTCTGTAGTTTTAGTAGCAGTAGTAATTTTCATTTAATTTTCACATATTCAAAATTCAGTAGTCGTTACTACAGCTGCTATAAATAAATAATACTATTACAGTTGAAGTTTGATTAGAGCTGCTTTGTACCTCCTCATATTTTTACATAATTTTTTGTGTAATTTCTGGTCTCCTGTTTTCTCAGATGGCCAATTTGGAGCACAGAGCGTCTCAGTTCATGGACAACAAGTTCCTCATTATCCACCCCACGGCCGACGGTAGAGCCTGTGCTTTTCTGTGTGATTTTTAGCTCCTCCCTCTGCGGTATTTTACAGTGATAAAAGTTTTGGATGCACCTGCTGCCCTATTTAAGACAACAGCATAAAACCAGGCCAACGAAGTATAAAGTTTACTGAGCACTATGAGGATACAAGTATTATCACCTAAACCAGGGGTGTCAAACTCATTTTGGTCCGGGGGCCGTATGCAACCTACTTTGATCCCAAAAGGGCCGGATCAGAAAACTCAGTTCTCTCTTCAAGTTATCGTATTTTTCTCCGTGTCTCGTAGTGGTGTTTAAGATTATATTCCTCGAGCAACGCCACTTGTTCCAAACACACTGAGCACAGATTTCCCATTCACCTCTGTCAACAAATAAGAATTAGACTATTTTTCTTGGGAAATCCTGAACTCAGCATCTGCTTTTCTCATTTTTTGACATTTTGCTGATGAGGGTCACGGTCGACAGTCAAAACGATCATCCTTTAAGAGCGTTTGGAAAGAGGAAAGTCTTCATTTGTGCTGCTCTGGTGGGAGTCGCAACGTACAGAAACGCCAGAGACGCTGCTATGCTAAACGGTGCAGAAAATTAACAGAAAAATCTGAAAATTTTAAGTATTTTAATAGAAAAATCAGCCGAGGGCCAGATTAAAGGTCTTGGAGGGCCGGATCTGGCCCCCGGGCCGCATGTTTGACACATGTGACCTAAACTATACTGCATTTCATTTACATAGCCAGAAAAATAAGATCACTAGAATAATCTGATAACCAAATTATTAGGGTTATTCGGCACCGACACTGAAAAAAATTTGATGGATTGGTTATCAACTTCCAAATATCGGTTTATTCGATATCTTTTCCAGAGATATAACAGGACCATTTACTGGCTGTGATCTGTTCATAAAGTCTCATCATATTTGAATTTTTATTTACACAAAGATGTTCAGTAGTTACTCCAGAGATAAATAACAGCTACACAACACATTTGGATCAGTTGTTTGAAAGAATTAAATAAAATGTTTAGTCTCTGCACTGGTTGAGATCGGGAATCAGCCGATACTTGAGGCTATAGTATCAAAATCAGTATCGGAACTGAAAAAGCTGGATCAGCGCATCGCTACAAATAATTACACTTGACTTTGGTGTGTTTATATGTGATAAAGAAAAAAAGAAATATTTTAATTTTCAAAATGAAACACAGTGTTTAAATTTAATAGAAATAGAAATTTATTAGACAACCACCGTATAAGGTATAAGGTGTTTGCCGCTGCTGCCATACGTAATTTAACAGTATTTCTGTTTCCTAAAATATCTTTTTATGTTTCTATTATGGTTAATCCGCCAGTAAATGCAAGATCTTTTTATCAAAATGATATCTTTAATACTAAAATATAACTATTGTTGCTATTCATAAATTTTCAAGTTTAATGTTTTACAAAAATGACACCAAAGTCTCCTCCAAAGCAAGTCTATGGGAACAGTTACAAACTATTTGGAACTCAAAAGCAAAAGAGACATAAAAACAAAGCTGCTCACACGAAATACTGACATTTTTGTTTTTTGTCAACAAGGATTATTGTTACAACACTATAACATGACTTAAAGCTCACAAGAATCCTTTTTGTGTAATATAGGACCATTAAATTAGAAGAGCTCTCGATATAAATACTTAGAGTTTTTTTGCTGTTAAAAGTTGCAGCTGACAAGTTATTTTTCTTTACTTAGACGTGACTACTGGACATTGCATTGTTACTGATGTGTATTTATCTGTGTATCTTCTGTCTTCCAGAAAAAGTGCATTTCCAGCACACGGCAAAATTCATCTCCCGACTCATAAACGCAAAGGCCAACTACACTTTACAGGTGAGTGGAGCCTCTAGTACCAACATAATATAGTAAAATAACCTGCTATGATCTACACTGGCTCTGGATCTGTGTTAAACTCTCCTCCCCGGGATTCTCAGCTGGAGCATGACTGGTCCAATTTACCCACAATGCACCCCTGCTCTGCCCACTGTTTAACTGAGCCTGTTTTTGACCTACATGGAGGTGACTGGCAGATCAAATGTCCCCAAATGCCCTCCTGGTATTTGCATATGTTTAATAATGATATGCTTAATTTTTTGTGGTATTTTTTGCAAAGAAACATTATTATTTTCCATAAGCCATGTTAAAATGTTGTTACCTGATCAGAAACATACCTGGACTTGTGTTTTGCTTCATTCACACATGTTTGAGTCACTCTTTTTATTAGTCTGTCCACATTTCTAAAACTTTAAATGTTTTGTTCCACCTTGCGATGTCCTGAAGCAGTATTTTTTTTACCTTTAGGTCAGTAGAGATTGTCAAAATGATTCTAGTGAAGGTGTATTGACTTTAAAAACACAGTGGAGCACTTCCCGTATTATCATCACAAGGTGGAACAGTGTGGTTTCAGTCTGAGAGAAGAACTCAGTCTAAATATACAAAATTTCTGTGTTAAACATGCGTGAAAGAACAAAAAACACAACCCCAAGTGTTTGTGATGAGGAAACATTATAATATGGGTCCTTTAAATATTATTGGACTATAAAATGTGGTGTTGTTATCTGAAACCCAGCACTACATTAGATCAAAAATATCTTAGCTGTTGTAAAAATAAAGAAATACCTGAATAAATAAATAAAAATAACTACAAATGGTGATAAAACATTAAAATTAAGTAGCAAAAATAGCAAGGACTGGTGTCAAATAAGACAAAAATAAAATGTCTAATTATTTGTAATCGTTTCGTGTTTCAGATTTACCCAGACGAGGGCCACTTCATCCGCAGTGAAGCCACACGGCAGCACCTGAGTCAGTCCTTGGTCAACTTTTTCGAGGAATGTTTCCGACTCCCAGAACGCATTTTTGAGGAGACGCTGGAAGAGGAAAGCGAAGACGAGGTGTGAAAATACTGAACAAGGAATCTCTACCTACGCCCTTTGCTCTACCCACCTACACACCCAAGCACAATACCGGATCTCCACGTCAAGTATATGCAACTTCTATCTGTTTGTCCCACCATTTTCAGTGCATTTGGGCTCCTTTGGGTCAAGACTGCTTTTCTTGCAGACGATAAATCCGCCGTCTTTGCTTCAGTATTTCAGATCATCTCATAGAGGCTATACAGAGAGCCCGACAAAGACTTGGTAACCCTAAACCTGGATATTTTGAAATGAAACTACCAACTGTGCAGGAAGGAGGTCTTTTTTAACCAATGGACTATCTCCTAGAAAGCGAATGACTTTCTAATATCGGATTAAGGAGTAAAATCAGAGCACACTGACTGCAGCTTTCTTGTACATAAATAAATAAACTTGAAAAGGATGCGGACTTTGTATCCTCAGAAGAAAATGTAACTATTTTTAAAGTTGTGACGAACTTCTTCTTCTCATGTTGGGCTGTGGTTGTGTCTTGTTTTTATGTAAAATAGCACACACACATCGACATACAGGCCTATCTTGGTAAAGCTGCATTGCGTAACTTCTGCTTGTCGTCATGGAGATGTTTTTCTCTGTCTACAATGTCCCAGGGTACAGATTAAACCTATCTATCTCAAGGGAGACAACTACAGGCTGCTTTACAGGTCAGATCTGCGCAGAGGCAACCCTATTCATGAAGAAAATTGCTGTATTTTGGAACATTCCAGGCAAAGCAATAACATTTCCATGGAGACAAGCAAGTGACGCACCTCCGGAAAAGTTGCGCAATGCACTTTTAATTAATTTTGCCCTAGCCTGGTTTATTTAAGTTAATTTCACATCTGTTTAGACATTACATTTCACTCACTGTGCCTTAATGTGCAATCATCTCTATACGTTAAGCTATTGTTTTTGAAAAATTGTATTATATCTGTGTAAGCATCTCAAATTTTCCTAAATGTTAAGAAAATTTGTTTAATCAGGCATTTAGAATTTTATCCCCCTTTCAGCTGTTTCCATGATAACAAATGCTTAAAATGCTGTGTCCAAAATCACTAATGAGACCTTAGACAACTGATGTATGTGTTTGTAAAGTAATATTCAGTACTGGAAAGTGTCAAAGTATTAAAGAATTTTCCCTTTTTTTTTACTACACATGTGCTGAACCAGTGCTAGCCTTGAAACTTTAAATTTGAACATTTTGGGTCAAATATTCACCATAAAATGTCAAATCAGGAGCCACTTCGGAGCCTGTTCTTCTGCATTGTGCCCATAAGCTTTTCCATTACAACTCCCCCTTGTGGTGATTCTGGACACAGCACGTACCCGTGTACAGACTGCATGCACTCTTGTTTGTAAGATTATGAACGGTAGGTGGTAGGAAAAGGACGCGTAAAGGGATTTTTGTAGTAAACTCTATAAATGGAAATCAGTATTAGACCCCAAGGCACTTTAGTGTATATGCGATGTGTGTTTTGGGGAGGCCAGGTGCAGTGCAACATATAAATATTACAAATTTCTAAAGCATTGTTTAAGTTTGTATTTTTCTACTGTTCAAATAGTATTAGTTTAAAGAGCCATTTGTGTTCCATACGTTTTTCCGTGCATGTCCAGATGGGGGCGCTCTCCTCTATCCCTTTGTTCTCTCTGTAGTTTTCTGACATCTTGAATGTTCTTGACTGGACTGCATTACCACATTTCCAGTAGTATATTGTGATTGAGATCCCAGTCTTGGTGTATAAATGTTATTCCAGTATAATTTTATTCTATTGAGAAAAGAAGATATTATCCGAGTGTTATCTGTGCATAAAGCATTTTGGACGTTTAACAGTCATTCCTCCAGTCGCTGTTTTGAGTTAAATGTGGACTTTATACAGTAAAATGTCTGAATTTCTTGCCAGTGATTTCAGAAATTTGTAATCCAAAGTGTAGGACGAGAACAGACTGTGGCATGAAGGTACATGTTAGAATAAAAAACAGATATTTTATCATCAATGTTTCAGACTTTTATTGGTTTGAAGGGTAAAAAACAAAGAGTTAGACCTTATTAAAACACACTGAACGGTCAATCAACAGGTCTTTTAAGTCAGTCTTTTTTTAGACTGAAATTTGTGAAAATTAAAGGTGCATTGTGTAACTTTGCTGGTGAAGCACCCGTCAAATGAAGATGTTATTGCTTTGTCTGGAATGTTTCACGGTTTGGTAATAAACTAAATAAACTTCTATTTTCATGGAGCCCAAGCCTGACCAAGTTACAGGTCAGATCTGTGGAGAGTCGACCTCGTCCACAGTCAGAATGCTTGTTTTTCTCTGCATTTTTAAGCTATAAAGGCACCTGTAATTGAATAAATGTAAGGCAGAGCTGTTTAATGTCATACTGTGGAACATTCCTGGCAGACCAATGACATATCCATAGAAAAAGCAGGTGATGGACCCCCAACCAAAAAGTTACATGTAGTGTACCTTTAAACTGTTATGCGCAAAAAAACAAAAAATAAAACAAAAAAACAATAGAATAGAAAACATAGCACAATATGGAGCTGTTAAGAAGTTATATCTTTAAAAGAAAATGGGATTTATGTTTAAAGGTATATTAATATTAAGCAAAATTGACTCTTGTTTTACCTGGAGCTGTGTTTTGTTTCATTCACATGTTTGAGTAATCCTTTAATATTAGTCTGTCTACATCCCCATATCTTAAAATGTGCAAAAAAATCTGCTTCACACTGTGACTTCATGGAGTTGTAGTTTAACAGCTACTTTTTACCTTCAGTTCAGTAGAGGTTGACAATTCCGGGACTGAAATCATCCAAATTATTCTACTAAAGGTGTGTGGAGTTTAACAATGCAGTGGAGCACTTCCTGTATTACCACATGACATCACAAGGTGGAACAGAGTGTTTCCATTTGAGAGAAGAACTCAACCTAAATATGCAGGGTTTGAGTATGAATGAAGCAAAACACAACTCCAGGTATGTTTTTTTGAGGAAACATTATAACATGGCTTAAAGTTCACAATAATCCACATATAGGACCCTTAAATACAAATTTTCTGTAGCCTTATATGTACTTTATTGAGTGCATTTGACAGTAAATACTAGCACGAGCAGGTGGTGTGCCCATGATGAGAAAAGTTACACAGGGCCCCTTTAATGGGCCAATATTATGCTGCTTAATGATCTGTTATATTGTTGTTTCCTCATCAAAAACATATTTTACTTCACTACATCTGAGAGCAGGTGTCTGTCTGTACTTTCTACTCCATGACTTTTGTAACAGGGCTGAAAAGTAAAAAGTACTTTTCATATGATTTGAGGGCTCATTTTTAGCAAATTTATGGCAGCATCTTTCCTAAAGGTTTTGAGTTCAAGTCCCGGCTTTGAGCAAACAAAAATATATAGCCAACCGAAAATACAAAAGAAAAAAATCAGTGTGTGAAATTGTGCAACTTTTTGCTTGTAAAGTACATGTTTTAACAGGTATTTTAATGAGTTTACTTAAAGAGTTTTATTTGGGTATTTTTTGCTCAATCTGTAGTTTTCCTCAGTGGTAGAACATAACAAAGTAGTAACGTACTATAGACCTACTCAAGTATAAGTTTGAAGTAGACGCTAAGTGGATACTTTTTACTTTACTTCACTTCTACATCTGAGAGCAGATACTTTCTACTGCACTACATTTTTGTAGGACTGAAAAGTAAAAGTTTTTTTTATTAGAGTTTGATACATGCTGCAAAAGCTGAGGAGTTATTTTTGATCAAGTTCATACTTTGAGCAAAAAAAAACAAACAACTAAAACAGTTAGATATATTGATTCAGTTGTTTCTGTTAAACAAAATTCAACACAAATCTGTATGCATTTAAAGTATTTTAAGATCTCAAAATCTGTGCAAAATACTTTTACTTTTTACTCCTTTTTAATACTTTAAGTCAATTTTTCATGTGACAGGCCTATGTTCACTGCATGAAGCACTCCATTTAGTTACTTAAGTAGCAATATAAGTACAAGCACAAGGGGAAAGATTACTCAAGTAAAAGTATCACATGAAAAAATCTATTTAAGTAAAACTATTGAAGTAGCTGCTGAGTACTTAAAGAGTAAAAAGTAAAAGTAATTTTTGAACAATTAAAGCATGAAATGTAGTTATTTTGAAAAAGATTTTAACTTATTTTAAGTGATTCAAATGATTTCTAAATTTTAATTTGTTTTTGTGTATTTGGTTTGCTCAAAGTCGGGATGAAAATCTCAGCTGGAGACCTCAGACCTCAAACTATAAAGAAGAGTATCCTACTATTTACTTTTTGGTCCAGATCTAAAATGTAGAAATTAGATACCTGCTCTCAAATGTAGTGAAGTCAAAATAAAAAGTAGCCTATCCACTGTAAAAGGTGGCTACTTAAGCAAAAATACAGATACCTAAAAATTAACAATGTAAAGAGTTTTTTCCCCCCTCCAATATTTGAACTTTTACTCAAATAAAAAAATGCCAGCAGATGGCGGTATTGTATACATAATAGTGTATAGCTTAGTGAAAGCGAAACTTTTTTATGACAAAATTCCTAATCGCTGCCATTTGAGGTTGTACTAATTCAATCGGTGTTTTTAATGCTTTTCTAATGGAAAATGGAGCTTTTTCTGTCCTCCTGCTTCCTGATCCTCGCGTTTGTACGAGGCGCCGAGAGAGAAGGTGAGATTACATCAATTAAAACAATGTAATGTACAAAAACAATACCACCTGCCCACATCCTAAGCTACTTTTAGCCTTGCTACCGCTTGCTACATTTAGCCTAGCCTAGTTTACAAAGTTTAAACTGCATCTAGGCAACATTTTATCATTTATGCAACTTGTATCACGACGCTAAACGTGAGCCACAGGCGATAACATTATACATAACATTATCAGATCATTATAGTTGATCTCCACGGTACGGGCTATTCTAGATGTATTTATAGACGTGTGCTTTTCTGTAGATCTCATTTGGAAAAACTCTAAAATAGTGTATAAAGTTGTGTGGTTTGCTCATGTGGGTTTTCCATAGCAGCCGATACCTGTGTTTTTATTGCATTATACTGCGAAACACACTTTGTTGTTTTATGTATTGTTGTGTTGTTGTATTGTTGCAGCGGTACCAGGACATGAAATGAGAAAGATCGAATAATGTGGGGATTTCAGCTTTCGTAAGGCATAAAAAGGAGCACATTAAACTTATATTATTATTATTATTTTTTTTAAAACAACAACAACAACAACTTGGATTTGGGACATTGAATGTGCAATTTTCTCGGCGTGGACAGATTTAAACCGTTTCAGGAGTAGAATAGTTTAAATTCATTCATAAAATGTTAAAAGCGGGAGGTAGAATATAAAACCAGTAGGAAAATAATATTCAAAGTATAAAATATGACATTTAAATTTAGGGAAGTCTGAGATTTCGGAAGATAACCCCTCTCTAATAATGTCACTCCAGAATTTCTTGGACACAGGACAAGTCATTTCATTTTTTCATTTCATTTATTTTGAAACATGTATCATTATGACAATAATATTTCACTTCAAGTGCTCTTTTTCGTACAGAGCAACCTGCATATCATCAACTTAAAGTGCACATGTTCAAAAGGGAACAGGGAGAAGCATAAGCTTATGAGCCCATCCATCCATCCATCTTCTTCCGCTTATCGGGGCCGGGTCGCGGGGCAGCAGTCTAAGCAGGGCTCCCAAGCTTCCTTCTCCCCAGCCACTTCCTCCAGCTCCTCCGGACGGACCCCGAGCGTTCCCAGGCCAGCCGAGGAGACATAGTCCCTCCAGCGTGTCCTGGGTCTTCCCGGGGCCTCCTACCGGTGGGACATGCCCGGAACACCTCCCGAGGGAGGGCGTCCAGGAGGCATCCGGACCAGATGCCCGAACCACCTCCAGCTGGCTCCTCTCGACGTGGAGGAGCAGCGACTCTACCTCGAGCTCCTCCCCGTGTGACCGAGCTCCTCACCCTATCTCTAAGGGGAGCGCCCGGCCACTCTGCGGAGGAAACTCATTTCGGCCGCTTGTATCCGCGATCTCGTTCTTTCGGTCATTGCAGAGCTCATGACCATAGGTGAGGGTAGGAACGTAGATTGACCGGTAAATCGAGAGCTTCGCCTTTCGGCTCAGCTCCCCTCTTCACCACAACGGTCCGATACAGCGACTGCATGCTGCCGACGCTGCACCGATCCGCCTGTCAATCTCACGCTCCATCCTCCCCTCACTCGTGAACAAGACCCCGAGATACTGGAACTCCTCCACTTGAGGCAGAGACTCCCCACCCACCCGGAGAGGGCAATCCACCTTTTTCCGGTCGAGAACCATGGCCTCGGATTTGGAACAGCTGATTCTCATCCCAGCCGCTTCACACTCAGCTGCAAACCGCCCCAGTGCTGCAGGTCCTGGTTCGATGGAGCCAACAGGACAACATCCGCAAAAAGCAGAGATGAGATCCTGTGGTCTCCGAACTGGACCCCCTCCGGCCCCTGGCTGCGCCTAGAAATTCTGTCCATAAATACAGTGAACAGAACTGGTGACAGGGGCGGCCCTGGCGGAGTCCAACATGCACCGGGAACAGGTCTGACTTACTGCCGGCACCACAGCTCCTGCTCCGGTCATACAGGGACCGGACAGCCCATAACAAAGGGCCCCGGACCCCATACTCCCCGGAGCACCCCCACAGGGCACCACGAGGGACACGGTCGAATGCCTTCTCCAAGTCCACAAAACACATGTGGACTGGTTGGAGCAAACTCCCATGAACCTCGAGCACCCGATGGAGGGTGTAGAGCTGGTCCAGTGTTCCACGACCAGGCCGAAAACCACACTGCTCCTCTTGAATCCGAGGTTCGACTATCGGCCGAACTCTCCTCTCCAGCACCCTGGCCTAGACGTTACCGGGAGGCTGAGGAGTGTGATTCCCCTGTAGTTGGAACACACCCTCCGGTCCCCCTTTTTATACAGAGGGACCACCACCCCGGTCTGCCAGTCCAGAGGTACTGTTCCCGACCGCCACGCGATGTTGTAGAGACGTGTCAGCCAAGACAGCCCCACAACACCCAGAGACTTAAGGTACTCAGGACGGATCTCATCCACCCGGAGCCTTGCCACCGAGGAGCTTTCTGACCACCTCAGTGACTTCGGCCAGGGTGATGGATGAGTCCGCCTCTGGGTCCCCAGCCTCGGCCTCCTCTTCGGAGGACGTGACGGTGGGATTGAGGAGATCCCCAAAGTATTCCTTCCACCGCCCGACAACATCCCCAGTCGAGGTCAGCAGCTCTCCCCCGCACTGTAAACAGTATTGGTGAAGGGCCGCTTCCCCCCTCCTGAGGCGCCGGACGGTTTGCCAGAATTTCCTTGGGGCCGTCCGATAGTCCTCCTCCATGGCCTCCCGAACTCCTCCCAGACCCGAGTTTTTGCCTCTGCAACCGCCCAGGCTGCAGCACGCCCAGCCCGGCGGTACCCGTCAGCTGCCTCCAGGAGTCCACCGGGCCAGTAAGGCCCGGTAGGACTCCTTCTTCAGCAGCGGCATCCCTTACTTCCGGTGTCCACCACCGGGTTCGGGGATTGCCGCCGCGACAGGCACCGCAGGCCTTACGGCCACAGCTACGAACAGCCGCATCGACAATGGAGGCCGAGAGCGAAGCCCACTCGGGCTCCATGTCCCCAGCCTCCCTCGGGATCTGGGAGAAGCTCTCCCGGAGGTGTGAGTTGAAGGCCACACTGACAGAAGGTTCCGCCAGACGTTCCCAGCAGACCCTCACGATACGCTTGGGCCTGCCAGGTGCTTTCCGGCTTCCTCCTCCGCCAGCGGACCCAACTCACCACCAGGTGGTGATCAGTTGACAGCTCTGCCCCTCTCTTCACCCGAGTGTCCAAGACACACGGCCGGAGGTCAGATGACACGACAACAAAGTCGATCATCGACCTCCGGCCTAAAGTCCTGGTGCCACGTGCACCGATGGACCCCCTTGTGCTTGAACATGGTGTTCGTTATGGACAAACTGTGACTAGCACAGTCCAATAACAGAACACCGCTCGGGTTCAGATCAGGGAGAGCCGTTCCTCCCAATCACCCCTCTCCAAGTGTCACTGTCGTTGCCCACATGGGCGTTGAAGTCCCCCAGTAGAACAACGGAGTCCCCGGTCGGTGCACTATCCAGTACCCTCCCAGAGACTCCAAGAAGGCCGGGTACTCTGCACTGCAGTTCGGCCCAGGCCGACACCACCGTGAGAGACCTGTCCCCGACCCGAAGGCGCAGGGACGCGACCCTCTCGTTCACCGGGGTAAGCTCCAACACGCAGCGGCTGAGCTGTGGGGCTATAAGCAAGCCCACGCCAGCTCGCCGCCGCTCCCCGCGGCCAACGCCAGAAATGGAGAGTCCAACCCCTCTCAAGGAGTTGGGTTCCCAGAGCCCAAGCTGTGCGTGGAGGTGAGGCCGACTATATCTGGCCGGTAACGCTCGACCTCCCGCACAAGCTCAGGCTCCTTCCCCCAGCGGTGACATTCCATGTCCCCAGAGCTAGTCTCCATGTCCGGAGATCTGGTCGCGAGGCCCCTGCCGACCGCCACCCAGAATCCCTCCGCACCCAACCCCTATGGCTCCTCTCGCGGGTGGTGGGCCCACCAGAGGGCGGCCCCACGTCGCTCCTTCGGGCTGGGCCGGCCGGGCCCGTGGGGAAAGGCCCGGCCAGCCTGGCGCTCGCCGGCGTGCACCCACCCAGGCCTGGCTCCAGGGTGGGGCCCCGGTGTCGCCATTCCGGGCGGCACGTAACTGGCCTCTGTATATTTATCATCATTCGGGGCTTCTGAACCGCTCTTCGTCTGAACCCTGCCCCCCAAAAAGAGAATGTTGATGACATCGGCTGCAAAGTATCTAAGTATTTCATGTCTTTCATTGCAGTCAAAAAGAGATGATTACATTACATACAATGTTACTCCGAACGGGCTCACCACTCCACCAATTTGACAGAGGACTCTCATGTGGACCTAATGAGCCCTTACTACATATATTTTCTGATCTATGTTATTATGTTGTTTCCTCTTCAAAAACATGCCTGAAGTTGTTTTGTTTCATTCACACATGTTTAACACACAAACCTGCATATTTAGGCTGAGTTCTTCTTTCAAATTGAAATACAGGAAGTGCTCCACTGTGTTTTTTAACTTCATACAACTTCACTACAATAATTTGGATGATTTAAACCCTGAAACGTCCAATCTCTACTCAGCTAAAGGTAAAAGGTAGCTGCTAACTTGAAAACTACAGCTACATGACATCACAAGGTGGTACAGAGCATTTTGAGCCTTGGAGATGCAGAGAAACTAATAATAAAGGATTACTAAAACATGTGAATGAAACAAAACACAACTGTGCTTTTGAGGGGGTAACAACATTATAACATGGTTGAAGGTTCACAAAAGTCACTTTAGTTTAATATAGGATCTTTAAATATTTTACTGATTGTACTAAGTCGTATTTTTGCTTGTTTTATTTCAGCCATTCCAGTGACCTGTCTTTCTGGACAACGCTGTATTTTGCCATGCCAGAACCAGAAAGGATTTTCTGAAATCATGTGGTCTAAAGATTCATTGGCAATACAGTATGTTCCCAGGAACTTCCATTACCGCGAGCACGAATCATACAGAAATAGGACCTCTCTATTTGAGCAAAAGTTCAGTAGTGGCAACTGCTCACTGGTAATCAACAACACAACGCTTAAAGACAATGGCGTTTTTAAGTGTTACACCAAGAACCAAAGTGAAGAGGAAAGTGTTTCATATTTCAAAGTTCAAGTGAATGGTAAGATAATACTATAATATGGATAAAACTATGTGATGTGTCATCTGACTGTATACATGTACAGAACCACACAAAAGTTTGGACACAGCCTCTCGTTCATTTTTTTATATATATGCTTACTACTTTCAACATTTTATATACATGCAGAGAACAACAAATATATGATGCAAGATGTACAGAATTATGGAAATATGTAGTAAAGAAAAAAAAAGAGTTAAACTCAACCAAAGCTCAAATAACAAAATACAGCTACTATTATTTTTTTGTGATTGATTTATCGCTGCAGCCTTTTAGATACTTTGCAATGACATTATGCTCTGGGTGTTCTACATGTATGTGTATGGCAGAATGTTCATCAGTTACCATGGCGACACAGTGCACACATTAGCAAACACCGCCACCAAAGTTTAATATCACCTGAAATCTCAGGATAAAAACATAAAAACAAAACAAAATGAACACCTTTTCAGGAGCCTGTGATCAATAGTAACGTCTCTAGTATTAGCCCAGTAAATGAGGTAAATTGGTGCACCGTCTTGCTTGCGCAAAACAGACGCCCACTGCATTCTAGGTATCACTGACAAGGGAAACATTTATATTCACATATCTTTACAATACAACGTATGGTCTTGCTGTTTAGAATTTGAAACTATTTCATTATAGCGACTTACCTTCCAATTTCACACCAACGGACTTCTTCCCATTCACACACCGTCTTCAGGGGGCGGGGTAACTTGGCAGATAGGCAGTAGAAGAGTTGGCGGGAGGGCCTGGCAGGCACCAGCCCAACTGTCAATCAGAGGCAAGCTACCAATAGAAATCCACCCTTTCTCCTCTTTAAGATCCCGCCCATCGCGTTCATTTGAACTTGCAAGCAAACGTTCTTGGTTTGCAAAAGATTTTGAGGTTCAAAACTTTTCGACTTGCAAACAAAACTTTGGCCCGCAATCAAAGATTTCACATTTAAAATGAAAGAAAATCAGAACTCAATCAAATATTTTTCCAGCTTAAAAATGTAAACATGTTTTTTTTTGTTTTCAAAGCTGTATATTTTGTTTGGATTTTTTTTCTTTGTTTGAATAAAAAAGGAACAAAACTACCCCCATACTAACTGGCTAATGCAATGTTATTTGAGAGGGACTTATTTAGCTGCACAAATCAGCTGACCTTTTGTAGTTCCAGCCTTTACGGTCACATTATGTTGCAATAAAGCTCAAATTGTCTAACAAAGCCTCGGACAGAGCAGAGCCTTCAGTTAGCATCACACCCTCAGGGAATGTTGATGACATCGGCTGCAAAGTATCTAAGTATTTCATGTCTTTCATTGCAGTTCCAGTGAAGGAGGTGGACATTAGGCGCTTAGGGGACTCTCTGATCTGCAGCTCCGAAGGGGTGCACCCCAAACCAGAGTGCCGTTGGTCCGACGACTTTTCAAACTCCAGTCTCACAGTTGATCCGGACGACCAGCGTCTCCACTCCATCAACTGTACCACTCCACTGCTCAGCAATGTCTCACAATACACCTGCACCATCAGCACTCTATTCAGCTCAAAGAGGGCCACCTATGTGCAGATGCGTAAGTCAGCTGCATTTATCAAACTACGAACAATAAGTTTTACAGTCACCTGATGAGAGATTACACTGTCCTGCAGTGGCCAAAGTTAAAGGTCCTATGATACACAAAATGGACTCCTGTGACTTTAAGACTTTTTACAATGTTGTTACCTCTTCAAAAACATACCTGGAGTTGTGTGTTTTTCATTCACATATGTTTGAGTAATCCTTTATTATTAGTCTGTCTATATCTTAAATGCAAAAAATACTTTGCACCTTATGATGTCATGAAGTGGTCATTTTTGAGTTAAGGGCTACTTTTTACCTTTAGTTCAGTAGAGATTGGCAGTTCCAGGGCTGAAATCATCCACATCATTCCAGTGTATGGAGTTTAAAAAACACAGTGGAGCACTTCCTGTATTACCGCATGACATCACAAGGTGGTGTGTTTTCTATTTGAGAGAAGAACTCAGCCTAAATATGCAGCATTTGCGTTTCAAACGTGTGAATGAAACAAAACACAACTCCAGGCTCCAGGTGTTTGTGAGGGGGAAACAACATTATAACATAGATCAGAAAATAGCGACATAGAGGCCCTTTAATTGTGATCTAAAATACCCAAATATAACATAAAGATTCACGGGCATAGATTAAAACCATTTAGCAGACAAAAGCACAGTATGTCTTTAACATTCTTCTCATGTTAACACCAGAACCTCAAAATACATGTTCTACAATACATGTGATTTTTGTTTTATCAGTTTTATTTTTTATCATATTTCAGATATTTCAGTCCTATTCTCTAATGTTAAAAGTGCACTGTGTAACATTTCTAGTGAAGGTTTTGCTTCCTGATGTCGTCATAGAAATGATATTGCTTTGTCAAGAAAGTTCCACAGTATAGATTAAACCTATCTAGGGAGACAAACAGATTACAGCACTACGCTACATTACAGTTCAGGGGCTTCGTTTATAAAGGACTTTTCCTGAACTCGTGCGTACTCCTAGTGGCCACACAAACTCCAGATTTGGTAAAACCTCCGTGTGCAGTCCGTGTGCTTCATAGATTTCACCAGCAGCTAGAATCTGGCAACGTCACGCCCTCTCTACACGTCTGCTTTACTGTAAAAGACGCATGCAAAGTGAATCGTGAATGAGCTTCACCTAAACATGAACCGATGATCAGTGGGTTTGACCAAGAGGGACGTCCCCCCCTCCACAGAGCAGGTCAAGTCGGGACCAGCAGAGCCATTATTGTGTCCTTTATCTATCCGAGTGGTTCTTAACCTGGGTTCAATCGAGCCCCAGGGGTTCGGCGAGTCAATCTCAGGGGTTCAGCAGGGGTCAAGACTCACATCCAAATCATATGATTCGTGATGACACGCCCTGTTTGGCCGTTATTGGCTGTAGGAAATTTTGTGCGCGCAATAGTTTTGTGACTGTCGTGATGGTGTCGTGTAATTTCTTTCTTAAAGCAGAACTAACTAACTTCAGTGATAGAGCTCCCCCTACGGGTCAGTTTACTCAAACTGCATAAGTATAACAATGATATGGGCATTGCTTATAAAACTTAGTGTCAATAACAATATCGCCAGGTCTGTGTTGCTCTTGGACTCTTCTCTTTCCTTGAGCTCTGCCATTCTTCAAACGCCTTCCCCAAACCTACTCATGTGTGAGCTCGGGCTCTGTCCGATTCACGCTTTCTTTTTCTTGCGTCCTCGGCCATGGCTCCTCACACGTAAACACCAAATATTTATTCCTGCAGTGAACTGTGTACAGCGTCAGTACGGGGTGTGTGGCTCTGTTAGCTGTGTGTAGCTGAAGTGTCGTAGAGCAGTTTGGCTCTCGTGAGAACGAGAATAGACCCTGAGAGCTTGATTCAGGTCGGTAGGAGCCAAGTTGCATGTGTGGTTTTTCTGCTCAGAGGGGGGCACCAGGGAAGCCTTCAAACACCCCGAAATGTCATATGTGACCATCAGAGGGGCTTTCAGAGACATTTAATTCGGTAAAAAAGTTACCTAGTTCCACTTTAATATTTTCTCTTCATACTAATTTTGTCGAGCCAAAAAAAGAAAGAATATGTGCAATATGGATTCACATGTGTGCACCAATAATATGTGTGTGTGTGTATGTATATGTGTATGTATGTATGTGTGTGTGTGTGTGTGTGTTTAGGTATATATATATATATATATATATATACACACACACACACACACACCTATGTATTGAATTTGAAAAAAATTGAAAAAAACATTATTATTTTTCCAATTAAGAAGGGTGAATGCGCATATGAAACTAGTGGGGTTCAGTACCTCCAACCACTGATCTATCCAGAGTCCATTTGAGCTCCATGTTACACAAAAGTTTGACTCAGGTTCAGTCCGTTCGCTTGGTGTCATGTGCATATTCGGGCGACTATGGTGCTCAGTGCAAAAAGACAAAAGTAAAAGTGTTGGAGCAGCGTTTAGTCTGAGTGCTTCATTAAACCAAAGCCTTGCTCCTGTGCTGCGTCCGAGGGAAGAGTTTTTTCTCCGGTTTGCTCATTATTTCATCCTTTCTGTTGAGTCACAGCCTCAGACTGTGGTATATATAAATTGTACAGAATAATTTGTGGAATAAACAGCCCTTCTCCTTGTTTTGGCTAAACTCTGCTTAAATGTTAAAATCTGAATGGAATTATTTTATATACATGCATTTTCCTGATAAAGAGTGTCGCTTCCCCGTGTCTCCAGACTACAGAGCGTATGGCAGGGTCCTAACTGTTTTTTTTTGTGTGCCTGTGTCCAGCTCGTATCACTGTCTCTGGGACCACAGCTTTACTCCCCTGTGCCCCCTCCTCATCTCCAGTGAAGAACGTGAACTGGACCTTCAACCACAGTGAGACCATCCTAACCCAGAGCACACGGGGGCAGGTGGTGTCTGAGAGCTGGAGACCGTTTGTGAAGAACGTTTCTGCATCTGGAAACCTCAGCTTGGAGAACTTAACCTTACATCAACAGGGACAGTTCACCTGTGTCACCAGCACTGATACAGAGACCTACACCGCCATCACGTGTCTGGAGATTATAGGTACGTCTGACTACAACCAGGGTCACTACCGGTCACTCTTTTGGTTTCCTGCAGCCATTTAGGCCCCTGTCTCTTGTCCCACTTATTAGATCAAGTCCCACCTGAGCCCACATTAAGGGGAACCAGAACCACATTGAAGGGGTATTTTACTTCTGTGGGGTTTTAATTGCTAACACTTAGCACATTCAGATCACCATGTTACCTTCTGTTGTTTTGAAAATTCGATACACAGCTCACAATATCGATTCAATTTCGTTATGTTTTAACGTTAATGTTCAAATTTTTTCTGATAATGAGAATAATATAATAATATGATATTAATGAAACAATACATACATTACGTACAGTACATTACAGTACAACTATTGTACTGCTGTAGTTTATATGTGAAGTGTTTTAGTTCATTTGGTTCAATTTGGTTTACAGCTCAGGATTTTTATTCAGTGAAAATAAGAACAGTGTTTTCTCAGGCTATTTTACATTTTATAACGTAGCCAGTCTGCTCTTAGTATAGACTACTAGGGGAGTTACTATCAGACTTTATCTTTTTTGATGATGATTTGATTTGATTTCTTTTCCTCCTGAGTCTCACTACATTCACACAGGTTCCTGTGTCCATGCTGCTCCACGTAGCTCCTCCCACACTGCCCTGCTCTTTTTATACACACTGTGCTCTCCCATCCTCTTTCTGAACACTCAAAGTATGTTATATTACAGAAATGTCTCAACGGACCGTTTTCTGAGGACAGCCTATGAGTATGATTGTGTATATAAGTCATGTTGTGGGTGTCTAAACAAGAGCATTTGATTAAAGCCCATGTAAAGCCAAAAGCGATTCTAAAGTATTTAAAAGTTAATATCTTTGTCATTCTTGGGTCTATCAACGGAAAATAAAAAGTAACTGAAAGATAAGACCCACCTCTGTTAGAATATTTCAGCTGTAAGTCCCTATGGAGCTGTTTTCATTCCTTCTGACATTCTCCAGGGATGTTTTTGATGAGGGAACATTATAACATGGGTTAAAGCTAAAATATATATCTTTATATATTTTTCATAATACCCCCTTTAAAGGAGCATTATGTAACTTTTCTGGTGGAGGAAATGCTTTTCTTCGTGGAGATGTTATTGCTTTGTGTGGAGTGTTTCAGTGTGGTATTACACTTTTCTTAATGGAGACCAAAACCACACAAACAAGATCTGTGGAGCAGCAACCCTGACTCATAGTCTGAATGCCTGTTTTTCTAGATATTTTTGAGCTATAAAACCACCTGTAATTCAGTTCAATTCATTCAATTACTTCATTATCATTGTCATATAAAATTACAACAAAATTGTTAGAGCCGCCATCTTACATTCCCCTCTTACTCTGCTCTGGTGTTTCTGTTGGTGATAAAGTGGTCCATTCCCTCAGAGTGTTTCCTCTGGAAGATCCTCTGCCGCATTTGTTGCCACATATGGTGTAAAAAGCTCAAATATCCACAGCAAGCTAACAGTTCTGTAATTGTAATTGAACTGTAATTGAATAAATGCAAGTTAGAGCTGTTTAATGTCACACTGTGGAACATTCCTGGCAGAGCAATGGCATATCTATAGAAACAAGCAGGTGGCGGACCCCCAATCGAAAAGTTACATGGTCCATGTTTAATGGTATAGTGGTTTATTTGAAACATCTTTGCCATTTCTTTGCAGAGCCTTTGAGTTGGTATGTTCCCATTGTGGTTGCTGTTGTACTCGTTGCACTGACTGTACTGACTGCACTCCCAACTTACAAGCGTAAAGAGGTAAAAATATCACTGGTCTTCTACATTTTATTGAGAGAATTGTTCAGCTGAAGATAAATAATTAATCTTAAAAAAAGTTTTAAATCTACTTGCACTGGAAGTTTTACACTGTGGTTTTTGCCCATACTATTGTACTGATACTTGCAGCTGGTCATCAACGTTCTGTGGGGGTGTGATGCTAACTGTAGGCACTGCTCCGTCTGAGGCACTGTTACTTAAGTTAGGCTTAATTGAGCTTTATTTTAACACAATCTGACCAGAAAGAACGGACTTAGCTGGAACTACAACAGATGAACTGGTTTTGTACTATTAATCAAGTCCCTCTAACATTTTACTTACAAGAGCCAACAGTGTTTCACTCAGTCACTCTCACCTTTTGTGTGGAAAATCAAACTCATCAAACATCAAACATATTGGCCACAAACTCTTGAAAATGTGTTGATTAAATCCATTTAGGCTTTTTTTTTTGCTGTGTACTATAGGCATATAGGCAGAGCACCCCCAGCGTGATGTCACTGTGACGTGTCAATACTCAGTCTGTTTGTTATTTTGTTTACCTTGTTTTATGCATGCCCTTATTTTTTATATTTCTTATATTACAGTAATTCATTGTTCTATATTGCACCATACTGCCCAAGCAAGTTCCTAGTTTGTGTATTTTTTTTCCCCACTGACTGGCAATAAAACTTGCTGATTCTGATTCTAAAAATACTTTTATTTGCTCTGTGTTTGACTCACTGTCTCTACTTTTCAGACCGATTCTGAAGTCCCGGCTTCTGACTCTGAGCCAAATTCTTCCCAAAGGTAAGTAAAGTATATCATAATACCACAAATATATACTTGCTGTATGTATGTAATTTAAGGTTTCTTATTAAGTTACTTGAGTGTGTTGGGTCGTTTTCCTGGAGCCGCTCATACTCGGGGTTTACTTTCTGTTCTATACTGAAGTCACTTTGAGGCATAAAAAATAACCCATTGGAGGCCGTTCTAATTGCACAGTAAGAATACATTTATTGATGATCCATGTTTGACAAACAATAAAGCAATTTTCCAGTAAATAATGAAGACCTCACAAAAACCCTCCTGAACAACCTCAAAAAAGAAACCCACGAAAGCAAAAGTCCCAAAGAAAGTAAAAAGCAAAAAGCCCCTGGTTCCTTTGTTCCTTTGTTCTTTTGTTCTTTTGCTATTATACCCCAAAAACAGTCCCTCTTTTACTACTTGTACCAGCACACAGCATAACCCAGTGTTTGGTGAGTACCTACACGAGAACTTAGAGCCTGGGTTTATAGTACTAACTATACTTGACTCTCTCCAAAGTAAAAGCCCAGATCCCCCTTTTTTCATGTAATACATTTTTATAATGAAGTGTTGCATAAATAAGTAATATTTATGCATAACTATATACACTCTAATAACATGGTAACTACAGGTGTAGAGTAAATTGAAGTAGTATTTACCTTTAGTATGGGACTTAAAACCCAGAGACATGAAAACTCAAGTCATTGTGGAAGTGTTGTCCATTCCAGTCTAGTGCAGTCCAGTCTGGCTGTGCCTCCATTGTAGGGAGTATTATATCTCTGATGATGTGGGTCAAGGTAACAAGGGCTGAGCTGGCAGTGAGTGCCCTCGGGAGAGCACAGCAGTGCAGTTTCTCTAGCACAGCACGCTACAAGGAATGCAATCATATAATAGATTTATTCATTGATTCTTTGTGCGACGCTGCTTCCATATTATTTCTTCTACCTAATTTCAGAAATCTTATTATAGTTTTCACACTGGATTAGTATTAAAATTATCATAAAATAAAGTCAGATCTGTCATTCTACATTTTAGTCAAGTTATGTATATTTTATATTACGGTAAAGTTCTACCAAAGTAATAGTATAGAAAACATATAAAAAATTTGAATTTTGTAAAAAAAAAATAAAAAAAATGGTTTAAACAATTCTAACCTACTGCCTTCTTGTCAGGATCTACTGTCTTCTTGCCAGGATCCATGCAGAGAGGCTCATTTGGGGTCTGCTTGGTCTTGGGTCGACGTTTCCCTGCCAGTTGTTTGAGATCTCCTCCCTGTACCTGAACAGACACATGGATCAAATCTGGATCTTCAGCTTTATCGCCCTGGTCTCTCAACTTCCTACTCTGATTTCTGTTGTGGTGAATTCTTATTTTGTCGTGAAATTTTCTCCACAAACGCTCACCTTGGGCTGCCTTGTCTTGGTTCTTGTCATTTTTGTCATAATGTTAGTTTCTATCATGGTGCCAATTTCTGAGAAAATGTTTTTTTGTATTAACATGCCTTCACTCTGGTTGGTTGCACTGTTTAGATGCCTGATAACACATAATCTTAGTGCAAGAGTGGATTCACTGCCAGAAATTCTCAGAAATGTTTTTTATGTTGGTCAGTCATTTGCTGGGACTGTAGCATCGATTGTTATGATCATTTCTGTGGCCATTGCAGATGCAGATGCAGCTACTATGCAGGTTTGCTGTTACTTATTTGCCATTGTTGTTTCACTGGTTACTCTAGTTGCCTACTGTATCTATCAGTGTCACTTTAACCAAAAGCATCAACCTAAAGAAGAGGTCGGTCCTGAACAGTTCCCCTTAAATGACTTAAATGATAACAATAACCAAGAGCCCCCACAGGGCCTTGATGGAGAAAGCACAAACGCGACTGGGGGGAATTTTTGCACTTTTTGTTACGTTGCACTAGTTCCGCTGCTCACTTCCTCTGTGTATCCGGCAGTTACAGCTAATGTTCAAACCATGAGTTTGGGAACATGGGAACGTTTCTTTATCCTCGTGTGCTTGTTTTTGGTTTTTAACATTTTCAGCCTGATCGGAAAGAAGATGTTTAGTATTGTTGGTGCTTATTTTTTAAAGCATTTTTTAATTATATTCCCAGTTCTTTTGGTCTTCCACACTGGGTTTATGAGTTATGTGTTGTTTGTTCCTCATATCCACCACCAGTTAAATGATGTAGTATTCGCAAGCATTATGGCTCTCTTCTCTTTGTCTCATGTTTTTTTGTCGCAACTCTCAATGTTGTATAAGAAAGACAGGGAAAGGGATGCAGGCCCAGGCCCAGCCATTTACAAAACCATTTGGAGGGATATAGGAGGTACAGTAGGTGTTGCACTTTCTTTTGCATTCGGAGCCTTAGTTCAGTTTATTGCTCCAAATTAAATTTGAAAGGAAATGTGGCACCAAAATAACAAAACCTTAAAACAACAAAAAATGTCAAAATCAACAATCTTTTTCAATATATGTCAAAGAAAATGCCATTTTTGGCAATCTGCTGTTGACATATTTAAGATCTGTGGTTTGATATCTACATACTTTGCTCCTGTTCACTTGAGCTTTTATAATTATATCATTTCAATATGCATTGGTGACAGATCATTGAGCTCTGTAAGGTAGGTTACATTTACTGTCCCCATAGGGAAATGTATGCATTTGACCCGTTTACACAACCCAACCAATGCAGCTGGGAAAACTTGTTAGGAGCAGGTCTCCAGGTCTTGAGTTAGTTTGGAGGGCTCAGGACTATCTTAGCTGGAGGATTTTACCTTTGGTTCGGTTGAAACATCTATAATACATATAAATATGAATTTTCAGGTAATGTGAATTTATATGTTTATATTGTAGTGAATAATGTGAGAAACCAAAGGTTTTTGTAAAAGATTCTTCACGTTTATTGTCCTAAAAGGGAAACTGTTACTTATGTGAATGAAACCTGTTTCACGTTATGCCTTAAGACAAATGTGACTTTTGTAAAATATTAGCTGCCTTCAATGGCCTTCAAGTAGTTGGTGACATCACAAAAGACTGTCTTGATTACAGTCATGTGGTTGAATCAGAAACAGATCGAGCATTGATCCTAGTACTCGTACTTTCAATATAACACAAACAGAACGGCAAAACCTACAGTTTGTGAGTGCGTAGAATCTACACAGTAAAGGATTTCACGCATGAGTCAAAAAGGTTCAGCAGATGTACAAACTGTATCACTGAATAGTACTGTTTTTAATTTTTACTATGATTTTCTACAACACATTACATGTTTTTAAAGCTATTTTGATATATTTTCTATCACAGCATCCCAATTTTCTTAAGCATAAGTATTTTTTTTATAAAATACTGTAAGATCCCATTTGTAAAATGACTTATATTTTTTAACAGAAATGTTTAAATATAAAAAATGAGCTTTGGATTTAGACAAAAAACAGCAAGAGCACATGAATAGAGAGTTTTGAGGGTAGAACTTGTTTTTGGGAGTTGAATGTAAAACATTTGCATTCACCTGTAAGGTGATTTGCAAAGGTACATTTTCAATAACGTGATTGAAAAAAATGAATGTTCTTTTTGTGTTTTCTTAGAGGATTATCTCAGCGATATACAAAGCTTTGAAAAACTATTTATACATTTTAAATTCTGTGTTGACATTTGTACTGAGTTTTGTTTTTTTGAGGATTTGCACTGGTTGCACAACTTTTGATGATCAGAGCCTTTCGTGCTCATTAAAATGTTTTAATGGGTCTTTATGCAATATTTATGTCAGTGTTGTCATACAATTCTTTGTGGAAATAAATATGCTTCTGTGAGTTCTGAGTAGTCATTTGTTTTAATATAAAATAATGGAATAGTTGTAACACTTAAAGGTGCATTGTGTAACTTTTCTGGTGGAGGGTCTGTCAAATGCTTTTATCTATGGAAATGTCACAGTATATTAAACCTTTCCATATCCGTGGAGACCAAAAACACAGTCAGAATACCTGTTTTTCTAGGTATTTTTGACCAATAAAACAACTTGAAATGTAATAAATGTAAGGTAGAGCTGTTTAATTTCATACTGTGGAACATTCCATTCAGAGCAATGACATATCCATAGAAACAAAAAGGTGACGAACCCCTAACTAAAATGTTACACAACGCACCTTTAAGGAGAGAGAAATAGGCACAAAATAACAAGGTGGAACATTCATCACAGACCTACAAAATAAACTGTTATGGCAAGATTGTTTTTTAATGTCATACTGTGGAACATTCCACTCAGAGCAATGACATATTTATAGAAACAAGCAGGTGACAGATCCCCAACCAGAAAGTTACACAATGCACCTTTAAGAAAGAAAGACTCTAATACAGACACTCATAATGGAGTACCATAGTCCTACATACAATACTCTATGTAAATATTATTATATTTGGTAATTATCCACATTAATATAGTTTTTAAGTTTCAAATCAGAAGAAGTAGATCTGCTCCCAGGCGGTCCAGTTTCGGGTGTCGGTGGGAGCGTACTGATGAATCAGGGCTTTTTTCTCCTCTTCATCACTGTTAAAACGGTGACTGCTTTTCCTCGCTGCAAGAAAACAAAATTAAACTTGAGTTGTGCTGTGTGGTAATCTGTTCACAAAAAAAAAAAACATCACTGAAGTTAGGTTTATTGAGACGTTACTTATCAATAAGGGAAATTATTTGGACACAGTTGCTCACACATCATCATGATAATAATAAATGATAAATAAGTAGCAAAAAAGCAAGAGACGGGTGTCAGATAAAGCATAATTATATAAATGTATACGCACAAGTAAACATAAAAACAGAAATGTAGTAACACTAATATATCTCAGTTATATGCAAGAGGTCGTAAGGAGAAACAGCAAAAATTAAGTAATGATTGACAGGACATAGGATTATCTGTTACATAAGGGTGAGTACATTATGTAACAGTGAATATGAAGTGTTATTGACGAGATTATCCTTTATTGTCTCTTTATGGACAAGAAATAAGCACAAAAACAAAACAACAAAACACAACAGAGCTTCACACAAACATACCCTACTACTAAATGTGAGTAAATATGAGTAACTTAGGATCAGGAGCAGGATCACGCCTCAACCGCCCTTTTCTCTCCAGCGAATCACAGCTCACTTCTACCACCTCAATTTCCCATAAACCTATTTGTAGCAGCCTATCCCGGTGACCCAGTCTGCCCCGAATAACTCGACCCCACCCTCCCAACCCAAATCCGTTCGTTTTCCAGAGATAAGACGCCTATGAGGGGGTCCCGTTCCTGCTGGGCTATGTGAAGTTTGAGACTGGACCCCCACCCTGAGTCTCAACCCAGCCGACCCGCCCCATCTCCATATAATAAAATCTTTTCTCTTTGCACATGTTGTTGCCATGATCCTTGCAAGTGAAAAACAAATATGGCACATGTCTGTAATGTTAACTTTTATTGTGAGTAAAATGAAATGCTTTGTACCTTCATTGACAAAAAAGTCTGCAAAGTACTGGGCAGTTTTCATCGCAGAGGGAGAGTGGGGCACGTAAGGCTTGGTCCACTCAAACTGGATCTTCTCCGGATGCCAGCTTATGGCGTAAAAAGGATATTTGTATGCTGTCAAAACAATGCACAGTTAAATGTTTGGTTACAGTATCTTTTCTGTTTTTAGCCAGATTTCTGTACATCTGACCTAAAACACATACAAACCAGATGCATCATGCTTGTTAAATTAGACTGTGTATAAACTCCAGCTCCAGCTCACTTTCTGTTCCCAAAACATTGCCCTCTCTCTGTAACTGCTGCTGCCAGGGACATCATTTTGGATTTAAAATGTTCATATTACCCCACTCTACATGATTCTGGTGTTTTTATTTTGCTGTTTTGTCCGTAAATATAGAGATGACCATTAATAACAGACAAATCGGGTGCCGTCATTCCCTGAAATCATTCCTCTTAGCGTTTGCAACAGGTTTGATTGACAGAGTTGCTCTAGCTATTGCTATGATGGTCGGAATTTCAAATATGGAACTTGTCTCCAAATCCGCCCCTGTAACTGCCAGCCTCGATGAGCTTCATTTGACTGGAGCCAAACACAATGGGTGACGTCACACTCCCTTAGTCCACTTCTTTACACACTCTATGATTAGACATAATACTTAGATGACTAAAATGATTGGTTAACGTTGCCCCTGTTAGATTTTCTTGTTTCTGACGCATCAAATCCGTTATAGTGATTTGCATATTGACAGTTTTTATGCCACATGTCCTTCTTGACAATACAATGGAGCACAAAAAACCACAGTGCATTGTGATTTCTCATAGCTGTATACTATATGAACAAACCTTCTATAGTTGAAATGATCATTTTGCCTTTATCTGTGGTATCTGTGGAAAGTACTCGGTAAAAAGTATTCAGGCACTCAAACTTCCTATAGCACTGAAGGAGAAAGAAGAGAAGGTACAATTACAATATACAATATGTTGCCTTGTTTTATAAATAAAATGATTTAAAATGCCTTACATCCATAGTCAAACTGTATTTGTGGTTGTGGGCAATTATAGGTTCAGAAGCCAGATCCTGAAGTATGTCCTTTGGGCAACTTTTAAACATCCTGCTCTCTTTGGCTTCTGCTCATGATAAAAAAAAATGCATTAACTACATCTCAATAACTACTATTACTACTACAACTACTATAACCACTACTACTACTACTACTACTACTACTACTACTACTACTAATAATAATAATAATAATAATAATAATAATAATAATAATAGAGTTGAACCTTTTGTAAAGTTTAGAGGTAGTGCCATTTCTTTAGTATATGTGGGAGCGAAAACCTTTTCTACAGTAAGAACCGTCACCATAAGTTGAAAACCAAGACACGTCCCCCACACTGGGAAATAATCGCCCTGATCATTCGCCTGTAACAAACAAAAATCATTTAATGAAGCTTTAGCATCAACAGCATCAGTGACGGAATGTAACAAAGTAAACGTAGTAAAGTGCTGTACTTTTAGGTAAAATTTAGACATCTGTACTTTATTTAAAGATGCATTGTGTAACATTTCTGGTTGAGGGTATGGCACTTTTTTGTATAGGGAGAAATCATCACTTTACTTTGTATGTTCCACAGTATGGCATTAAAAGTCTATTCAGTCTTTGTTTAATTTACCTTTAAAACCTTGCATTCCCGTGTAAGTGGGATCGCCTCTCCACCGAACTGACCTGCACCTTGGCCTGCTTGTCTCCATGGCGATAGGTATCTGTACTTTCTTCTCTATTATTTCTACTATTTTTTGTTATAGTTTGTGAACTGCTGAAAAGGCTGGAGGTTTATTTTTAATATTTTAACAGGAAACACAAATATACAAATAAAAACAGCTAGAAAAAACATTTGATTTAATTGTTTCTGTTGAACACAATTCAGAACAAATCTGTGTCAAAATCACTACATTTGATGTCAAAATCTGTGCAAAATACTTTTACTTTTAACTGCATTGTGTAACTTTTCTGGTGGAGGGTCCGTCAGAGGCTTTTCTTCATGGAGATGTTATTGATTTGTCTGGAATGTTTCAGAGGAGGACATTAAACCGTTCTATCTTCATGGAGACCAAACCAGATCAAGTTACAGGTCAGATCTGTGGAGAGGCGACCTTGCTCACAGTCAGAATCCCTGTTTTTCTAGGTTTTTTTGAGCTATAAAACCACCTGTAAGGTAGAGCTGTTTAGTGCCATATTGGGGAATATTCCAGCTAGAGCATTGACATCCACAATCTATAGAAACAAGCAGGTGAGGGACCCCCAAGCAAAAAGTGAAGTGCACCTTTAAGTACAGTTTAAAACAAATACTTTTATTTAAATAGATCCTGAGATACATTTACTTGAGCATTTTTTGCTCCAGTATCTGTATTTTACAGTAACAAAATTGAGTACTTCCCCCATCACTGCTTAGCATTAGGCCTTGTTATTAACCAGGATAATGGGACTTACCTCCGTAGCCAGCTCTAAAAACAGTCTTGCAGTTCTTGCATAATGAGATAGGCACACGCATTTGTTACCACCAGGAAAAAGTACTCTGTGTTGGTTCAAAAGGATTAATTATTATTTATAACACAAACATGAATTATTGTAGAAAATAATCACAAAGTTTCAATATTTACCCATTTATAGACTTAAACAGAGCCCTGTATTCATCTTCTGTCTTGTTAATGCTGCAAAACACACAATAAATAAATATTTTATATTTATTACAATAAATAAATATTTTATATTTATTTATATACATGATGGGTGATGGGTGAAACCGGAGTGCCCAGAGGAAACTCGAGGGACGAACCCAGAACCTTCTTGCTGTGAGGCATGAGTGCTAGCCACTCAACTGCCTATGTATGTATATGTACAGTCATGTGAAAAAGTTTGGACACCCCTGATCATTTTCAAGATTTTCCTTTATAAATCATTGGTTGTTCGAATCAGCAATTTCAGTTAAATATATCATATAGAAGACAAACACAGTGATATTTGAGAAGTGAAATGAAGTTTATAAGATTTACAGAAAGTGTGCAATAATTACTTAAACAAAAGTAGGCATGTGCATAAATTAGGGCACCTTTGTTGTTTTATTGATTTTAATACCTTTAGCACTAATTATTGGAACACAAAATTAGTTTGGGAAGCTCACTGACCCTTGGCCTACATACACAGGTGAAGCCGATCATGAGAAAGGGTATTTAAGGGGCCAGTTGCAAGTTGTTCTCCTCTTTGCATCTTCTCTGAAGAGTGGCAACATGGGAGCCTCAAAACAATTATCAAATGACCTGAAAACAAACATTGTCCAACATCATGGTTTAGGGGAAGGATACAAAAAACTAGCTCAGAAATTCCAGCTATCAGTTTCCACTGTGAGGCTCATAGTGAGGAAAAGGAAGACCACAGGCACAGTTCTAGTTAAGGCCAAGAAAAATCTCAGATAAGCAGAGGTGAAGGATGGTGAAAACAGTCAAACTCTTCCCACAGACCAGCTCCACAGACGTACAACATGATCTTGCTGCAGAAGGTGTCACGGTGCATCGATGAACTATTCAACGCACTTTGCACAAGGAGATGCTGTATGGGAGAGTAATGCGACGGAAGCCTTTTCTGCTCACATGCCACAAACAGAGTCGCTTGAGCTCTGCTAAAGCACATTTGGACAAGCCAGCTTCATTTTGGAATAAGGTGCTGTGGACTGATGAAACTAAAATTGAGTTATTTGGACATAACAAAGGATGGTGTGTATGGCGAAAGAAGAGCACAGCATTCCAAGACAAACACTTGCTACCCACAGTAAAATTTTGTGGAGGTTCCATCAGGCTGTGGGCCTTTGTGGCCAGTGCAGGTACTAGTTTAGTTTAGTTTAGTCTTTATTTGAAGGGACAATGTACAGATACATTAAGTAAAAAAAAACAGAGATGTTCTGCACCAGATTATAGCTAGATAGCTAGTTTCCGTCTGCAGTCCCTAAAGCCCCTACTGGAAATCTTGTTAAAGTTGAAGAATAACTAACAATGTTTAAGAATCAGTGCCAAAGTTGAAGTTGCGCCAGGGCTGGATACTTCAAAAAGACAACGACCCTAAACACTGCTCAGATTCTACTAAGGCAGTTCATGCAGAGGAACAAGTACAATGTTCTGGAATGGCCGTCTCAGTCCTCAGACCTGAATATTATCGAAAATCTGTGGTGCGATTTAAAGTGGGCTGTCCATGCTCGGGCACCATCAAACTTGACTGAGCTGGAGATGTTTTGTAAAGAAGAATGGTCAAAAATAACTTCAACCAGAATCCAGACCCTCATTGGAACCTAAAGGAAGCATTTAGAGGCTGTTATTTCTGCAAAAGGAGGATCTACTAAATATTTATGTAATTTTTCTGTTGGGGTGTCCAAATTTCTGCACATGCCTACTTCTGTTTAAGTAATTATTGCACACTTTCTGTAAATCCTATAAACTTAATTTCACTTCTCAAATATCACTGTGTTTGTCTGCTATATGATATATTTAACTGAAATTGCTGATCTGAACAACCAGTGATTTATAAAGGAAAATCTTGAAAATGATCAGGGGTGTCCAAACTTTTTCACATGACTGTATGTATATATGTGTATATTTATGTATATGTATGTGTATGTATATGTATGTATGTATATGTATGTATATGTATGTATGTATGTATATGGATAGATAAGATTCTTTGACTCTTGTGAGCTTCAAACCATATTATATTTCCTCATTAAAAACATACCTGGAGTTTTGTTTTGTTCACACATGTTTGAGTAACCCTTTATTATTATTCTGTCTACATCTCAAAAAACTCAAACTCAAAATGCTCTGTTCCACCTTGTGATGTCATGAAGTTGTAATTTTCAAGTTAACAGCTCCTTTTATCTTTAATTCAGCATTAATTCAGTAGAGATTGTAAATTCCAGGGAAATTATCTAAAAGATTCGAGTGAAGGTGCTTGGAGTTTAAAAACACAGTGAAGCACTTCCTGTATTACCACATGACATCACAAGGTGGAGCAGGTGTTTTCTGTTTGAGAGAAGAACTCAGCCTAAATATGTAGGGTTTGTGTGTTAAACGTGTGAATGAAACAAAACACAACTCCAGATATGTTTATGATGAGGAAACAACTTTATAACATAGAAAATAGTGCATTATGGGACACTATTCTTGAGTAGTAGTTTTCGCAAATAATTTTTTTACTCTTGCTTGACTCAGTTCTTGGACCCGTATTTTGTTCTTCTACTTGAGTAATATAATTTCAAAGTGAAGTTAAGTAAAGTTACTCTCCTCTACAACTGATTACAATTCTTACTGTAAGGGAACGACTTTGGCTCCTGCTGCCTCCAGGTGCTTCACGTATGATGCTGCGATGTAGGACGGGTTGGGTGAGTGGGGGATTCCCTTGGGGAATGGTCTCTTGAACAGCTGCGCTACCACACCTTTTAAAAAGTTTACATAAGAACCATTGTAACAGCACTCTCCTGTAGTCGATACTGGGACCAAATATCGGTATAGATTCAAGAAAATTTGCTGGACCCACAACACTTCATTTATTTATTTATTTAACCTTTATTTAACCAGGAAAGTCCCACTGAGATGACTAATTTCTTTTTCAAGGTAGTCCTGACCATTCACTCCACACTCAGTGATCATAAGCTCCTATTGTAGCCACAGCTGCCTTGGGGCAGACTGACAGAAGTGAGGCTGCCAATCTGCACCACCACCATCCGACCACCACCATCACTCAGGCACACATCAATTTCATACTTTCATACTCGGCAAAGTGGGTGAAGTGTCTTACCTAAGGACACAACCATGACAGTTTTTGTGACTGGCGCTCCACTCATAATGTTTTAACTTTTATTTTCATGTAAAGTTGTTTAGTAGTTACTTTCAGAATAAATAAGAGTTGCATAACGCCATTGGATACATTTTTGTAATGAGATAACTATGTTGTGTGAGAAAAAAAATGCTATTTTCAATTCCTACACTGGTTAGTGCTGGAATGTAATGAAGTAAAAGTAGTAAAGTAGTAAGTATTTTGAAGTGGATATTTTCTATTTATACTTTTACATTGCAGAGCAGGTACCATATCTGTACCTTCTGCTCCACTACATCTTTGAACAGGACTTAAAACTAAAAGAATGTTTTAATATTGTTTGAGACAAATAAAAATATGCAAAGGAATAAACAGCTGATTCAATTGTTTCTGTTGAACAAAATTCAGCAAAAAGCTTTACTTTTTACTCTTTAAGTATCTTTTGTAAACGGGCACTTTAAAACTTTTACTTAAATAGATTTTTTATGTGACATTTTTACTATTTTTATGTATTTTTTTGCTCCAGAATCTGTACTTTTTCTTAAGTGATAAGCTTGAATACTTCTTCCACCACTGACCACCACTGACATCAGTTAATCAGTTAATATTATATATCAGCAGACACTTGGAGGCTGGATCAGTGCATCTCTACTCTCCATGGTACTTGGTCTGAAAAGGAGTTTTCTAGTAAAACATACAGAGGGATTTGGAGAGCATTTTACTTTCTGGAAAGCCATGTATTTATTGATATACTATAATTACTGTATTCCTTATGTCAGCAGCACATAACTGCAGACTTTAATGACAATAACCTTATCATAAAACTAGTTTAAAGATACAATGTGTAATTTTTCTGGTGGGGAGGGTGTCGAATGCTTTTTCCTATGGAAACATAATTGCTTTCTCGGGAATGTTTCACAGTATGGTATGAAACCTTTCTATCTTCATGGAGACCGAACCAGACCAAGTTACAGGTCAGATCTGTGGAGAGTCAGAATGCCTGTTTGTTCTAAGTAGCTTATCTAAGTATCTGAGCTACAAAACTACCTGTAACTGAATAAATGTAATGGTTGTTATGATACAGGGTATGTAAACTTATTAGCACAACTGTATATCCCTAGGAACAAACAGGAGACGAACCCCCAACCAAAAAGTTACATAGTGCACTTTAAACAGAAAGAGAATAAAACTTACCAATAACAGGTCTGTGGTCCGGCTCAGGCGCAGAATTGATCTCCATGTTGAGTCCTTCAGGGATGCAGCTGTAAGTGAAGCCTGAGCCTGTTTGCACAACTGAATAAATACAGGTCTAACACAACTGGTTCCGTGGGTTTAAGGTCCCCGGTCCAGTGTCGTCGCCGCAAAGATAGAAACTGTGAACTAAACTGTGAAATATTCCAGACAAAAAAGCATTTGACGGACCTTCCTCCAGAAAAGTTACACAATGCACCTTTAAGTTTTACGACTTCTTCAGCTTAGATGTCATAAAGATTGACAAAAAAAAAAACAATGGGAAATTCTAAATTCTACTGCAGTGAACCAAATAATTTCTTGTGGGATAAAAAAATATAAAAATGTGAATTATGTTTGCAGATATATTTAGTAAAATTACATATTTTTTGTCTTTAAGTATATCAAAAAGCTTTGATGTAGCTTTAATGTCTTACACTACCATTCAAAAGTTTGGGGTCACTTAGAAATGTCCTTATTTTTTAAAGAAAAGCACAGTTTTTTCACAAAGATAACTTTAAACTAATCATAAATACACTATACATTGCTAATGTGGTAAATAACTATTCTAGCTGCAAATGTCTGGTTTTTGGTGCAATATCTACATAGGTGTATAGAGGCCCATTTCCAGCAACAGTCACTTCAGTGTTCTAATGGTACAATGTGTTTGCTCGTTGCGTCAGAGGCTAATGGATGATTAGAAAACGCTTGTGCAGTCATGTTAGCACAGATTAAAACAGTTTAGCTGGTTCGAGAAGCTATAAAACTGACCTTCTTTGAGCAGGTTGAGTATCTGGAGCATTACATTTGTGAGGTCGATTAAACGCTCAAAATGGCCAGAAAAAGAGAACATTCATGTGAAACTCAACAGTCCATTCTTGTTTTTAGAAATGAAGGCTATTCCATGCAAGAAATTACCAAGAAACTGAAGATTTCCTACAACGGTGTGTACTACTCCCTTCAGAGAAGAGCACAAACAGGCTCCAACCAGAGTAGAAAGAGAAGTGGGAGGCCCCGCTGCACAACTGAGCAAGAAGATACGTACATTAGAGTCTCTAGTTTGAGAAAGACACGCCTCACAGGTCCTCAACTGGCAGCTTCATTAAATAGTACCCGCAAAACACCAGTGGCAACATCTACAGTGAAGAGGTAACTCTGGGATGCAGCTTCAGGGCAGAGTGGCAAAGGAAAAGCCACATCTGAGACTGGCCAATAAAAGAAAAAGATTAATATGGGCAAAAGAACACAGATATTGGACAGAGGAAGACTGGAAAGAAGTGTTATGGACAGACCCACTGAGCTGTTGTGGGAGCAGCTTGACCGTCTGGTACGTAAAAAGTGCCCATCCAGCCAATCCAACTTGTGGGAGAGGCTTCTAGAAGCGTGGAGTGAAATTTCTAAAGATATTCTTCAACAAATGAACAGCTAGAGGCCAAAGGTCTGCAAAGCTGTAAATGCTGCAAATGGAGGATTCTTTGATGAAAGCAAAGTTTGAAGGAAAAAAAATAATATTTCAAATACAAATCATTATTTCTAACCTTGTCAATGTCTTGACTAAAGATTATTCATTTTACAACTCATGGTGGTAAATAAAAGTGTGACTTTTTATAGAAAACACAGAATTGTCTGGGTGACCCCAAACTTTTGAACGGTAGTGTATGTCAGAAATGTTTTATCTCAGGATTACTACAGTTCTTTTTTTTCAAATATTGGGTTTGTAAAATTGGAAACCTGTGATAGAAAACTATAACTTTGTTCATATTCATTTATGATTCATATAAAATGTGGGTTAACAAAAATAAAGAAAACAGGGATGCAATTTATTTTAGCACATTTTATTCAGACAAATATTGCTAAAAGACAGCATATAAACAATGTCCTTATAGTTAAAAAGTACAGAAACATACTGCCATAAGCACCACATGAGTTAGTATAAAGTCTAATCTACTACAACAAAAATATGTATAAAATATATTCACAATGCAAACTTGATATAGTCACATTTTTATATGAATAAAGTCCACACATTGCTACAGTGTCCCCTATACTGCTAATGCTAATACTGGCACGTCATACGAAGTTGGAGCTGTAAAACTCTTTATCAAATATCTGCTGTCATTGGAAAAAACAATTATAATTTAGGTAAATATGTGTGCTAACTTTCTTAATACTGATATTTCTTTCTGTATTTGTAACATAGACATATAAATATATAAATGGACAGCCGCCGTGTCCCAAATCGGAAGTGAGCATGAGGCTGCTTCTGGCTCCATCTACTCTGGCTCCAGTTTATTTTGTACTGAAAAAAAGTCACCCCTCTCTCTGTAACTGCTGCTGTCAGGCTCCTCGTTTTGGTCTTAAAACATTCGTATTAACCCTCTCTACATGATCCTGGTGTTTTTATATCACTGTTTTGTCCAATAAATCAGTTCCTATTCCTAATATGGCTCCAAATTCGCCCATAAAACCGCCAACCTCGATGAGCTTCATTTGACTGGAGCTGAACACTGAATATGATTTGTAATGTAAATGGTAGTAATATTTTGTAGTAGTTGGAGATATCTTGTGTGTGTGTGTCACCAGTTGAGGGTCCAGTGGGTAGGTTGTATTTGGGAGGGTCATTCCTGTCCAGATGGTGTAATCCAGTGAAGTCAAGGATCTATTAAAATATAAATATAAACATAAATTTGAAGCACATTGTTTGTATGATTTGAGAGAGGGATCCAGGATATATTCATAATCCACACAACTATACAACAACTCACCCTTATGTAATAGATAATACTCCCTACAACTGTACAACTCACCCTCATGTAACAGATAATACTTAAATCAAGGCTCTCCCTAAACAAAAACAATGTGGCATAACCTCCACCACAAAAGTTACACAATGCACCAAAACTGGATGTACAATCAGGCAAAATCCAAATGAATCACATTTGGAGAATTTCAGATATTCACTGGATCAGAAAATGTCCAAAAATCACAATTTTAGTCATACCACATCGTAGCGTATTTGGGTGTTGATTTTTGAGCTTACCATTAGTGAAGCAGGCGTGAATTCTCGTCTTTGTAGTCGTGGGAGTCTCCTCTGAAAGGCAGGGGAGGGGGGTGGTTACAAAGCCCCATGAGGAAGATGATGATTGTGCCCAGAATCATGACCGGAGTGACCAGGAAGAGGCACAGGCGGTCCACTGTACGCGCAATCCCACTCCAATTGTCCTTCTCCTGTGAAATTACATCATACAAGGATATATTACAACTATATTTACTTTATTTCTTGCCTGGTTCATGACAAGATTTACAGAGAAACGATGCACATGTACAGCCACAGTTTGGCTCGAACAAGAGAGAGATACTTTTCAGACATTATTGGAAATTGCAGTAACAGCTCTCGTGTCCTGTTTGCAACAGTTAACAGATTAACAAACCCTCCAGCCCCACTGCTGTTAGAACTGATTTCCACATATAAGTGCAATGAGTTTGCAGTATTCTTTAATGACAAGGTTCAGGGCATCAAAAATGCATCAATTCCACAAAGCAAATAACAATCACGCAGCCACAGAGGCACTTAGAGCTGAGTCACTTTGCACCTGTAACTGACAAAACTGTCTTAGAGATCGTCTCCAGTCTGAGTTCATCCACATGCTGCCTCGATGTGTTACCCACTAGATCTCTAAAGTCTGTCCTCCACAGTTTACTTTCACCACTCGCTCACATAGTTGGAACATTCCCAAGAGCTTTGAAAACTGCGCTCATTAAGCCTTTCCTAAAGAAGAGCAGTCTTGATGCCACAGTACTGAACAATTTCCGACCCATCTCAAATCTGCAGTTTTTTGGCAAGGTCCTTGAAAAAGCTGTTTACCAACAGCTTACTAACTTTCTCCAACTCCTTTGATGTTTTCCAGTCAGGTTTTAGAGCCCACCACAGCATTGAGACGGCTCTGATCAAGGTGACAAACGACATCCGCCTGAACAATGACGCAGGAAAAGTCTCAGTGCTGATCCTGTTAGATCTGAGTGCTGCTTTTGACACTGCTGATCATGGGATCCTCTTACAGAGACTAGAGGACTGGGTGGGCATCTCTGGTACTGCACTAAACTGGTTCAAGTCCTATGTAGAAGACAGGAAGTATTTTGTTGAAATTGGAAACTGTGTCTCAGATCAAATGGCCCTGACCTGTGGGGTGCCCTAGGGGTTGATCCTGGGCCTACTTTTGTTCAATCTCTACATGCTGCTGTTAGGCCAGTTAATACGCAGCACTAATGTGTCCTACCACAACTACGCAGATGATACTCAGATCTATGTCTCACTGGCAGCAGGAGACTATGGACCAGTGGACTCACTTTGCCACTGCATCCAACAGATCAGTGTGTGGATGAAAAACAACTTTCTCCAGCTAAACTCAGACAAGACAGAAGTCATAATCTTTGGCCCACAGAAACAAAGAGACAGTGTCAGCAGTTACCTCCAGTCTCTCTCTCTCTAAAACCTTCAAATCAGGCTAGAAATCTAGGGGTAATAATGGACTCAGACTTGAACTTTAACAGCCACATCAAATCAATAACATCTGCAGCCTTTTACCATCTAAAAAACATAGCAAAAATCAAAGGTCTCCTGTCTAAAGCAGACTTGGAGAGACTTATCCATGTGTTTGTCTCCAGTAGGTTAGATTACTGTAACGGCCTCTCACTGGCCTCTCCAAACGAGTTGTAAAACAGCGGCAGAACATCCAGAACACTGCAGCTCGAATCCTGACTCGAACCAGGAAGTACAAGCACATAAGTCCTGTGCTCAGTTCTCTGCACTGGCTTCTGTGGCTCAGAGAATAAACTTTAAAGCAGCTTTGCTTGTGTACAAGTCTCTCCATGGCCAAGCACCGAAGTACATCTGTGACATGTTAGTGCCGTATGAACCATCTCATACTCTGAGGACCTCAGGGACCGGCCTCCTGCTGGTGCCTAGAGTCAGGACTAAACTTGAGGAGTCAGCATTTCAGACTCATGCAGCTAAAACCTGGAACAGTCTCCCTGAACATGTGAGACAGACTCTACTCTGACTCTGTTTAAATCCAGGCTAAAAACGGTTCTGTTTAGCTGTGCATATGACTGAAAGGTTTTAAGGCTTTCATTTTCCATTCCGCACTCTACTCTTCTCTCTAATTTCATATCTCATCTCTATTTTAAAATTGTATGATGATTATTTATGTTTTGAATTGTTTGTATTGTGATTTTAATGTATTTCTTATTCTGTAAAGCACTTTGTATTACTTTGTGTACGAATTGTGCTATACAAATAAACTTGCCTTGCCTTGCCTGCGGTTTTAAGTAAGTGTTTATTTATGTAGCGCTTTTTGACAGACGCATGTCCCCAAAGACATCAGTCCCACCAACCGCCACCATCACTCATGCACCCACCACTTTCATACTAGGCAATGTGGGTGAAGTGTCTTGCCTAAGGACACAATAATGACCGTTTTGCCACTGGTGCTCCTCTTGGGCACCTGATCTTCCCAGCGGTCTCCCAACCAAGTACTAACCAGGCCCGGCCTTGCTTAGCTTCTGAGATCTGACAAGATCAGGCTTTGACAAGCCTGTATGGCCGGGTATTGTCCTACATTAAGCAAATTTGACCCCTGACCAAGAGTCAAGCAGGTCATGTTCCAGTTGCAAGTCTGTTTACAATGCGAATGCACATTTTTCAAGGTAATTTTATAGCCATAAAATGTGTTTCCTTCACACATGTTTAACACACAAACCCTGCATATTTAGGCTGTGTTCATCAGACAGAAAACATACCAAACACCTTCATTAGAATGAGCTCAGACCTGGAATTGCCCAGCTCTACTAAACAAAAAGTAAAAGGTAGTTGCTAACTTGCAAAATACCACTTCATGACATCACAAGGTAAAACAGAGTATTTTGAGCTTTGGAGATGTAGACTAATAATGCGGAATTATTGAAACATACCTCCTTTTGAGGAGGTAACATTAGATCAATTTTGTATGAATGAATTTAAATGAATTTGAATTTATTTTATTATTGTGTCTCGCCCACCTCTTCATGGGTTTGTAAGTCACCATTAACAAAATGCAATAGGCCAGTGGCTAGTCATGTGAAACACAAATGGACACGTCTGCCGCTTCTTTCAGGCTTGATGCCAACTTACAAATGCTACAATTATAGGACCTTTAACATATTGTGGAACCTTAAAGCAATAACATCACCACAAAAACAAAGAAGTGGAGGAAATGTACCTAGTGCAGCTTTTAGAAACCTGCTCAGTATTTACTTAGTGTTGTGAAGAGTATTTTATGGTGAAAACAATGATTGAAAACAATTAAATAGATGTTCACAATGGCCTTTGGCCTGTGCTAAATGTACAGAATAAAACATCATGACGTAATAATATAATAACCTCTCACCTCATTGTAGTCATTCTTGTTGCGCATGTGTTTGATGATGTAGTTGGCTCCCTCAACAGCCGGTTTGATTTCTGCATAAAGCTGCTCTGTCTCTCCTCCATCCACAGGGGGCGCCACCACTGAACAAACACAAACCTCAGGCTGTTTACTTTTCACAGAGCTCCAGGACAGCCACACTAATCGCCTTGCATCTCTAAACAGCTATTAATTTACTCATCACAAACATACCTGGAGCTTTGTTTAGTTTCTTTCATACAGTACATATTTAACACACAAACACTGCATATTAAGTCTAGTGTTGTCACCTGTCCTGGTTTTACTTGATTGTCCCAGTTTTTAATGGTCTGTCCCAGGGGAATTTTTTTTTTCGCCGTCCATCCCGTCATTCCGACCACCCAACCTTTATCGTACGTTCACACCACAGCGCCCAAAAACGCACTGGACGCCTCTATTTGGGGCCTTTGCATTTGTATTCAGATGCCCCTGATGCGCTTCTTGGACGCTGTGACAAAACGGAAGAAAAATACTTAACGCATGTCCAGGGCGTCCATGTTTTCCTGATCGAGAGAGGGACTTTGGGGATTTATTACATAAAACATCAGGGCTCGGGCTCCTGTTTATAAACTCCATACTCCAACTCCTCCACCTTCACTAGAATCATTTGGATAATTTCAAGCCTGGAATTTCCAATCTCTTCTGAACTAAAAATAAAATATAGCTGTTAACTCGAAAATTACCACTCCATCCATCCATCTTCTACCGCTTAATTGCTGCCCAATCCTCATAGCACCTGACCCCCCCTCATGAACCCCTCTGTGAGTGGTGAGCCCACAGGAGGGTGGATGTCATGGACCTTGATATTAGTTCATAGGGGTGCTCCATGACATCACAAGATGAAACAAAGTATTTTGAGCTTTGGAGATACAGACAGAATAATAATGAAGGATTACTCAAACATGTGTGAATGAAACAAACACAACTCCAAGTATCTTTTTGATGATAATATTCTAACACGGCGTAAAGCTCACAAGAGCCCATTTTGCGTAATATTAAGTGTAATGAGATTGGGGCTGAGATGGGTCCATACCTGAGGCGTGCGTAGGACGGGCTATCAGTCCATGTCTCTGCGACTGCTTCTCGAACATGAGCTCACTGCGAGACTTGACGCTGTAGTATTCTTCTGCTTTGGCAATGTATCCCACAGAGCTGGAGCGCCGAGGCAGACCTCCGTCCCAGTACGGCTCCGACTCCTCTGGTTTGGACATGTGCAGGATCCGAGGGAGACGCTCCAGGAAAAACTGCAAATATTACAACATGCACACCAAAAATAACAGGAATAATTATGCACAAAGTTAGGATTTACATTATTATTTTAAAGGTGCATTATGTAACTTTTCTGGTGGAGGATCTATCAAATCCTTTTATCCATGGAGAGCTTATTGCTTTGTCAGAAATGTTTCACGGTATGGCATTAAACAGATATACCTTATATTTATTCAATTACAGGTGGCTTTATACTGTAGCTCAAAAATACCTAGAAAAACAGGCATTCTGACTGTGAGCGTGGTCGCCTCTCACCAGATCAGACCTGTAACTTGGTCTGGTTTGGTCCCCGTGAAGATAAAAAAGGTTTAACACCATACTGTGAAATATTCCAGACAAAGCAATAACATCTTTACGGAGGAGAGCATTTGATTATTATTATAATTTGTTTATTTATTTAAAGTCAAGTATAAAAAGGCATCAACAAAGTGTACAAGAAATGGAAAGGAATGAGTGAAAAGGAGCAGAAAGAGCAGTCATTTTACATGATCTGTCCTCTATATAATTCATTTAAAACATTTCAAATCAGTACATTTAATTTCAAACACAAATATTAGTAACACTTTGACAGACCCTCCACCAGAAAAGTTACAAAATGCACCTTTAAAACTACAGTACTCAAAAAGCTTGACTGGTGCATCCCTAACAACTGCCAAAGATAAAGTGAGACGTAATAGTGAATCTACCCACCTGCATGTAACTTACTGCAGTATATACACACTGCTAACAGATGCTATCAGATAAATAAATGAAGTAACAATGATAACTTCTAGCATGGGACTTTATCTGTCTGTATTTATAAGCATTCGTGAGAAATAGCCTACAATAGCCTACATAAATGATTGTGCATTTGTATTTTCGTACCCACTTGGTCCACGCGGTCATGACGTGAGTGCTGGGGGTCCTGAAGTGCAGATTAAGAACAACTACGCAGTTCAGCACCACCACCGTCACCAGCACCATAATGAACATCAGGTATCTACCACACACAGGAAGAGATTATGTTACTAATATAGTTTAGTTGGTTAGTTAGTTAGTGAGTTAGCAGGGATGGGAATTCCTAATATAGAAATGTCATGATTCAGTTTCCGATTCTGCCTGATGTTTTTTTTTTATTTATTTATTTGATGTAATATTTTTGTTTTGATTCTAGTACTGCTTTTTGGAACTGTAACTCACCAACATGTTATATTATATTTTTTGTCCAATCCAAATTTAAACACTTGGAACAAAATTTCAAGATAATTTTTCTCATGTGTGTACAATTGTAGCAATTTTGTCTCACGAGATCTTGTCCTACCCCTAGTAGTTAGTTAATTTTCTTTGTTATTCTACAGAGCGAAGGGGTTCAAGGAAATTTAACACAAATTTTGCCTTATTCAATATTCACTATATTAATGAGTTTCTGTCAAATAACATTATAAAGAAGAATTTGTTCTTCTTAAGGTTTTGCCTGGTGAAATAAAGGTAAAATAAATAAACATAAAGCAGACCTACAATGCAAAATCGACTTTTCAGAGATTGTAAACATGTTATAGTTGTTTCTCCTTCACATTTAACCTCTCAGAGTTGTATTTGGGGTGATTTGTGTACGTTTGAGCAATCTTTAATGACTTATTTTCAAGATACTATTTGCTACTTACATTATTATCCAATTTTATGTTCTCATGTTATGTAATCAGTGATACACATAAGATTTGGCAGCACAGCATAGTCATTTTGGTACAGATTTTAAAAAATATATATGCAGGTGGCTATTATATATATATATTTTTTAAAATCTGTATCAAAATGACTACACAGTATATATATGCAGGTGGCTATTATGGCGGCACGGTGGCTGAGTGGCAACACTCAGGCCTCACAGCAAGAAGGTTGCGGGTTCGATCCCCGGGTCGCCCAGGCCTTTCTGTGTTTGCATGTTCTCCCCGTGTCTGGATGGGTTTCCCCCATCAACCTAAAACATGCCCACACCCCTATGAACTAACATCAAGGACCATGACGTCCACCCTCCTGTGGGCTCACCACCTGCAGAGGGGTTCATAGGGGGGGTCAGGTAATCAAAATTCAAATTCAAAAATGTTCCTTTTATTAAGTTGTTTTAGACGAATATGGTGATGTAAAATGTGCAAATTAAAACAGAATGATCCATGGGTGATGTACATTATATCTATATCGCAGGCTCTTTAAGGTTTTGCCTGGTAAAATAAAGGTTAAAGGTGCATTGTGTGATGTTTCTGGTGGAGGGTCTGCAAATGCTTTTCTCTATGGAGATTTTATTGCTTTGTCTGGGATGTTTCACAGTATGGCGTTAAACCTTTCTATCTTCCTGGAGACCCTCTACCAAAAAAGTTACACAATGCACCTTTAAATAAATAAACTTGAACGTACTTGACGATGAGCGGCACAGACATGGAGGTCTCTGGGAGCCTCTGTGAGATCAGCAGCAGAAACACAGACTGAGCCAACAGCACAGAGATGGACAGAGTCATCTTCTCTCCACCTGCACAAGAGACAGAAGAAGGAAGAGAAAAGATGAGAGCAACTTTTTGGACAAATTAGCACTTATATTTCATCTTTAAAGGGCCCATATTCCGCTATTTTCTGATCCATGTCATAATGTTGTTTCCTCATTAAAAATCTAGTTGTATTTTGGCTCATAAACACACAAACACATACCATATAACATGAGAAGGTGGAGTGTTTTCTCAGATCTCAGCATAATTGTGCAGGGTTTTACATGTGAGAACATGTGAGAATAAAACAAAACACAACTCCAGGTATGTTCGTAATGAAGAAACAACATTATAACAGATCAGAAAATGGCGTAATATGGGCCTTTTAAATTAGCTGATCAGACACGTCACACTTCTGAATCAAGATATGAAACTGTGGGCACTGCTCTGTCTGAGACTTTATTAGATTTTAAACTGAGCGTTATTTAACATAATCTGATCATAAAGAACTGATTTAGCTGGAAATACAACAGGTCAGATGATTTGTGCACTTAAAAAGTCATAAAATTGCAGTCACAATTTTTCACTCTCACCTTTTTGTTTAAAAATCAAACACCTAACAGGACCATGAACTCTCGTATTGATCACTCCTGAAAATGTGTTGTTTGAATCAATTTTGTGTTTTTTCTTTACTTTCCAGACAATCTTAAAATAGGGTGACCAGATTTTCAAAATAAAAAACTGGGACATCCCTGCTTTGGATGGGTTGGTAATACTAAAATTGAGAAACAAGTGCGTAATTAAGAAACATTTTTATGCACTCGGCTCTAATGTGAGTCAGTATAGTCACGTTCTCTTTGTGTTTTGGTCATTTTTAAGCAGCTTTTCTGTATTTTACCCACACAAATGACATTTTATGCCTCTCTTCACTGTTGGTAGGGATCAGATTGGTCAAAAATAGGGACATCTGGGACATTTTTTGTATAAAACTGGGACAAATCACTGGTTTCGGATAAATATGCTGGGACAGGGGACGCAGGGCTCCAAACTGGGACTGTCCAGGGTAAATAGGGACGTCTGGTCACTCTATCTGAAAACTTTTTGACAGCGTTTAATGTTAAATGTTAAATTCCTAAACGTTCCACCATTAGAGATACATGTAGAACACCCCCAGCTGATGTCGCTGCAAAGTATCAAGAAGACTAATAAGACCTAATGAACCTAATCGAAAATATAATTCTCTTTGTAAATGACAGATGCCCAATTGCTCCTGTGCTTCTCCTTCAATACGCCAGGCAAGGAGAAGTGTGTATTATGGACGTTATTATCTAAGTAATTTCCCTTGTGGATCAATAAACCTTGTCTCCAAACTCAAAAGCTAATACCAGACACTTGTACTGACTGTCTGCAGGCAGGTAGTAGACCAGCGAAGCCAGGAAGGAGATGAGAACACAGGGGATAATGATGTTGACGATGTAGAACAGGGGTTTGCGTTTGATGATCAGGTAAAAGGTGATGTCCTGATGCTTATTGCTCTCCATTGGGATGTGTTTATACGTGTTTCTCTTCGCCGGACGATGTATCACCTCCCATTCACCGTTTTCTGCACACAATTGCAAAAACCACATTCAAGATCACAATAACTAAATAGAATTTCGGTTGGGTGGTATATGACATTAAACACGTCTACTTACATTTATTCAATTACAAGTGGTTTCATAGCTCAAATATACATAGATAAACAGGCATTCTGACTGACTCTCCACAGATCTGACCCGTAACTTGGCTGGGTTTGGTCTTCATAATGATAGAAAGGTTTAATGCTATACTATGAAACATTTTAGACAAAGCAATAACATTTCCATGGAGAAAAACAGATGGTGGACCCTCCATTGGAAATGTTACACACTGCACCTTTAATGAACTTGTAAATATGCTGTAACAGTGCTCCTTCATCACATGGCATGGGGAGAGTACTTGTGTAAATGTATTTAATTACAGAAAACTGAACAGCTGCATTAAAATTTATTCTGTAATGTACATATTCTGATATCCGATCAGAGTACTGTATTCTGAGTACTTTGAATACTTTTACACCAAGTTGCATTATATTATAGTGAAAAAACAGCACATATACTTACTAATTTACTGGTATGTCTAATTAGAGACAAAAAATAGCAAGAATATTTTTTTCTCACAGTTTAAAGCCAATATTACATAATAAAGCCAAGTTTTCCTTTTAATTTAAGAAAGTAACTGTATTCTGAATAGCACCAAATAAGAGAGTAACTGTACCAGAATACAGTTACTTACAATTAGTATTCAAAAGCTGCATTTTTGGTAAAATAATCTTAGAATAATCAATTTCCTTGTGAAAAGCTTTGTGAGTTATGGAATAGAAAGCAGGTTTATTCTTTGTTGCAACAGTTATGGCCAGAACAGGACCTGGGCAGAGACCGCCAGCCTCCCTGGGTCCAAATCAAACCTCTGAGTGTCCCCTCCCTACCTCCCATCTTCCAGAGCCTCTGAGCTCGCAGTATTTATACAAGAATGACAAAACCTCATACATTACAAAGTGAATGGGCGGGTCACATGGTTAGGTGTGAGCAGGCAGCCCCTGAGGATTAACATGTGGAGTTAAAACAATAGATTTCGATGGAAGAGCTCATACCTGAGGAGATTAACAAACAAGATGGAACAAAAATGTGTTACACTTTTGGATTTTAAAGTCTATAAACCAAAATTATTCTAAAGATAAACTACTTTTTCCTTTACACATGTATTCAGTCAGTTCCCAACGATGAACGATAAGTCGAAATAGTAATTATCGTGACAGGCCTAGTTGAAATATATTGGGGTTTTTTTAAGTTTGAAGTTGAAAATGTGTTATGACTGACCTGTCCATGAAGCAGGGTCGATGACGATCCACTCTACTGTGTGTGTACCTCTAGCTTCGTCAGAGTCTTCTTTCAGTAACATCCTGATTTCTTTTGCATTGTATGTCAAAGATCTGCACAGAATACCAAGAAAATTAAGTCAGATGACATTCCTTGGGCTAATACTTCTACTACTGTACAACTGATACTTTGCAGCTAATATCATTAACATTCCTTGGGGTGTGATGCTAACTGTAGGCACTAATGTGTCTGTGGATTTGTTGAACTTTAATCTGAGCTTTATTTTACCACAAACAGACCAAAAATAATTGTTTTAGCAGAAACTACAACAAGTGAGATGATTTGTGCGCTTTACCAAGTCTCTTAAAATTTAAAAACTCTTAAAATGACATAAAATCACAGTCAGACGCTAGCTAGCGTTAGCCAACAGTTTTTTTGTTAGTCACTCTCACCTTTTTGGTTGAAAATCAAACATCTAAACAGGACCATGAACACTCGTATTGATCACAGGCTCCAGAAAATGTGTTGTTTAAATAAATTTTCTGAACATTCCACCATACAGTACAGACACATGTAGAACACCCCCAGCGTGATGTCAGTGCAAAATATCAGTGCTTATTTCTTGTGTCTTACGTGAATTTGAGGGAGCAGTTTTGCCAGTCAAAGGGGAAATAGTTGACATTGATGGAGCACGATGAGCGGAAGATGGCGGGAGGAAGCCAGTAGCAAAACCCACTGGGATCAACCAACACATTCGAGTAATAGGCCACCTGGAACTGGGCATCGTTACTAAAGAAACAACACAACACGGCTCAACGATTCGGTCAAAAATATCGATATTTCTGACAATTATTGCGTTTAGATTTACACATTATGATTTAATTAAAGAATGCTGTTCCAAGTTCACATTTTAAACAATCATTTTTAAACAAGAACTGACAAAAAACAAAAAACAAAAAAAAAAAAATCCCGTTACAGGTCAGATTCAGTTTGTACAGATCTAAACTACAGGTTAGCAGTGTTTATGAAGAATAAGACAGAAGATTTTGTTGTTTGTAGAGAAAATTGTGGTCACTGAAAATCGCAGCCTTTGTGATTTGATAATTGTGAACCAAATATTATGTGTTTTAAATAAGGATTGAACTGAACTGAACTGAATACGATAATACCCAGGGTTATTACAATGCCATATATTTACTGCAGTCCTTATATTGTCCATATCCATGTCTGTTGGGTAACATTTATAGACATAGCTTCACTCTATTCCTGAGTTTGCTGTGCAGTTTTAATGTGTAACATAGAGTAATTCAAAATATCAAATACTAGGGGTGTAACGATATCCAAGTCTCACAATATTGTCACAGTATGAACCTTACGATACGATATTTATTGCGATATCATGGGAAAGCTCACGATATGGTGGGGAAGCTCACAATATTATGATATTCTACATAATAACAAGACTGACATTATAAAATGCTTTGACCAGTCATTTGGTACAACATTTATTGACATTAGGGATGTAACGATATCCAAATCTCTCTGTACAATATTTTCACGATAAACATCTCACCGTCCTCCTGTGGGCTCACCACCTGCAGAGGGGATCATAGGGGGGGTCAGGTGCTATGAGTATTGGGCAGCACGCTGCCCCCGCGACCCAGCCGGATTAAGCGGGAGAAGATGGATGGATGGATGGATGGACATCTCACCGTACAATATTTATTGCAATATTTTGTGGAGGCTCACAAAACTGTGAATCTGCTACTTTTTCCTCTAAAAATGCTTCACAAGACTTAATCCAAAGATTGAAGATTTAAAAGTGCTTAAAACAGTTATTTCTTCATGTAGCCTGCACTGAAACGGAGCAAAGGATCATGGTCTATGTAGTTCCTTCTGTTTTTTTTAGCTATTTCTGCATCATTATTTATTTAAGCAAAGAGACTTGTGATTCGACATATTGTTATTGTTACATCCCTATCAAATACCATTGCAAAGATTACGCAAACTATTATACAAATACAGCATAAGCAACTTGTTTCCTTTACAGATAAATAGTTTGGTCTCACTTGTTCTCGAGGACGATCTCAGGCAGCCACACCATGCTGGAGGGCAGACGCAGCATGTCGATCCCATCAAACTCAGACATGTTCCAGGTCAGTCTGTAGTCCGTCCATGACTGTAACAAACGAGAATTTATATTTAAAGGTCCAATATTACACAGAATTGACTCTTGTGAGATTTAGGTCATGTTATAATGTCGTGACCTCATCAAAAACAGACTTGGAGTTGTGTTTTGTTTCATTCACACATGTTTGAGTAACCCTGCATTATTAGTCTGTCTACATCTACAAAGATCAAAATGTTCTGTTCCACCTTGTGATGTCATGAAGGGGTAATTTTCAAGTTAACAGCTCCATTTTACTTTTATTTCTGTCGAGATTCACAACTCCAAGGCTGAAATTATCCAAACGATTCAAGTGAAGGTGTAAGAATTGCAGCTGACGTCATGAACATTCCCTGGGGGTGTGATGCTAACTGTGGCTCTGCTCTGTCTGGAGCGATGTTACGCAAGTTAGCCTTTAATCTGATCTTTGTTTTAACACAATCTGACCAGAAAGAACTGACTTAGCTGGAACTACAACTGATTGAGCTGATTTGTGCGGTTAGACAAGTCCCTCGAGTTTTTCAGTTCGTCCTTCTCACCTTTTTGTTGAAAACCAAACTCCAAAACAGGACCATGAGTTTTCAGACAGTCTTAAAACTTTTCATCATAATCATACTTGGACATACATGGACAGGATTTTAATCATTATGTCTTGCATGAGTATTCTTCTTCTGACAAAACTGATATGAAGAGGGAAAAACAAGAGAAATAAGTGACCTTTACTCACATGATCTATCCATACATTGGTCAATAAGGTCTCATCAACTTCTTTCTAGAAATAAAGGGAAGAAAATCGTGATAAATCTTTCAGTACGAATATATTTGGTGCGTGGCTGCTTTTTCAGACGACCTTTACAAATGCTACGGCTGCCATTTTTATTATGGGAAAAAAATACAGTCACAATTTTAGGGGGAAAAAAGTCTTATAATATAATATAAATGGACAGTCAAGATTTTTGTTTTGAAAACCACTAAACATTAAAGGTGCATTGTGTAACTTTTCTGGTCTGGCTTCTCTCTGTGGAGATGTTGCCCTGAATGCTCCACCATACAGCATTACACAGCAGGTGACACCACAGGGCCAAGTTACACGTCAGATCTGTGGAGAGGCGAGCCCGCTCACGGTAAGAATGCAAGTTTTTAGGTCGACAGAAACCCATGTGACTGAGTAAATGCAAGATGGCCATGTTTAATGCCATCCCGGGGCATTCCAGACAAAACAAAAACATCGCCATGGAGACAAGCTGATGGCAGACCCTCCACCAGAAAAGTTACACTGTGCTCCTTTAAATGAGTGACTTATATGGGCTAGAATGAAAACTAACTCCCATATTACTCCCATATTTTGTACTTTCTTTATTTTATATATATAGCATTTATATTTCAATTCTCTTTGTACATTTTGTGCATATACTTATTCACTTTATATTATTATTTTTATTATTATTTCTATTTTTACTATTATAGTTCATCTTAATTGCATCACACTTTTTTTCCTTTTTTGCACTAAACTGTCCTGGAGCTACTGTGACTGTTGAATTTCTCCACTGCGAGATCAATAAAGTCCTATCTTATCTCTTATCTTATTATACAGATTTACCGTGCAATATAATACAGATTTGCTTGTTTTTACCATGCAAACTTCATAATAATCCCTAATAAATGTACTGAAAATAATGTTGAGTACCAGAGAGATGAGATTGGAGAGCGTCAGTGCGAGGTACACGTCCACTGCATCCTGTTGTCTCTCCACTGGGCGGAGCTCTTTGTTGTAGCGCTTTTCTTTAAACAGGTAGTTAATGAGGCGCTCCTCTTCATTTCGGCACCAACAAACTGAAAGCATATATATGCAGCATCCATTTACGTTATGCCATATGTGTAAAAACAGGGCTGTAGACAGGAGGGGACAAGGGGGTGCTGTCCCGAGACCCAGGCTTTTAGGGGCCCAGAATTAGACCCTCTTCCTGTTAGTTTGTATTAGATGGGTGCCCATGTAAGGCTTCTTGCCCTTGGTCCCCAAATTTCTGTCGACAGGCCTGGGTAAAAATGACAGTTATGAATAATACGAGTAAATGACTGACTGTTTACTGTGAATTTGAATTACTGAAACAACTCCTTACATATAGCAGAAAAGATTTGATATAAATCATTACTATTATATCAATTGTATTGATTATTGATTGTATTGTATATTAGCATAATTTCATGTTTCTACTGATCAAAATAGGGCTGACATTATTTGTTTAAATCATAAGTAAAGACAAAACAATGGAGAGAGTTCTGCTGACAAAGTGTCACAAACTGAAAATAGTTCACTTTTAAATCAACTCACCCTTATGTAACAGATAATACTTCCTACAACTGTACAACTCATCCTTATTGTAACAGATAATACTCCCTACAACTGTACAACTCCCCCTTATGTAACAAATAAAGCTTTATCCTGTCAATCACCATGTAATTTTTGCGCTGTTTTCCTTACAACCTCTTGTATATCACTTAATTTATTTCTATATTTTATTTTTATTATTTACATTTTATTTTACACACACACACACACACATATATATATATATATATATATATATATATATATATATATATTAGTGCTGTCAAGCACATATTTACATATTTAATCGCGATTAATTGCACGAATGTCATAGTTAACTCGCGATTAATCGCATTTTAATCGCAGATTTTTGTCACATGAAAAACCATTGTAATTCTCTTATCAGCACAGAAAAGTGAATGGACTGGCTTTGTAAAAATGTTTTAGTTTTATCTATCGAACCATCCTTCCGTGTTTTTAATCGAAACTTCCCGTTCAGAAGTGTTTTTTTTTGCTTCTATGTCAAGTTGGCGCAGTCTTGGCTGGTGTTGCTCTGGTTGAGTTCTTCTTTGTTTGATATTTGGAAACGTATCGCTCCGTACCGCCACCATGTGTACGGGTGTGATATTACAGTCTGTAGTTTTTCTAACGTTCGTGGCAGTTTAAAAAGCTTATAGAAAAACTACATCAAGTCACACAGCGTTAATCAGCGTTAAAAAAAATTATCGCCGTTAAAATGAGCTTGAGTCAACGCGATAATAACGCGATATTTTTGACAGCACTAATATATATATAGATATATATATATATATATATATATATATATATATATATATATATATATATATATATATATATATATTTATATGTCTATATATATATATATATATATATATATATATATATATTCTTGCTATTTCTGCTGCTTATTTAGAATTTATTATAACCATTCTTTTTGTTATAATATACTGTGAGGTAATGTGTCCAAATAACTTCCCTTGTGGATCAATAAAGTCTGACTAAAATTTGAGATTCCATTACTACTACTACTACTACTGCTGCTACTGCTACTACTACTACTACTACTACTACTGCTACTACTACTTCCATTACCACTACCACTACTACATCTACATGCTAAGCTAAATCTTTTGATTTTGCAAAGAACTGAGGATATAACACAGAAGTTTGTCTTTACACTCTCATTTCAGTTGAATTACTAAACACACTGTGGTATTGTGATATGGATAATGCAATAAATACTTTTCGTAATAGATAAAAGTGCTGTTACTTTCACAGTGCACTCAGGCAGTGACAGAGTGAATTCTTTGCGAGTGTCTAGTTTCGTGTCAGCTGTGCCCTGCATTAGCTGCTGCTATGTTTTCATTTCACACATACATGCCGCCCGTGTGCTTTTACTGTCAACCCAATGAGTATGTCTTAACACAATGAAAAAGACTGAAGACAGAGTAAAAATTAGGGCTATTTTTTTAGTTGTTTAGATGAATTGGGTGATGAAAACGATCGATTGACACAAGTTTTTTTCATGGACGATGCCGATACTGAGTGTTCAGAATCTGCGGTGGAAGAAATATTCAGTTTTGTCACGTAAAAGTACAGATACCAGAGCAAAAAAGCATTTAAGTTAAAGTACCACATGAAAAAATCTACTTAAGTAAAAGTATTTAAGCACCTGTTTAAAAATGTACTTAATGAGTAAAAAGTAAAAGTATTTCGCACAAATGTTGAGGTCTAATAAAGCTTCAAGTGTAGTGGTTTTGAGAAAGGTTTGTGCTGAATATTGTTCAACAGAAACAATTAAATCAATTGTTTTTTGTTGTTCTTATTTGTTCATTTGTTGTTATATTTTTTGTTTGCCCAATTATGGACGTGTTAAAAATAAAGCCCTCTGGCATTTCAGTACGTCTCACACAATAAAAAATACTTTTACTTTTCAGTCCTGCTCAAAAATGTAGTGGAGTAGAAAGTACAGATACCTGCACTCAAATGTAGTGAAGTAAAAGTAAAAAGTATCCACTGTAAAATATACTCAAATAAAGTACATATATCTAAAATGTACACTTAAGTGCAGTACTTTACTACATTTATTTACTTTCCACCACTGTTTCCAGAGCAAACAAGGGCTGAAAAGCTTTGCCGATACTTTTGGGTCGATATATAGACCTGATTTTTGATTATTTTCCTCAGATTATGTAGTTTTAATTTACTACAAACTCGCCCACAGTCCTTTAAGAGAGCAGTGTAAAACATTTAGTCCAGTTCTTCTTCAGTACTTCACATTAAAGTATTGAAATAATGCTTTCTATGTATTTTTTTAGGTAATAAATCAACCAAAACAAAATATCGGCACACAGTACTAACTGTAGGTGATGTTGTTTTATTCGATTATTCTAATTTGTAATGGCTGAGTTATCATTTTATTTCAATTTTAAGGATTTATATGGGGCAACAGCGGAAAGGAGAGGTTAGTGAGGTGAGTAGATGGAAGATTGGTTATTTATTGGTATTATATGTCAAATCAGATTAAACTTTTTTTTAGAAATACATGATTTGCTACTTTTTTTCTGCATAAATTGTAGTTTTTTTTGCATGAACTCCCCCTGCTGGTGTAATCTGGGGGGTGCAGTTTGGGTCAAATAGAAGGAGAACCAGAATAGTTTTGAGAACTTCTGCCACCCCCATTTTTAATTAATTAAAAAAAAAAAATCTTTAGTCGACTGCAGCCCTAGTATAAATATTATTTCATTTTATATCGTTTACAGCTTGGTCCCGGACTTAGAATAGATGATGCAAAACAATAAAGCTTCTGTATTTTAACATGCATAATATTTAGGCTACTTATTTGAACTTAATCGGACTAAAATCAGGCAGAATCAAGCTTTTGTTTTGTTCTTTTAGCTCACATCATTAAATATAAATGTAAATATGAATAATAACTTGCCCAGATTGAGAAGTTATCATGTAGAAGTTACACAAAATGAACAATATTTCTACTACGACTTTTGCCTAAAGGTGTCGCCAAATCATGTCTACAAAGCTGAAGCTATTTACTGATTTTATTATAGTTTATAGCGTTGCAGCAAGTTTAAACCGGATGCCCTCCCTGGCACAGTTCTTACTATTTAATTGCGTTTGAAACATTGTCAAAATACTAGCTATAAAAGTAAATAAAGCTGGATATGATCAGCAGAGTGATTTCAGTAGCCAAAAGAAGTGAAGTGTTTACGTCTCATACAGTTTCCAGATATTTGAACAACAAAATTAGACTAGACAAGAAGAAAATCACACTTATTTCACGTCCTCACCTGGGAAAAGAAGGGCTAGCAGAAGCAGTAAAGTGCGCACTGCCCGCTGGATCTCCATGTTGGAAATGAGCGACCTTCCCCGAACTGTGAGCGACACCGACAGCTGCAAAACACGGACAGAAAATAGACGAGTGACCGCTGCGCGCACCGGGGCCACACGGCGCGTAATGCAGTGGGAAATAGAGAAAGAGGACGCGTTATAGTTAACAGTAAGTTTGTTAAAACAGTATAAAAACTCACACTATCGTCCTAAACACGAAAGGAAAGATTTAAAGTGCAGGTTAGACTAATCATTTTGCGAATACAAGGTTAAAGGGCCGATATTACGCTATTTTCTGGTCAACGTTATAATGTTTCTTCGTCAAAAACAGACCTGGAGTTGGGTTTTGTTTTATTCACACATGTTTAACACCTGCATATTTAGGCTGAGTTCTTCTCTCAAATGGAAAACACACTATTCCACCTTGTGATGTCATGCGGTAATACAGGAAGTGCTCTACTGTGTTTTTAAACTCCATACACCTTCACTAGAAACATTTGGATGGTTTAAGTCCCCCTGGGTTTGGAAAAAGTAGTGGTTAACTTGAAAACTATCGCTTCATGGTGGAAGAGAGCATTTAGAGTTTTGGAAATGTAGACAGACTAATCTAGCTACACTCAATGCCCTTTTTGTCCAATCCAAATATTAAAATGTAAAATTAGAAAAAGATAATTTTTCTCATGTAGCATATTATACTTTAAAATGAGGTCTTGTCCCAGCTCTATTATTTGGTAACAAACATTAAAGGTGCACTGTGTAACTTTTCTGGTAGAGGGCCCGCCACATGTTTTTACTTCGCCTCCAATATTCCAAACTATGGCCATAAACTTTTCAGTCTCCATAGAAACAAGCAAGAGATGCCACCAGGCCATTTTACAGGTGAGATCTGTGAAGAGGCGACCCCACTCAGTCAGAATGCATGTTTTTATATATGTGTATTATGTTTTTAAAAGGTAAATAAAAAGTCCCATAATTGAATGAATGCATCTTATAAAAGTTTAATGCCATATTGTGGAACATTACAGGGAAAGCAACAGCATCTCCATGATAGCGGATCCACAACCTGAAAAATGACACAGTGCACCTTGAATTTTTTATTTTAAAGACAGTTTGAAGCTTTGCATCCAGCCATATCTATGTTGATGCACTATACACACATGACATTATATTGGTGATTCTTAAGAGGGCATAAAACAGGTTATTTAATAAGTTAGAAGTAAACGTAGATGAAACTGTTGAAGTCAATGTCATTTTTTTGTGATTATATTTATTTATTTATTTGATATGGACATAACAATTGCATTGCACGAACCAGATGCATTGTTTCAAGTGTTATAGCACAAGTGCTAATTTTCAACACCTGTCCACAGGAGGCTTTTAGAAAAGGTTCAAAGTAATAAAACATTAACAGTTAATAATGCAGTACATACAATAAAACGTTAAATTATGCATTTTCATGTGTACAGCTCTGTCCTGATTTCAGCCACAATTTCAATTGTCTATTAAAAATGTTGGGGTCAGTCTGTTGTTTTAGGTCAGTGGGAAGAGAGTTCCACAGTCTGGGTCCAGTAGAGGAGAAACTGGACTCTCCAAAGGAGGTTCTGGACTTTGGAACGACACAGTCTCCACTGACAGAAGCTCTGGTGTTAGGTCTGAGAGCCCCGACGCCTGACAGCAAAATCAGAAAACAGTGGTGACACATGATTTGTCAAACATTTAAAAAACATTTTCATGGTGCTAAAATTTACAAAATTTTCAAATGTAAAAAGATTATGCTTATGGATGATGTCACAATGATGCCACCTCATGGGTTTTTTATCAAAAACCTTAATCGCCTGCTTGTACAATGATATGACTGGCTGAAGTGTTGAGGGCGAGGTTTGTGACCATGAAGTGAGACAATAAGAGAGATGAGAAAATATCATAGCGTGTAAATATAACAAAGCAGCTTGAGACAGTTCTCTTCTAATGAAACGAAAGCAGCTCAAATTAGATTTTTAATAGAGAAACACATGGCAATAGTTTTCTTAATGTTTAAGGTTAGATGAGATTGCTCAAGCCAGGTGGAGATGTGGAGCAAAGCCTGTGTCAACTGCTGCCCTGCCTGAGTGGAGTTTTTAGCAGACACATGGATAACAGTGTCATCTGCATAGAGCTGGCAGTTAACACCTTTGCAGCAGTCGGGAAGGTCATTAATATACATCGAAAACAAACATTATACACTTGCTCAAAAACAAAAAAAACAAACAAATAAACAAACAAACAAAAAAAGTATATGTTAAGACAATTGCATTAGATTAAATCATAGACTGTATAAACAAGTGGTTTAAACGTCACCCATAGTTTTTAAATGAAACTCGCAAAACTAACGGTTGTGGGGCGAATTTGGAGCCAGACTCTATATTATTTGGAGCCAGACTCTATATTATGAATAGGATTTTTAAATGGAGAGAATGACGTAACGTAAAAACCCCAGGATCATGTAGAGCGGGTTAATATGAACATTATGAACATTTTAAGACCAAAGTGACGAGGCTCACAGCAACAGTTAACGAGAGAGGGACGACAATATTCCAGTGTAAGTCAACGGGAGCCAGAGTCAGAAGGAGCTGGAAGAGCCGCATGCGAATAATAATAATATAATAATACATTTTATTTATTAGGCGCCTTTCTGGTTTCCCAAGGTCTCCTTACAACATAAACTAAAGTAAAGTACGATTAAAACATACAGTTAAAACCCTACAGTTAAAGTGAGACAGTATTTAATTGATTGATTGTGCTTAGTATGGTATTTTGTGTTGTATTTTATTAGTATTTAGTCATGTATTAGACAGTATTTGAATTGATTCATTGTATTTAATTGACTTACAATTAGTTATCAGCTATTCTCAACTCTCTCGAACTTCCTATTTGGAGCGCGGCAGCACATTAGTTATGACCATTAACATATACAGATTATGGATTAAATTAAGGTTTTACATATACAATAATGCCTACGATAAACATTTGCAATATATAAATATATATAGTGTATTGTATATATCTGTAGGTTAAAGATATTCATTTAAATGTAATGTACTGAATCATTGTTCTGAGCAGAATCTCCCAGCGAACAGGACTGTGCCGGTGGGGTTGTGTCTGATGAAGAAGAGGAAAGGGTGATCCGCGTTGAAAGTGGCTCGTGGACAATTTGAAGATCCTAGAGCCATAAGAACCATCGTAGCAGCCGCCGCCTCTGTTCCTGCTTCATTCACATCAACAACAGCTCTGTGGACGGCCCGGGACAGCTTCAGGTCTTTGGCAGGTGACATTCCTACACGGATCAATAAAAGAACATCATAAATGCTCAAAACATGCTATTTCATACAATTAAGGTTTAAATTAAGCCTGTCACGATAACACTAGTGTGACGTGTGATATATTGCTGAAGAAATATAGATGATAAACATAATACTGAAACATATTTTTTCCACTGACACAATAACACTAAACAGGATTATCCCGTACAAAAAATTATTCCATATTCTACTGTAACTATAAATGAGCTGCAATAAATAAACTGCACAGTGAAGCACAAAATAACTGTAGATATTTTGTATCTAAAATTAGTCAGAGGTTATTGGTGGTTTTCAGATTCAAGAATGTGGTAACGTGTAAGTCGATATTATTGTGAGACTTTTGACGAGACGATGTCACCATATATCAGTTATTGTTATATCCCCACTCATTAGGTCAGTAATGGGCCGCCTCCTCACCAGAGAAGTCACATTTGCAGTGGTCAAATGCGTCCTCCATGCCCATGTTCTTCAGGACCTCATTCAGCTCGTAGTTCTGCTCAATCCTGAATCGAGGGAGTCTCAGATCCACCTGGTACAGGGTCATTTGGTCTCGGCGGGTCCACTCCACAAAGGACTCGTAGGTCAGCCGCTGCTCCAGCTGAACACACATGTTTAGTCAGTGACGGAAAAGCATTTTTAGAGTTACTGCTAGTAGGGCTGTTTAATCAAGGCTAAACATGGACAGTGTTGTTCAGGATCTTAAGACTCAGTGCTACTGTCTATAAAACGTGTTTGTACAGAAACTGGTAAAGTAATATTTCAATATTCTGCACAGATATCCTGGAATATTTCACAAAAGGACTGGAAACTAACAGAACAGATCCCAATAGATCAGTTTAAATTCATGTTAAAAAGTTTGGAATTGGGAGCTATAGATTGTAACGGTTTTTAACTAACAAATTCTTGTAACCGTCTAAATGTATGTGTATGTACAGTCCGATCTCTGCTGTGTCTTAGCCAGGACTCCCTTGAAAAAAAGATTAGTAATCTCCAGTGATGGGAAGAATACTTTGAAAATGTATTTAGTTACAGAATACTGAAAACCTGCATTAAAATGTATTCTGTAACATATTCTGATACATGGATCAGAGTACAGTATTCTGAATACACTGTAAATAAGTGCATTTGAAGCCAAATTACCTGATCAAATGCGTAATGTATTCCTTTGATCGTAGAAAAGTAAATCTATTCTGAACACCACCAAATCAAAATGAGTATTCAGAATATGTATTCTCAGTACATGTATTCAGTTACTTCCCAACATGGGTAATCTCAGTGGGATTTTCCTCTTAAATAAAGGTTAAATAAAAAGAGAATAGTAGCTGTAGTAGTAGTAGCAGCAGTAGAAGTAACAGTAGCAGTAGTAACAGTTGTTGTAGTCGTATATGAAGAAGTACTTACCTTCTCCAGCCCTGTAGTACTGTCTTCTATGTCATTAGGTAAAAAGATGAGCATGCTGAGGTCACCTTTATAAACCAGCTCTATCACCTGTAAAAGAGCATATTTGATCTTTACAGGCTCATTGTTTAGTTCCTGTTTAGTTTCACTCTGTGGCACGTTTACTTGCCTGGCAGCTGATTTCATCAACTTGTCTTAACCTGAAACTCTCTGACTGGTGCATCATCTTCACTGTCTGAGTTTGACGCTGTAAATGTGAGAAATACAAAAGGCTTATTCAAGGGTTTATAACAAGACATTTCCACAACATCATATCTTTTTTCACAGATAATAAGCTAACTCAGTGTTTCCCAAACAGATGGAAAGATGGGGTAGTTGAATAAAAACATTTTCTTAGTAATATATTTCACATGCTTGATTATGTTTAGGTAAGGTGAACTTTTAGCATCACATCATTTGATTTTAACCAACTAAGAAGTGCAGCATGTATAAATCAAAGGACACAAGAAAGAAAAGCGCATTTGGATTGTATCAAATGAGCTGTTTGTTTGTGTCGCGTCCATGGAGCCTGTGCAAGAGGCTAGAGAAGGAGTTAGCTATGGACATTTAAGACGCTACTCCAGTAATACTTATGCAATTCAATTAACAATTCAAGATTTTAAGATTTTCAAAATGTTAAAAGTTCACAAAATGGCGCCTAAAAACTGGAAGCTGAAGCCCATGAAGAGATGCACTTCTATGTTAGCTGGACATGTTTCAGAAAGCTTACATTTATGTCCGTTTTTAATGAAAAAGCAAACAATATGCCACTGTCTAACTGAATACATTTTTTATCTAATATTTTCTTATCTTTTAGACCTTAAGTTTTACCTTGTTAAGTCTAAATTTCGCATCTTGTGTCGACTCTTTCTTAAACTGCTTCCCCCAGGTGGCTTTCAGATAGATGGCGTTCACCAGCACCAACTTTGCTGCACTGTCCACAGCATCTTTGCCCATCAGATCCTTAATTTTACCTGAAAATAAAACATTATTATTATTATTAGTAGTAGTAGTAGCAGCAGTAGCACTAGTAGCTGTATCATCACTGGTAATAAAAACGAAATTATAGAAAACATTATGGACTACCCTGTGTCTGCTCCTCCACCCAGCGGTTCATTTGGATTCGTGCTTCCTCTGCTTTTTTCACAAAGTCCACAGTCTCGAGCTCTGCATTATACCATTCTCTGGTCGCTTCAAGAAACTTCTAAAATGACATATAAAATAAAATACTTTCTCAAATATCCGACTTGAACTTCCTATAGCTGAATTTGGCATGTCAGTATGTTTGCCACTCGACTGGTGGTTATGATTAATATTTACCACAGATATTACCCTGCCAAACTAAGTATAAGTACGAATAAACACCCATAATAATCAATCACCCACTAACCCAGAGGTTGAGAGTTTAATTCTCACAAACAGCATTTCACTGCTCTTGGGCAAGACACTTCCAACTTCTGTGAAAGTTTGGTAACTGTTAGTGTCAATAGGCAAGTAAGCATTAAACAAGGAAGTGCGTTAAAACGGCTCCAAGTTGTTTAATGCGCTTATACCATGGCAACAACTGAAAATCTCACCTGTAAATCTGAAAAACTTTTCTCCGTCTATAAACGTCTCAAATATCAGTAACTTCAATTTTTTTTTAATTAAACTAGTCCCTAAAGAAGTTAAGGATGTGTTTACCCGTTGCTACAGTGATGTCATGGCGACGGCAGCAGAGCAGTTATATGTGAAAGCGCTAAACGAGAAGCAGTGCGTTAAAACTGCCCAACACACAGCTCCAAGTTGTTTAATGTGAATAATGTCTCACTTGTGAATGTTAAAAGCCTGTTCCCTGTCTGTAAATGTCCAAAACATCAGTTATTTTAAAGTTTTAAATTATGCTAGTTGCTAACATAGAACTATAATAAAATCTGGAAGGTGAACCCAAGATGGAGTCGTATTGTTTTCAGTGGCCTGTGCTCACTGGCATATGGGCCCCCCCAAAAAAATTCTCTTTCTCATTTACTTCCTCAATTGGGGCTAGCCTTTATTATACATCCAATCAGAGCGAGAGCTAAGCTAGAGCAGAGCGAGTGCAGGCGCTGAGTGGGACTAGTCTTACAAAACTAACTTTTAGACGCTCTGAGGATTTAAAAATTTTAGTTTATGTTGTGAAAATAGAAAAGAATCCCTACAAAATCTTTGTGAAAGTTATCGATGACCTGTCAGCCGAACACGTTTGAATTCCCAATAAATGCCTTGTGCTTCTATAGGAGCTTCGAGGCCCAAGCTGCCGGTAGCTGCAGTACCTGGAGAGGCCACTAGTGGGTCTCAAGCCAGGACAGAGGGGCCTTATCCAGTTTTATTATAGATCCATGATTACTACATTCTGAATTCTCACCGTGGTATAATATGAGATCATTTTATTACTGTAATACAATGAAATTACTAAGTATAGCGTTTAATGAAAACAATATAGACATACCGTTTTAAACTTGGAAGATTGTTCTCCGTACAGTCTGTTGGCAATACTGACGACATACGATGAATCTTTTTTGTTTAACTCTTTCAGCAGTGCGGAAAAACTGGAATGGACATCTTTACAATCTTTAGTTTTCAGGCACTGTGGGTGGACAGGAAATGGACTAATTAATGATAAGGACAGCAAAAATCTTAAATATATTTGGCAGAAAGGACGGAAATATGAATTGAAAACCAAGCGAGATTGGTTGAAAATAAGTGATAAGAGAGTCATTTCATTTAATCCACTGTAAAACTATTGAGAACTTACTACAAACATACCTGGAGTTGTGCTTTGTTTCAGTCACACATGATTAACACCTAAGTCGGAGTTCTTCTCTCAAACAGAAAACACTTCGTTCTACTTTGTGATGTCATGTCGTAATACAGGAAGTGTATTACCACATTTGGATAATTTCAGGTCCAGAACTAAACTAAAGGTCAAAGGTAGCAGTTAACTTTAAAACTACCGTTTCATGACATCACAAGGTGGAACAGAGCATTTTGAGCTTTAGAGGCGTAGACAGACTAATAAGGCAGGGTTACTCAAACATGCATGAGAATGAAACAAAACACAACTCCAGGTTTGTTTTGATGAATTGACAAAATTCTAACATGGCTCAAAGCTCACAAGACTCAGTTTTATGTAATACAGGATCTTTAACATAAATTCCCACTCTACTCACACATACAGATATAAGAAGTCAGGGAAACTACATAAAATAACACATTTTCACATGTTCATAGCATTTCTGAAAAAGTTATTCATAGTGGCTAAACCTGGTCAAATGTTTGTCTAGTACAGTTTAGATACTAGTTTTAGTGTAAATAAATATGTGGGTATTGGGATTTTTCACATTGATGTAATATTTAAAGGTGCACTGTGTAACTTTTGGGTAGTGGGTCTGTCTGTCTCCTTGTTTCTATGGAAATGTCACTGCTTTGTTCCATAGTATGACATTAAACAGATTTCACTTACATTTATTCAATTAAAGTTGGTTTTGGACCTGTAACTTGGTTTGGTTTGGTCTCCCTGATGATAGAAAGGTTTAATGCCATACTGTGAAATATTCCAGACAAAGCTCATCTCCATGGAGGAAAGCATTTGATGGCCACTCCACCAGAAAAGCTATACAATGCGCCTTTAAACCTAAACTAATAGCGTACATTTAAAACATTTCTTTGTCTAAATATTGTTACCTGGATAAGCCAAGTATTAATTTTTGTTTATCATATTCCAGGCAAAGCACGAACATCTCCATGGAGACAAGCAGGTGGCAGACTCCACAGTATAAAAGTTACATAGTGTCCCTTTAAATCCTACCTGTCTCATCTGATCTGCTGTCCTGCCTTTGGCCCCAAGTAGCACCATGGAGAGCGCTGCAGAGACGCTGAGAGGAGAGAAGGAGACATTGGAGCTCTTGTTTTGTTTTCCCAAAGATCTGAACAGGTCCAGAGTAAAATGGATGTTGGCTTTGGACAGGCTCTCAAACCCACTTGTGTCGGCTGCAAAGGAAACGAAAGAAACAATTAGTTATTTATCTTGTTAAAGGTGCACTGATTGTGTAACTTTTCTGGTGGAGGGTCTGTCAAATGCTTTTCTCCATGAAGAAGAGTGCACCTTTAATAATATGATTGGGAAAAATACACTGTAACTAAAGAAGCAGAACAGAAAATGATCATTTAAGACCACATTTGGCATCATTGCAAATCCAGACATACAGGATAACTCTGTATTTTTGACCCAAAGGGATATCAGTCTGGTCCCTGTGTCCTCCATTACGTCTTGAGCCGGAACCAAATCATCCAATCAGCTTTGTTTTTTTCAGTGACGCATGTGAAATGACAGCGCTCATTGGTCACGTATCATTTACAGATTATGACCATGCATGACCCTGATTGGCTATTCTACCTCATCTGATCTCAGTTAGATTCAGCAGTGACCAGACACGCATCTTCCTAAAGTATGGGCTCTACTCACGCTTACGTCACAAAACCAGAAGACATTTGTAAACAGGCAGATGACGACTTCCTTTGGGCTCTGTTGGCGATAGTAACTCTGCCAAAATCTGGGAAAACTGAGAAAATGGCCCAGTTTTCTTCATCTAGATGCCATTGTATTATTTCTTTTTTCATAATTTAGAGTTTTAGAGAGTCTATAGGCCTAAAAGTCAAAAGGTAATGTCAGAAATGTGATTGTATAGAATGTGTACAATGTTCAACAGCTCTACTTTACATTTATTCAATTATAGGTTAGCCTAAGAATATATAGGCAAACAGGCATTCTGACCATGATCGGCATCGCCTCTACACAGATCTGACCTGTACCTTGAACTGGTTTGGTCTCCATGATGATAGGAAGGTTTAATGCCATACTGTGAAACACTGCAGCCAAAGCAATAACATCTCCATGGAGACAAGCATTTGACGATATTATTATGAAGAAACTTTTCTCACCAGAAAAGTTACTTCATAATAACATTACTCAAATAAAAGCGCAAAGTGTTTTTTCGAGAAATTACAAAAACAAAAAAAAAATGGTTTTGTAAATTAAGTGTGAGAGTAACTGTCTAGATGTGAAGTCTGATTTATAATTTTAAGTTAATAATAATAATAATAATGATAATAATAATAATAACGCACACAAGACCACAGAAATGAGAATCTGAAGACAAGGTGCAAGAAACACAAGGGCTTTTGTCACTTCCAAATCCTAATCTACGTTATTTAAAAACGAACTCCAGAAAACTACTCCAAGTATAAGAAATAAATATCTCAGACTGGCTATACTGACTTGTTAGCCTATATAATAACCTCATTTCTTTTTTTACATTGCTTTTCACGTTGCAATGTCACCCAACGCTTGTTTTAAAAAAAACAAACAGAGAAATCAAGGCTAAGTTTTACCGGATACAGCAGCGCGTTGTCCAGGGGAAGTTTTGCGCGCTCCCTCGCAGCTCTTCGCTTGTCCCATTATGCAAGTGTGTGAAAAGCGACAGTGTGTGCGGAGGTTTTGTACTTTCACGTGCTTTCAAGTTCAGGTTATTGCTTCATTTCGTAGTTTCCAGAGTTTGGAGCTGCAGCCCGAGGGGGAGAGGCGCGTCCGGTCCCGCCCATGTGCTTACGCTGAAAAGGGCCCATGTTGCGCTATTTTATGATCTCTGTTGTTATAATGTTGTTTCCTCATCACAAACATACCAGGAGTTGTGTTTTGTTTCATTCACACAACATATTTAGGTTGTGTTATTCCCTCAACCTGAAAAAAAAAAAAAAAAAAAACATACAGGAAGTGCTCCAGTGATTTTAAACTCCATACGCCTTCACTAGAGTCGTTTGGATCATTTCAGCCCAGGAAATACCAATCTTTACCGAACAAAAGGTTAAAAAAAAGGTCGCTGTTCCTTCATCAAAACTACCACTTCATGACATCACAAGGTGGAACAGAACATTTTGAGCTTTGAAGATGTAAATTTGTTATGTTGTTATGTGAATTGTATGTGCAGGTTTGTTTGTTTTTTTGCCTACTTTAAAAGATATTATAAGACAGAAAATTGATTCTTTAAGCCATGCTAAAATATTGTTACCTCATCAAAAACATACCTGGAGTTGTGTTTTGTTTCATTCACACGTTTGAGTAACCCTTTATTATTAGTCTGTCTTCATCTCCAAGACTCAAAATGCTCTGTTACACCTTGTGATGTCATGAAGTAGGCTCGTAGTTTTTTGGGTTAATAGCCACCTTTTACATTTTGTGCTGTGGAAATAGGCAATTCCAGACCTGAAATTATCCAAATGATACTAGTGACGCTGTATGGGGGTTTAAAAACACAGTGGAGCACTTCCTGTGTCACCACAGGACATCACAAGTGTTTTCCTGTTTGAGGGAAGAACTCAGCCTAAATATGCAGGTTTTGTGCATTAAACAAAACACAACTCCAGGTGTGTTTGTGATGATTATAATAATAACATAGATCCGAAAATTGCCTAATATGGGCCCTTTAAATAAAAAAGTCAAATATTTGCTGTGGCTAGGATTTAATATGGTGTTATAAGTTGGTATTTTTATTGTATTATCAGGTCTCACCGGTATAATAAAGTTGACCGAGTGAGATTGAAAATAGGCCACAGCACTAAACTAAACTACCTATTAAAATCTAAAATAAAATCTATAATGGATTTTAAGCTAATTAACCACTAGTTTCCAGGGATGATTCATTGGACAAAAAGCGATTAGTCTCTTATGCTGCTAGAAAAAGACTTATAAACATCTAATAACTTTCTATAGTTAAAGGTGCACTGTGTAACTTTTCCGGTGGAGGGTCTGCCATCTGCTCGTCTCTATGGTGATGTAATTGCTTTGCCTGGGGTGTTCCACATTATGGCATTAAACAAAAATATCTTGTATCTAATCAATTACAAGGGTTTTTATTTTGTCAAAACTAGTGTGAAAACATGTATTATTACAGTGAGCAGGTCCATTTCTCCACAGAGCTGACCTGTAACTTGGCCTAGTGATGTGGCCTGCTCGTTTCCATGGATACATTTAACGCTATACTGCCGGGAAAAAACAACATGGAGTCTAGCAGGTGACGGACCCTCTACCAGAACAGTTACACAACAGTGCATCGTTAAAAAGTGCACACTGTTTTCTTAGAAGTATTTTATCTCACACAAGCGTGATCACATAAATATACTATCATTTAAGATGCTGTATCACACAAAAAAGAAAGGAAAAATATGAAAAATACACAATTAACCACATAAATGTATTTAAAAATCAAGTTGCTATTGCTTACAACCCACAAATAACTGAATTAATGTGCAGTTTAATGGTTTGTGTGTGTTTGTGGCTCTTTCTCTTCATCCTGACTGACAGACGTTGAGGGGCTTTGAGCAGAGGGAGGTGAAGGGCCGAAGATGATGCTCCGAGCTGCCTGCAAGTGTCTCTCCTGCTTCCGTTGAACTGAGTAAGAAAATTAAAACATATAAATATTAAATTTCACTCTTGATGCAAATGGATTGAAATTACCACCAGAGAAGTTCTGCAGTGCTGAACAGATACTGGGCTCTTCATAAAGAATAGAAGTCCGATTTAAAGGTGCACTGCGTAATTCTTATGGTAAGGTGTCTCATTTAATCGTCACCATGGAGATATTATTGCTTAAAGAATGTTCCAGAATATGGCATTAAACATGTCTATCTAGCAGTCATTTGTTGTTTTCATTGCTAAAGGATGCAGAAAACAGACACTGCTGGTTTTCATGGAGATAAAGTTAAAGTTAATGCAAAGCAATGACACCTCATAGGAGACAATCAGGTGGCGGACACTCCACCAGTTAAGTGACATAGTTCACATTTAAGCACATGGGGAATATTATATTTTCTAATAAATTCCTTTTTTGTCTCGTATAACCACAGACTGTATAAATGGACATCGCTAACATGCTAATTGCTGCGTTTCTAAATAGGAAGTGAGCATGGGGGCTCTTCTGGCTCCCATTGACTTATCGTATTTTTCGGACTATAAGTTGCACTTTTTTCAGGGTCCTGCGACTTATACTCTGGTGCAACTTATATATTACATTTGACTGACAGCCCATAGACAATATATATGAATCATATATATGAAATAAAAATGAAAAAAGAAATCGTTATTATTTTTTTCATTTTGGTTTTAGAGACAAACACTAAAGAAAAGAGTTGTTTTTTCATTTTCTTATTTTTGGTTCTATATTGAAAAACAAATGAACAAATGATACATGGATTGTTCTCTAATGGGTTGTTTTATTACTATAACTTCTATAACTTGCCTTTCAAGATGAAATGTCGGTTCTTGGTCTCTGATTTTATAAAATAAATCTCCCCCAAACTTATACTTATACAGACTTATACTCCGGAGCGACATAGTCCGAAATATACGATACATTAGAATTTTGTTGCCCCTCTCTCTGTAACTGCTGATGTGAGCCTAGTCATTTTGGTCTTAAAATCCTATTCATAATATAGAGTCGGCCTCCAAATTTGCTGTAACCGTTGCTGTCACGAGCTTCATTTGAGCAGAGCTGAACGCTGTGGGTGACGTCACACTGGCTTAGTCCACTTACACAGTACTAATACAGTCTGTGCATATAACACAGTCCCTTACCTTTCTCCCGGACACTCGTCTTCACCACCTCTGGGATGAGAAAGCTGTACACCAACTCATAGACGATGGCTTCAGACTGACGGCTGTTCAGACACACAGGAACATTTTTTAGTGATGCTTTTACATTTTACAGAACAAAACATCACACGCTGTCGTCACTCACCTTTCCTCCATGGCGCACGCTACTTCATTGACCTCTTTGGCCAGTTGGTGGATCTCATTTCTCGCCTGCTCATCTGCTACAGTCTCTGTGGTCTCCAAAATGATGTCCTCCAAGTACAAGTCTACACTCTCCTGGTTTATCTGCACCACCTGCAACAGTTTCCAAGGCTGTGCTCACAATACGATCCTAGTATAATCCTGACGTAGACTTCATTTGAACCTATCCTAATCCAGATTTGGTCCCAGATGTGTGTGCATGTCTATCATGATAATTAATATACCTAAATGTCGTCCGTGTTCATCATGGAGACTTTTTCTTTGAACCAGTGGGGATTTCTAGATTATTTTTCTATTCTGCAATTCAATTTGAGCCACAGAAATTTTGTATTTATTTTATTTTTTATTAGTTTTGTTTTACTTTATTTTTTATTAGTTTTGTTTTTACTTTCTTTTTATTCGTTTTTTTTATTTATTTTATTTTACTTTATTTTATTGTATTTTTATTTTTTCTTGACTCATATTTATGATCAATAGATATATATTTTTGTTGAAATTATTGTGTTACACGAGGGTGGGGGGAAAATAGGGATAAAACAAAACATAAATATTCTGTCTACTGTAATGTGGCAACCAAAAATATGTATATTATATACTTTTTTTATGTGAAGCTTTGACACAATAAAGTATACAAAAAAAATATATTTGAGCCAGAGAAGGTTGAAAAAATAACAAATTATAGATAGAAATTTAGTACTGAAGTGTTGAATTCTGCTATTTATTTTTTATTTATTCCTGTTTTTTGAACCATATTTTACATTTAAAATATTTTTGTGGGGATAATTCTACTTTAGGGTTATTGTATCAGTGATTTAATTTACTTTCAGTCTTTATTGTCTTCAGCAATGTATTGTACTTCAAAATTTGTTGTCAGGCCTACAAACAGGCCCGTTGACAGAAATTTGGGGCCCCTCGGCAAGAAGACAATTCCAGTTCTGGGCCCCTAAGACTCTGGGACCCTTGGACAAGAGATGCGTTTGTCCCCCTGTCGACTCCCCTGCATGCGTGTGTGTGCAAGTGTGAACGCAGTCCGTGAAATAGTGAAATAAACACAAATCATGAGTGAACTTTTGAAACTGACTTGTCTGAAAATTTGGTCTTCTTCTTCCCTTCTGCGTTCTTCAACCTGTCTCCGCCCACTCTCCTCCGCCTCTCGCACGCGGCGCTCTCTCTCAGCGAGGAGAGTGAAGGCATGGATCCTTCGTTCCTCCTGCAGTCTGATCAGCTCTTTGGACAAAGTGTCAAACATGTATTCCAACTCTGTGTCCACACCTCTGGCCTGCAGCGCCTCCACTTCCTCAGTCTGTGTAAAAAAATGTGTAAGAATTTTCTATTTCGCTTGGGGCTTTACCATAATGTGAGATGCAGTGATGGGAAGAATCCTTTGAAAATGTACTTCGAATACTGAATACCCAAATGAAAGTATTTTTATAATGTATACTGTTCAGTCAGAGTACTGTGCTTTGAATACTCTGAATACTTTTACACCAAGCTGCATTATTTTATAGTGTAAAAAAACATGATCTACATTTACAAACAGCCTTATTTTTGTTGCACTGTTTGTTATGCATTTATTTATTTCCAACTGGAGGCAAAAAATCAAACACGCAAGAGCTGTGGTTTCTCTTTTTTCTCACTAATATGAGTACATGATGAAGTACTGTCACATATTTTAATTTAGGAAAGTAAAAGTACATATACCTGGGCACAAAAGATAACTCAAGTAATAAGAGATAAAAATAAGAGATTTTTGAACAATTAAAGCATCAGATGTAGTGATTTAGATAAATAATTCAGCTGATTTTAAGTGATTCAATTAGTTTCTTAATTTTTCTCACTGTTTTTGTGTTTCTGCCGATTTGGTTTGTTCCAAGTTGGAATGTTAACTCAAATGTGCTAAACATAAATCTCAGCCATTTCAGCAGGTCTCAAACCATAAAGAAAAATACTTTTACGTTTTGGTCAAGATCTAAAATGTAGTGGAGTACAAAGTACAGATACCTGCTCTCAAATGTAGTAAAAGTAAAAAGTATCTGAAGTAAAAGTAAAAAGTATCACTGTAAAATGTACTTAAGTAAAGTACAAGTTAAGTATTGTACTTTTACTTTTGTACTTCGTCAACTTTCACCACTGAAAGTAACTGCACTCTGAACACCACCAAATGAAACTGTATCAGAATACAGGTCCTTAAACAATTCAGGGTATGTATTTGCAGTACATGTGTTCAGAGGTAGTGTAGTTTTACCCTGCGGCTCTGTTCATCTCTCTCCCGTTTGAGGTTCAATATTCGGTCTTTTTCTGCTTTCTGTAGCGCCTGTTCTTCTCTCTGAAGAGCATGGGTGCTTCTTAGTTCTCTGATGAGGTCTAGGTGGTTTTGTTTACCTTTAATGAGCTGCAACAGAGCAGAATCCAGGATTAAAAATGCAGAAATATAACAAATATGAAATATAGCGAATACTTGCAAATATGACCAAACCTCATATTGAATGGCTCTTCCTCTCAGTAACTTCTGCAAATTGATAACGGCAATTTCTCTCTCTTCTTCCCCCTTAATGAAGTTAACAGATATATTTAGTATGTGTTTAAATGGCCCATATTATGCCATTTTCAGATCTATGTTATGACGTTGTTTCCTCATCAGGAACATACCTGGAGTTGTGTTTTGTTTCATTCACACATGTTTAACACACAAATCCTGCATCCAGGCTGTTAGGCTCAGTGTTCTTCTCTCAAACAGAAAACACTTTGTTCCACCTTGTGATGTCATGTGGTTATACAAGAAGTGCTCCAGACACCATAACTAGAATCGGTTGGAACTAAAAATTTGGCTGTTAACTTGAAAACTACTATTTCATAACATCACAACTTGGAACAAAGCATTTTGAGGTTTGGACATGTAGACTAATAATAAAGAGTCACTGAAACATGATTAAAACAAGAGCTCCACCAGCGGGGCAAAATACGCCCATACTTTTATGTGACCTGAAGTCACATAAAATTGATACCACTGACCTACAGCATGGATCGATACAAAAATATACAATAAAATACACAAATACAGTATACCTTATATATATATATATATTGGCGCATGCCCCACATGTTTTGCCTCTTCATGAAGACAAAGCTTCAAAGACTTCAAAGCTTTGAAGTGTCCACGGACAGACGGACGGACAGCGCCATACCATAATACGTCCCGTCTTACAACGGGCGTATAACAAAACACAACTCATGTTTTTGAGGAGGTAACAACATTATAACATTTCTTAAAACTCACAAGAGTAATTTTTGAGTAATATAGGACCTTTGACAATGTCAGTATCTGTTTGGCATGTTCTTACTTCTGGTGGTTGTTCTACTTCAGGAGTGACAGGCGGAGGAGAGGGTTTCTCAATCTTCACAAGGCACTGCAGTGGATCGTCTGACGTGTCTCTTCTCCGTAGGGCCTAAACAGGTGATGTTTGGTATTTAATATTTGGTATACATAAACCACACAAAATATGCTTCATTTGGATATTTGTGAGTTACCCTGTACTGCTCATACAGTTGAATTGCTCTCTGACTAGAGTTTTTGATTTTGCTCCTAGTTGGTTGCTGTGCATTTTTCACTGATGATTTCAATGAAGAAGCAGAGAGCCCAGTTTCCAGTTCTGTCAACTCTTTAGAACATTATCTTAACATTGGAACATCCATAATTACTACAAAAAAATCTTTATGGTTTTATTCTGACCTTCGGTGTCAAAGTAGTAGTTCTTCTCTGTGTCATGCTTCCGTCTTACAGTGGGGCGTGTGTGCGAGGAAAGATCAGAATAATCTTTGAACTTTAACGCATGGGTTGGTTTGTCCATTGCTATACTAGGTCTGGCGTCCAGTCTTCTCATTGCTGTTGTGAAACAAAAAGGTAAAACACACTTAAAGGTGCAGTGTGAATCTTTTTATGGGAGAGGATCCACCACCTGCTTGTTTCCATGTGATACACTGACATGCCTCTCCACAGATCTGACCTGTACTTTGGCCTAGTTTTGGTTCTGCGCATCTTCATGGAAATAGATGTGTTTAATGCTTTACTGTGGAACACACCAGGCAAAACAGCTTCATGGACACACGCACTTGGCGGACCCTCCACAAGAAAAGTTACAAAGAGCACATTTAAATGTCTCTCACATAAAAAAATGGTTCCTTACCCCGGAAATAGTCATTGTTGATCTTATTAATTTTGGTCTCCTTCTCTTTCTGTAGCTTATGACTGATCTGCTTCAGTCTGTCACGTGTATAACTCTGCTGAATCTCATCTCTTTTTCTCAGAAGGTCCTTCAGCATCTCTAGACGGGCCTCTTTTAGCCTGTACATCACCACACCAGTGCAAAACGGAAAAAGGATAAAAAATAATAATTAAAAATTAAATAAATAAATAGGAAGTTTGTTTTCACAAAAAGCAAAAATTATACTGTTAGCTACAAGTCAGTCAGACACAAGTCAAGTTGTTTAACTGTATGCTGCTTCCTACTGTTCATATAAACCACGCTGCTATTTTGGTGAGTCCCTTTGGTCCATTTGTGACTCGTTGAAAGCAGTGATACTCACTTCTGGATTTGCCCCTCTCTGAAAGCCCACTCCCTGGCCTCCATCTCCTCCATCATGCATCTCCACTTATCCAGCTGACTGAGGTCATCCAGTGGAGGGAGAGAGGCCTCCCATGCTCGTTTGGCTCGAGCACGCTCTATCATTTCTATCTCTGCCAACCCTGCTGGCAGTCCATGACCTGAGGGAGTCAAATATCAAGAGGCTTTAGCACAACAGTCTTTGAGGACTCATTGTCTTCTCTAGGCAGTATTATGTATCATTATCTAAAGTGGGATAAACAGTTTTTTGCATGTGTATATGTTGATAATTGCACTTTTCAAATTGACACTACATTGACACTAGATTCAGTGTTCAGTAATGTAATAATTTCATACCCCAAGTCAGAGATGCCAGAGTCAGGAGTTCAGAGGGCGTTGTGCCAGGTTCGATAATATATTCTGGACTGTAAGGATCTGTCTGTGTCTCACTCTCTCTGTAGTCAGTCTGGACTGCCACAGAAAAATGTGTGGGCTGCTCTATAGGCTTTTGGTCCAGACTGGACACAAACTCTTCTCTGTGAACAAATATAGGAATGCTTAAACCTGGATAAAGCAAGACATCAAAATATCCACACAACATACTCTGGCAATGCAAAGATCACATCTGGGGGCAGCTGCTGTCCAAATGGAATCAAAGGGCTGGATAAAAACAAGTACAAACGTTAGATTTCATGTGCATGTAATATATGATATAAATCAAAAAGGCCTACCGTGAGAAATACTTCCAGCGATCAGGTCCAGTCACATGACTGTCCTCTTTCTGCAGCCATAAAGAGGCACTAACACTGCAATAGAAGTCATATAAGTTGTTGCAATGACAGTCTAAAGGAAATCAAACAAGAACAACACCTGGCACAGTTACAATCCGTGTATCAATCCGTGTATCATTCGTTCATTCGTTTTTCAATATAAAACCAAAAATAAGAAAATGAAAAAACAACAACTTTTTTCATTATTTGTCTCCAAAACCAGAATGAAAAAACGGATAACGACTCGTTTTTTTAGTTTTCGATTTTGTGTTTAAATGAAAAATGGAAAAAACGGATAACAGCCATTTCCCGTTTTGTCCAAATTTGATCCTTGAGCAAGTTGCGTAACCCGGAAGTGAACCTTTAGTGGGAGCGACACACGTGTATAACGAGGGGGGTGAGCAAAACAAACCTAATGGCCGCTGGACTTGAGGATCATTATCATATGATTAAACAGGTTTTTAAGGTTGGAAAAACGCACGCTGAGATTTCTAACACGTTGTGACAGTTCAGTATTAAGAGATAAATGTCGGTGAGAAGGTTCTGTATTCAACACCAACTCCGGCGTAACAGACAAACTGCTCCTGTCATCAGTACATAAGGTAAAAAGCAGACACGTGAGTACACACTTTAAACTATTGGAAATCATCACTAACACAACGGTAAACTTAAAATAACTCCCACAAAACTGTCAAAAAAAGTTTGTTTTTAACTAGGTTTGACAAATTCTATCTTAATTCTATATACAATAATTCAAAGTACGGGCGTATTTTGCCCCGCTGGCGGAGCTCTTGTTTACACCTAAGGTCACATGAGATATTCTTAAAGCAGCACTATGTAACTTTTTTGGTACACAACTTCAAGCGGGTAAATGAGAAGGGGAAACAACTGTAACATGGTTAAAAGTCTGAAAAGTAAATTTTGCATGATCTTTAACTACATTTGATTTGACCATAAAAGTGACATAGTGCACCTTTAATGAACTGAGAATTGGTCATTACCTCGTCTTTGCACCGGTGCTGCTGCTACACGACACTGGAGACAGTGCAACTTTGTTTTTTCTCTGTTGAAGATGAGAAAAATATTCAAATACATCTGAGTACACATGGACATGCATCATTCATTCATTGTTTATTTGAGCATACAAGGTTCATAATAAAATACCGAAGCGAAGCAAAAAAAAATGATACAGTAACAAGAAATGCTCAAAAGGAGTGGGCAGAAGCAAGAGCTTATGGGAGCCCACCCCCTTTCACAGCTGTTATCTTCACACCAGGTGACATAATAATATGTAATATAAAATGTTTATGAAAAGTTTTTTTATTTTTTTTTTTTTATTTATTGGCATTTAAATACCAACCAAAATTAGACAATGAAACAAGTGTCATTGTAGCGCCCATGCCCGGGCACATACACCGGAGTGCGTGCGCCAGGGCATGAGCAAGTGTAGTTTGTGTATCATGTGTCTTTTATGCCCCATTTAGAGCATAAGACAGTAATACTTTCAGTTTATATCTTTTCTTGAATTGCATTAATGAAGTGCTATTTTTAATTTCCTCGTCTAGGCCATTCCACAAGTCAACTCCACATCTTGTGATAAACATCATTTTAGTGGTTGTACGGGAACACTGTATTTGAAAATCAGTTTTGCCTCGAAGGTTATATTTCACTTCTCTGTCACTAAACATATGTTGGATTGTACTTGGTAGCAGGTTATAACGTGCTTTAAACATGATTTGAAGAGTTTTGAATTTGATCAGATCTTCAAGTTTCAGAGTTTGTGATTTCAAAAACAGTGGATTTGTATTTGTATGATTTGTAATCTGCATTATGTAATAAACGTATCGCTCTTTTTTGCATAATAAAAAGAGTCTGCAGGTTAGTTCTATAAGTATTTCCCCATACTTCAAGGCAATATGTGATGTAGGGCATTACTAAGGCACAGTAGACAGTATACAGGGCTTTGTAGTTCAGTAAGTATCTAGATTTACCCATAATTGAAATACATTTAGCAATCTTAGTTTTGATGTTGGCAATCTGAGGTTTCCAAGAGAGCTTCTGGTCCAGTATCACTCCAAGAAAATTGTGTTTGTTTACATGCTCAATGTATTCATTATCTATTTTTATTTTCATGTCAGTGTTAACAGTTTTATTTCTGAATATCATTAGCTTAGTCTTTTTTAAGTTAAGAGACAATTTGTTGATGTTAAACCAGTCCCTCAATTTAACCATTTCTGCAGCGATATCGACCAGTAGCTGAGGCAATTCTTTTCCAGTGCACATGATAGTAGTATCATCGGCAAATAAAACTAGTTTCAGTTTGTCAGAAAGATTACATAAATCATTTACATACAACAAAAACAGCAGCGGCCCCAGTACTGATCCCTGAGGAACACCGCATGTAATGTACTTTAAATTTGACCTATGGTCACCCATTTGAACAAACTGCTGTCTATCAGAAATGTATGACTTTAACCACTGTAATGAATTACCTCTTAAACCATAGTTGGATAGTTTTTGGATCAGGATATCATGGTCAATCGTATCGAAAGCCTTCTTAAGGTCGATAAAAATAGCTATAGAGTATTGTTTCCTTTCCAAACTGTTAGTAACTTCTTCTACTAAATCTATAAGAGCAAACGCAGTTGATGAATTTTTTTCTGAAGCCGTACTGGCTTTTGTTCAATAAGTTACATTTTTCAATGTAATCATTTAATTGGTCAGTAAATAACTTTTCTAGTACTTTAGAAAATTGGGATAGTAATGAGATGGGTCGATAATTCAAAAACTGAGATTTGTCTCCGTCTTTATGAACTGGTATGACTTTGGCGGTTTTCATGTCCCAGTTTGAAAAGACAAATTACATATAAATATTAAGGGTACAGCAATATCAACAATAACATTTTTAATTAAAGTCATATGTAGTCCATCGGAGTCTGTAGATTTTTTATTTTTGAAAATTCTAACAACATCAAGAATTTCTTTTTCATCAACTGGTTTGAGAAAAAAGGAGTTTGGCTGTTCTGTTATATAGTCAGCAGTTCGTCCACAGGCTGTGTTTGATAATGGTATGTTAGCAGCCAGTTCTGCTCCAATATTAACAAAGTAATTGTTAAAGCCATTTACCACATCCTCTCTGTTGGTTATTACCTCACCATTATGAGTGTATTGCTCCACAGTACCACATGAATGTGTGTTTCTATTAAACAGTCTATTTAATACTTGCCAAATGCCTGTAATATTGTTTTTATTGTTTTCAAGCAAAGTATGATAGTACTCTTTCTCACATTTTCGCAAAATTGAAGTTAATTTGTTTCTGTATTTTTTATATTTACTTTCAGATTGTGGAGTACGTCTTTTTATGTAGTTTTTATAAAATAGATTTTTTTTTAACAAGCATTTATTAACCCATTCGTCATCCAAGGAGAAGTATTTATTTTTTTCTTAAAATGACAATCTATTTTAGTAACTGGGCAGTGAGCATCAAGCAAGGTTAAAAATATAGAAAGAAATTGGTCGTAAGCTGTGTCAACATTTTCTTCTTTTAATATTGTTTCCCAATTTTGTTTATGTAGACTTTGCTTGAAAGCAGTAATGGATTCATTTGTCATGATTCGCCTATAAATACTGATGGATGCCTCATCTTGCTTATGCTTTATGGGAACAGGCAACATAAAAATTGGCAAGTGGTCACTGATATCATTATATAAGATTCCACTCGTCATCCTATTGTCAATCATATTTGTGTATATATTATCTATTAACGATGAGCTGTATGAAGTAACCCTTGTGGGTTTTGTGATTTTGGGGTACAGCATTAAACTATGCATTATATTCACAAATCTTTCTGTAGGTTTGTGGTTTTTAATTTTAAACAAATCAATATTGAAGTCACCGCAGACAACAAGATCTTTGTGAGAATTATTTGTAAATAACTGTTCAATGCGCTCTGTAAATAGATCTATATTTGAGGCAGGGGCTCTATAAATACAACTTATTATCTTTTTTTTTCTGTTTACAATTTCAATTTCCACTGTGATGCACTCCATGATATTTACAATTGTAAATGACATTTTGTCTATTACCCAACATTACACCAACATTAAAGGTGTGTGTGGACTACGTACCCTGAAACGCTGTGTGTTGGTTGGTGCTTCCTCCAGCTCCTCCATCAGGTTGAACTCCTGGCTGTAGAGGAGTGACGTGTAATCACACCAGGCTTTGGACATCTTTGTTTCTGCAAGTTGCGTAGTTGTGTATCAGTCGAAGGTCTGAGTTGAAGTGAGTTTCTCAGGACCAGTGTCGCCCTTATATACTTATAGAACCCTTTATAAGAGACTCTTGATGATGTCACAAAGAAATAGAATGTCTGACAGAACGTGTTGCCAGGTGACGCCAGGTGAATCTTTCCTTATATGGACATGAGTGCGTTGCCATAGTTACACAATGCTGAATGTCAATAATTACATTGGAAGTGTCTGAATGTCCATCCTAGGCCCTAAACCCCAAACACTACACTGACCTGCACTCTTTAGTGAACTCTATAGAACCTCATTCACTGAGGTCCAGACGCAGTTCACGACTTTGAGGTCACATGTGTATTAGACCTCAATTAGTCTTGATTTAGACCTTATTTAAAACTGGTGTAGACCTAGTTTAGACCTAGTTTAGTCCTGGTTTACTTTTGGTTTAGATCTGGGTCAGACTTTTAGTAATTAGACATGGTTTAGCCCTATATTAGTCCTGGTTTAGACCTGGATTAGTCCTGGTTTAGTCCTGGCTTAGACCTGATTTTGTCACTGTATTTCTCCAGGTTTAGTCCTGTACAGTATATTAGACCTGATTTAGTCCTGGTTAAGACTTAAACAATGGTTTTGTCCTTTAGTGGTCCTGTTTTAGACCTGGTTCAGATCGGGTTTAGACCTAGTTTAGACCTGATTTAGTTTTGGTATAGACCTAGTTCAGATCTGGCTTAGCCCTATATTAGTCCTGGTTTAGACCTGGTTTAAATCTGTATTAGTCCTGTATTAGAACTGTATTAGAACCCCTCGGAGGAATAAGATGGACTCGCAGCCCTGACTTTGAACTACACTAAATGTGAACTGTGCCTGAGTGAACTGTGGTAGTAGTTATTAACCCACAGAAGTAAAATTCCCCCCTCTTTAAGCAGGGCTCTACAGTGCGCCCATTTCACTCGCATTTGCGAGTAAATATTTTGTCGTGTGAACGTGGTAAACAAAACAGGCGCACATGTGCGAGTGCTTCTGCAGCCACAATAACGAGAACTGCGCACAGACGTAACGTGACGAGTTAAACGTTCTACATGTGTCAAACATTAGGGGCAAACTCACACTAGGACTTTAGAATCGTGCCCAAGCCTGGATCGCACCTAAAGCGCGGCACGCCCAGCGCGAGCACAACCGAACCGTGCATGACCCCAGCATACGAGCTCCGCGTGTGGCCGATATCACTGATGGAACAAACTCAGCTTCAAAACACACCCATGCCCCCTTAACCGAGGAGCAGGACCCACACCTGCCCCACCACTCAGTAGACAACCCCGTGCCGCTGGTATATAGAATTAAGTTAGAATTTGTCAAACCTAGTTAAAGATGAATTGTTGGTGCAGTTTGGAAGATTCCAATACTAGCGTTCTATGGCACATACTGGTAAGCACAATAAGGCAGTTCACTACCAATATAATAACAAGTGTGAAAAAACCTGAAGTCACATAAAATTGATACCACTGACCTACAGCATGGATCGATACAAAAACATACAATAAAATACACAAATACAGTATACCTTATATATATATCGACGCATGGCCCACATGTTTTGCCTCTTCATGAAGACAAAGCTTCAAAGACTTCAAAGCTTTGAAGTGTCCACAGACGGACGGACGGACAGCGCCATACCATTATACGTCCCGTCTTACAACGGGCGTATAAAAAGGCCTACCGTGAGAAATACTTCCGGCGATCAGGTCCAGTCACATGACTGTCCTCTTTCTGCAGCCATGAAGAGGCACTAACACTGCAAAAGAAGTCATATAAATTGTTGCAATGACAGCCTAAAGGAAATCAAACAAGAACACCAGGCACAGTTACCCAGCCAGTTGATGCAGTGCCTCTTTGTATTGCTCTGTGTGGCCTCTCCATCTGCGGTCTATGGTGGCTGGTACAGGGTCTGTAGGGTCCAGCTGAAGTCTGAATCTCGGATAGTGAGGAAGATGACTGAACATAGATCCATACTTTGGGATTTTCAGCTGTGTAAAAAAGGGCACAAATGAGCCTATTACAATGTAAATGGGTCATTATCCACTGCCTTAAGTTATGTAACTTAGTTAGATGGGCAGTTGATAAGATTAATATAAAATGTGTCTATAGGCCTACAACCTTTAGTTTAAAAAATCTAAGTAAAAAGAACCTACCACTCTGTCCTTGGATGTGTAAGCCTTCAAGCTGGTCCTGATATGGTCCACTTCTGATGAGACGGTGTAAACTGGGTCTGTATGGAAAGATAAGATCTGACCAGGGTCTGTCACACACGAAGTGGCTAAAGTAGGCTAGGTTAACTCGCCTTACCGTACAGGTAGTCGTACGTGCGCTCTCGGCTCACAAATTTGCTTGCAATATCTTTACGGAGGATTGTGCGAGTGTTTGACCCACTCATCTTGACAACTGTAGCCGTCTATCTTTATTCTTAAAAGCATTTATTTATCCGAAAGTGCTCTTCTGTATTTGGGGGCGTAACCATGGCAACGCATCTTAAACTTCCGGTATTGGAGTGACGATGTAAAACCACGTGTAAAACCATAGATCCGTGTGTAGAACCATAGATCGATGTTGTAGAAGCCATAGATATGAACGTTATGAATGGGGAAAATATAATTATTTTTTAAACATATATATTATTGTATTGATACAGAAATGGTCAACGAAAGCTAAAACAGCAAAATATTTAGTATTTAGTTTTGTGTGTAATGATTCTTATTTTATTAGAATGCATTTTACTGCTGAAATAAGTTCGTAAAAAATGAAAGTTTCAGTGCATTATGGACAATTCCGCGCTCGGAGGTGACCACATGGATGTATAATAAGATTTTATTATAGTTTTATGGGAGACCGTAGATCCACCGGGGCATCCTGGGTAATAGAGTCAAATGATGGAGTGCAGACGGAAGACGTGAGGGCTGGGGTATGCAGGGCCGGCCCCCCCATTAGGCAACATAGGCAAATGCTAAGGGCGCCGCCGCTCTACTAGGGGGCGCCGAGCGCAAAAATCGGCGATGGGGGATAAAATCCTCCACTGTCTAAAATAGGGGTGGGCAAACTACGGCCCGGGGCCACATACAGCCCGTTAACCTTTTTAATCCGGCCCGCCAAACATCCAAACATGAATGAACTGCAATAAAATTTATTAGTTTTACTTTCCCTGCAATTCTGGCGTTTCCCAATAGATGGCGCACTCTAGATACAATGATACATAAAACCAAATTATCCACATAGGCCAGGTGTACAGTGCCTGGGGATAGAACTATATCTTGAACACGACTTCCTCACTCATGGTCCGAAAACCTTCCCATAAAGCACTGCGGCCAAGTATATATCTAGTGTGCCGCGCACACTGCACCTGCTCCCGCACGGCGCGTGCCACATTTCCTCTTGTTCGGTGTGGACACCGCGCGTGAACTGTGTCTTGTTGCGTACGCTGCGTGGACCTCGCATTCTCCTGTGCACCTCTAAACCAGAACTAACACCAGGACTAAGCCAGGTCTAAAGCAGGTCTACACCATGTGTAAACAAGCATTAAATCAGGACTAAAACCAGGTCTAAACCAGGATTAAAACCAGGTCTAAACCAGGACTAAAACCAGATCTAAACCAGGTCTAAACAAGGTCTAAAACCAGGTCTAAACCAGGACTAAAACCAGGTCTAAAACCAAACAAGAATTTGCAGGAGGTGGTTGCTACATTCATGTAGTTTTAAAAAAACATGACAATATCAAGTAATCCAGTTACTTATTTAAGTAATTTAATGGATTACATTACAAACTACATTTTGGGGTATGTAATCTGTAATCTGTAGGGAATACAGTTTAAAGTAACCTTCCCAACACTGTCAACAGAATTATCAAATGTGTCACAATCAAACGGAAGTCAAAACTTCTGAAACGAAAAATGTTAATTTTTGAAGTGGAAAATCATCGGCCCTATATATGGTGCACATGTTGAATTGAGATGTTTGAATATGTCACATGTAAATTGTTGGATCCTGCAAGTTATTTTCGTCTTATTTGCTGGGTTGACGTAGTCAGACTAGAACACTCCATCCATCTGCTCCTGGTCCGGCTCTTCCATCAAATTTTAGAACCCTTTGTGGCCCTCGAGGCAAAAAGTTTGCCTACCCCTGGTCTAAAACATCGTCACTATGAACTGTTTGATTTCTTGTGAGTATCTGTACTCTGGCAGTATTTTTTATTTTTTTATTTTTTGCAATCCAAGGGGCGCCACCTGAAATCTTGCCTAGGGTGTCAAAATGGTTAAGGCCGGGCCTGGGGGTATGGGAACTGGTATTTTGGTATTTTTGGTAGGCATATTTAGGAAATTCAGTGATTTGAACACCACTTCCCGGTAGGATGGGCGTGATGAGATAAGAAGTTGGCACCATGTCTGTGGCCACGACACGGGGGCGCCGTTTCCCCTCCTCCGTAGGGTAAGGCAGTTTTTCCTGAGCTCATTTAGCAAAGCAAGACGCGACTTGTCCTCGATACAGTTTCAACTATTCAACCATTGTAAAGTCACGTAGCCTAAGTCATAAATGTAAGTTTGACGTGACTACTACCAACATTACGGCACTGCGGATGACTTTCAGTAAAACTACGCAATGTCCTAACTGCGGAAAGCCCCTCCTCTTCCCAGAAGCATAAAGGGCATGAAGACATCAGCTCACACTTTTTCTTTTTGAGTCAATCTTGTAAATAATGGGACAAGCGAAGAGCCGCGGGGGAGCGGACCAAACTCTCTCTGGACAATACGCAGCACCGGACAGCGTTTTAACAACAGAGGGTGAGTGTCTACTCTTGTCTACACAGTAACTTAAATATTTTACGTCTTGGAGCAGTTTTCAGACACTTTCAGACAGATTTAATCCTACTTGAATAATGCTTTGTTTGAAATAAAAGTAGCCTAAACGTTTTGGTTGCTTGAGTAAATCTACAATAACAAGTGCCTTATGTTGACAATATTAAATTTGAGCGTTTCTTTGATCTTACCTTCAAATCTACGTAACCTATATTTTGTGGTCTATCCTTTGAAAATAAATGATTTTGTGCATTATTTAATGTTTTGTCCTCACAATTAGACCCAAGCCCTACATCAAATTCAGTTTTTGAGTCTATATAAAATACAAGAAACCTCCCCACTGAATCAGGTTGAGATAATCCAGGACACCCTCTGCTCAGACGCACTGTTGTTGCCAAATTATTGTTTCGTTTTTAAGTAAGAAAAAACTATTTCTGGATAATATTACCTGCATAAAAGTACTATATAGTGGTCCAAGACGATTGAGAGTGTAAGAGTATTACTCGATGTAGGCACCCATCTGTTTTATTTTAATTCGAGAGTTGAGAGTGCTATTACAACATTTATATTTTCCCCTTTCACTTTAGTTTAATTATGATAATAGTACATAACATTTGTATAGCGCTTATTATGACACCCAAAGATGCTTCACACAGTCCAAACAGACACAAATGAAAGAAACAGGTAAAAAAAAAAAAGTAGATGCAGTTTTGGACAGGTGAGTTTTCAGGGTTTTTTGAAGATGGTGAGTGTGGAAGAGTCTCTGATGTGTTTGGGGAGGGAGTTGGGGCAGAAGCAGAGGAGGCCTTGTCCCCCCAGGTCTTGTGTTTAGTCCTGGTGGGGGGCAGACAGGAGGCTGGAGTCAGCTGATCGGAGGGCACGGGTGGGGGTGTGGTGGTGGAGGAGCTGAGAGAGCTAAGTGGGGGTCAGGTTATGAAGGGACTTGTGGTGAGGAGCTTGAATTGGATGCTCTGGTCCGATGAGCCAGTGGAGATCTCTGAAGACAGGGGTGATGTGTTCACGGGAGGAGGAAAATTGTGTTGTATGTTCTGAAGGAGTCGTTAAGTGACAAACTTTCCAATCTCATACAAAAAGAAATAGAGACTTTTTAACCTCTTATGATTTAACCATAAGATAAAATCAGACAAGTGATGCTAAATGTGGTCTTAAAAGGAGTATTTCCTCTTCTGTTTCTTTTGCTACAGTGTATTTCCCACCATCATGTTATTAATAAGCTGCATAATGTATCTGTCTTTCATTTCCTTTGCAGCCGACACAAGTGGGTCTGAGAGCCTGACCAAAGCCAACATCCGTTTTACTCTGGACCTGTTCAAATCTTTGGGAAAACAAAACAAGAGCTCCAATGTCTCCTTCTCTCCTCTCAGCGTCTCTGCAGCGCTCTCGATGGTGCTACTTGGGGCCAAAGGCAGGACAGCAGATCAGATGAGAGAGGTAGGACCTAATAACCTGGCTCACACCAGGTTGATATGTGTAGCACCCAGCCTTGAGTTCTACACATGATCAATCAGTGACGGCTCTCGCTGAAAGTGATTGGAAAACATCATGACGACTATTCAAATCTGATTGGTCAAAACGTCACAACTGCACAGACATCTTCCCTCTTCACAAATGCACAGTGTGCTCACCTTTTGCACGTTTTTCACAATCTAAATTGTCCGTATTGATGCTAAAATGGGCTGAAGTACGTTTGTTTAAGTATCACATCAATTGTGAAGAATCCACCCCCATATTGGGGGCGACAGTAGCTCAGTTAGTAGAGTGTTTGTCCACTAATCTGAAGGTTGGTAGTTTTCGACATAAACATCGTTTGAGCGGTCAAATCCACTGACCCACAGGTTGGCGGTGCGATTCCAGCTCCCACAGATGAATGCTGTTGTTGTGTCCTTGCGCAAGACACTTAATTCACCTCACCCCTAATGTCTGCGTACACAAATGTGTGAATTGGTGTGTAATTCCATCAAAAAGAGCTTTGAGTGTCTTGAAGGTAGTGCTATATAAAAATGTGACTTGTTCTCATATTCATTTACACTAAAAGTAGTATTAAAACTAGACATGCATTTGAGCAGCTTTCACCACTGTCAATGGGCTTTTTTTTTTAGAAATACTATGAATTTGTTTATTTCTTGTGTTGAAAATGTTCTATTGTATGAAGGAGACAGGAATTCACCTGCACTGGAAAACGTATTTTAGAAGTTCTTAATAGCCTTACGGTGGTTTAAACTAAATTACTCTTTTACTCATTGCTTGCTTTGATTCCAATTCATATTCCCGTCCTTTCAGAAAAAATGTATTTAAGCTTTTTGATGTCCTTATCTTGTCCATTTCCTGTTCACCCACAGTGCTTGAAAACTAAAGCTTGTGGAGATGTCCATTCCAGTTATGCTGAATTGCTCAAAGAGTTAAACAAAACAGATCCATCATATGGCATCAGTATTGCCAACAGACTGTACGGAGATGAGTCCTTCGAGTTTATAAAGGTAAGTTTAAATTGTCTTCATTGAACATTAGCCCCTGCAGTTGTCACAACAGTGTTTCAGAGTATTTCCTCTGGGAGAGCTTCTGCCACATTTGGCTCCTTATATGGTGTTTAAAAAAAGTCTGTCTAGCAATACGTCAATGAAAAACAACACAAGAAATCTATTTCAAATCTTGTTGATTTTTCAGTTAGTCACTCTCACCTTTTTGTTGAAAATCAAACAGGACCATGAACGCTCATATTGCTCACAGGGTCCTGAAAATGTGTTGTTTCAATCTATTTTGTATTTTTTCTTGATTTTTCACATCTTAGAAGTTTTTTTCTGTGTGCCTTGTGTCACCATGGTAACTGCTGAACATTCCGCCCATAGAACACTACCTGTGTGACGTCATTTATCTCTATGGCAACAGATGTTCCGTGCCATTCCATTTCTTTATGACATCACTGGGGCGTCACAGGTGAGCGGGTGACCAGAGGACACGTCATTTACACGGATCTTCCGACGTGACAAGATGCGTTTTTGAAGCAGAGAAACAGGTTCACAAACTGAGACCGATTGCCACAAAAATGGAGAGCTCCAGAAGATACACAAAGTCCCCACAGAACAAGATTAACGTCAACTACAAACATCCAGTTTCTGAGGTTTTGGAACTGGCAGCAAAGCATCGCTTGCACACAAACTTTACTGAGGTAAAGACAGTTGGTCCCATCCATGACGCAAAGTTCATCTTTCGCGTTACGGTTGGAGATTTCATCGCTGAAGCAGAGGGACCAACCAAAATGATTGCCAAAATGGGCGCAGCACAACAGGTTCTGCCACATCTGCGCCTGTTACCTCCTCCACCCCAGAATGAAAGTGAACTCTACTGGAAAAGGAAAAAGAAGAGGGCTCAGTTACCTCAGTTTAAACCAGATGATCATCCAGTGAGCTGCATGGATCAGCTGGTGAAATACTGGCAAGGAAAGCCTGCTCAGTACAGTATAGTGGACGTGACTGATACGGTCCCTTATGTCGTACATGTCCAACTGACTGTGGCAGACCAAACATTGATGGGAGCAGGCTATACAAAGCAGGATGCAAAAAGAAACGCAGCTGCTAAAATGCTCAATTCCTATGGTTCTAACTTCCATGTATTTGAGCCACAGGAAAACACTGCTCCAGTTACTCTGGATTCCTGCAGTCAGGTTAGTGAGAGCAGCAGAACACTGGAAGAGGCAGAGGAAGTTAGTCCAGTTCCACAACAGGACAAATCTGAGGAGAAGATCAAGTCTCCAGCAGTGGACATGGAGCAGGAGCAGGAGCCTGTAGCAGTTATCCAAGAGGTCACCACTGTTGTCACTCAGGATGAGCCATCTGAGATCCTGCAGTCGGACACACCCTCAGTGAGTCCAGATGACTCAGCACAGCTGCTGTGTCCAGATGTCATTCCTATGTTGATGGCAATGGGCGTGCTTCAGGACAACAATGGCACAATAGAGTTTAGAGAACCTCCACTACACCAACAGACTAAAGAAGCAGCTTCAGACCGTGAAGAAGCTGCATCTGAAACTGCCCCAACTGACTTCACTGTTACAGAGTTTTCACTGGAGGTTCAGGAACCAACTTCAGCCTCCCAAGAAATGCCATGTGAGACACTCCAGGAAGACGAATCAGAAAAGGAGGATGTTACAACTGAAAATCAACAAGTTTCCCTGGACGACATATCTACAGCCCAAGATGACGAACCCCAAACAGAGGAGGAGGTTCAGTCACCATCAGTGGACAGTCACCTTCAGCTGAATTCCACTGATGATTTAGTGGAAATTACAGATGAAAATTACTCAGAAATTTCCCTAATAGAGGAGGCTGTCCAGTCACCTTTGGAAACTGAGGAAATGTCTGATATTCCCAGAGACATTCCCTCACCTATTGTAATCCTGTCACCTGATGTCACCCAGGACACCAAATCACAGGTCGATGAAAACGATGAGCCCAATGAGGAGGAGGTTCAAGCTGTGACAGAGAATTTACAAGTAGAGCCTGTAGAAATTTCATCCAAGTTGTCCTTCAGTAGAGTTATTGAGGAGAACAATGGCATTATAGAGTGGTGTGAACCAAAACCTGCCACCACATACAAAGAGGAGTGTGTAGATGTCACCAGCCTGAACCAGACTCTGCCTGAAGACGACCAGACAATGACTCCAGTAGGTTCAATGGAAACTACAGATGGACCAGAGAACCAGAGGGAAGCCATTCAACCACAAGTCACACCACAAGAAACAAACAAACTGACGACTGATCTACAAAACCTTGAATCCCAAGAAACATCTGCAGTGCCCCAAACCAGAGAAACCATTGGTGGGCATATGGCTAATGTTGAGCTGGTTAATGCACCAATATCAAATACTCCATCTGAGGTCCAACCTGCACCATGTGGAGGACGAGTGCCATTCATCCTGACCCAGGCTTTGGTCAAAAACATTCTTAAAATGGAAAAATCAGAAGATGATCGGTACTGTATGACACTTGAGCTGCACTCAAAGATTGAGGAGCATCTTCTTGTTGGAGATGGGGAGATCAGCTTTAAAAAGCTACAGAAAATTGGTAAAAGAGCAGCCAAGCATCTCAAAGTGGAGTATGGCTCCGCTGGTGCCCTCCTGAGTGTTGCTCGTGCTCCAGACACTGGCCCTTTTGAAGCATCTGTTGTGACCCATCTGAACCACCGCCCTAAGTCTGTCCTGTCCCGCTGCCTCTCCAGGCTGAGGAGGGCGTTCACCTATAATTAGACTCTCAACGTTGCATTGCAACCATTTCAAAAGGAGGGAGCGTTTTCTTTGAAATGTGTTGTGTAATAACCTGTTAAAAAAATAAACAATGCATCCAAAATGTATGGCGTACTGTTATGTTTATTCATCCATCTTCTCCCTTAATTCCGCTTAATTCAGCTGGGTCGCAGGGGCAGCTTGCTGCCCAATCCTCATAGCACCTGACCCCCCCTCTGTGAGTGGTGAGCCCACAGGAGGGTGGACGTCATGGTCCTTGGTGTTAGTTCACAGGGGTACTGGCATGTTTTGAGTTGATGGGGGAAACCCATCCAGGCACGGGGAGAACATGCAAACTCCACACAGAAAGGCCCAGGTAACCCGGGGATCGAACCAGCAACCTTCTTGCTGTGAGGCATGAGTGTTGCCACTCAGCTACCGTGCCGCCTTTATGGTATGTTTATTCATAGGACTTAAATGCATTTAATACTTTGAGAGGAAGAGCAACGAAGAACTGCCTCACACATATGTTATCGATTTATGATGACTGCTGTGATACACATGTATGTAACCCCACAGTGGATGAACTGAGTTTGTTAATACAAAGCTGATGTAGGTGTGGAGTTTGTAGTGAGGGGGTGGGTGTTCCTGATTTCCCATCCAAGGTATTTCTTGATAGGACTTTGGCTAAAGTTATGAAGAAGGGTCCTTGGTTGCAGTCATATATCTCCCCCTTTGAACCCTATGACAACACACACAGTGATTACAAACCAAAACCATTAACATTTCTAACAATTCCAAGAGAGGTGCAGTGAAATCCTGAATACATGTTATGTTGAAACCGTGACATAAACCTGGTGCATCTTAAAGACATTGTCAAGTTTGATTTCTTCATTTCTTCAGATTGTGTGATTGGCTGACACATCCCAAGACCTAACACACTTTTATGTGATAAAATATGAGCTGAGAAAACCACTACTGACAAGGTCACTGTCCACCAGAGTAAGAAGCATTTAGGGGTCAGGCAACACTAATGCTGGCAATTGTGTTTATGTTTAGTGTATAACATGTTTTAAAGTGAACATTAAGCAAAAGTTAATTTAGATACTGTGGGTAATGTCTAGTTAAAATATAATTTTTGACTCATTATATCTTACATATTTTTGATACATGTTTACTCTACTGTGCTTGTAATTTGCATCAGAAGACTGAATTTTCCCCATTATTAAAACCTCTCATCTTTTTTATGCAGTAAAATAAGAAAATGCATTACACAAACCATTTTACAACCTTAAAAGCTGAAGGTGTCCAAAAAAGAAATTTAACTCAGAACTTGAGTTGTTTGAACTTCAGGAGAGTGTGAATACAAACCTTTTAAAACTACCCCAAACACCCACCAGCATTACAGTCTAATAAAGTCCTGGCAAGTATCTGGAGCCCCTGACAATGGCAATAAAAGTTATTCTGATTCCGAAATAATGATCAGAGCCAAGATTTGTGGATTTTTGTTCTTTTAAAAAAATGCCCCTGTCTTTAATCTGAAATTATGGGTCAGAAATCTTTAGGATGTATTGCAGGTACCACCCCTAGCCAGTCGAGTGGCAAACATACTGACGTTATAGAAATTCCTATTGTTGAATTTGGCAGTTACAATGCTACCGCAATGTGCCAGACATTTGGGAAAATATTTGATTTGATTTGTCATTTTAGGAGTTTCTAGAAGGGACCAGAGAATTGTATAATGCAGAACTCGAGACTGTGGACTTCGTCAAAAAAGCAGAGGAAGCACGAATCCAAATTAATCGCTGGGTGGAGGAGCAGACACAGGGTAGTCCTTAATGTTTTCTATAAATGTATTTTTATTACCAGTGATGATACAGCTACTACTACCACTACTCCTGCTAATAATAATAATAATAATAATAATAATAATAATAATGTTTTGTTCTCAGGTAAAATTAAGGATCTGATGGGCAAAGATGCTGTGGACAGTGCAGCAAAGTTGGTGCTGGTGAACGCCATCTATCTGAAAGCCGACTGGGAGCATCAGTTTCTAAAAGATTCGACAGAGGATGCGAAATTTAGACTTAACAAGGTAAAACTTAAGATCTAACAGATAAGAAAATATTAAACATGTATTAAATTAGACAGTTCCATATTGTTTGCTTTTTCATTAAAAACTGCCATAAATGTAAGCTTTCTGAAACATGTCCAGCTAACACAGAAGTGCATCTCTTCATGGGCTTCAGTTTATAGGCACCATCAGAACCTTTAATGTTTTAAAAAGCTCAAAAACTTGAATGGTTAATTTCATTGTATGAATATTATTGAGATTTAACAGTGCCCAAATTTAGTTTAAAACAATTATTTGAGTAAATGTTACTCATTACAGTTCTCCACTGGTTATAAGCCAGTGTTGCATCATCAGGAATGTACAATAGTATAAATGTTGTATATTAATTGGTGGTTCTAAAAATACTCCCTAATGTACTTATGTAATAATCTCATTCAGTTTCAGCATTTAGTCCTGATTTGGTCCTGGTTTATTCCTATGATCAGTGTTCTGTAATGCTTCTGTTAAGTTTACATTTTAGTTGATTTTTGTAATTGATTTTACGGTCAGTCAAGATTGTAAATAGAAAGTCTGGGACTTGGATAATTTACCAACGACAGAGCTGATTATTCTAGTCATTTCAAGTTCGTAGTTGGCTTATCACATGTCAAAAATGTTATGTTGTGGAAATGTCCTAATATGTAGCATTCAATATTCCTTTTGTACTTCTCTCATTTACAGCGTCAAACTCAGACAGTAAAGATGATGCATCAGTCAGGGAAGTTCTGGTTAAGAAAGATTAGAGAAATCAACTGCCAGGCAAGTAAATGAACTATATAATACAACAAGTCCTAAACACTGAGACTGTAATGATCAGACTATGCTCTTTTACAGGTGATAGAGCTGTTTTATACAAGTGACCTCAGCATGCTCATCTTTTTACCTAATGACATAAAAGACAGAACTACAGGTCTGGAGAAGGTAAGTACAATTACTGCTACTACTAGGGTTGTACAAAAATAAATAAATATTTATCCATCATGATAACGAAACTCAGATTCTCTACTGTGCATCTGTAATGTGCAAGGTATAAAATCTTCTGAAAAATAGTTTATTTTCTTTTTACATTTATCATTAGCTAATTTTACAGCTTTGGTACAGTAAACTAGTTTTGTATTTGACTGGGATCCAGAATACACTTCAATAGACAGGTACATGGTACAGACATACTGTACCATTGTGCATTTTCCAGACAAGTCTTGAAAACTGCACTATTTTGACAGATAGTATTTTGTAGACGAGGGCTGTGCAATCAGTAGTTTCAAAAAATGTTGTCTACATAGACTTTTACCTGAAGAGTCACAAAAATCTTACTAGACTATACTGATGCTACTGGTTCATTTTGACACTGTAACTGTTTGCAATACTGTAATTATGCTTTCAGTTGTATAAGCCCCAAAATATTGTGAAAAAATGTACCTTTATTTAACCTGGAAAGTCCCATTGAGACGAAGTACTAATCTTTTTTTCAAGGGAGTCCTGGCTAAGACACAGCAGAGATCAACTGTACATACACATACATTTAGACGGTTACAAGAATTTGTTAGTTAAAAACCGTTACAATCTATAGCTCCCAATTCCAAACTTTTTAACATGAATTTAAACTGATCTATTTGGATCTGTTCTGTTAGTTTCCAGTCCTTTTGTGAATTATTCCAGGATATCTGTGCAGAATATTGAAATATTACTTTACCAGTTTCTGTACAAACACGTTTTATAGACAGTAGCACCGAGTCTTAAGATCCTGAACAACACTGTCCATGTTTAGCCTTGATTAAACAGCCCTACTAGCAGTAACTCTAAAAATGCTTTTCCGTCACTGACTAAACATGTGTGTTCAGCTGGAGCAGCGGCTGACCTACGAGTCCTTTGTGGAGTGGACCCGCCGAGACCAAATGACCCTGTACCAGGTGGATCTGAGACTCCCTCGATTCAGGATTGAGCAGAACTACGAGCTGAATGAGGTCCTGAAGAACATGGGCATGGAGGACGCATTTGACCACTGCAAATGTGACTTCTCTGGTGAGGAGGCGGCCCATTACTGACCTAATGAGTGGTTGATTTTTCTGATTTCATAACAGACTCAAGATGAACTAGTTAATTTAGTGTTGCACATTTCTTGTACAGCTCCATGGGAATTAGTTAAATAACGAATTTTAGCCAGCTAGACTTAAAATGAATGGTATTTCTACCATTAGTACTACAAATCCACCAAGATCCTCCTGATTTCAGTGAAATGCTCCACATCACTTCCAGTTTCCTGTCCTTGATCCCTTGATGGGAGGGATGGATTTGGAAACATCCATCGGGATCAGGATCATTTTGATCCAATCCAGGAAAATGTATAAATATCCAGAGGGAAATCAGATCCATGGATCAGAATCCAGGGATTTGGAAATCTGGATAATTTTGACCTGAACTGTGTTGAAATACTGGCCCCTGGATGTTTTCTTCAAATAGAGGGTTGTAGTTTTAAGTGACAATTTTTTTTTAGTGCAATAATGATAATTTATTGTTTCTTGATCAAACAAACTTCTGTGTGTTATTGTATGAAAAAACATGTTTTGAGCATTCATGACGTTCTTTTATTGATCCGTGTAGGAATGTCACCTGCCAAAGACCTGATGCTGTCCCGGGCCGTCCACAGAGCTGTTGTTGATGTGAATGAAGCAGGAACAGAGGCGGCAGCTGCTACTATGACGAACGATCTGTTGTTGGGATGCTCATTATTCTCCTATAGTCCTCCACGAGCCACTTTCAACGCGAATCACCCTTTCATTTTCTTCATCAGACATGACTCCACCAACACAGTCCTGTTCGCTGGGAGATTCTGCTCAGAACAATGATTCAGTGGATTCAAATGGACATCTTCAATGAAACTGTAGTGGGGAAATAAATATTCATACATAACACACACACTCTAGTCAGGCATTTTAATTTACACTTAGAACGAAAGCCCTATTATTATTATCATTGAAAGCAAGATATAATTCATTACACATTTTATTATTAAGCTAAAAATGTAAAATTTCATGACTGTAGGTCAAAAACTGTTGTCATATCGGCGCGTTGGAGTCGTTCTTCATTTTGCCGCTGCTCAGGCTGTGGATCATGGCGATCATGGCCGAGTGTTTGTTCAGTTCATCCTCCTTCTGTTTCAGCTTCAGCTCCAACTGACTCTTCTGCTGCTCCAAGGACGACGCCTTATAAAATAACAATATAACATTTAACTTTCCCTATATTTAAAGGACCATGCACCTTCGCTAGAGTTACAGTGTCGTTTCCTCATCACAAACATACTTGGACATGTGTTCTGTTTCATTCACACATGTTCACACACACATTTTATACATATTTAGGCTGATTTCTCAAACTGAAGTCACTCTTCACACTATTCCACCTTGTGATGTCGTGGTAATACAGGAAGTGCTCCACTGTGTTTTTAAACTCCATACACCTTCATTAGAGTCATTTGGACAGTTTCAGGCCTGGAATTGTCCATCTCTACTGGACTAAAGGTAGAAAGTAGCTGCTAACTTAAAAACTACAGCTTCATGACATCACAATGCGGAGCAGAGCGTTTTGAGCTTTGGAGATGTAAATAGACTAATAATAAATTATAAATAAATTACTAAACGTGTGAAAGAGTTTCTAACGTGGTTTAAAGCTCACAAGACTCAATTTTGTGTGATATAGGACCTTTAAAAGCAGTGGTAGAAAGAGCACTTTAAATCTGTACTCAAGTAAAAGTATAGTTAGATGGCTAAAAATGTACTCAATTACAATTTGCTACAAAAAAAAAAAAAAAAGAAAATTCCCAAAATGGCGGCTCCGAACCTTAATGCTGGCGTCTTTTCGTGCCTGTTGCGTTTTGTCCAGCTCTTTCCTCAGGACGTCGACAGTCTCCTCCAGGTCACGCCGCTCCTGCTCCTTCTCCTTCAGTTTCTGCTCCTCGGCTCGAAGCTCAGAGCGCAAATCTGACAAATGTTAAGAAAATCTTTTTGTGTGGATCCATAGCGATGCTTGTGATGTTTGGAAAAGCTGCTGAAAAAGGCCATTCACATCACTGGGGTCTAAGGATGGGACAATTACTGGTTTCAAGATAACATAACAACCCAATTATATTTAAAGGTGCATTGTGTAACTTTTTCTGAGGGGTCCGTTAAATGCTTTTCTCCATGGAGATGGTATGGTATTAAACCTTTCTATCTTAAGAGCGAGAGAAACTAAACCAAGTTACAGGTCAGATCTGTGAAGAGGCGATCCTGCTCAGTCAGAATGTCTGTTTTTCTAGGTATTTTTTAGCTATAAAACCACCTGTAATTAAATACATGTAAGACAGAGCTGTTTAAAGTGATATTATGAAACATTCCAGGCAGAGCAATGACATCTCCATAGAAATAAGACCCTCTACCAAAAACCAAAAGAAAGTTACACAATGCACCTTTAATACAGATGGGGGGCAGCTAAAATTGATATTGTTAAATTCATGGGTCTAGTCCATCATTTTACTTTTGGTTATTTCATGGCAAAGTACAATCAGGATTCCCACTCTTTTTCCCTGACAAAGTTTTCAAATTTTTCCATGATTTTTTCATGACCTAAAGTAAATTTTCCATGACTTCATGGCACCCTACATGTGTAGAATTGAACATACTTTTAGGGCTAAATAAGGAATGTTAATCCTCTCCACTCACCTTATGGTTTGGTATTAACATTCAAAATACTAATAATTTCCACGACTTTTCCAGGATCTCCATGATCATGGGAACCCTGTACAATGTTATCAATAGGAAAAACTACCTCTTGCCCCCCTTCTGAGAGCATGACGGAGAGAAAGAGACTCTAGAATCTGAAAATCACCAATTGGTAGGGTTTGGGATTAGGGGTTAATCGGTGGCTTTCGGATTCCATATTGTGAGTTTTTCCCATTGATTACATTGAACTTTGCCAAAGTTATAATTCCCAAATATGGAACCTGAGCTACTGACTAGACCAATACGATGCTGTATTACAATAAAAATATCCAGTTGAACAATAATAATTTTACCTGCCCGGTCTGTATTACCGTCTCTCTATCTTTTATCTATCTTTCCACCTATCTGTTTTATCTCTCCATCTTAGCACTCTGTCTCTATCCATCCCTCTATCTGTTCATCTGTCTATCCAAATTAAAGGATCAACAGGGGGCAAAGTACAAAATGTCTCTGTATAGACTTGAATATAAATTAAAAGATATGGATTATTTACAGATTGCTGTGAGTCACTGACCTGTGAGGTCACTGTCCTTTTGCTGCAGATCTGAACGTAGAGATTTGATTTCTTCTTCTCTCTCCTCCACCAGCGCCACCGTCCTGTGATACAGTACTCAGTTTTGTTACTTAAGTAAACGTACAGATAACAAAGGTAAAAAGTTACTCACATAAAAGTGTCACAATGAAAAATCTACTTAAATAAAAGTATTAAAGTACCTGTTTAAAGATGTACTTAATCAGTAAAAAGTAAAAGTATTTTGCAGAGATTTTTAACAGAATTAATGAAGAATTTTAGAAGAATTAAAGGGTGAAATGTAGTGATTTTGAAAAAGTATTTAGGTGATTTTAAGTGATTCAGTTGATTTCTTAATTTTTCTAGCCGTTTTTGTTTATTTGGTTTGCTAAAAGTTGGGACATTAACTCAAATTAAATGTGTTAAACCCTCCCAATTTCAGCAGGTCTCAAACCATAAAGGAAAGTACTTTTTACTTTTCAGTCAAGATTTAAATGTATTGAAGTAGAAAGTACAGATACATGGTCTCAAATGTAGTGAAGTAAAAGTAAAAAGTACTTAAGTACAGATATCTAAAATTTGTACTTAAGTACTTTTACTTATTGCTCGTGTTAATACATTATATATAACTTTGTTTTTATCTTTTATTTTCCTTGGTTGGTGCTATAAAGACTGTAAATTATCCCTCATTTTATCCACCAGATAATCTCACATGGTTGTGAGGGGTTTTTAAATGTTAAATATATATAATAAAATGTCTTAAACCTGTCATTTTGCAGTTGAAGAGTCTCATGGTTTTTCTTCAAATTCTCGTTTTGCTTTGTCAAAGAAATATGAGCTGCCTGGAGCTCTTTCAGCAGACGGTCGCTCTCATTCAGCCTGAAAGGAAAAAAAATACATTAAAGAGTGGAGCCAGTACTGTTAAAGGTGCATTGTGTAACTTTTCTGGTGGATGGTCCGTCAAATGCTTTTCTTCCTGGAGATGTTATTGATTTGTCTGGAATGTTTCACCATGTGGTAATAAACCTTTCCAAGACCAAATCAGACCAAGTTACAGGACAGATCTGTGGAGAGGCGACCCCACTCGCAGTCATATTTGACAGTCGCTTACAGGTATTTTTCAGCAACAAAACCACCTGTAATTGTATGAATGTAAAGAAGAGCTGTCTTAATGTCATACTGTGGAACATTCCAGGCAGAGCAATGACATATCCATAGAAACCAGCAGGTGACAGACCCCCAGTAGTTTCCTCCTGACCTGTTGAGCAGAGTGTTGTATGCCCCCTTCAGAGTCTGGTGCTCCTCTGAGTCCTGCTGCAGTCTGCCGTTGTGTTTGAGCAGTTCTTCGATGTCCGATTTACACCTCTCCACCTCCAGGACCTGATTACCCAGGTCGCACTGCAGCTCCTCACGCCTACGCTCAGCCTCTTTCAACAGGCCGCCCAGCTTTCGAGCCTAGAATAATAATTACTTGAAGGGCCTAAATTACGCTATTTTCTGATCTATGTTATAATGGAGTTGTGTTTTGATTCAGTCACACATGATTAACACACAAACCATTCATATTTAGGCTGTTCTTCTCTCAAACTGAAAACACTCTGTTCGATCTTGTGATGTCATGTGGTAATACAGGAAGTGCACCATTGTGTTTTTAAACTTCATACACCTTCTCAAGAATCTTACTAAACAAAAGGTAAAAGGCTAGTTGTTAATATTATAACTTGTCTTAAATGGCTCATAATATATTATGATATAGATAAATATGTATGATGATAATATTATACTCAATAATCCTGTTGGAAAAAGGTGTGCATTTACCTCAGCCTCTGCCTGAGCCTGTTGTACTCTAAACTGAGAGATGAGGCGGTCGGCTTGAGACAGAGCCAGAGCCTTGGCCTCCAACAGATCCTGAAGTCGACTCTCTTTAGACTGAAGAGACAAAAACACACGTAAACCTTATTGCTCCAGTTCTTTTATAATGCCTCTTACACCTTGCCTGACCAGCCAGTCCCTTCTACATTCTGTTTGAATCCAGAAGGGCCCGAAAGTGTGAAAAAACACATTTTAGATGACCAAACCACAGCTACTAATTTGCAGCACGTGTCTCTCAAATGCAGAAGACATCACCTCTCAAAAATATAAAATATAACTTCTTTAACCTGAAATAAGCAATGGTTTGATGCTTCAGTTGTTGATTTTTGTTTTCTTTCTTAGTCCTTTAGATTTGTTTTTTCTCCCCCTTTTTATGTGTCACACCAGAGCTTGCGTCTTTCTGATGGGGAGGGTATTAATATCAATTTAATTATTATTATCTTGTCTATAGATGATGAGTTGTTGATGGTGGTACTAAATCTCATCACTTTGCTCCCCATGCTAAGCCCCTCCCCCTTCAGAGCGTTACCACAAAACAATTAGCATACTAAAACTACTGAAACTACTTGTGTATATTTATGGAAAAATACCATGCAGAGGCTTGTGGGCTCGTCCTGCTAACCGCAAGGAGGGTTCGAATAGGGCCCGTAAGATCTACCGTTAGCTAAATTACTGAAAAATGCATGGATAACCTCTAAACCTAAGACTAATGTCAAGACTCCCTGCTTCATTTAGTTTAACTGTTACTCAAGTTAAACTTAATTTGAGCATTATTTGAGCACAATCCTAAACAGGACTAAGTATGTTCGTATTGATCACAGGCTTCTGAAAATTTGTTATTTAAATCAATTTGGATATTTTTCAGACTATCTTAAGACATTTTGGCAGTTTTTGCTAATAGGGCCCTGTTAGACATCACTAAATTACCGAAAAGTATATTGATGAAATCTCAAACAACTTCAGGCTTGTTTATGATGAGGGAACAACATTATAACCTGGTACAAAGCTCGATTTTGCGTAATATCCCCTCATTAGTAAACGTAACGCAATGCATGGTCACAATTTTGATTCTTTTGTATGGCTTGTACATATGAAGAAATTAACAAATAAAAGGCGTTCCATTTTGCCCAAATAATACGCCTTCCCAACGCACACACAATTAAAATCCCATTCTTGCGTTCTGTATTTCCTATTTCACAATAAAGGGAAACACATAAAAAGGTAAGTTCATATGGGGCCAACAAGCATCATACAAATATAAAAAAACGTACCTCAAATGCCGACAGCTTCTGTTCGTACACATTTATCACCTCTGACACGAGGGAATCCTTTGGCTTCTCCTGTAACTACAGACAACACCGCCTTAATAACCCACTCTGGAATATTGTTGTTCTTGCGTTGCAGTTTTTTGTTTTTTTTGCCCGACAGTCTTCATATTTCACACCGTTACTTGTAATGGTTGCAATTGTTTCTGCTCGCCCTTGTATACTGCACATCTTTGGCGCAACTACAAGAAAAAGAGTTTCGGGAGCTTGACAGTGGCCTATAATGACTCTTCGAAAATATTACTCAAAGTGCTGTGGTTTTGTGGCAGTGAAATGTTTATAAACTGTAGTGTGAAACCCTCTGTTGTCAAGATTAGATTTTGTATTTCTTTTTCTTTTTTTTTTTTATATATGTGTGTATCTGTTCGTAGGTGACATTTTGAGGACATTTGAATAATAATAATAATAATAATAATAATAATAATGCATCAGTTTTATATAGCACTTTTCAGGACACTCAAAGATGCTTTACAGAGCATTATTCATTCACTCCAGACCCGGTGGTGGTAAACTACTATTGTAGCCACAGCTGCCCTGGGGCCGACTGACGGAAGCGAGGCTGCCAATCTGCGCCATCGGCCCCTCCGACCACCACCACCATTCACGCACACACCACTTTCATACCAGTCAATGTGGGTGATGTGCCTTGCCTAAGGACACTACAACAGTTTTTGCCACTGGCGCCCCCCTGTGGCACCTGGAATTCCCAGTGGTCTCCCATCCAAGTACTAACCAGGCCCAGCCCTGCTTAGCTTCTGAGATCTGACGGGATCAGGCTCTGACAAGCCGGTATGGCCACAAAACTATTAATTAATTGTTAATTTCTCTGGCAACGCTGCTAGATTTGCATTTCTCTGAAACCTATCAATAGCTTATAAGTATATTATGCAAAATTAATTTAGTTGTTTATTTATATCAGGCAAAAACAAAACAAAAAAACAGACAATTATTTTACTAAGAAGACAAGATAAATATTCTTAGTCTAGTATTAAGGCTACAAGATCAATCACAATCAAATCTAAATCGCTATTTGAATGGACACAATTAAAAAATGACTGTCTTTTATGGATTTTATTTGCTAGTTTTCTATTGCTAATTTAGTATTTTAAGGTTTTTTTATTTATTTTATGCTTTTTATTAATTAATGTGTTAATTTATATTGTGCCTACTCTGTGCAGCACTTTGGAGACTTTGTGTTGGTAAAATGTGCTATACAAATAAAGTTGGATTGGATTTGCGATTTGCTAAGTACCATTACTTCCTCCATAAAAAAAACACAATATCCTCTGATAATCCGGTACGTTAGATCTATAAAAACATGTTCTGAAATGTGAATCTTGTATTAGTTTGCCAGTTCATATTTCAGGATTCTGGTCAATTCCTCTGAGGATAAAGCTTGTCGCCATTAGACATTTTCCAAAATCGTGTTTTGGTGCAGAGATCTCATACCGCCAGTCCGTTGAGCATCTTGTCTGTTAAACCATTGACAGTCTTGTGGATGGAGGCGGTGGAAGAGTCTAAAATGCTGCAGTTTGTCCGAGTGGGCGGGAACTCCTGCACGGCAACGCGTTTGACGGACAGCTCCGCCTCCCTCTGACGGTAGGCATTGTTAGCAGCAATACACTCGCCCAGGCTGAAAGGAAGCAACATTTTACAAACAAACAACATGAAAAAGAAAAAAGGCTGTACGCAAGTCCTGTGTTCCCAGATGAAATTTACAGTTCAGCGGCACAGTGGCCACTCGCACCTCACAGCAAAAAGGTTCCAGGTTCGATTGCCAGGTTCGATTCCCATGTGGCCCTTTTATGCGTCAATGCCAATCTGCACCACCACCAACACACACCATATTCATACTAGGCAATGCGGGTAAAGTGCCTTGCCTAATGACACAACAACAGTTTTTAACACTGTGGCATCTGGAATTCCTAGTGGTTTCCCATCCAAGTACGACCCAGACCCAGCCGAGATTTGACAAGGAGGTCTGGCCTTGTGTATGCTCGTATTCATCACAATCTCTTGAAAATTAGTTGTTTAAATCCATTTTGTATTTTTTCTTGAGTTTTCAGACCATCTTAAAATATTTTTGACAATTTTTGCTAATACGTGCTTTGTGTCATCATGGTAACTGTTGAATTGACCTGCCCACAGAAATACATTTAGATTTTTACTACATGTACACTTGTATATCACTTGAGATCATTTAAGTAAAAGATTTCTGGGTTTCTATATGTACGCATACCCCAGTTTGAGAACTATAACAGTTCTTCGGGCCATAGACTCACATAAGAGCAGGGAATTCTGGGAGAGGAGTGGCTTCGAACAGCAGCGAGAGAGCGCTCTGAACACTTTCTCTGTGATGGGACGTGAGCGCCAACGAAAGAGGGGTGACGATTCTCTGGTCCTGTGTAAAGATAAACCTCAGTTAAAAATAATAATGATAAATATACAAAGACGCTTTACAAACAAATAGGAAGTAATGGGGGAAAAAAGAAAAAGACAACTATAAATTAGACTATAAGGTCAGGAAAAATAATGTCTCCTATGCTCTTCCTTTGTCAAAAAACAAACAGGTGAAAGAGTTGATATAAGAAGTGATATGTTTTACTTGCGATGAAGATAATGTGTTATATTTAATTTTTTTTCTGCTGAAGTTTTGCTCTATCAACGTCTTGTTGTTTCGTACAATGACAAACACATTAAAAGGTATTATACTACGCCCTCAAAAAAAATCTGCTTTCAGTAAAATGGTGTTTGGTAACTCCATACTTACTCAGTAGAGGTGGGACAAGACCATTTCCATAAGATGAGACAAGACTGGGTCCACAAGGTAATTTATATTAAAGGGCCCATATTACACTATTTTCTGATCTGTTATAATGTTTCTTCATCACAAACATATCTGGAGTTGAAAACACTCTGTTCCACCTTGTGATGTCATGTGATAATTTGAGCACAATTTCCAATCTCTACTGAACTAAAGGTAAAAGCAGCTGTTAACCCCTAAAAATGCAGGGTTTGTGTGTTAAACTTGTGAATGAAACAAAACACAACTCCAGGTCGGTTTGTGATGGGAAACAACATTATAACATAAATCAGAGAATAGCGTAATATGGGATCTTTAATAAATTGTGCCGTTCAGTTCACAGTTTTAGCCTCACTATTTCAGATTTTTTTTATTTTATATTTGATGTCATTGTAGTGTTGCTTTTTGAAACTATGACTCCTTAAGAAATGTAACTCATGTGAGATCTTGTCCCATCCTATTTTTACATTGTGTTGATTTTAATGTGAAGCACTTTAGTCACCTTGAGTGTTGTAAAAGTCTCTGTAAATAGTCTGACTAGACTAGACTGACCCCTATTAATCAGCATTTTTATTTTGTTATTATTGTATTATTCTGTTATTCACATTTACTCACCTGCAGCATCTTGTAAAAACTGGTCACCATGTCCTTCACCTGTTGTCTGAGTTTACTCATCAGCTCCAAGGTCTTCAAAAGGGCCTCAGAACTGACCTGACTAAAAACAGGCACTGTTATATTCACTACAATGCCATTTGTTAATATGCAAGTTTTCACCATTTTCTGCATTTGCCATCTACACTTTAGTAATGCTAAAAACAATAAAAGCAAAACTCATATTTATGCTGAAAAGGCAATACAACCAGCTTAGAAATCAAAATGTAATTAATGGTGCTAATGATGTTAAAGTGTTGTTATCTCATCAAAAACAGACCTGGAGTTGTGTTTTGTTTCATTCACACATTTTTGACCATCCTGTCTACATATCCAAAGCTTAAAATGCTCTGTTCCACCTTGTGATGTCATGTAGTGATATTTTTTAAGTTAATATCTACCTTTTGCCTATTGTTCAGTAACAATGTCAATTCTAAGTATCATTCAAATGATTCTGGTGAAGGTGTATGGAGTTTAAAAACACGGGGGAACATTTCCTGTATTACCACACGACATCACAAGGGGGAGCAGAGTGTTTTCTATTTTAGAGAAGAACATATATATGCAGGATTTGTGTTAAACATGTGCGAATGAAACAAAACATAACTCGAGGTTTGTTTTTGATAAAGAAACAACATTATAACATAGATCAGAAAATGGATTTTGTTAGTGTTGTATTACAGTAGATTGCACTGACCTGAGGCTGTTGTCAGACGGGGGGGCGGGGCAGGTGAGGGGGTTGCTGTTATGGCAACAGGAGAGCAGCTCCTCCACCTGCGAGAGGCAGAGCTGAGCACTCACCTGCCGAGACACCAAAGTCCGCGTGGAGTCCTCCGCACAAAGCAGTGATGGAGTTAAGGGTTACTAGGACAAAATTAAACATGTGAATTTGTTTTATATTTATTTACCCTTCTACCCAATACACAACTACAAGTGCCTAAGACAAGTTGGACTACTTATCTGACCAAAACACAGTCACAAGACTATACTTAAGATTTAAGATGAAATTGAAAATATTTTTTTCCCAGTTTGGCCAAATGTGTCGGTTTCAAATTGTACTTCCTGGTTGGAAATTGTGAAATTGTGCTAGGGAATTCCATAAAGTACACTGGGCCAAAACTCCTCTAATGTACATTTTCTATGACAAATAAAAAATATATGTATATAAGTAATGTTCAAAGTGTCAGAAAAATGTGTCTCTTGGGTGTAAATTGTGACTTGTTGGACAGAATTCTCCCTAATGTTATGGCATCAGTATGAAACCCTTTAAACAGAACTCTACTTCCTGTTATTTTCAACATTTTTTTCAACTTTCCTTCACAAATTGCTTCTTCATTAGTGTAAAAATTTTATTTATATTTACAACAGGTATTATAGCACTTATTTTGCTAGTATGTGCATTATTTTTTTTAAAGTGCTATACAAAAAAGTGGATTGAATGATAATAACAATACCTTATATTTGTACTACCATTTTCTATGCTATGCTTGATAGTCCAAAGTTAATGCAGCCACAACTGCTCTGGGATAGACTGGCAAAAGCAAGGCTGCCAATCTGCCCCATCAGCTCCAATGCCACTTGTTGCATTCATACATAAGTGAGTAGGTATATTTACCTTTGTATTACCAACTAGCTATACACTTAGCGACATCTAGTGGAAAGCAAGCGTCATAACACTCTTCCTGCTGATGAACGTCTACATTTGTGGCTCTCAAACTTTTCACACAAAGTACTACCTGTTAAATATTAAATATATACCTAACTGGGTATAAACAAGATCTAAAACAGATCCTCGTAAATTAGCAGCCAAAAGTTTGGAACACTTTCTCTTATTTTTACTACTTTCTACTAGGGCTGGGCGATATGGACCAAAAAATATATCTCGATATATTTTGCTATATCTCGATATCTTTATAGGAAAAATAACCCCCTCCCACACTACTGCAAAAACAACAAAGACATTTTATCTGAATAATATTCATTTAGTACTGCACTTAAACACTCTGTGCCCCTTTTTGGACCCTCACCCACAGTTTAAAAACCTCTTCTTTAAGAGAACTACCACTGGTACTTTAAAGAAAACTACGGTACTTCAAAATGAAAAAAGTGGTTAGGATTTTTAAACCTGTATTTTGACATTCCTAACTGGAGTAACATTCTCTTGTTTTAAAGTGATGTTTAGTCTCTGCACATTTACCAAACCAAACCAAATATGATCACACTCAGTATTCAGACCTTGAGGCCGTGACAAGACCGAGTCCAAATGCGCTCGCTTTAGAGAAGAAAGTCCAGCGGTGTGGGGGTGTCTACTGAGTGGAGGGACAGGTGTGGGTCCTGCTGCGGGGCGCTCCTCGTTTAAAGGGGCGTGGGTGTGTTTTGAAGCGGAGTTTGTTCGTATGAGTGATATCGGCCACACGTGCGCGGTCGGAGGTGTCATGCCCGGGCACAGTTCGGTTGCGCTCGCGCTGGGCAGGTGCATTTAGAAAGTTTAACTCGTCACGTTGCGTCTGTGCGCAGCTCCTTATTGTGGCTGCAGAAGCACTCGCACAGATGCTGTTTGTTTTCCCCGTTCACACAACGAAATATTTACTCGCAAATGCGAGTGAAATGGACGCACTGTAGAGCCCTGGTCCCAGTCTTGGTTTAGTCCGTGACCGAGCCCCGGGCTCTGCGGCTGCGTTTAGTCCTGGTTTAGTCCTAGTCCTGGTTTAGTCCGAGGCCAGGTCCGGGCTCCACGGATGAGCTCGGGGGACAAACGCGAGGAGGCGGAGGCGAGCGCAGCACAGAGAAGGCAAAACAAGCGAAGCGGCGAAACCAGAAGTAAACGTAAGCATTATAGCGATATATCGATATGTCAGAATTCATATCAAGTTTCAAAAATATCTCGATATATTTTAAATATCGAGATATTGCCCACCCTACTTTCTACATTTCAGATACATATAGAAGACGTCAAATATATTAAGTAAGATACATGGATACATATGTAGCAAAGAAAAAAAGTTACATAAAAGTAAAGGGTGGCCATTTCGATGATTTGAATAGTTATTTACCTTTTTTCCTTTATTACATAATTCCATGCATCTTACTTCATATATTTGATGTCTTCTGTACATATGACAAATGTAGAAAATAGTAAAAACTGACTGGTGACTTTTGACTGGTTATATATTTAGAATAAAGTCTAAATTGGCAGTAGAGCCTGAGTATAACCCTGAGTAATACATTTGTAAGCTTAACAAAATGTCAATTGATGTTTTGAATTAATATTAGTATTATATATATATATAAAATAAAACACTAATAAAAAGTACAACATTCTAATATTGAAATCTGCATAAATGTAAAAGGATATCAAGCAGGAGGCTGGTGATGTGTGTGATTCTGGTGCAGTGTTTTTTGAGCTGAGCGTCTCCCTCTGCAGAATCCAGGCCTCGGAGCAGATCCACTAAAACGGGAAGTAACATTTCCACATAACTCAAGACGCAGTCGGCTACAGAGTCTGCGCCCAGAGCCTCCTGCAAGGTCAGGGAGAGGACAGGCAGAAGTTAGTACTGAAATAATGTCTTTGCTTTTGTATACGACTGTCTAGTCCAATGACAGAGGAAAAGAAAGGCTCAATATACACTGGGTACATTCATAAGTAAAGATCAGATAACTAGAGTAATCAGAGTACCCTAGGTGGACTATTTAACTTTTCGGTTGAGGGTCCATCACCTGCTTGTTTCTACTGAGGTCATTGGTCTCCCTGGAATGTTCCACAGTATGACATTAAAGAGATCTAACTTATATTTATTCAATTACAGGTGGTTTTATAGCTCAAAAATACTTACAGAAACCAGCATTCTGACAATGAGTGGGGGTTGCTTTCCCACAGATCTGCCCTGTCACTTTGTATGGTTTATTCTCCATGAAGATAGAAAGGTTTAATACCATACTATGAAACATTCCAAACAAAGCAACTACATCACCATCAGAAATGTTACACAATGTAGCTTTAATCAATGAAACCGGTTTGATTAATTTGTGTGTCTCACCTCCAGTAGTTCGTGTAGCAGCTGTAGAGCCTGTAGTGTGCGCGCCTCTGCTCCATCCACACTGGAGCTCAGGCACTGGACCAGAGCCACTCCAGACTCCTTCACGTCAGGATCATGCCCCAATTTGCGCCCTGCACGGAGTTTAGGGGCTGAGGCAGGTTTGAAGACCACCTCACAGAGCAGCGAGCGGAGGCCGGAGATGTGACACATAGACAACAGCAGCTCCAGCACCTGTCCAAACATAACGCAGTTCTGTCAGCTACAGTGTAATGAAATAAAGGTGTACCTATATAACCAAGCTATTCAGAAGAAGAAAGTCGCAACTGACTAAAATTTTCCTCATGTACAGTATAGACCCTTTAATATCTTATGTTACCCGAATGTTCAAAATTATAGAATGGAGGCAAAGTGAAGCTGATACATATTTTCTGTGCTTAACTGATTAATGGATCTATCGGTAAATGTGAATGATTTTACAACATGAATTTCCAGGGTACAAATATTAGTTCATTTGCTTCTCTGTTAAGAAGGATGGAAAAATATTATTTTCTAACTCAAAATTGTATTTGAGCGTCAACAAAAGGTATAATTTATGATGAAATGTATGGCACACTTGTTCCGAGTTATCGTGTCCATGTGGTTTGGTGAAATAATTATACAAGTATTAGTAAACTAGGTCCAAAAATTATACATTACAACATTACATTATAACTCGGGGTGGCACGGTATACGTATTCGTATTGAACCATCGCGGTACGGGGGTCATGGTTCGGTGCGCGCATTTTGATGGAGAATATACGGTACAAAAGTTTAATATTGAACTGACCACGGGACTTTCCTTTTGCGATGGTTTCGTTAACCATTGCCATGTGCAAGCCCTGATTGGTCCATGAACATGTAGACGATGGCGAGTAATTCAAGCCCGGAGTTAGAAGACCCACCACCATCATTTAAGTCGGTGGTGTGGGCAGGGCTCTACAGTGCGCCCATTTCACTCGCATTTGCGAGCAAATATTTCGTCGTGCGAACGAGGAAAATAAAACAGTCGCATCTGTGCGAGTGCTTCTGCAGCCACAATAAGGAGCTGCGCACACACGTAACGTGATGAGTTAAACGTTCTACATGTATCAAACATTAGGGGCACACTCACACTAGGACTTCAGAATCGTGCCCAAGCCTGGATCGCCCCTAAAGCGCGACACGCCCAGCGCGAGCGCAACCGAACCGTGCCCGGGCATGACACCTCCGACCGCTCACGACCCCAACATACGAGCACCGGGTGTGCGGCGATATCACTCATACGAACAAACTCTTCAAAACACACCCACGCCCCCTTAAACGAGGAGCGGCACCGCAGCAGGACCCACACCTGTCCCTCCACTCAGTAGATTCCCCTGTGCCTCTGGACTTCCCTCTCTAAAGCGAGAGCTTTGTCTCGGTCTTGTCTCGGACTCGGTCACGTCACGGACTCGATGTCTGAATACTGAGTGCATCATATTTCATTACGGCCGCTGCTGTCGCCAATAAACTTGTACCAGTGTGTGGGACCTGTGTGCTGGAGCCCGTGGACACTGCACCGCCAGCGCGCGGCTTGTCCACAGCTAAACCCTCAGTGTGAGTCACAGGGCAGGTTAAACATCTACCCTGTGAAAAAAAACTAATTTTATGTCAGTGTCCGCACAGAGCAGAGCTACGGCACAGAGCAGGCGATATGTGGGCTGAAGTTTGCCAAAGAAAATGCCAAATTAATCTGTTTGTCACAACTCCAGGTATTTGAAAATACAGGTTTAAAAATTCTACCCACTTTATTCACATCGAAGCAGTTTTGCGTAAAGTGCCAGTGGAAGTTCTCTTAAAGAAGAGGTTCTCAAACTGTGGGTAGTGTGTTTCAGTTTTTGTTTTTCCTCCAGTGATGCAGAAAAGAGGGAGCCACTGTCTGTGTGAATGTTCTTGTATGTTAGCTTAGGTCCAAAATGGAGCACAGAGTGTTTCAGTGCAGTACAGTCTGTTTGGCTTATTTTAAGTCTAAATGAATATTAATCAGATAAAATGGAGATAGACTGATTAAAAACACAGTGATTGTGCAGGAAAAGTACAGTCATAATTCTTTTGTTTTTTGTATAAAATTCATTCAAATAAGTTCTGCACTGTAATAAACGTTCAAAACTAAAACCTATTTGTGCCCCCATTTGTTTTTCTGTGCTCCTAAAATTTTTGACTTTGGGGCAAATGTGCTCCTGAAAAGAAAAGTTAGTGTAGAGCCCTGGGTGTGGGACAACTTCGGGTTCCCCGTGAGTTACAACAGCAACGGAGAGCAGGTGGTGGACAAAATGAAGACGGTCTGTCGTCGTTGTTTGACAGCTGTGGGTTATGTGAGTGGGAACACTTCAAATATGCTAACACAGAAGGTACCTAAAAAGACCATGTGTTAAAACTTCACTGACGTACCCAGCTCAGTAACCAATCAATATACTCAATGTGGTGCTTGCGTGTTCACTTGTTTTACATGTTTTACTTTTACTTGTTTTACTACAAGTTGCAGTTATCTCAGCTGGAGATTTAGGCAATAAAAAGCTGCCTTTGAGGACAGCCTTTCTGGTTATGTTTTTTTCCCTGCACTGTACCGAAAATGTACCGAACCGTGGGGTCTGAACCGAGGTACGTACCGTACCGTGAATTTTGTGTACCGTGCCACCCCTAATTATAACTGTTATGTGCTCCAAATCTACTGTATTGATACTTTGCAGCAGCTATAATCTCTGGGTGGGTTCGATCTGAAGCTCTTTTACTGAAGCTGCACTTTAATTTAAAATTACACTTTAATCTGATCTTTAATTTAACACAATATGGCCATAAACAACTAAACCAGAACATGTGATCTGATCTGTATGCTGTTTAAAAAGTCTCTTACACATTAAATTACAGTCTTAAACTAGCTAGCATTTGTATTTTTTCTTAAATTTTGAGTCTTAAAACTTTTATGACAATGTTTACTAATATGAGCATTTGGTCACCATGGTAACTGCTGACCAGACGCCACAGACATGCATGCAGAACATCCCCAGTGTGATGTCACTGCAAAGTATCAATAAAAGATCAATATTTAACATATCTTACCTTAGCAGCTGACTCGGGATCTTTTGAGTGTAAAAGTCCCAAAACTTTTGACACACAAACAGAAAAGTGCTTATACCTAGAGGAAAATAAAATTGTAAATGTAAAAAAAATTATCAATTTAAACAAATAATGGGAAAAAAATTACATTTGAATATAATAATTTGCAAAAGAGAGAGGAAGATTAAGAGTAGTATTACCTGGATAGATAATCTGCTATTTTTGAATTTTTAAGAAGCTCAACCAAAAGGTCAACAGCGTATTTACACGTATCCCCACCATTTACGATGAGGTTGAACACGAGCTGAAATGTCTGGTGGATGTTCTTGGCATCAAAAAGCTAGAAATATAAAATAACAAGTCAGTAATTATGTTGCCCAAGCTGTAGAATATTAATATACGTAGTGTTTTTGGACATACTTTCTCTCCAACCTTCTCATTCATTGTGAGGCTGGCCAGAATAGACAGAGTGAACACCACCACCGTCAAACTGTTGTGAGCCAAGAAGTTTATGAGTGTGCGGTAAAAAGGCTTTACGTTGTCCTGTAATAAAAGAAAGAAATTCTATTATAATGATCTGATATTTTGTCTAGTTCAGGGTTGACTGTTTTTGCAACTGTTAATGTGTTGTTGTTCCTATCAAGTTTATGTGAAGGTCCTGTTGTCAATTACTAGTCGGTTAGGAGACTTTTGTGCTTGTTTTGGCGTGAGTTACAGCCACAGTTGCAGGAAGAACTTGTGTTTACTGAAAGCAAAGGCTACAATATCCTAATATGTTATAATGTCTCTTTTTTTAAACTACACACTTGCATATAAAATTGTGAGAAGGCCTTTGAAACTACTTTATCACCGTAACCTTCGTCTTTCATGTTGTAAAACTTAAAAATGGAGACTATGGATGGAGAAGTAATTCAGTTGTGAACTTTATGCATACAAACAGCTGCAGAGGATGCAAAGGCTTTAGCTGAGGAGTGATTAGTTCTAATCAAGCTAAAAATAATAATGTTAAAAGGTGAAGTCCAAATGAGTCTAGTCAAAAGGTCATTGTGCTTAAGAACAATTAAAGTCATTATTGACATCATGACTGCACTCACCAAAGATTTAATATGGCTTTGTATAGAATGATTATCCCGACAAAGATTAGCCATGAGGCCGAGACACGGAGTGATGAGCTCATCATTGTGAGACTGTCTGTGAAAATAAAAATTATCGTATTAGTAATGTATGTATAATGGCAAAAACATATCCACATAGCTCCAAACTGCAATGAAAATCTATAGGTACACTGTAGACTCACATATTGGTCATGAGGAATGTGACGAGTTCATGGAAATAGTTCATTGACTGGAAGACGCGAGTGTTGTAGGTCAACTTCTGAAGCACCCGAAGACACTGAAAGAAAGAGCAAAAGGCCTTATAAGACAAAAAGAGAAGGAAAAAAACCATAGCCAAAGAAAGAGGTATTTGAATGAATCTGACCTGCAGTACTAGTGGTTCTCCAGGTGTGGCGCTGTGACAGTGGATAATAGATGCCAGTGTGCTTGTGATGCTGTAGCTGCTGTGGAGCACCTCTCGACTCTCATCATCACAGGCTAAAAAAATAAGAAAATAAATGTAGCCATGTTTTTCGTTTGAATGATCTTAATGCCAAAAATATATGTCTTCCAACAGAAAAAATCTATTATTATTATTATTATTATTATTATTATTATTCATCCATCCATCCATCTTCTCCCGCTTAATCTGGCTGGGTCGCGGGGGGACAACATGGTCCTTGATGTTAGCTCATAAGGGTTTCGGGCATGTTTTTTTAGGTTGATGGGGGAAACTACATCCATCTATTTTCTTCAAGTTTATTCCACCTACCCCTGTGTGTTCCCTTTCATAGCAAACAACTGAAATCTTACACACTATTTGAGTAAACTGTCTACTAAATGCAGGCAGGACTTTAAACCTTCTGCATTTTGTTGCCTATTCTTATTTTACCCAATTGATATCATGTATATTAATACTTTGCAGAGACATCACGATGGGAATGTTCTACATGTATCTCTAATGGCGGAACGTTTAGGAGTTTAGTAGTTTAGTAAACGCTGCCAAAAAGTTAAAAAATATATATACATATAAAATGGATTTTCAAGAACTGTCACTGTAGTTTTGTGAGTGACAGACTTGTTTTACAGCATACATCAGTCAGTTCTTTCAGGTTGTGTTAAATAAGTCTAATAAAGCGTAAGACAGAGCAGAGCCTACAGTTAGCATCACACCCCCAGGTAATGTTGATGACTTCCATTCATTTACCCAGCTGTTCCAGTAGAGAGACGATGCTGCTCGTCAGGGCCGGGCTGGTGTTTGGGTTTCCTGCTAAATCCACGAGTCCAGTGACACATTCAGTGGGCAGAGCCTGGCCCGGGATCAGCAGCTGCTCTGAGGGTAAAGTGGACACCTCCTACAAGCATAAGGTTTAAATAAATAACAGAGTTGTGTATAGGCCTGTAACAATTACAAATTTGAAGAATGAGATATTGTTGAAGAAAATATAAACAATAATTCTGGAACTAATTTATCCCACTCACATAAAAACACACAAATGACAACTTATGCCTCTCTTTACTCATAGCAGGTATTAAATTGGTCAAAAATAGGGACACCTGGGACATTTCTTATATAAAACTGGGGCAAATCACTGGTTTTGGATAAATCCCCTGGGATAGGGGACACAGGGCTCAAAACTGGGACTGTCCCAGGTGAATAGGGACACCTGGTCACCCTAAGCAAATTTTGTTCAAAATAAACATTTTACATCTAAACTCTGGTCATAACTTTTGCATGGCATGTCAATAATTTTAATCTACATGACAAACAAGTAACAAATGCACATAAAAATAAAGCATTGGCATTATAAATTATTTCAATGGGGTTAAAACACAAAGCAATAAAATAGCAATAAATAAAAAGCAATGAAATAAAAAAAATCAAATGTCATGGGTTGTAATAATAGCTTTACAGTGCTACCATTAAGTTTACCCACACATTTCTTTTCTTCCTTTTGTGCCAATGATGTTTTATGCAAGCTTTAATAAAAGTTTACCTCGACTTGTTTCTGAAGTTTTGCTGCATTTGTGGCTGTCCTGCTGTCTTTGTACTGCTGAATCGCCATCAAAAGACACTTCAGACGAGTGGTCATGTCCATCCTTAATAGCAAAATGAAACCAAATCAAAAGCGTTCAAAAGATTTGATGAATTATTACCTAAGCTCTGACAGTTGTCGTTGCTAGTTAACAGCTATGGTCTTAGCTGTGCGCTCGTAGATAGGTAATCATAGCGCGAATATCTGAAATAAAGATGTTCCAGTAAACAAAGAATCAATATCTATAAGGATCGCTAGTCAAAACTGTGGAAAATGTTATTATGAAGATTACCTGAAAGATTTTTATTCTTTTTTTCACAGACAACAAGAGTACGGTGGTACCTCCCGCTTCACTTCAAACAGGCAGGACGGGTCCACCAGCACAAGGGGGGAGTTGAAAAGTTAAATAAAAGCGAGCAAGTCTACAGTGTTTTATGTACAGTTTGTCTCTGTAAATAACAATAAAATGCACGTATATTCCCGTTTAAATAATAAGCTATCCTTAAATATGTATTATTAATTTAAAATGCTTAAATGGAACAGATAATTACCCCTCACCGTGGCTGTTGGTAGATGCCACGTACAATTGCGTCATGACGTTTCATCCGTCCAACTCTCATATATACGGTCTATGGTCCAACTTGCTAAAATAAACCAAATAAAGATTAAAATGCATATTAGTAATGCAACTTTGATTTTTCTAATAATTAAAAAAGATTTGTCCCAGTTTTATATAAGAAATGTCCCAGGCGCCCCTATTTTTCACTAATTTGATCCCTGCCAACAGTAAAGAGAGGCATACATTGTCATTTGTTTAGGTAAAATGCAGAAAAGTATCCTTAAAAATGACCAAAGCACAAAGAAAATGTGATTATACTGACACATGTTAGTCATGAATGGGCCAAGTGCAGAGCAGTTTTCCTTAATTACGCATTCAATTCACAATTTTATTATTACCCACCACAAACCGGGGTTGTCCCAGTTTTTCTTTTTTTGTTTTTGTTTTTATCTGTATGAATCTAGTATTCCTAGCCCCAAACCAATGACTTTTAATACATGTAATAATAAAAAGAGCAACAGATGTGTGTTATTAAATTAGATGAATACTTATTTAATATAAAATACTAAATTATCAACCAAAAAGTGGGCAGGAAGACTGCATTGTGGTTGATGCATGGATGTAAGGAAGGACATCATGTTTAAAAACCTGTCAAAGCATTGAGCAATATACAAGTATGGTGCTGCTAATACCTGTGGTGAATGTGTTTACAGTCAACAGTTTGTTTGTTTGTTTGTTTTTTGTTTGTTTGTTGTTGTTTTTTTGCACACACTAATAAATATGAAAGGTATGCAGGTCAATTTCTTATCTAGCTATCTGAGTATGTAGAGCTAAAAATTTAGATACAAATTATGACACTAGGGCTGATGCATCCAAATAATTTCACTGCCAGAAATGTCTTACCTAAAGCACTCCCAGACAAATGACAAGTCTCAAGTCATCTTCTGGGTGTGTTCTCAAAAGGGTGTGATTTCTAAAACAATTTGCGCCTGTTGCCAAGGCGTCATGCAAGAGAGTGTGGGTGTGACGTGAAAGACTTAAACCTAAAATTTTCCAGCACCTTTATTCCAGTCCATGTTTGACCTCAAGACTATTTGCTGTAAGTTCAAACTCTTTCATTTATTAGTTGCAGAGATAATTTTTACTATGCTATGTTATGTCACTAGGTCATAATTAGGATAGACTTTTCTTTTGTTTTGCTTACACGTCTCTGTGAATGTAGCTTACTTCGTTGCATGACCTTTACAGCACTAAACTTGAAACTATGCCAGGATCAGAGTAGGACCAACCCAGCATTATAACATCATAAACTTAATAAACCGGAGAGAAATAAGGACTAAATGAAAGCAATACCAGAACTTACTCAGACTATACCAGGACTAAACCAGGACTAAACTAGGCTTAAATCAGGACAAACTAGGGTTAAACCAGTACTAAAGCAAGGCTAAACCAGTACTAAATCAGGACTAAACCAGGACTAGAGCAGGACTAAACTAGGACTACACCAGGGGTGAACCAGGACTAAACAAGTGCTAAACCAGGGCTAAATCAGGTACAAAACCTGCTCTTCACAACAGAATGTGGTAAATAATAACTTGGGAACATTTGTGAATTTCAGAAAATGGATTCTGAAACGCTGTCCAAGGCTAACACGACATTCGCATTGGCTTTATATAAAAAGCTGAAAGAGGCTGACCAAAGTGGGAACATTTTCTGCTCCCCATTCAGCATTTCCACAGCTCTGGCTATGGTTCTGCTCGGCGCCGCGGGCAGCACAGCCACACAGATGTCTGAGGTAAACCCACTGCTGACTTGTGCCAACTGCCCTGAAAAATGTGAATGAATGTTACCTAGAAATGTAATAAACATTTTTCATGATTCTTAAATGTGCACTGCATAACATTTCTAGTGGAGGGTTCGCCACCTCCTTCCTCTCTTCATGGAAATGTTGTTTTGTCTACATGGATACATGGTTTAATAACATAGCATAACATGGAACATTTCTGGCAAAGCAATAACATCTTCACGGAGACAAGCTGGTGGCAGACCCTCCACCAGAAACGTCGCGCAGTGCACCTTAAAAGAGGTCTACTCAGTATTTAAAACATTTATTAAAGGTGCATTATGTAACTTTTCTGGTGGAGGGTATGCCATTTTTTTCCCTTTAGGGCGATGTTATTGCTTTGCTTGGAATGTTCCACAGTATGGCATTTTTTATTTCATGAAAGGTGATTTTATTGTTCAGAAATGCCTTAAGATCTCCACTGAACTGATCTGTTCCTTGGGTGCCTCCATGGAGACAGATAAGCTTAATGCCGTACTGTGAAACGTTCCAGGCTGAACAGTTAAGCACATCTACAAGGAGACTACAGCAGCATGTGGCGTACCCTCCTCAAGAAAAGTGACGCAATGCACATTTAAACACCTTTAAACCTTTTACTTATTTATTATTATGTGGTTCAAATTTGAAATCATGTCCAACGTTGCAGAAGTAACCAATGTTATTTACAATATTTTGGAATTAAAATTATAAATGTATGAAGTCTCATGCATCCATTGTACAGAACAGAACTTTATACATTTTTCACTTTTCTCTGATGATGGTGAATCAAATGACAAAAGAGCTGATGGAAAAGTCCTGTAACCCACCCATGATTCAAACAAGCCAAGTCAAATATGTGGGTGATATCAAATCCACGTGGGGCATGGTTGGACTTGTATTTAACAATGTCTGTTACTGTTATTTGATTGTGGAATGTTCCCATGTTGAACTTGGCAGAGACTGTGGTTAGGGTGGCAGTAATAAGGGCATAATACAATAATCCCAGGTAATGAGTCCATCTCTAATTGGTTTACAACAAGTTATGTCATAACTAGACTATATTTTGATAGCAATTGTTAAAAGGTTGCTATGGTACTATGGTAAGGTCAACTTGGCACTAACAAGCTTAAAAATTAAAGGTGTACTGTGTAACCTTTTTGGTATAGGACCCACCATTTTGGTGATGTTATTACTTTACCTTCAATATTTCATATTATGGCATTAAACTTTTCGATATCCATGGAAACAAGCAGGAAATGCCACCAGGTGAATTTACTGGTAAGATCCATGATGAGATAAAATAACTCTCAGTAACAATGCATGTTTTTAAAGGTATTTTTGAGCAATAAAAACACCCATAATTGAATAAATGTTTGTTTAATACTATATTGTGGAACATTACAGGCAAATGGTAACAGGCCCTCTGAAACCTGAAAAGTTACGCGGTGCACCTTTAAATGAATGAAAAAAGGAAAAATAGGTTGTTCATAACTGATTACATTTGCCAATTATTGCTCCTCCAATGAAATTGAATTGCATTTAATATATTAAAATGTGCCTTTTTTTTAACCTTTATTTAACCAGGAAAGTCCCATTGAGATTACTAATCTCTTTTTCAAGGGAGTCCTGCCACACCCACATCACTTTCATACTACTAACTACCAATAACAACCAAATTTTAGATTCTTACAATACACCAAAACAGTGTCACACAAGACCTCAACCTGTGCTTGTAATGCGTGAAAAATTTTACAATTCCCATCACAATCATAGTTTTTAAAGTGCTTACGTTTTACTATATCCACCAGGTGCTGTGCTTTTTGGAGCCTGCAACACCAAAAACTGTGTAACTAAACTATTTTTCACCTCAACCTGTGCTTGTTGACTAAATGTTAATTGACGTTTTGAAATAATATCACTTCGTACTATCAGATTGCTTGAACAGAGTTAAAAATACAACAGGTTAGTGACGGGCCCTCCACCAGAAAAGTAGAGTAGTGAACCTTTAAGTTTGATCATTACAATACTGCCATCACTCTTTATAAAGTGCTTATATTTCACTGTATCCATCAATTATTGTGCTTTTCCAAAAACTGTTTCAAACTCTTTTTTTTTAATAATATCACTAGTATCAGATTACATAAAAAATAATCAAAAATATAACAAGTAGGTACTGAACCCTCCAGAAAAGTTGCAGAGTACTTTTATGTTTGAAAATAACCTTACCCATTATAATATTACCATCACTTTTTATCACCCTTATTAAAGTGCGTACATTTCACTATATCCTCCAGGTATTGGGCTTTTCGAAGCCTTCAGCCCCACCGCCCGCAGACGATCTTCATTGTTCACTTTCGACTGACCGGCCGTACCTCATGCAGTCCCAGATGCAGACCAGGATGCAAATGAGGACCCAGATTCAGAGGACCAGCCGCCTGCCCGCTTATCTACTCAAGGTGCTCAAATCAGGGGGTCAAAAATGAAATTAAACATCCTATATTATGCAAAATTGATTCTTGTGAGCTTTGAGCCATGTTATAATACTTACCTCATCAAAAACATGCCTGGATTTGCATCTTATTCATTCACACATGTTGAGTAATCCTTTATCAGTCAGTCTACATGTCCAAAGCTCAAAATGCTCTGTTCCATCTTGTGATGTCATGTAGTGGTAGTTTTCAAGTTATCAGCTTTTTTTTTTTTTTTTTACCTTTAATTGAGTAGAGTTTAGGTCTGAATTTATCCAAATGATTCTAGTGAAAACATATAAGTTTAAAAGTGGAGTAATACTTCCTATATCACCACATGACATCACACGGTGGAGAACTCAGCCTAAATCTGCAGAGTTTGTGTGTTAAACATGTGTGAATGAAACAAAACGCAACTCTGGGTATGTTTTTGATGAGGAAGCGTCATAACATAAATCAGAAAATAACATAATATAGGACTTTTAAAATAAGATGTAACCAACACTAACACATACTTACTTAGCCTAATTATTTGGTTTGGGGAAGAGCATTTACATAAACTATATCTACCCTATTATTCTTAAAATTCCTGAAGGTCATTTTGTGTGGGTTCTCATTATGTAAATGCTTTTGTAACACACTTTTCTATGTATTGATGTCTTTATTGGTAATTAATATTTTCTTTCTTCTCTCTTTCTAAATACCAACAACAGGAAACTTGGAAATTCATTCGGTTGTCTATACGGTTGTATTAAGCAGCATTATAGTTAATAATAAAACAGCTTTCAGTAACATCTGGTGGTGAAGAATCATATTGCAATCCCAAACTCTTGTGTGGCTTCTCATTGCTCTTAATGGTGTTTTATAACAAAATCCAGTCATTGCAATTGATTAAAACTGATTATGTTTGATTAAAAAAACAATCCATGTCTATTGATTAGTATTTCAATGCAATGTGTATTTATAATCACTAGGTCTTCTCTGGCTGTTCGCAGTGCCTTAAACCCCAAGATGAAAAAGATAATGTGGACGCAGGCTTTGCCCAGCTGCTGAGTGAACTCAACAAACCCGAGGCCTTGTATGTCCTGAATCTTGCCAACAGGCTTTTTGCAGAGAAACAATATACATTTGATAAGGTGGGTATTTTGGTAACACTTAGAATTTATCAGTAAAATGTGTCTTATCTTTATTAACAAACAAATTAATGACTGTCGATTCAATATTTTTGTAGCATTTTTTGGCTGAAACAAAGAAACACTACGGCACTGAGTTGGAAACTGTAGATTTCGCCTCCAACGCAGAGGAATCCAGGGTCCACATCAACAACTGGGTGGAGGAACAGACTCAAAGTAACTTATATTGCTGGTTTTCACATTACATCATAACATTCTATAGGCCAGTCATATTTAACACAGATGAGGATTGTGTAACTTTTCTTGTGAAGAGGATCCGTCAAATGCTTTTCTCCAAGGAGATGTTATTGCTTCATCTGAAATGTTTCACAGTATGGGATTAAACCTTTCTATCTTGATGCAGACCAAACCAGGCAAAGTTACAGGTCAGATCTGTGACAGGAAACCCCGCCCACAGTCAGAATACCTGTTTTTCTAGTACCTGTAATAGAATAAATGTAAAAGGTAGAGCTGTTTAATGTCATACTGTGGAACATTGCAGGCAGAATTATGTTAAATCCAAAAAGAGAAGCAGGTGATAGACCCCGAACCAAAAAATTACACACTGCACCTTTAAAGCTTGAACAAAGACTTCACACAAGAGTTCATAATAGTGATTCAGGTTTAGTAACTACTTAATTAAGGATTATGAATTAGTGTATTCATTGTTGCTAACCATTAATCATTCTTAATATCATCTTAACTTTCTGTCCATTTTTTTCAGGCTATTCACAGTGTAGTTATTATAAAGTGGTGTCGTAAAAACTGTCTAAAACTAAACTCAAATCAATTTGACAGCACTGACTGATCACTTTTTTGCATTTTTATTGGTATTAAAAGTTAATTTTGTCATGGCTGTGAATTGTCTTTATATTCTTTTTGTGTTTTTGCATAATTTCCCATTTGTCCTTTGTAGATAAAATTACCAACCTGCTCCCTGCTGGTGTGGTGGACGCCTCAACCAAGCTGGTGCTGGTTAATGCCATTTACTTCAAGGGTAAATGGAGCTCTCAGTTTCAGGAGGAGAATACAATTGATGGAGAGTTTCGACTAAATAAGGTCAATTATTTTAAAATATAATACTTATTATTATTATTACATTATTATTATAGTGTATGCTGCTATTAACACGTCCATAACTAAAGCAGACATTTAAACAACAAAAATGTAATATTTATTTTCATTTTTACAAAGGCATCTGATATCTGTTGCTGAATTGGAAATCATGTAAAACAAATATGCAATTCCAATTTGTTTTATCTTCAGACAAAAATGCAAAAATTTACACAGCAGTTAATCTAAAATGGCTTTATTATTATTATTATTATTATTATTATTATTATTATTATTATTATTATTATTACTTGTGTCGGGGGAAAGCCTCAGAGCGCACTTGGACATAAGCAGCAGTGGAACTTAACAAGATTTTACGTATTTGTACTTTAGTATATTTTAAAATGGGTACTTTTTACGTTTACATTACTACATTTTTAACTGATCTGAAAAGTAAAAGTATTTTTCCTTGCGTCCATCAGTCTGCCCCAGGACAGCTGTAACTACAATAGTCTTACCACCATCGTGTCTGTAGTGAATAGATAATGCACTGTAAAGCCCTTTGGGTATCGTGCGCCATATAAAGCCTATGATTAATTAATAATAATTAATGAAAATATGTTTTTTTCCTATGAACACAGCTGAACTATACAGTGAACTTGAAGTGTATTTAATTTGGTATTTATGATTATTGTGGCGGCACGGTGGCTGAGTGGCAACACTCAGGCCTCACAGCAAGAAGGTTGCGGGTTCGATCCCTGGGTCGCCCGGGCCTTTCTGTGTGGAGTTTGCATGTTCCTCCCCGTGTCTGGATGGGTTTCCTCCGGGTACTCCGGTTTCCCCATCAACCTAAAACATGCCCGCACCCCTATGAACTAACATCAAGGACCATGTTGTCCACCCTCCTGTGGGCTCACCACCTGCAGAGGGGTTCATAGGGGGGTCAGGTGCTATGAGTATTGGGCAGCAAGCTGCCGCGACCCAGCCGCGACCCAGCCGGCTTAAGCGGGAGAAGATGGATGGATGGATGGATGGATGATTATTGTGATATTATGTATTATGTTAGTATATTATATTATTATTGATTATTTGATATCTTTTTCAGACTGACACTAAGCCAGTCAAACTGATGAGACAGAAAGCTAAATTCCATTTCAGTTTCATCGAAGAGGTCAACTGTAAGGTATATGGCTACACACATGAAACACTTTTGCATAGGGAACAGTGTTATTAACTACTTCCTTTATGTTTGACAGGTTCTCGAAATGCCATATGAAGGAAAAGACCTGAGTATGGTCATAATTTTACCAAACGACATTGAAGATGAAACAACAGGCTTAGAAAAGGTATAAGCATTTTGTATTGTAGAACTGTTACTTCATACTGAAACATTATTGCAATTGTGTTTTGTTTATATATTTTTTTAAGCTGGAGGAAGCCTTGACCTATGATAAGTTTAAAGAGTGGACTGGCCAAGATACAATGGGATTCGTAGAGGTCGAAGTGAGACTGCCCAGATTCAAGATGGAGGAAAAATATGACCTGAACCAAGTGCTGATATCAATGGGGATGGTGGATGCTTTTGATATGGGCAAGAGTGACTTTTCTGGTGAGATTGTGCTTATATTGAGGTATTTTTGTTTTTCTCATTTAAGGAACATCTTCTACTTAGTTTTTAATGTGTTTCTCTCCGAGTTTTTTCTTTTAGTATTTTAATCCTGACGTAGAATTCTTATTTTTGAGATTGAAATCCATTGGTTAGGCTCAGGCCTAACCAACCGTGCCGTGGCTGAGTGGCAACACTCAGGCCTCACAGCAAGAAGGTTGCGGGTTCGATCCCCGGGTCGCCCGGGCCTTTCTGTGTGGAGTTTGCATGTTCCTCCCCGTGTCTGGATGGGTTTCCTCCGGGTGCTCCGGTTTCCCCCATCAACCCAAAACATGCCCGGACCCCTATGAACTAACATCAAGGACCATGTTGTCCACCCTCCTGTGGGCTCACCACCTGCAGAGGGGTTCATAGGGGGGGTCAGGTGCTATGAGTATTGGGCAGCACGCTGCCCCCGCGACCCAGCCGGATTAAGCGGGAGAAGATGGATGGATGGTTAGGCTCATTAGCAAAGTGTGGTTGGTAGCACCACACTTTATTCTACTATAGTTTCCCCCATCAACTGAAAACATGCAAAATAGACAAGGTAGAACAACTCCAGCCCAAGACCTGGAAATGAGTTTACTTTATTTAATTAAAAAATTACACTAAAATGCTTTAATTGACTCGTCCAACCACCACCGACACTTACGCACACACCACATTTATATTAGGCAAAGTGGGTGAAATGTCTTGCCTAAGGACAGAATGAATCAGGAATCAATCCTCCAATCACTACTCTAACTTAGACTTAGACATAGCCTTTTACTAATATACAAGGGAAATTATTTGGACATTATTTGGACACAGCAACTCACAGCATATTATAATAACAAAGAGAAATAGTATAATAAATTCTGAGTAAGTAGCGGAAATAACAAGAGACTGATGTCAAACAAGGCATAATTATATAAATGTATATGTACAGTTAAAAATAAAAAACCACTGAGCCACTATTATAGTATTTCATAAACATAATGTCATCATTGAAGTAAATGTGTATGGCAGTTTTTCATAGTCCACATATATAACATCAAATCATAACAGCAGACCTCCTCCCATTGTTGTATTATATTACTTATTTGTAATCTTGTTTTCTCAGGTATGTCTCCTGCCAATGACCTGTTTTTGAGTAAGGTGGTGCACAAAGCGTTTGTGGAGGTGAATGAAGAGGGGACAGAGGCTGCTGCTGCAACTGGAGCTGTACTTTCAGAAAGAGCAGTCCTGATTACAGAACAATTCATCGCAGACCACCCCTTCCTCTGCTTCATTAGACACAACCCCTCCAACAGCGTTCTCTTTGCTGGACGACTTAGCTCACCTGAATAAATGTAGAGAATGTGTTGTGTTGGTCAGTCCAACATAAATGAGATGATGAGACTATGAGAGGTTGTTTTATTGAATGAATGAAATATTTTCACTTAATTTTAATTGTGACATAAACTGGTCCAGGGACAGTTTGTAGAAACTAGCATTTTTGCATTTTTCAGATACATGGCATAGGTATTTTCTTTTCATAAGGTACATTTGGTGTATTGTCCCAGATTAAATAAATGCAGTTCAAATAATGTTTGTCCCTTTCTATGGTGGCGTATTGCTCTCATTCCCCAAAATGTTTTTTGTATCACTATCAAGTAATTACGTGAAAATTGAAATTATCATGTTGAACTCTGTGACTTCAAGAGTTCTGAATGTTCTGGAAATTATTGTTATTATTGTGGGGTACGGTGGCGTATTGCTATCACTCCCCAAAATATTTTTCGGCTCAGTTTCACGTAATTATCCGCAACTATTCCGCCGCGGTGGGGGACTCTGATGCCGGTCCGTTCGGCGGATCCGCGGCGAATCTCGGCAAACCTCCGCAGCGGATCTGCCACAAATACTTTTTGCTATTTAATTTCCGCCTGAACAACCCCAACAATTTCAGTCGCCTCCGTAGCGTTGCCATAGGCAACATACTTATTTGAATCCCATCCATCTCTTATAAGAGAAGTTAATATTTCCCAGTGCCTCATGACAAGAAGGAAATAAAAGCATATACAGCGAGAGAGACGTCGTGACTGGCTTGGCTGTGGCTGATCCTATAATGAAATCACGTAAAACCATACTTGATGTTTTCACGTTCCCTCCTGTGGGCGCCACTCACAGAGAGGTTCATGGGGGTTCAGGTGCGCAGAGGACTGGGCGGTGAACTGCTGCCCCAGCGACCCAGCTGGATAAAGCGGGAGAAGGAATGAATGGATGTTTTCACGTTATAATGTGAACATATCATGAAATAACGTGATAAATGACTATCACGAAATAACATGATGATTTCATATCACGTAATAACGTGATCATGTCATATCACGTATTAACGTGATAATTTCACGTTATAACGTGATAATACCGCATCATGAAATAACGTGATAATTTCATATCACGAAATAATGTGATAGTTTCACGTTATAACGTGATAAATATCACGTTAAAACGTGAAAGTTTTCACGTAATTACGTGAAACTGACCCGAAAAATATTTTGGGGAGTGATAGCAATACGCCACCGTATTTAATAGATCCATGATCTCCTCCCGTAAGAATCTCTGGTGTGTCATTTCCGCATTTGGTCACGTGAGAATGCGGAAGTCCAGTAACCGCACCTTCTCGGGGCGTGTTCTTTTCCACAATAAAAACTGATGGCTCAAGGTAGAGTTTGTCTGCAAGGCTTCTGACCACAGCTGGTGAGTGAATGTATGGTGTATTTTAGTGTATAGCTGTACATTCACTTGATTTGTGGCTATTCAGTCATATACGTTCCGTCATGTATGTTGCTTCTCTGTTTACTGTAATAGTGGTAATAGTGAATTATTCAACTTACTGCAGGTTTCAGATCAGATGTCACTATCAAGAAGGGTAAAGTTAGCCATATATGGCCTACCAGTGAATATTTCCTATTAATCTTGCTTAGATGTTTATTGTATCCCCTTTTTTATACGCCCGTTGTGTAAGACGGGACGTATTATGGTATGGCGCTGTCCGTCCGTCCGTCCGTCCGTCTGTGGACACTTCAAAGCTTTGAAGTCTTTGAAGCTTTGTCTTCATGAAAAATCTGAACTCTCTTCTCAAATGTTCTGCTGCTGAAAGCGAGAACAACCCACATTCTCTGCTTCTTTGAGCTTTGACACGTTAAAGCTTTGTAGTGTCTTTAAGTTCTGTTGCTGCAATCTGATTGGTGGAATTCCGATTCTAGAATTCTATATACAATAATTCAAAGTACGAGCGTATTTTGCCCCGCTGGCGGAGCTCTTGTTAATAATACTGGAAAACTACCTAGTTTAGCTTACTTAGCAACAAACCTTCCCAATTGTATGTTTTAACGATCTATCTTATGTTCTATTATGAAGTAAAAATTATCAGTGGTTGGCTAGAAAATACTTTCATACTCTTGCTTGCTAGTTTATGTGATCTAAATTTGTATGTAGTATTACGATTACTGCTAGTTTTTATGCAGTATTACTAATAGGTTTCATAGCGTTATAAGGTTGTGAACTATTTCTAATGAATCTAAATATCGTAAAATGCATACCACACACAGTAAAATTTGATTTTATTTATTTCACTCATTATGCAAAACCTAAAACATGTGCTTTCTTTGCAACAGGCACCATGGCAACTGAAACTCCTATTTCCAAGGCAAACACCACTTTTGCCCTGCATCTTTATAAAACCCTGGGTGACAATGACCGCAGCGCCAATGTCTTCTTCTCTCCTCTGAGCATCTCTTCAGCTCTGGCGATGGTCCTCCTTGGGGCCGGGGGCAACACAGCTACACAGATGTCAGAGGTAACATGCACACAGCCCATGAGTCACTGAGTCAGCCATGTCAGAAATTATGAATGGGGCTTTTCTCTGTTGTGTTTCCATGGTGACACATTGTAAATAGTTGAGTTTGTGTCTTATCAGCAGCCATTGAGTGCAGTAGATAATGTTATGCATTCTCTTGTCTGGGTACAGTAGTGCAAAGAAATAGTGTATCGTTCCCTTTTTCATACGTAGAATTAGAGTTATCTTAAAATGAGACAGGTAATTTGTCCCATGGGAGATTTTCATTGGCACATACTGTGTATGCAAGTATAAACAAGTGGGATGGGCTAGGTTACATTAGATTACATTAGATTACATTAGATTGCATTAGATTACATTAGATTACATTTTGGGAATAAAATATAATGACAAAAGATGTGTTAGTGAGAGGGATCCTGATTTAAAGGTACAATGTGTAACTTGTCCACCATCTGCTCGTCTCCATGGTGATGTTATTGCTTTATCTAGAATTAAACCTATCTATCTTTAGGGAGACAACTATAGGATACATTACAGGTCAGATCTGTGGAGAGGCAACCCTAACCACAGAGAGAATTTTGGTACTTTTGAGCAATAGAAACACCCGTAATGAATAAATGCTACATAGATGTGTTTAATGTCATAGCATTACAAGCAAACCCTCCACCAGAAAAGTTACACAATGCACCTTTAGTTTGTTGCGCATGTTTATAGTTTTTAGGATGCAGACCTCTCCAACACAGAGACTCCTACAATGTCAGTAAAATGAGAGTGGCAGTAGTGTGTCGCAAAAGCCACACCTGTTCTGTCTGGAATACACCCAGGTTCAGAACATGGCCCATTGAAATGTGAGAATGTGGGAGGGTTAAGGCCTTACCTGAAAACACAATAGTAAAGGCAGTTCATTCGTTCTCTCTGAGAAGTATCTATGCAGTAACTTGTGCATATTTTAGTTACATGTGCTTTTTACCCTGTCAAACGGTGGTGACTTACATTTTACTCTGATGCCTATATATTAAAAAATACACCCAGCTTTTACAAGTGGCTGCCATTTTTTCACTCTGAATAATTGTTTTTGACGTTGTCCTTTATATTATGTTTTGCATTCAATTCAATATGTTTGTATAGTCTCAAATCACAACAGCTGTCACCTCACACGGCTTCACAAAGGGACTATGATCAGAAAGAAATGAGATGGTTTGGCTTTTTACATGTCATTTAAATAACTATAACTCAAAATGTACACCTAGAGTTGATTTAGAAAAGTTAGAAAATCAAACAATGAAGGTGTTGTCAACAAAAGCAAAAATCATTGTTAGACTTTACTTTGATTATCCATGGGTCTCATCATGATGAAAAATTTGGACCATTGCCATAAAGGCTAACAACTTGAAATAATCTTATCTTTTGTATGTGACAAGTCCTCAAAATGTTGCATATGACAGGAAGCATAACCTACGAATTGACCAATTTTTCAAGCATTATAACTTACTCTTACTTGAATGAATTTGTCTGAACATGAAAATCTGGCATTGCAATAACATATAATCAATGTAAAGAAGGGTTTGTGGTCCCTGTTACATGTAAAGGAAAAGAGTCTTTGGCCATCATTTCCACAGAAACTGAATAGTCTTATCTGAGTCACACCTGATGATGAAAGCGCATGAAATGTGGAGAGAGAGGGAGTGGTGTTGGGAAAGGGACAAAGGTTATGACTGACAGTTTAGCAGCCAGTTACTTGGAAAACCAAATCAGCGTTTTATAGTTTTAGTCAACTGAGTCACATTTACCCTTGACATTCCACCAAGAAATACGCTGAGTTAAGGAATCACATTGTATTGTGAAGTCATAGGTACTAGTTTAGTACTAGCACTTAGGCCAGGAAAGACCAAGAGAGACTTCGTGCTCCGGGTCAGACTCCGGTTCAAACATGTAGGGTTGGACAGTAAACTCTTCTGGTTGTGCCATTTTTAATCCATAGAAAAAAGTGATCTAATTTCAGGACAACTTCCACACCGCACGGTTCTGTTATCTAGTGGACTACAACAATGGCTGCGGGGACGGAGCGCAACACTCCCAGCTACCTGGAGGGGGGAGGGCTGTGAAGGAGCTCATTTGTATTAAAGAAACCAACGCAAAACGAGTCATTTTCTGTCAGTGCTCCGAGAGAGGGTAGGAGAATGGGGTCTGGAGCATAAATAATGAGAAATTAAGATGATAGGATGTAATATTACAGGTATTATACACCATTCATACATGTTTTGGTATTTTACAGGAGCATAATATTTGTTCTTTAACATTATTTGGTTCTCAGTGAAATGATACCAATGTATTTCACTGTAGGTCCTCTGCTTCAAAGAGGCAGAGAAGCCGCCACAGGCCAGAGCAATGCCGACGCAAATGCAGATGCCCATGCAGATGCCCCAACATGTGCAAAACTTACTGCCACCACATCTGAGAAAGGGGGTAAACAAAGAGATAATGTACAGGACTGGGCATTGGGCTAACAGGCTACAGTTTTGTTGTGGTGATGGGAATTGCAATGGGAAACTTTTAAATATATTCCTTTTTGGATTTGTTTCAGAGCTGAACTGGAAAAACAGGAAAGCCTTTACTTCAGCAGTGTTTATTGCTTTAAAAGTCAAAAGATTAATTGCTTTTCGTTGCTTTAAAAGTCTATTGTGTGTCCATTAGTGTAAACCAAAGTGTTATGTAACGCATTGGAATTTTGTTATTACAACCTAAACATTTGTCCTTAAGAGTCATGTTAATTAGGCCTGTCATAATAATTACTACATCGACTTATTGTTCGATATATGAAAGCTGCAACTATATGTTTTGGGATGAAAGTTTTTATATCTTTTAATGTAATAAGATTAGATTTGAGCTGTAGGTTTGTTCCAGCTCAGGTCTTTTAATGATACAGACTATTTCATAATGGTTTATGGCTTATTGTTTTTGTGTCAAAGGCATAAAATAATTTCAATAGTATCATGTATCACTATATTTCTCTACAGCGATATAGTGTGCTTCAAAATTTGTTATCGTGGCAGGCCTAATTTTAATATGTTGAGCTGAGGTTACACTAATTTGAACACACACTTTGCTGAATCCATGTACTAACAATAATAATGGACTAACAATGCATTCTTTTTGGGGGTCCAGGAATAGAAGCTTCAGTGCATTTTGACCAGTCTTTAATATTTGAAAATGACTCTATAACTCAAACAGCATAAGCTACTAAATATATACTTCATTTTAGTGCTATTTTAAACAGAATGAGTCTATTTTCTATTATTGAAATATTAAAAGTTCATACATGTTTCTATTTCAACCTTATTTGCTATGCTTAACCACCTGGGAGTCAGAATACTCTCTTCTCCAATACAAATGTTAACTACTGTGGGTCAATTTTGCAAAACCAGTTTTATTTTATTGTAATATTATTGACTGGTCTAATTACACTCTTTCATAGCGACAGGGCTTCTGCAGTGGTTCTGCTATATTAAGGTATTCAAAGACCTGTGATGACATTCTGCTTTTGGTACTAAACTATTTCTATTTCATTTTACAAGAAAGGATGGGGCATTACAACTACTTTACTTTAAAGGTCCTATATTACCCAAAATTGACTCTTTTGAGCTGTAAGTCATGTAAGAATACTGTTATTATATCAAAACATACCCATTCATTCATACATGTTTGAGTAACCCTTTATTATTAGTCTGTCTACAGCTGAAAATGCTCCTTGTGATGTCATGTATTGGCAGTTTTCATCTTACCTTTTACCTTTAGTTCAGTAAAGATTGGCTGAAATTATCCAAATGATTCTAGTGAAGGTGTTTGCAGGGTTTGTGTGGTTTAACATGTGTGAATGAAACAAAACAAAACTCCAGATATGTTTGTGACGAGGTTATAACATAGACCAGAAAATAGCGTAATATGGGCCCTTTTTAAATATCAAACTATTGTCTTGTTTCTTAATTTTAAACCTATTATTTTTCTTCTTTCTCCACAGTGCCTCAAAACTCAGGACCTCTCTGGTGACGTGCACCCCAGCTTTGCCACCCTTCTGCAAGAGTTTCACAAACCTGATGCACCCTATGCCCTCAGTGTCGCCAACAGACTGTACGGAGAGCAGACTTACCAGTTTGTTGAGGTGTGTGTCAGTACAAGCAGGACACTCTTAGCATGTCAGATAATCAACATAGCTCTATTGTCAAACTATGAATGTGGTGTGTGTGTATGTGTGTTGGTGGTTGGAGGCGCTGATGGCAGCGCAGCTATGGCTACTATAACATGTCTTTGAGTGTCCAAAAAATCTAATAAATCAAATGTAATTATTGAATTATTGTTAAACTACATAAAAGCTGTAAGCATAAATAGCCTAGTTGCGATAGGTAAGAAATTTATAGCATTCTTAATAAGGTACTTCTTACTACTTACTACTATAATGGCTAATAATTCATAAGATCTATGCCAGATTATTGAATATCAATGACCATAGGCGTTTTATAAAGATGATGTTGTATTATACTTATTTTATAATTAGAAAGCTGTTTGGAAAATGAAATGCAGCTCACAGCTTCTAATTTTGTGAACCTATAGACCAATGTAGTAGGTATTATACATATTTTGATATATGGGTGTGCAAAAATATTGAAATATTAATATATCGTGGCACTAAATTTGGTGATACAATAGCGTCATTGTGGGATGATGTATCAATATATTGACTAGAGAGTTTTTTGGTATTTTTTAGCAATGCATTTTTGTGACCACGTGGCAGTTTTGTTCTTTATGTAGTGAAAGGAAACTTGTTTATGCAATACACTAATTTTGTTGATGATAAAATAGATGTATTCCATATTAACTTTGCACAAGTAGTGGCTTAACAAAGACATATTGTTGCTAAAATGTGTTGAGATCTTGAAAAACAGCAGCAGATCACAGAGTATCATGTGCAATATATAGATTATCACGTGTATCTCTATATCCTGATATACTATATTGTATAACCCTAATCAAAATCTTGAGGAACCCCGTGATTCCCAGCCCTATTTTTTTTATTATTATTTTATCATGTTACTACAATGTTATTATTTATTTTTTACGTTAACATTACTCACCAATATCATGATCACTTTATATTATTTACATCTGACATAGGATTTTCTGGGAGCCACCCAAAAGTACTACAAGGCAGAGCTGCAGACTGTGGACTTCATCAGTAAAGCTGAGGAGGCCAGAGTCACCATCAACACGTGGGTGGAGCAGCAAACACAAGGTAAAAACTTATTATTGATTAAAGGTGCATTATTTAACGTTTTGGTTGAAGGTCCGTCACCTGCTTGTTTTTATGGAGATGTCATTACTCTGCTTGGAATGTTGCACAGTATGACTAACTTATACTAAACTTATACTATACTTATACTATACTAATAAAATACAACACTAAATATGATACTAAATGCAATCAATCAATTAAATACTGTCCCACTTTAACTGTAGGTTTTTAACTGTATGTTTTAATCGTATTTAATTTGTTTATCTTGTCGCAAGGCGACCTTGAGTGTCCAAAAGGGCGCCTAATAAATAAAATGAATCATTATTATTATTAAACAGCTCTACCTCACATTTACTAAATTACAGGTGGTTTTATAGCTCAATATTACCTAGAAAAACAGGTATTCTAACTGTAACTGGGTTGCTTCTACTCAGATCTGACCTGTAACTTGGTCTAGTTTGGTCTCCACAAACATAAAAAGCTTTAATACCATACTGTGAAACATTCCAGGCAAACTAATAACATCTCCATGGAAAAAACATTTGACGAACCCTCCACCAGAAAAGTTTCACAATGCACCTTTAAGTTATTGTAATTTTAAATGTGTTACTTTTTCTCAGGTAAAATTAAGGATGTTCTAGCCAAGGGTGTGGTTGACACCATGACCAGACTTGTTCTCGTCAACGCCATTTACTTCAAAGGAAATTGGAATAAACAGTTTAATGAAAGCTCTACTCGTGATGGTCAATTCAGGATAAACACGGTGAGAGCTAATTTTTAAAATCTATTTGGACAAAAAAAACAAACATTTGTTTTGATTTGCACGTCTTAAGAGCTAAAACCTCCTGTATCTGAATAAATGTAAGGTAGATAAATATAATGCAGTTACATAGTGCACCTTTAGCCAAATACATTTCTTTCTCTGCCAAAGATGTTCATTTTGTCTTCTTATGCACATTAACTTCTTGGGTTCTTTTTTAAAGACCATGTAGTAAAGTGTATTACCTGTTGAAACATGTCAAAGGGGCAAATACACTTTACTACATGGTCTTTAAAAATTAACCAAGAAGATAACATTTCTTTCTAACTGTGTGCCATTTGTAAGACTTATCTAGTTCAATACAAAAATAAAAATAGCATTAATCACATTATTCTACAAAGCTTATGTTTATATATTAGTAGAATATTGTAGTTAGACATTTGACTGGAGGTGGCACATCGTTTGCATCATTCCATGAAAATAGAAACTTTAAAAAAATATAGAGTCAAGATAAAGAGTCAGGTTTGTGGAGTTGCAAGCCTGTTCCGAGTAAGGAGTGTTTTTCAGCTCAGTAAATACAACAAAAATGATTAAGTTTTAGTCTTTTTTTCTTTGCTAAGATTGTACATACTGTGGCTTTAAATATGCAGTGTTATGTTTATGGACAACCAACAATGTGCATACACCATTTGGTTAGTAAAATCTGCCATAAGGCTCTGGTGAACTACATTTGAACTTTGTTGTTTGCATATTTTTGCAGAATGAAACCAAACCAGTGAAGATGATGCACCAAAAATCAAAGTTCCCCCTCACGTTCATCAGTGAGGTCAACTGTCAGGTAAGTTTTTCTAATCCTGTCTAATATATTTTATAATTATTTAGTATTTTGTCAGCATTAACATTATAACATTTCTCTGTAAACCAGATTATAAGTTTGCCTTACAAAGGAGAGGAGCTCAGCATGCTCATCTTTCTGCCCGGCAGTATTGAAGATGGTCTGGAGAAGGTATGACAAAGTGTTGGGCAACTTATGCTTTTTTTAAATTTAATAGTTAATTTATTTATTGTGATATTAGAAACGGTACAAACAGTAAACAGCACTAGAATTGATGGGATAGGGAGTGCATATATCAAGGTTTGAAGGGGGTGACGAGATGGTAAGAATGGCTTCTGTTCTTTTATGGGTGAGCAAGTGTGTGTGTCTGTGTGTGTGTGTGTGTGTGTGTGTGTGTGTGTGTGTGTGTGAGAGTAGGTATGTAATAAAACAGAAAGCAGAAGAAAAATCAGAGAGTAAGGGCGAGAGGGAAAAAGGGAAGAATAATTAGAAAAATAATTAATATTTCTTTTTTTCTCCTTCTTTTCCTTTCCTTTCATTACCACTTTGTACCTTTGTTAATTATTTATATTTTATTTTCTTATTTTTGCGAGATAGTGTCACTACAGCTTAGGACCGTGGGCCTTCTTCCTGGTCACACTCTGAGGAGGGTGCTGTACTGTGTGTGTTACACAATGCACTTTTAAGTCTAACTTGAGTAACAGAGTTTCAGACAGAGCAGTGCCCACAGTTAGCTTCACACTCCCAGGCAATGTTGATGACATCAGCTGCAAAGTATCAACAGACTAAAAACCTCCTTGTGTGTTTCAGCTTGAGCAGCAGCTGACCTACGAGAACTTTATGGAGTGGACCCGTCCTGACATGATGGATGAGGTGGAGGTGCAGGTGGGACTTCCTCGATTCAAGATGGAGGAGAAATACGACCTGAAAGATGTGCTGATCAGCATGGGCATGGTGGACGCTTTCGACATGGGCAGGAGTGATTTCTCTGGTATGAAAATAACCCAACCGATGGACTCTTCTTTGTCTACTAATTGTTTCAGAGTGATAAAAATCTAGTCCCATTGCCATAGAAATTCCATCCATCCATTTCCTTCTGCTTATCCGGGGCCGGGTCATGGGGGCAGCAGTCTAAGCAGGGGCTCCCAGGCCTTCCTTCACCCTGGACACTTCCTCCAGTTCCTCTGGGGGGACCACAAGGCGTTCCCCGACCAGCCAAAAGACTTAGTCCCTTAGTCCTGGGTCTTCCTCGGGGCCTCCTAACGGTGGGACATGCTCAGAACACCTCCCGAGGGAGGCATTCAGGAGGCATCTGGAACAGATGCCCGAGCCACCTCAGCTGGCTCCTCTCAACGTGTAGGTGCAGCAGCTCTACTTCGAGCTCCTCCCGTGTGACAGAGCTCCTCACCCTATGTCTAAGGGAGCGCCTGGCCACTCTGCGGGGGAAACTCATTTCCACCGCTTGTATCCGCGATCTCGTCCTTTCAGTCATTACCCAGAGCTCATGACCATAGGTGAGATTAGGAACATAGATTGAGGTAAATCGAGAGATTTGCCTTTCGGCTCAGCTCCCTCTTCACCACAACGGTCTGATACAGCGACCGCATCACTGCCGACGCTGCACCGATCCGCCTGTCAATCTCTTGCTCCATCCTCCCCTCACTGTGAACAAGACCCCGAGATATTTGAACTCCTCCACTTGAGGCAGGGACTCCCCACCCATAGTTGCCATAGCAATTAACAATTCAAAACAACAAGAGACTGACAGTTAATTAGCCTGTTCAATAGAACGCTGTTTGGAAGCTTTCACTTTTCTCGACACAACAGAACTGCAGTATGTCAGATATTTTTTAATAAATTACAAATTAATAGGTGGATTTCATGACACGTCACACATACTGTATATGATGAGCACATGCGCGTAACTTGAACCCAAAACAAACTGTTTTTATCGCGTTTTGTACTTTCAGGAAGGTGAAATTCGAGCTGCTTGTATTGTACCAAAATGCCATCGTGTTGTGCCGTTGATTGTACGAACAGGCAGGTAAAAGGAAACGGATTGATTTTTTTATCGGATTCCTAAAGGAAAAGGCACATTTAAACAGCATTGCCGCCATCTGTGGATACGAGCCATTAGACAAGAAGACTGGTACGAGGACTTGACTGACAAGGCTCGTGTTTGCAGTGATCACTTTATATCAGGTATTTATATACTATATGGCTGTCAGAACAGATCCCTTGGTCTTATGTGCAACCACCCAGGCCTGGAACAGTCCCGTCTTGTGTCCTTGTGTGGCCTTTGAGTTGGTAAAACTCTGGCTTTGATGATACAAAATTCACTTTCATTTGTTATTTTGTGCATCCTCAAAGGTTGGACATGACCACATTCCACGAAATTGTACACTTCTAAAGGCTTATATGCTCTTAAATTCTCCTTCGTCCACACGCTTGGCGAATTTATGACATACATATAAATGTGGGGCCATTCAGTTGCCGGTATTTTTGATATGTACGCTGCCCACTCATAATGAGGTAGCGCGTAAGGGTCGGGTAACTGCGTACCTGTACTTAAGGTTAACTTCCTTAAAGAGCCATCACGATCTGTTGGCTGAAGGGACTTTAAATACGATGACTGTTCGCACTATTCGCATTATCCGCCATTGTCACGATTGTAAACCCGTGAATGTTTTGGGGCCAATGTGTGCGCGCATACCAGAGGCGCGCATAATGTTTACAAACTTTGAAACCGGTCTATTCTTCATTAGACAGGATTTATTGAACAGCCTGACAGCAGCAGTTACAGACAGAGGGGCCACAGCTTCTCAAAACAAAGCGAATAGGAGACAGTCAAGGGAGCCAGAAGTACAATGTTTTAATGTATGTTTTTTATCATTTCTTTCAGGCATGTCTCCAGCCAATGACCTGGTTCTGTCTAAGGTGGTGCACAAAGCGTTCGTGGAGGTGAATGAAGAGGGCACTGAGGCTGCTGCCGCCACTGCCGCCATCATGATGCTGCGCTGTGCCATGATGCCCGCCCGCTTCATCGCAGATCACCCCTTCCTCTTCTTCATCAGACACAACGCCTCCAACACCATCCTGTTCGCTGGAAGATACTGCTCCCCTGAGTAAACTAATAACTATAACGTAAACCAAAAAAAAGGGAAGTTCGTTCATTATACGGAACTAAGTGTACAATAATCCAGCTACTCTAGACTCTGCATTATCCAGTGGTGGAAGGGAACAAGATAAAAGCAATTAAGTACTTATGTAAAACTTTAAGGTATATGTGCATTTTAAAGTGCATACATTTGACTTTTACTTTAGTACATTTGAGAGGAAGTATCTTTCTACTCCACTACATTTTTGAACAGGACCGAAAAGTAAAAGCATTTTTTAATTATAATTTGAGATGTGCTGAAAAGGCTCAGTGGTTTATTTTTAACACATTTTATAGTTTGAGCAAACAATAAATACAAATAAAAAACAACTGATTCAATTGCTAAACAAAATTCAACACAAATCTTTATATCAAAATCACTACATTTGAAGCTTTATTAGACCTCAAAATATGCACAAAATACTTTTTACTTTTTATACATTTTTCATGTGATATTATTACTTTTACTGTTACTCTACCAGTATATTTTTGCTCTTGTATCTGTACTTCTACTTAAGTAACAAAATTGAGTGCCTCTTCCACCACTGGCTTTATGTATGTATCAGTCACCAAAGCCTTCAGCAAGTTTCACCAACCTGCCTTTAAACTCCTATAATTGTTGACATTCTTTTCAACTTTTGCACTAACAAAAACAGACTGCCTTACGATGCTAGTCGTACATTGTAAAATTTCACATGAACAACAAAACAACATAGCAAATAATATAAAAGTCTTTAATTACTGATGGACAGTTGACCACAAGTGATCTGCACCCCTGGTTAGAAACAAGATAACAAGAACCATTCCTTACTGATGTCCTAAAATAAAGTAAAATTAAATATTTAAAAAAGACTTTTTTTTTTTTCTTGTCTTTAACCTGTTTACACAATTTGTCTGAAAGCATCACTGAACTTATGGAGAGGTTTTGCTTTGTAAAGTATGGGTGCTTAATCTTATCTGTTGGCCTATACGTATGACTTTATTGACTATATGCTGTACGCCTTTGCTAAACAAACCTCTTTATCTATAGGGTTCACCCACTCAAAGAATTCACTGTTTTGTCATGTGCACTTTACTTGTGTGTATACTAACACGATCTTGTTCACATAGGATTTTATGTGTGAAATGTGCAATTATATTAAAGGACTGCACTGTCTGGCATATATTTCACTGGCGTATTTATCCATTTAATCAGTTATAATATGCAATAAGTATGAATTAAAGTGTAGTTTGAACATCTTAAATGTAATTTCTGGCAAAACTAAGGCAGTCTTTCATTGAGGGTTACAGAGCTGTACATTATCCATGGGCAACAAACAGATGTGGCTATACCTGGTTAATGTTCTACTTAAATTGAGAGCAGTAAATGTATCTGCTGTTTTGTGTGTATGGTGCACAGGGAATGAAAACTGTCCATAAATGAATCATGGAACTAACATAAAAGCCAGCTTTTAGCTGGCTTTTATGTTAGTTCCATGTTATTGAAAAGTTGTTAGGTAAACATTAATATATACTTTAGTAGAAAAATATATAGACACACTATAATTCCCCATATTGTTACAGTGAGTAATTAGTAAAGAGGAAAATTAAAAGGTGTACAGTTGGTTACATGGTAAATAATCACATTTTTATATAGCACTTTTCCACCTTTAAGGCACTCAAACACCCATGAAAGCCAACAAACCACTTTTCACTAATTGTTTCTTTTTGTTTTTTTAGATGGCAGAAATAAATGTATATGTACCTGCATGCAATTAAAAACATTATTTTATACCACAATGAAACAGATGAATCCCTAAAACCACTAACTAACCACAAACCAGTCCACTAGGTGGCACTAAAACGGCAGTAGCTCAGTTGGAAGAGCCTTTTTCTACTGATCTGAAGGTTGGCGTCCGAATCCCACTCTCGACATAATCATCGGTTGAGCAGACAGATCCACTGACCCTCAGGTTGGCAATGTGATTCCAGCTCTCACAGATGAACGCTGTTGTTGTGTCCTTGGGCAAGACACTTAACACAGCTCTCCCCCAGTGTCTCTGTACATTGGTGTATGAGTGTGTGTGTGAATGGGTGAGTCGTTACTTATTGTAAAGCGCAGGGCCGTTGCGGGCCATTTGGGTGCCCTAAACACAAATGGTTTGTGGTGCCCCACCACACCACCCAACCCCGTCCGGAATGAACAATAATTCAGAATTTATCAGTGCAGTTCGCTTTATTTCCAAAACAAATACACCAGACAAGAAAGTTAAAATAACAAATTATTTTAAAAAGGTTAATAAATTAATATCACCACCATTATTATACATTTCTTTGGTAAACAATGTAAATAAGTACACATAATTGCACGATAGAATTCACTCAATCAAGGAACTTTCAATAAGAGTTTGAAAGTGAAAGTTTTTCTACAAAGACTCTGCACGAAGGTCCGGACACCGAGGGAGAGATAGAGGGAGAGATAGAGTAGAGAGAAAATAAGGGCGAGAAAGAGACAGAGAAAGAGATTTCAGGGGATTCTGTTGCCACCTGTTGTGTTGCCACCAGCTTCTCACCTCTCTCTGTGCACTTAGGATGGATAATTTTGAGGATTCACAAGAGTTTTTGATGGTGCTCCCACAAGCACTTGGTGCCCCACGCACTGTGCATAATGTCTGTGCGGAGCGACGACACTGACCGAAACAAATGTGAAAGAGAACTTTATGTTAAGAAATTAACCCTGGAACATGAGAGGTATCTCACCCATGGATTTATAATAAGAACTATAATCTATAATAAAATGTTGTTATAGTTCTTTGATCTCAGCAGACTGCCCTTCTTGCCTTGAGTGAGCAGCGTGTGCTTACTAAAACTAAAGTGGCGGCGTGCTGAAATCATAGAATTATAATAAAATAAATAATACATAAAAATAACAACCTGAATGGGTGGCCATGTTTAGACACCGGGGCTTGGACGATGGCTCAAACTAAAGTTTGTCTGCGAGGCTTCTGAACACAACTGGTGCATTTCAGTGTATAGTTGTACATTCACTTTGATTTGTGGCACTTATGTCGCATCTTAGGATGCTACCCCATATGTTGCTTCTTTGTTTACTATTATCATGTGGTAATAATTAATTATTCAACTTACTGGAGGTTTCAGAGCTGTCCAAATTTTAAAAGATCAGGTGTTACTATCAGGAAGGGTAAAGCTATACCTATTATACTATTATACTATACTTATACTATTGCTAGGCAGTTGAATATTTCCTATTCATCTTGCTTAGTTTTTTTATTGGTCCAAGCCAGTACAAAGTAACTGGTGAGGACTATTGTCCTGGGGGTTTCTTATTATTATTTTTCATTGCAAATGATCGTGATTTTGAGGGCCTAAACATCAATGAAAAGCACCAAAGCCCAGAGTGATCCGACTCAACAGCACTACCTGGATTTTGCAAAAAAATTAAGTCTATGGGCAGCCAAGATGCATATTTTGGTGTAGGAAGACGGAATTCAGGACAATGACAGAGAACACTGAACCAAGCTAAAACTTGAATTGACACATACTAGGTGTGACTTTCAATAATCAAAACTGATGGCTCAAGTTAAAGTTTGTCTGCAAGGCTTCTGAACACAGCTGGTGAGTGAATGTATGGTGTATTTCACTGTATAGTTGTACATTCACTTTGATTTGTGGCACTTACATAGCATGTTAGTATGTTAGCCCACATATTGCTTCTCTATTTACTATTCTAACATGGTAATAATGAATTATGAATTAATATTTAAAAAATCTAGTGTTACTATCAAGAAGGGTAAAGCTAGCCTTAAATTGCCTAGCAAAAATCTTAGAAATAAAGTCACCTCTCAACTAAGGAAATCAAGAGCCTTTTTGATACGCCCGTTGTGTAAGACGGGACGTATTATGTTATGGCGCTGTCCGTCCGTCCGTCTGTCCGTCCGTCCGTCCGTCCGTGTGTCCGTCCGTCCGTCCGTGTGTCCGTCCGTCCGTGTGTCCGTCCGTCTGTGGACACTTCAAAGCTTTGAAGTCTTTGAAGCTTTGTCTTCATGAAAGATCTGAACTCTCTTCTCAAATGTTCTGCTGCTGAAAGCGAGAACAACCCACATTCTCTGCTTCTTTGAGCTTTGACACATTAAAGCTTTGTAGTGTCTTTAAGTTCTGTTGCTGCAATCTGATTGGTGGAATTCCGATTCTAGAATTCTATATACAATAATTCAAAGTACGGGCGTATTTTGCCCCGCTGGAGGAGCTCTTGTTTTTCTTGAATTAATAAAAGAACAAACTCCTCAGGAAAGAGAAAAGCAATTGCAATGATCTTCAGGTCAAAGTAGACACGGTGTTGTCCAAAATGATAGTCTAGTCCAGGGTGGAGTACTTGGAACTATTTCCCTTGACTTGTGCGTTTGACACTGTAAGCCACAGTATTCTTCTCAGTAAAATAGGACATTCTGGATTTTCACAATCTGTAATAGACTCGTTTGCATCGTACCTGAGCGGAAGACAGCAATATGTGAGAGCAAACAACACCGTGTCCTCTCCAAAGCTGCACAATGGGGGTGCTGCAGGGCTCGATCCTCTGGCCTCTATTTTTTAGTCTATACATAAATGACCTCCCCTCAATGTGTGATGTCAAGATAATTATGTATGTTGACAACGCTGTCATATGCATGGAAAAAATGCAAGAGAGGTGGTGAAGAGACTAACAACTGAAATGACAAACGTGGCAGCCTGGCTTCAGAGTTCCTGTCAGGCGTTAAATGTAAGACTGTTGCCATGTATTTTACCAACAAGCACAAATGACCAAATTGCCCAGATTTTTTTTTTTTTTAATAAATGATGAGATAATTAAAAATGTTACTGAATTTACTTACTTGGGTGTCACCTTATTTTATTTACAAAAAGTATAAAACAAAATAGGAAACAGTCTCTGCCTTTCCCACCCCCAACCAAATAATACATATAATACATACATATATTATACACAGACATATATTGGGTGTCACCTTAGGGTCAACTTTAACTTTTAAAAATCACACAAAAAACTCTTAACTCCCTCAAATTTAACCTCTCAAATTTCAGACATATACGAGGGTCACTGATCATAGGTAAAACTAGACTTAAATCGCCCAGCAGTTCAATATTTCCTATTCGTCATCATTCGCTTTTTATTGGCCCGAGCCTATGTTCTGTCGAAATCGGCTGCCTCGTCGAAATGAGTTCCCCGTAGCCTAAGTCAACAGTGATGTCTATTGATTCACGCTCCCTGGTCGAAATAAACTATCTTATGCTTTTCCATTTACAGTTGTCTAGATCTAATAAACCTCCCCAGTTTTCAGTTTTACTGCATATTTCACTGGATTAGAGACAGCGGGTTTGATGCTGTTTGCACACGGTGATCACACTTTATATCTTAGTTGTGTAAAATTTCAAATCATTTATATGAATACGCGTAGCTCATTTGGACAATTTAATTACACTATCAAATAGGGCTCTGACTAAAGGTAGCACATATTGACAGGCCAATTTACTCATCGACTACTGCTCCCACTATAGAATCACCATTATTCACTCATTTATATGTGTTTATATGTGTAATTTGTGTAGCGGTAGCTAATTTCGACAGACATATATCTTCTATCAAATAAGGCTCCCATTATATAAGAAAAAGAAATGACTGGAAACACTGAAATCTTTAGAATAAATATATAATATTTAACACTAATATCATAGCTACAATGTGAATTTCCTATTATAATATAGTGATATTTTATTTATACAGCACCTTTTTAAACAAAGTTACAACATTTTCTACACATGTAAACAAAAAATACAGTGTAATGAAAATTATAACGATAAAATCAAATATTAAATCCAAACTATTCAATCATCTAAACACTAATGTATTTATTCTACCGCAAATCTAACATGCACATGTCGATGCTTACACGCTTAACTGGTCAAAACATACAATAAAGCCCATACACTTTTAAAATGTTACTTGTTACTCCACTTATGTCTTGGGAGCTCAAATCTAGGGGCATTTAAGCTGTAACAGCAATTGGGGATTTTGTGCCTTCGCAGTACCACTAGGGAGCTCAAATCGACGGGTAACTCAGATCGACAGGACATTGGTACAAAGTAACTGGTGAGAACTATTGCTCTTTGTGGGTTTCTTCTTCTTATTTTTCCTTGCAAACGGCTGTGATTTTGAGGGTCTAAAGGTTGACGAAAAGTCCCCAAACCGGATATGGGATCGACCGGCCCAACAAAAATGAGATAAAATGGGTATTATTACAATGCCCAAAGCGTCGCCTGGAATTCACAAAATTTTGAAGTCTAGGGGCAGCCAAGAACCATATTTTGGCCTAGGCAAATTAAATTTTGGACAATGATAGAGAACATTGAGACAAGCTAAAACTTGCATCAGCACCTACTGGATGTGTCTTTCAACAATAAAAACTGATGCCTGTCGTGTCATGTCTTAAATGCACTGGTTTTCAAATGTTTGCACATATAATAAAGGAGTGGCTGATCTGCAAACAAGTTTGTACTCTTTACGAATCTTACAATAGAATGTTGAGTGTGTGTGTGTGTGCGTGTGTGTGTGTGCAAGTGTTGGGGGCTTGATACAGGATGTGGACGGGGTGCATGTGGTTGCGTGTCTGCTGTATGCTGTTTTTTGAATAGTATTTCAACACTGTAACTACAAGTATCAATATGGGCCCTTAAAACATCTGTTTTAATTTATTTTTGGTCAATTTATCTATATTTACACTGAATCTGTGTATTTCCACCAACCCGCTCAGGGACGACAGGTGTAAATTCGCATCCATGCTATAACATGGCACCAGCATCTTTCCTATGACTTCTGTCTTGGTTAATGTACCGTTGTGCACTGTCTATGTACAAATAAAAAGCATATCATACCATACCAGCAGTTGAATATTTCCTAATAATCTTGCTTCATTCGTTATTGGCCCAAACAGGTTCCAAGTTACTGGCGAGGATGTGTCTTACTGGGTGTGTCTTTCAGCAATAAAAAGTGATAACTGAAGATAAATATTGTCTGCGAGGCTTCTGAACACAGCTGGTGAGTGGACATATGATGTATTTCAGTGGATAGCTGTACATTCACTTTGATCTGTAGCACTTACGTAGCATGTTAGGATGTTAGCCCACATGTTGCTTCTCTATTTACTATTATAATGCGGTAATAATGTATTATTTAACTTATGGGTGATTTCAGAGCTGTCCAAAGTTTAAAAGATCAAGTATCACTAACAGGTAAGGTAAAACTAGACTTAAATCGCCCAGCAGTTCAATACAGTGAACCCTCGCTATAACGCGGTTCATCTTTCGCGACTTCGCACATTTTTTAAATGTTTTTTTTTTTTTTAACAATGCATTGTGTTCTGAATCCTGATTGGCCAAGGGATTGTAGTCTAGAAGTGAAAAAGGTTGACATTAGTCTTTCACTTAGACCAGGGTTCGGCAACCTTAAATACTCAAAGAGGCATTTGGAGCGTCTCCCACAGAAAAAAACACCCACGGAGCCACAAAACCCTAAAATGAGGATCACACTGCATATGATTTTTTTACCTGTATGCGCTGTATAAAAGACTATAGTGTGTTGCATTTATGAAATCAATGAAAATACAACAAATAATCCACTGAGTCGTGTTCTTTTGTCTGACAGAAGCTGACCGCCTGAGCACCGAGCTGTTTTCAGCGCAGTGTCTGCAGATTAGCCCTGCGGTTTTAAGTTTCGTTTCTCCTTTTAGTCCTGGTTTTAGATCTGGTTTACACCTGCTTTAGACATGCTTTAGACTTGGCTTAGGCCTGGTTTTGGTCCTGGTGTTAGTTCTGGTTTAGAGGCGCGCAGGAGGAAGTGCGGTCCACACAGCATAAGCAACAAGACACGACCCACGCGCGGTGCCTGCACCATACGGGAGGAGATGAGGTGTGCGGCATACGGGAGGAGATGAGGTGTGTGCCGTACGGGAGGAGATGAGGTGTGCGCCGTACAGGAGGAGACGGGAGGAGATGAGGTGTGCGCCATACGGGAGGAGATGAGGTATGCGCCATACAGGAGGAGATGAGGTGTGCAGCGTACGGGAGGAGATGAGGTGTGCGGCGTACGGGAGGAGATGAGGTGTGCACCATACAGGAGGAGATGAGGTGTTCTATAAAGAAGGAGGAAAATAACATAAGGACAACGAGAAAAGACACCTGCACCACAGCCTTCAGTAGAAAAAGAAGCTACAGCGGAGTCAGGAGGAAGAGGCACAGTCTAGGGACTGTGAAATATGCGAGTCACAATGTCCAACCTCGTATTCATTGTTAAAATTACTATTTTACATTATTTTTAAAAACTATCATAGTTATTTGTAAGAAAACATTTATATTTTTAAATGCCTGAAAAAAGGTTTTGATCTTTGGTTTCATTCTATAGTACAGTATTGTATTGTATAATACTGTAACTTCACGGATTTCGCCTATCGCAGGTTCTTTTTGGAACGTAACACCCGTGATAAACGAGGGTTCACTGTATTTCCTATTCGTCATCATTAGTTTTTTATTGGCCCGAGCCGGTGTTCTGTCGAAATGGGCTGCCTCGTCGAAATGAGCTCCCCGCAGCCTAAATCAACAGTGATGTCTATTGATTCACGCTCCTTGGTCGAAATAAACTATCTTATGCTTTTCCATTTACAGTTGTCTAGATCTAATAAACCTCCCCAGTTTTCAGTTTTACTACATATTTCACTGGATTAGAGACAGAGGGTTTGATGCTGTTTGCACACGGTGATCACACTTTATACCTTAGTTGTGTAAAATTTCAAATCATTTATATGAATACGCGTAGCTCATTTGGACAGTTCAATCAACACTATCTAATAGGGCTCTGACTAAAGGTAGCACAAATTGACAGGCCAATTTACTCAGCGACTACTGCTCCCACTATAGAATCACCATTATTCACTCATTTATATGTGTTTATATGTGTAATTTGTGTAGCGGTAGCTAATTTCGACAGACATATATCTTCTATCAAATAAGGCTCCCATTATATAAGAAAAAGAAATGACTGGAAACACTGAAATCTTTAGAATAAATATATAATATTTAATGTCAATATCATAGGCTACAATGTGAATTTCCTATTATAATATAGTCTTATTTTATTTATACAGCACCTTTTTAAACAAAGTTACAACATTTTCTACACATGTAAACAAAAAATACAGTGTAATGAAAATGATAACGATAAAATCAAATATTAAATCCAAACTATTCAATTATCTAAACACTAATGTAGTTATTCTACCGTGAATCTAACATGCACATGTCGATGCTTACACGCTTAACTGGTCAAAACATACCATAAAGCCCATACACTTTTAAAATGTTACATGTTACTCCACTTATGTCTCGGGAGCTCAAATCTAGGGGCATTTAAGCTGTAACAGCAATTGGGGATTGTGTGCCTTCGCAGTACCACTAGGGAGCTCAAATCGACGGGTAACTCAGATCGACAGGACATTGGTACAAAGTAACTGGTGAGAACTATTGCTCTTTGTGGGTTTCTTCTTATTATTTTTCCTTGCAAACGGCTGTGATTTTGAGGGTCTAAAGGTTGACAAAAAGTCCCCAAACTGGATATGGGATCGACCGGCCCAACAAAAATTAGATAAAATGGGTATTATTACAATGCCCAAAGCGTCGCCTGGAATTCACAAAATTTTGAAGTCTATGGGCAGCCAAGAACCATATTTTGGCCTAGGCAAATTAAATTTGGGACAATGATAGAGAACATTGAGACAAGCTAAAACTTCATCAGCACCTACTGGATGTGTCTTTCAACAATAAAAACTGATGTCTGTGAGGCTTCTGAACACAGCTCTTCAGTGGATGTAGGTGTATTTCAGTGTATAGCTGTACATTCAATTTGATTTGTGGGACTCACGTAGCATGTTAGGATGCCCACATGTTGCTTCTCTATTTACTATTATAATGTGGTATTAATGAAATATTCAACTTACTGGAGGTTTCAGAGCTGTCCAAAGTTTTAAAGATCAGGTGTCACTGTCAGGAAGTGGGGGTGCAAAAACTCCCTAAAAACATTTAAAGATACACTGTGTCATTTTTCTAGTCGGAGGACCTGTTGGCCTAGGAGGCTGTCGGCAAGGGATGATGGGGTGGTCACAGGTCGCCACAAGTGTCCTTAAATGTATCTTATTTTTTCTTCAGCACAGGAAAGCTTCCTAGTTTATCTTATTTACAACAATGCTTGGTGGTTATGTGACCTAAGGACCAATATTTTTGAGCAGTGTTACTAATAGGTTTCATGGCATTATGTGGTTGTGAACTATTTGCACTGAATCTAAATTGTGTAAGGTTAATGCCACACAGTAATATTTGATTTTATTTATTTCACACATTATGCAAAACCTAAATCCTGTGCTTTCTTTGCAGCAGACATCATGGCAACTGAACCTATTTCCAAGGCTATCACCACTTTTGCCCTGCATCTTTATAAAACCCTGGGTGACAATGACCGCAGCGCCAATGTCTTCTTCTCTCCTCTGAGCATCTCTTCAGCTCTGGCGATGGTCCTCCTTGGGGCCGGGGGCAACACAGCTACACAGATGTCAGAGGTAACATGCACACAGCCCATGAGTCACTGAGTCAGCCATGTCAGAAATTATGAATGGGGCTTTTCTCTGTTGTGTTTCCATGGTGACACATTGTAAATAGTTGAGTTTGTGTCTTATCAGCAGCCATTGAGTGCAGTAGATAATGTTATGCAGTCTCTTGTCTGGGTACAGTAGTGCAAAGAAATCGTTCCCTTTTTCATATTATCTTTTGTATGTGACAAGTCCTCAAAATGTTGCATATGACAGGAAGCATAACCTACGAATTGACCAATTTTTCAAGCATTATAACTTACTCTTACTTGAATGAATTTGTCTGAACATGAAAATCTGGCATTGCAATAACATATAATCAATGTAAAGAAGGGTTTGTGGTCGCTGTTACATGTAAAGGAAAAGAGTCTTTGGCCATCATTTCCATAGAAACTGAATAGTTTTATCTGAGTCACACCTGATGATGAAAGTGCATGAAATGTGGAGAGAGAGGGAGTGGTGTTGGGAAAGGGACAAAGGTTATGACACAAATCAAATCAGCGTTTTATAGTTTTAGTCAACTGAGTCACATTTACCCTTGACATTCCACCAAGAAATATGCTGAGTTAAGGAATCACATTGTATTGTGAAGTCATAGGTACTAGTTTAGTACTAGCACTTAGGCCAGGAAAGACCAAGAGAGACTTCGTGCTCCGGGCCAGACTCCGGTTCAAACATGTAGGGTTGGACAGTAAACTCTTCTGGTTGTGCCATTTTTAATCCATAGAAAAAAGTGATCTAATTTCAGGACAACTTCCACACCGCACGGTTCTGTTATCTAGTGGACTACAACAATGGCTGCGGGGACGGAGCGCAACACTCCCAGCTACCTGGAGGGGGGAGGGCTGTGAAGGAGCTCATTTGTATTAAAGAAACCAGCGCAAAACGAGTCATTTTCTGTCAGTGCTCTGAGAGAGGGTAGGAGAATGGGCTCTGGAGCATAAATAATGAGAAATTTAAATGATAGGATGTAATATTACAGTTATTATACACCATTCATACATGTTTTGGTATTTTACAGGAGCATAATATTTGTTCTTTAACATTATTTGGTTCTCAGTGAAATGATACCAATGTATTTCACTGTAGGTCCTCTGCTTCAAAGAGGCAGAGAAGCCGCCACAGGCCAGAGCAATGCCGACGCAAATGCAGATGCCCATGCAGATGCCCCAACATGTGCAAAACTTACTGCCACCACATCTGAGAAAGGGGGTAAACAAAGAGATAATGTACAGGACTGGGCATTGGGCTAACAGGCTACAGTTTTGTTGTGGTGATGGGAAATGCAATGGGAAACTTTTAAATATATTCCTTTTTGGATTTGTTTCAGAGCTGAACTGGAAAAACAGGAAAGCCTTTACTTCAGCAGTGTTTATTGCTTTAAAAGTCAAAAGATTAATTGCTTTTCGTTGCTTTAAAAGTCTATTGTGTGTCCATTAGTGTAAACCAAAGTGTTATGTAACGCATTGGAATTTTGTTATTATAACTTAAACATTTGTCCTTAAGAGTCATGTTAATTAGGCCTGTCATAATAATTACTACATCGACTTATTGTTCGATATATGAAAGCTGCAACTATATGTTTTGGGATGAAAGCTTTTATATCTTTTAATGTAATAAGATTAGATTTGAGCTGTAGATTTGTTCCAGCTCAGGTCTTTTAATGATACAGACTATTTCATAATGGTTTATGGCTTATTGTTTTTGTGTCAAAGGCATAAAATAATTTCAGTAGTATCATGTATCACTATATTTTTCTACAGCGATATAGTGTGCTTCAAAATTTGTTATCGTGGCAGGCCTAATTTTAATATGTTGAGCTGAGGCAGGGCTCTACACTAACTTTTTTTTTCAAGAAAAAAAGTCAAAAATTTTAGGAGCACAGAAAAAAATGGGGGCACAAATAGGTTTTCATTTTGAATGATTATTACAGTGCAGAACTTGCACATACCAACACCAAATAAATTTAATACCGAAAAGAAAAGAATTATGACTGTACTTTTCCTGCATGATCGCAATGTTTTTATAAATATATCTTCATTTTATCTGATTAATATTTAGACTTAAAATAAGCCAAACAGACTGTACTGCACTAAAACACTCTGTGACCCTTTTTGGACCCTCACCCACAGTTTAAGAACCTCTTCTTTAAGAGAACTTCCACTGGCACTTTACACAAAACTGCCTCAAAGTCAAAAACGAAGGTAGGATTTTTAAACCTGTATTTTCAAATTCCTAACTGGAGTTACATTTTCTTACTGGTTGAAAGTGGTATTTAGCCTCTGCACATTTAACAAACCAAACGCACATTGTGACAGATTTATTTGGTATTTTCTTAGTCAAACTTCAGCCCACATATCACCTGCTCTGTGCTGTAGATCTGCTCTGTGCGGATACGGACATAAAATTAGTATTGGCGTATTTGACGAGGCGGATGGACAGGTGAGATGTTTAACCTGCCCTGTGATGCAGGCTGAGGGTGCACGCTGGCGCTGCCGCGCACTGGTGGTGCCGCGGTGTCCGCGGGATCCAGCGCATAGGTCCCGCACATCGGTACAAGTTTATCGCGGAAAGCAGCGGCCTTAATGAAATATGATCGAACTCAGTATTCAGACCTTGAGTCCGTGACAAGACCGAGTCCAAATGCGCTCGTGTCCGAGACAAGACCAAGACAAAACCATCGCTTTAGCGGAGAAAGAAGTCCAGCGGCACGGGGGTGTCTAATGAGTGCGGGACAGGTGTGGGTCCTGCTGCGGTGCGTGCTCCTCGTTTAAGGTGGGCATGGGTGTGTTTTGAAGAGTTTGTTTGTATCAGTGATATCGGCCACATGCGGTCAAAAAACAAAGTACAAGTGCACCACCTAGTGGTTGCTCCCTTACATATACTTCATTTTAGTGCTATTTTAAACAGAGTCTATTTTCTACTATTGAAATATTAAAAGTTCATACATGTTTCTTTTTATACCTTATTTGCTATGCTTAACCACCTGGGAGTCAGAATACTCTCTTCTCCAATACAAATGTTAACTACTGTGGGTCAATTTTGTAAAACCAGTTTTATTTTATTGTAATATTATTGACTGGTCTAATTACACTCTTTCATAGCGACAGGGCTTCTGCAGTGGTTCTGCTATATTAAGGTATTCAAAGACCTGTGATGACATTCTGCTTTTGGTACTAAACTATTTCTATTTCATTTTACAAGAAAGGATGGGGCATTACAACTACTTTACTTTAAAGGTCCTATATTACCCAAAATTGACTCTTTTGAGCTGTAAGTCATGTAAGAATACTGTTATCACATCAAAACATATCCATTCATTCATACATGTTTGAGTAACCCATTATTATTAGTCTGTCTACAGCTCAAAATGCTCCTTGTGATGTCATGTATTGGCAGTTTTCATCTTACCTTTTACCTTTAGTTCAGTAAAGATTGGCTGAAATTATCCAAATGATTCTAGTGAAGGTGTTTGCAGGGTTTGTGTGGTTTAACATGTGTGAATGAAACAAAACAAAACTCCAGATATGTTTGTGACGAGGTTATAACATAGACCAGCACATAGCGTAATATGGGCCCTTTTTAAATACCAAACTATCGTCTTGTTTCTTAATTTTAAACCTATTATTTTTCTTCTTTCTCCACAGTGCCTCAAAACTCAGGACCTCTCTGGTGACGTGCACCGCAGCTTTGCCACCCTTCTGCAAGAGTTTAACAAACCTGATGCACCCTATGCCCTCAGTGTCGCCAACAGACTGTACGGAGAGCAGACTTACCAGTTTATTAAGGTGTGTGTCAGTACAAGCAGGACACTCTTAGCATGTCAGATAATCAATATGGTGTTATCTCTAGATGGGACTACCTAGGCCCTATGTACATTGTGTTCATTAATCATTAATAAGTAAATTAAGTTGTTCTGTGTTGATAAATGACTCCAGTGTTGTAAACTGGAGCCACATAGCTCTATTGTCAAACTATGAATGTGGTGTGTGTGTATGTGTGTTGGTGGTTGGAGGCACTGATGGCAGGGCAGCTATGGCTACTATAACATGTCTTTGAGTGTCCAAAAAATCTAATAAATCAAATGTAATTATTGAATTATTGTTAAACTACATAAAAGCTGTAAGCATAAATAGCCTAGTTGCGATAGGTAAGAAGTTTATAGCATTCTTAATAAGGTACTTCTTACTACTTACTACTATAATGGCTAATAATTCATAAGATCTATGCCAGATTATTGAATATCAATGACCATAGGCGTTTTATAAAGATGATGTTGTATTATACTTATTTTATAATTAGAAAGCTGTTTGGAAAATGAAATGCAGCTCCATCCATCCATCTTCTTCCGCTTATCCGGCGCCGGATCGCGGGGGCAGCAGTCTAAGCAGGGGCTCCCAAGCTTCCTGCTCCCCAGCCACTTCCTCCAGCTCCTCCGGATGGACCCCGAGGCGTTCCCAGGCCAGCCGAGAGACATAGTCCCTCCAGCGTGTCCTGGGTCTTCCCCGGGGCCTCCTACTGGTGGGACATGGCCAGAACACCTCGCGAGGGAAGCGTCCAGGAGGCATCCGTACCAGATGCCCGAGCCACCTCAGCTGGCTCCTCTCGATGTGAAGGAGCAGCGACTCTACTCCGAGCTCCTCCCGTGTGACCGAGCTCCTCACCCTATCTCTAAGGGAGCGCCCGGCCACTCTGCGAAGGAAACTCATTTCGGCCGCTTGTATCCGCGATCTCGTTCTTTCGGTCATTACCCAGAGCTCATGACCATAGGTGAGGGTAGGAACGTAGATTGACCGGTAAATCGAGAGCTTTGCCTTTCGGCTCAGCTCCCTCTTCACCACAACGGTCCGATACAGTGACTGCATCACTGCCAACGCTGCACCGATCCGCCTGTCAATCTCGCACTCCATCCTTCCCTCACTCGTGAACAAGACCCCGAGATACTTGAACTCCTCCACTTGAGGCAGAGACTCCCCACCCACCCGGAGAGGGCAATCCACCTTTTTCCGGTCGAGAACCATGGCCTCCGATTTGGAACAGCTGATTCTCATCCCAGCCGCTTTACACTCGGCTGCAAACCGCCCCAGTGCACGCTGCAGGTCCTGGCTCGATGGAGCCAACAGGACAACATCGTCCACAAAAAGCAGAGATGAAATCTTGTGGTCCCTGAACTGGACCCCCTCCGGCCCCTGGCTGTGCCTAGAAATTCTGTCCATAAATACAATGAACAGAACCGATGACAAAGGGCAGCCCTGGCGGAGACCAACATACACCGGGAACAGGTCTGACTTACTGCCGGCAATGCGAACACAGCTCCTGCTCCGGTCATACAGGGACCGGACAGCCCTTAGCAAAGGGCCCCGGACCCCATACTCCCGGAGCACCCCCCACAGGGCACCACGAGGGACACGGTTGAATGCCAGGTCCACAAAACACATGTGGACTGGTTGGGCAAACTCCCATGAACCCTCGAGCACCTGAAGGAGGGTGTAGAGCTGGTCCAGTGTTCCATGACCAAACCACACTGCTCCTCTTGGATCCGAGGTTCGACTATCGGCCGAACTCTCCTCTCCAGTACCCTGGCATAGACTTTACCGGGGAGGCTGAGGAGTGTGATTCCCCTATAGTTGGAAAACACCCTCCGGTCCCCCTTTTTATACAGAGGGACCACCACCCCGGTCTGCCGGTCCAAAGGTACTGTTCCCGACCGCCACGCGATGTTGCAGAGGCGTGTCAGCCAAGACAGCCCCACAACACCCAGAGACTTAAGGAACTCAGGACGGGTCTCATCCACCCCCTTGCCACCGAGGAGCTTTCCGACCACCTCAGTGACTTCGGCCAGGGTGATGGATGAGTCAACCTCTGGGTCCCCAGCCTCGGCCTCCTCTTCGGAGGACGTGACGGTGGGATTGAGGAGATCCCCAAAGTATTTCTTCCACCGCCCGACAACATCCCCAGTCGAGGTCAGCAGCTCTCCCCCCGCACTGTAAACAGTGTTGGTGAAGAACTGCTTCCCCCTCCTGAGGCGCCGGACGGTTTGCCAAAATTTCCTTGGGGCCATCCGATAGTCCTCCTCCATGGCCTCCCCGAACTCCTCCCAGACCCGAGTTTTTGCCTCTGCAACCACCCGGGCTGCAGCACGCTTGGCCCGCCGGTACCCGTCAGCTGCCTCAGGAGTCCCCCGAGCCAGCAAGGCCCAGTAGGACTCCTTCTTCAGCTTGATGGCATCCCTTACTTCCAGTGTCCACCACCGGGTTCGGGGATTGCCGCCACAACAGGCACCACAGACCTTACGGCCACAGCTACGAGCAGCCGCATTGACAATAGAGGCCGAGAACGAAGCCCACTCGGGCTCCATGTCCCCAGCCTCCCCCGGGATCCGGGAGAGTTTCTCCCGGAGGTGTGAGTTGAAGGCCGCACTGACAGAAGGTTCCGCCAGACGTTCCCAACAGACCCTCACGATACGCTTGGGCCTGCCAGGTCTTTCCGGCTTCCTCCTCCGCCAGCGGACCCAACTCACCACCAGGTGGTGATCAGTTGACAGCTCTGCCCCTCTCTTCACCCGAGTGTCCAAGACACACGGCCGGAGGTCAGATGACACGACAACAAAGTCGATCATTGACCTCCGGCCTAGGGAGTCCTGGTGCCACGTGCACCGATGGACCCCCTTGTGCTCAAACATGGTGTTCGTTATGGACAAACTGTGACTAGCACAGAAGTCCAATAACAGAACACCGCTCGGGTTCAGATCGGGGAGGCCGTTCCTCCCAATCACCCCTCTCCAAGTGTCGTTGCCCACGTGGGCGTTGAAGTCCCCCAGTAGAACAATGGAGTCCCCGGTCGGTGCACTGTCCAATACCCCTTCCAGAGACTCCAAGAAGGCCGGGTACTCTGCACTACTGTTCGGCCCGTAGGCCGACACCACAGTGAGAGACCTGTCCCCGACCCGAAGGTGCAGGGACGCGACCCTCTTGTTCACCGGGGTGAACTCCAACACGCAGCGGCTGAGCTGAGGGGCGATGAGCAGGCCCACATCAGCTCGCCGCTGCTCCCCGCGGCCAACGCCAGAGAAATGGAGAGTCCAACCCCTCTCAAGGAGTTGGGTTCCAGAGCCCAAGCTGTGCGTGGAGGTGAGGCCGACTATATCTAGCCGGTAACGCTCGACCTCCCGCACAAGCTCAGGCTCCTTCTTCCCCAGCGAGGTGACATTCCATGTCCCCAGAGCTAGTCTCCATGTCCGGAGATCCGGTCGCCGAGGCCCCTGCCTTCGACCGCCACCCAGATCTCTCCGCACCCGACCCATATGGCTCCTCTCACGGGTGGTGGTGGGCCCACCAGAGGGCGGCCACATGTCACTCCTTCGAGCTGAGCCCGGCCGGGCCCCGTGGGGAAAGGCCCGGCCACCAGGCGCTCACCGGCATGCACCCACCTCAGGCCTGGCTCCAGGGTGGGGCCCTGGTGTCGCCATTCCGGGCGACGTAACGAAATGCAGCTCACAGCTTCTAATTTTGTGAACGTATAGACCAATGTAGTAGGTATTATACATATTTTGATATAGGGGTGTGCAAAAATATCGAAATATTAATATATCGTGGCACTAAATTTGGTGATACAATGGTGTCATTGTGGGATGATGTATCAATATATCAACTAGAGTGTTTTTTGGTATTTTTAGCAATGCATTTTTGTGACCACATGGCAATTTTGTTCTTTATGTAGTGAAAGGAAACTTGTTTATGCAATACACTAATTTTGTTGATGATAAAATAGATGTATTCCATATTAACTTTGCACAAGTAGTGGCTTAACAAAGACATATTGTTGCTAAAATGTGTTGAGATCTTGAAAAACAGCAGCAGATCACAGAGTATCATGTGCAATATATAGATTATCACGTGTATCTCTATATCCTGATATATTATATTGTATAACCCTAATCCAAATCTTGAGGAACCCCGTGATTCCCAGTCCTATTTTATTATTATTTTATCATGTTACTACAATGTTATTATTTATTTATTTTTAACATTAACATTACTCACCAATATCATGATCACATTATATTATTTACATCTGACATAGGATTTTCTGGGAGCCACCCAAAAGTACTACAAGGCAGAGCTGCAGACTGTGGACTTCATCAGTAAAGCTGAGGAGGCCAGAGTCACCATCAACACGTGGGTGGAGCAGCAAACACAAGGTAAAAATTTATTCTTGATTAAAGGTGCATTATTTAACGTTTTGGTTGAAGGTCCGTCACCTGCTTGTTTTTATGGAGATGTCATTACTCTGCTTGGAATGTTGCACAGTATGACTAACTTATACTAAACTAATACTATACTTATACTATACTAATAAAATACAACACTAAATACAATACGAAATGCAATCAATCAATTAAATACTGTCCCACTTTAACTGTAGGTTTTTAACTGTATGTTTTAATCGTATTTAATTTGTTTATCTTGTCGCAAGGCGACCTTGAGTGTCCAAAAGGGCGCCTAATAAATAAAATGAATCATTATTATTATTAAACAGCTCTACCTCACATTTACTAAATTACAGGTGGTTTTATAGCTCAATATTACCTAGAAAAACAGGTATTCTAACTGTAACTGGGTTGCTTCTACTCAAATCTGACCTGTAACTTGGTCTAGTTTGGTCTCCACAAAGATAAAAAGGTTTAATACCATACTGTGAAACATTCCATGCAAACTAATAACATCTCCATGGAAAAAATATTTGACAAACCCTCCACCAGAAAAGTTTCACAATGCACCTTTAAGTTATTGTAATTTTAAATGTGTTACTTTTTCTCAGGTAAAATTAAGGATGTTCTAGCCAAGGGTGTGGTTGACACCATGACCAGACTTGTTCTCGTCAACGCCATTTACTTCAAAGGAAATTGGAATAAACAGTTTGATGAAAGCTCTACTCGTGATGGTCAATTCAGGATAAACAAGGTGAGAGCTAATTTTTAAAATCTATTTGGACAAAAAAAAAAAAACATTTGTTTTGATTTGCACGTCTTAAGAGCTAAAACCTCCTGTATCTGAATAAATGTAAGGTAGATAAATATAATGCAGTTACATAGTGCACCTTTAGCCAAATACATTTCTTTCTACGCCAAAGATGTTCATTTTGTCTTCTTATGCACATTAACTTCTTGGGTTCTTTTTTAAAGACCATGTAGTAAAGTGTATTACCTGTTGAAACATGTCAAAGGGGCAAATACACTTTACTACATGGTCTTTAAAAATTAACCAAGAAGATAACATTTCTTTCTAACTGTGTGCCATTTGTAAGACTTATCTAGTTCAATACAAAAATAAAAATAGCATTAATCACATTATTCTACAAAGCTTATGTTTATATATTAGTAGAATATTGTAGTTAGACATTTGACTGGAGGTGGCACATCGTTTGCATCATTCCATGAAAATAGAAACTTTAAAAAAATATAGAGTCAAGATAAAGAGTCAGGTTTGTGGAGTTGCAAGCCTGTTCTGATTAAGGAGAGTTTTTCAGCTCAGTAAATACAACAAAAATGATTAAGTTTTAGTATTTTTTTCTTTGCTACGATTGTACATACTGTGGCTTTAAATATGCAGTGTTATGTTTGTGGATAACCAACAATGTGCATACACCATTTGGTTAGTAAAATCTGCCATAAGGCTCTGGTGAACTACATTTGAACTTTGTTGTTTGCATATTTTTGCAGAATGAAACCAAACCAGTGAAGATGATGCACCAAAAATCAAAGTTCCCCCTCACGTTCATCAGTGAGATCAACTGTCAGGTAAGTTTTTCTAATCCTGTCTAATATATTTTATAATTATTTAGTATTTTGTCAGCATTAACATTATAACATTTCTCTGTAAACCAGATTATAAGTTTGCCTTACAAAGGAGAGGAGCTCAGCATGCTCATCTTTCTGCCCGGCAGTATTGAAGATGGTCTGGAGAAGGTATGACAAAGTGTTGGGCAACTTATGCTTTTTTTTATTTAATAGTTAATTTATTTATTGTGATATTAGAAACGGTACAAACAGTAAACAGCACTAGAATTGATGGGATAGGGAGTGCATATATCAAGGTTTGAAGGGGGTGACGAGATGGTAAGAATGGCTTCTGTTCTTTTATGGGTGAGCAAGTGTGTGTGTCTGTGTGTGTGTGTGTGTGTGTGTGTGTGTGTGTGTCTGTGTGTTTGTGTGTGTGTGTGTGTGTGTGAGTAGGTATGTAATAAAACAGAAAGCAGAAGAAAAATCAGAGAGTAAGGGCAAGAGGGAAAAAGGGAAGAATAATTAGAAAAATAATTAATATTTCTTTTTTTCTCCTTCTTTTCCTCTCCTTTCATTACCACTTTGTACCTTTGTTAATTATTTATATTTTATTTTCTTATTTTTGCGAGATAGTGTCACTACAGCTTAGGACCGTGGGCCTTCTTCCTGGTCACACTCTGAGGAGGGTGCTGTGCTGTGTGTGTTACACAATGCACTTTTAAGTCTAACTTGAGTAACAGAGTTTCAGACAGAGCAGTGCCCACAGTTAGCTTCACACTCCCAGGCAATGTTGATGACATCAGCTGCAAAGTATCAACAGACTAAAAACCTCCTTGTGTGTTTCAGCTTGAGCAGCAGCTGACCTACGAGAACTTTATGGTGTGGACCCGTCCTGACATGATGGATGAGGTGGAGGTGAAGGTGGGACTTCCTCGATTCAAGATGGAGGAGAAATACGACCTGAAAGATGTGCTGATCAGCATGGGCATGGTGGACGCTTTCGACATGGGCAGGAGTGATTTCTCTGGTATGAAAATAACCCAACCGATGGACTCTTCTTTGTCTACTGATTGGTTCAGAGTGATAAAAATCTAGTCCCATTGCCATAGAAATTCCATCCATCCATTTCCTTCCGCTTATCCGGGGCCGGGTCATGGGGGCAGCAGTTTAAGCAGGGGCTCCCAGGCCTTCCTTCACCCTGGACACTTCCTCCAGTTCCTCTGGGGGGACCACAAGGCGTTCCCCGACCAGCCAAAAGACTTAGTCCCTTAGTCCTGGGTCTTCCTCGGGGCCTCCTAACGGTGGGACATGCTCAGAACACCTCCCGAGGGAGGCATTCAGGAGGCATCTGGAACAGATGCCCGAGCCACCTCAGCTGGCTCCTCTCAACGTGTAGGAGCAGCTCTACTTCGAGCTCCTCACCCTATCTCTAAGGGAGCGCCCGGCCACTCTGCGGGGGAAACTCATTTCCACCGCTTGTATCCGCGATCTCGTCCTTTCAGTCATTACCCAGAGCTCATGACCATAGGTGAGATTAGGAACATAGATTGAGGTAAATCGAGAGATTTGCCTTTCGGCTCAGCTCCCTCTTCACCACAACGGTCTGATACAGCGACCGCATCACTGCCGACGCTGCACCGATCCGCCTGTCAATCTCTTGCTCCATCCTCCCCTCACTGTGAACAAGACCCCGAGATATTTGAACTCCTCCACTTGAGGCAGGGACTCCCCACCCATAGTTGCCATCGCAATTAACAATTCAAAACAACAACAGACTGACAGTTAATTAGCCTGTTCAATAGAACGCTGTTTGGAAGCTTTCACTTTTCTCGACACAACAGAACTGCAGTATGTCAGATATTTTTTAATAAATTACAAATTAATAGGCGGATTTCATGACACGTCACACATACTGTATATGATGAGCACATGCGCGTAACTTGGACCCAAAACAAACTGTTTTTATCGCGGTTTGTACTTTCGGGAAGATGAAATTCGAGCTGTTTGTATTGTACCAAAATGCCATCGTGTTGTGCCGTTGGTTGTACGAACAGGCAGGTAAAAGGAAATGGATTGATTTTTTTATCGGATTCCTAAAGGAAAAGGCGCATTTAAACAGCATTGCCGCCATCTGTGGATACGAGCCATTAGACGAGAAGACTGGTCCGAGGACTTGACTGACAAGGCTCGTGTTTGCAGTGATCACTTTATATGAGGTATTTATATACTATATGGCTGTCAGAACAGATCCCTTGGTCTTATGTGCAACCACCCAGGCCTGGAACAGTCCCGTCTTGTGTCCTTGTGTGGCCTTTGAGTTGGTAAAACTCCGGCTTTGATGATACAAAATTCACTTTCATTTGTTATTTTGTGCATCCTCAAAGGTTGGACATGACCACATTCCACGAAATTGTACACTTCTAAAGGCTTATATGCTCTTAAATTCTCCTTCGTCCACACGCTTGGCGAATTTATGACATACATATAAATGTGGGGCCATTCAGTTGCCGGTATTTTTGATATGTACGCTGCCCACTCATAATCAGGTAGCGCGTAAGGGTCGGGTAACTCCGTACCTGTACTTAAGGTTAACTTCCTTAAAGAGCCGTCACGATCTGTTGGCTGAAGGGACTTTAAATACGATGACTGTTCGCACTATTCGCATTATCCGCCATTGTCACGATTGTAAACCCGTGAATGTTTTGGGGCCAATGTGTGCGCGCATACCAGAGGCGCGCATAATGTTTACAAACTTTGAAACCGGTCTATTCTTCATTAGACAGGATTCATTGAACAGCCTGACAGCAGCAGTTACAGACAGAGGGGCCACAGCTTCTCAAAACAAAGCGAATAGGAGACTGAGTCAAGGGAGCCAGAAGTACAATGTTTTAATGTATGTTTTTTATCATTTCTTTCAGGCATGTCTCCAGCCAATGACCTGGTTCTGTCTAAGGTGGTGCACAAAGCGTTCGTGGAGGTGAATGAAGAGGGCACTGAGGCTGCTGCCGCCACTGCTGGCATCATGACGTGGCGCTGTGCCACGCGCGCCCGCTTCATCGCAGATCACCCCTTCCTCTTCTTCATCAGACACAACGCCTCCAACACCATCCTGTTCGCTGGAAGATACTGCTCCCCTGAGTAAACTATTAACACTAACGTAAACCAAAAAAAAGGGAAGTTCGTTCATTATACGGAACTAAGTGTACAATAATCCAGCTACTCTAGACTCTGCATTAGCCAGTGGTGGAAGGGAACAAGATAAACGCAATCAAGTACTTAAGTAAAACTTTAAGGTATATGTGCATTTTAAAGTGCATACATTTGACTTTTACTTTAGTACATTTGAGAGGAAGTATCTTTCTACTCCACTACATTTTTGAACAGGACCGAAAAGTAAAAGCATTTTTTAATTATAATTTGAGATGTGCTGAAAAGGCTCAGTGGTTTATTTTTAACACATTTCATAGTTTGAGCAAACAATAAATACAAATAAAAAACAACTGATTCAATTGCTAAACAAAATTCAACACAAATCATCAAAATCACTACATTTGAAGCTTTATTAGACCTCAAAATATGCACAAAATACTTTTTACTTTTTATACATTTTTCATGTGATATTATTACTTTTACTGTTACTCTACTAGTATATTTTTGCTCTTGTATCTGTACTTCTACTTAAGTAACAAAATTGAGTGCCTCTTCCACCACTGGCTTTATGTATGTATCAGTCACCAAAGCCTTCAGCAAGTTTCACCAACCTGCCTTTAAACTCCTATAATTGTTGACATTCTTTTCAACTTTTGCACTAACAAAAACAGACTGCCTTACGATGCTAGTCGTACATTGTAAAATTTCACATGAACAACAAAACAACATAGCAAATAATATAAAAGTCTTTAATTACTGATGGACAGTTGACCACAAGTGATCTGCACCCCTGGTTAGAAACAAGATAACAAGAACCATTCCTTACTGATGTCCTAAAATAAAGTAAAATTAAATATTTAAAAAAGACTTTTTTTTTTTTCTTGTCTTTAACCTGTTTACACAATTTGTCTGAAAGCATCACTGAACTTATGGAGAGGTTTTGCTTTGTAAAGTATGGGTGCTTAATCTTATCTGTTGGCCTATACGTATGACTTTATTGACTATATGCTGTACGCCTTTGCTAAACAAACCTCTTTATCTATAGGGTTCACCCACTCAAAGAATTCACTGTTTTGTCATGTGCACTTTACTTGTGTGTATACTAACACGATCTTGTTCACATAGGATTTTAAGTGTGAAATGTGCAATTATATTAAAGGACTGCACTGTCTGGCATGTATTTCACTGGCGTATTTATCCATTTAATCAGTTATAATATGCAATAAGTATGAATTAAAGTGTAGTTTGAACATCTTAAATGTAATTTCTGGCAAAACTAAGGCAGTCTTTCATTGAGGGTTACAGAGCTGTACATTATCCATGGGCAACAAACAGATGTGGCTATACCTGGTTAATGTTCTACTTAAATTGAGAGCAGTAAATGTATCTGCTGTTTTGTGTGTATGGTGCACAGGGAATGAAAACTGTCCATAAATGAATCATGGAACTAACATAAAAGCCAGCTAAAATGTTATTGAAAAGTTGTTAGGTAAACATTAATATATACTTTAGTAGAAAAATATATAGACACACTATAATTCCCCATATTGTTACAGTGAGTAATTAGTAAAGAGGAAAATTAAAAGTTGTACAGTTGGTTACATGGTAAATAATCACATTTTTGTATAGCACTTTTCCACCTTTAAGGCACTCAAACACCCATGAAAGCCAACAAACCACTTTTCACTAATTGTTTCTTTTTGTTTTTTTAGATGGCAGAAATAAATGTATATGTACCTGCATGCAATTAAAAACATTATTTTATACCACAATGAAACAGATGAATCCCTAAAACCACTAACTAACCACAAACCAGTCCACTAGGTGGCACTAAAACGGCAGTAGCTCAGTTGGAAGAGCCTTTTTCTACTGATCTGAAGGTTGGCGTCCGAATCCCACTCTCGACATAATCATCGGTTGAGCAGACAGATCCACTGACCCTCAGGTTGGCAATGTGATTCCAGCTCTCACAGATGAACGCTGTTGTTGTGTCCTTGGGCAAGACACTTAACACAGCTCTCCCCCAGTGTCTCTGTACATTGGTGTATGAGTGTGTGTGTGAATGGGTGAGTCGTTCCTTGTTGTAAAGCGCAGGGCCGTTGCGGGCCATTTGGGTGCCCTAAACACAAATGGTTTGTGGTGCCCCACCACACCACCCAACCCCGTCCGGAATGAACAATAATTCAGAATTTATCAGTGCAGTTCGCTTTATTTCCAAAACAAATACACCAGACATGAAAGTTAAAATAACAAATTATTTTAAAAAGGTTAATAAATTAATACCACCACCATTATTATACATTTCTTTGGTAAACAATGTAAATAAGTACACATAATTGCACGATAGAATTCACTCAATCAAGGAACTTTCAATAAGAGTTTGAAAGTGAAAGTTTTTCTACAAAGACTCTGCACGAAGGTCCGGACACCGAGGGAGAGATAGAGGGAGAGATAGAGTAGAGAGAAAATAAGGGAGAGAAAGAGACAGAGAAAGAGATTTCAGGGGATTCTGTTGCCACCTGTTGTGTTGCCACCAGCTTCTCACCTCTCTCTGTGCACTTAGGATGGATAATTTTGAGGATTCACAAGAGTTTTTGATGGTGCTCCCACAAGCACTTGGTGCCCCACGCACTGTGCATAATGTGTGTGCGGAGCGACGACACTGACCGAAACGAATGTGAAAGAGAACTTTATGTTAAGAAATTAACCCTGGAACATGAGAGGTATCTCACCCATGGATTTATAATAAGAACTATAATCTATAATAAAATGTTGTTATAGTTCTATGATCTCAGCAGACTGCCCTTCTTGCCTTGAGTGAGCAGCGTGTGCTTACTAAAACTAAAGTGGCGGCGTGCTGAGATCATAGAATCATAATAAAATAAATAATACATAAAAATAACGACCTGAATGGGTGGCCATGTTTAGACACCGGGGCTTGGACGATGGCTCAAACTAAAGTTTATCTGCGAGGCTTCTGAACACAACTGGTGCATTTCAGTGTATAGTTGTACATTCACTTTGATTTGTGGCACTTATGTCGCATCTTAGGATGCTACCCCATATGTTGCTTCTTTGTTTACTATTATCATGTGGTAATAATTAATTATTCAACTTACTGGAGGTTTCAGAGCTGTCCAAATTTTAAAAGATCAGGTGTTACTATCAGGAAGGGTAAAGCTATACCTATTATACTATTATACTATACTTATACTATTGCCTAGCAGTTGAATATTTCCTATTCATCTTGCTTAGTTTTTTTATTGATCCAAGCCAGTACAAAGTAACTGGTGAGGACTATTGTCCTGGGGGTTTCTTATTATTATTTTTCATTGCAAATGATCGTGATTTTGAGGGCCTAAACATCAATGAAAAGCACCAAAGCCCAGAGTGATCCGACTCAACAGCACTACCTGGATTTTGCAAAAAAATTAAGTCTATGGGCAGCCAAGATGCATATTTTGGTGTAGGAAGACGAAATTCAGGACAATGACAGAGAACACTGAACCAAGCTAAAACTTGAATTGACACATACTGGGTGTGTCTTTCAATAATCAAAACTGATGGCTCAAGTTAAAGTTTGTCTGCAAGGCTTCTGAACACAGCTGGTGAGTGAATGTACGGTGTATTTCACTGTATAGTTGTACATTCACTTTGATTTGTGGCACTTACATAGCATGTTAGTATGTTAGCCCACATGTTGCTTCTCTATTTACTATTCTAACATGGTAATAATGAATTATGAATTAATATTTAAAAAATCTAGTGTTACTATCAAGAAGGGTAAAGCTAGCCTTAAATTGCCTAGCAAAAATCTTAGAAATAAAGTCACCTCTCAACTAAGGAAATCAAGAGCCTTTTTTATACGCCCGTTGTGTAAGACGGGACGTATTATGTTATGGCGCTGTCCGTCCGTCCATCTGTCCGTCCGTCCGTCCGTCTGTCCATCCGTCTGTGGACACTTCAAAGCTTTGAAGTCTTTGAAGCTTTGTCTTCTTGAAAGATCTGAACTCTCTTCTCAAATGTTCTGCTGCTGAAAGCGAGAACAACCCACATTCTCTGCTTCTTTGAGCTTTGACACATTAAAGCTTTGTAGTGTCTTTAAGTTCTGTTGCTGCAATCTGATTGGTGGAATTCTGATTCTAGAATTCTATATACAATAATTCAAAGTACGGGCGTATTTTGCCCCGCTGGAGGAGCTCTTGTTTTCCTTGAATTAATAAAAGAACAAACTCCTCAGGAAAGAGAAAAGCAATTGCAATGATCTTCAGCTCAAAGTAGACACGGTGTTGTCCAAAATGATAGTCTAGTCCAGGGTGGAGTACTTGGAACTATTTCCCTTGACTTGTGCGTTTGACACTGTAAGCCACAGTATTCTTCTCAGTAAAATAGGACATTCTGGATTTTCACAATCTGTAATAGACTCGTTTGCATCGTACCTGAGCGGAAGACAGCAATATGTGAGAGCAAACAACACCGTGTCCTCTCCAAAGCTGCACAATGGGGGTGCCGCAGGGCTCGATCCTCTGGCCTCTACTTTTTAGTCTATACATAAATGACCTCCCCTCAATGTGTGATGTCAAGATAATTATGTATGTTGACAACGCTGTCATATGCATGGAAAAAATGCAAGAGAGGTGGTGAAGAGACTAACAACTGAAATGAGAAAGGTGGCAGCCTGGCTTCAGAGTTCCTGTCGCATTAAATGTAAGACTGTTGCCATGTATTTTACCAACAAGCACAAATTACCAAATTGCCCAGATATTTTTTTTTTTTATATAAATGATGAGATCATTAAAATTGTTACTGAATTTACTTACTTGGGTGTCACCTTATTTTATTTACAAAAAGTATAAAACAAAATAGGAAACAGTCTCTGCCTTTCCCACCCCCAAGCAAACAATACATATAATACATACATATATTATACACAGACATATATTGGGTGTCACCTTAGGGTCAACTTTAACTTTTAAAAATCACACAAAAAAACTCTTAACTCCCTCAAATTTAACCTCTCAAATTTCAGACATATACGAGGGTCACTGATCATAGGTAAAACTAGACTTAAATCGCCCAGCAGTTCAATATTTCCTATTCGTCATCATTCGCTTTTTATTGGCCCGAGCCGGTGTTCTGTCGAAATCGGCTGCCTCGTCGAAATGAGCTCCCCGTAGCCTAAATCAACAGTGATGTCTATTGATTCACGCTCCCTGGTCGAAATAAACTATCTTATGCTTTTCCATTTACAGTTGTCTAGATCTAATAAACCTCCCCAGTTTTCAGTTTTACTGCATATTTCACTGGATTAGAGACAGCGGGTTTGATGCTGTTTGCACACGGTGATCACACTTTATACATTAGTTATGTAAAATTTCAACTCATTTATCACTATGCGTAGCTCATTTGGACAATTTAATTACACTATCAAGTAGGGCTCTGACTAAAGGTAGCACATATTGACAGGCCAATTTACTCATCGACTACTACTCCCACTATAGAATCACCATTATTCACTCATTTATATGTGTTTATATGTGTAATTTGTGTAGCGGTAGCTAATTTCAACAGACATGTATCTTCTATCAAATAAGGCTCCCATTATATAAGAAAAAGAAATGACTGGAAACACTGAAATCTTTATAATAATATATAATATTTAACGCTAATAGCTACATAGCTACGATGTGAATTTCCTACTATAATATAGTGTTATTTTATTCATACAGCACCTTTTTAAACAAATTTACAACATTTTCTACACATGTAAACAAAAAATACGGTGTAATGAAAATGATAAAATCAAATATTAAATCCAAACTATTCAATCATCTAAACATTAATGTAGTTATTCTACCTCGAATCTAACATGCACATGTCGATGCTTACACGCTGGTCAAAACATACAATAAAGCCCATACACTTTTAACCCCTGAAGACCTAAGGACAATTTTAGTACATTTCTCCTCGCCTGGATTTTTTTCTTAATTTTGCTTTTAAAACTGTCTTTTTACCTTTTACCCTATAATGAGGTGTTATACATCCGTTTTTCAGTACAGCCTGTTATTTCACAATCTGCATGCTGTAGTTGTGTCATGTGGCTGTAATAAAAGCAAAGTTTTGGCCAATCAAAATGAACGGAGCGCATGCTTTTGGCTGAAAACAAAGTTCCTATTGGACACTCGTTTTGGGTACGTCATCACGCAGCGTGATTCACGCTGCGTGGGTGCGTGAGTCACGCTGCGTGAGTGTGATGTAGGATCATGAGGCAGTGATGTGCGGAAACCGCTATTTCTGCATTTTCAGAGGGAAAAAGTAAGTTTCTATCTTTTACGACTTGAAAGTTATGCGCGGTTATATAAAACATATTCTTCGTTATCGTATACGATAACGTAGGTCTTCGAGGGTTAAAATGTTACTTGTTACTCCACTTATGTCTCGGGAGCTCAAATCGACGGGTAACTCAGATCGACAGGACATTGGTCCAAAGTAACTGGCGATGACTATTGCCCTTTGTGGGTTTCTTTTTATTATTTTTCCTTGCAGACGGCCGCGATTTTGAGGGGCTAAAGGTTGATGAAAGGTGTCCTTAAATGGATCTTATTTTTTTTCTTCAGCACAGGAAATATTCAACTTACTGGAGGGTTCAGAGCTGTCCAAAGTTTTAAAGATCAGGTGTCACTATCAGGAAGTGGGGGTGCAAAAACTCCCTAAAAACATTTAAAGGTACACTGTGTCATTTTTCTAGTTGGAGGACCTGTTGGCCGAGGAGGCTGTCGGCAAGGGATGATGGGGCGGTCACAGGTCGCCACAAGTGTCCTTAAATGTATCTTATTTTTTTTCTTCAGCACAGGAAAGCTTCCTAGTTTAGCTTACTTACAACAATGCTTGGTGGTTATGTGACCTAAGGACCAATATTTTTGAGCAGTGTTACTAATAGGTTTCATGGCATTATGTGGTTGTGAACTATTTGTACTGAATCTAAATTGTGTAAGGTTAATGCCACACAGTAATATTTGATTTTATTTATTTCACACATTATGCAAAACCTAAATCCTGTGCTTTCTTTGGAACAGACATCATGGCAACTGAACCTATTTCCAAGGCTATCACCACTTTTGCCCTGCATCTTTATAAAACCCTGGGCGATGACCGCAGCACCAATGTCTTCTTCTCTCCTCTGAGCATCTCTTCAGCTCTGGCGATGGTCCTCCTTGGGGCCGGGGGCAACACAGCTACACAGATGTCAGAGGTAACATGCACACAGCCCATGAGTCACTGAGTCAGCCATGTCAGAAATTATGAATGGGGCTTTTCTCTGTTGTGTTTCCATGGTGACACATTGTAAATAGTTGAGTCCTAGATTACCCAAAATTGACTCTTGTGAGCTGTAAGTCATGTAAGAATGCTGTTATCATATCAAAACATACCCAAAGTTGTGTTTTGTTTCATTCATACATGTTTGAGTAACCCTTTATTAGTCTGTCTGCATCTCCAATTTCAAAATGCTCTGTGCATCTTTTGATGTTATGTAGTGGTAGTTTTCACATTAACAGCTACTTTTACCTTTAGTTCTGTAAAGATTAGCAAATTCTGGGCTGATGACTCTAGTGAAGATGAGTGGTGTTTAAAAACACAGTGGAGCAGATCCTGTATTACTACATGACATTGCAAGATGGGACAGTTTTTTTTTTCTCGACAAACCTTTAAATACCAAACTATTGTCTTGTTTCTTAATTTTAAACCTATTATTTTTCTTCTTTCTCCACAGTGCCTCAAAACTCAGGACCTCTCTGGTGACGTGCACCCCAGCTTTGCCACCCTTCTGCAAGAGTTTAACAAACCTGATGCGCCCTATGCCCTCAGCGTCGCCAACAGACTGTACGGAGAGCAGACTTACCAGTTTATTAAGGTGTGTGTCAGTACAAGCAGGGAGGCAGTATTAATATATCACGACACTAAATTTGGTGATACAGTATCGTTATCGTGAGCTGCTGTATCGATATATTGACGAGAGTGTTTTTGGCATCTTTTAGCAATTTATTTTTCTGAACACACAATGTTGTTGCCTATTTAGTGGAAAGTGGAAAATTCACTCATGATGTTGATGGTAAAAATTGCTATATTTCATACATACATTTGCACCATGGTTTAACAAAGAAGTATTGTTGTTAAAATTTGTTCAGTTCATACAAAACAGCTTTATGTCACAGTATATCAGATCCAATATATGCAACATATCACATCTACATCATGATATCGTATTGAATCTTGAGAAACCCTGTGATTCTCAGACGTATTTTTTAATATTATAATTTGATCAAATGTTATTTTTTATTGTATTTTTTTACACCAATATCATTATCACATTATATTATTTATGGCCTAGCACCAAAGTACGTCTGTGACATGTTAGTGCCATATGAACCATCTGCACTCTGAGGACCTCAGGGACCGTCCTCCTGCTGGTGCCCAGAGTCAGGACTAAACTCGAGGAGTCAACATTTCAGACTCATGCAGCTAAAACCTGGAACAGTCTGAACATGTGAGACAGACTCTACTCTGACTCTGTTTAAATCCAGGCTAAAAACAGTTCTGTTTAGCTGTGCATATGACTGAAAGGTTTTCATTTTCCATTCCGCACTCTACTCTTCTCTCTAATTTAATGTCCCATCTCTATTTTAAAATTTTATGATGATTATTTATCTTTTGATTTGTTTGTATTGTGATTTTAATGTACTTCTTATTCTGTAAAGCACTTTGTATTACTTTGTGTATGAATTGTGCTATACAAATAAACTTGCCTTGCTTTGCCTTTATATTATTTATATCTGACATAGGATTTTCTGGGAGCCACCCAAAAGTACTACAAGGCAGAGCTGCAGACTGTGGACTTCATCAAAAAATTTGAGGAGGCCAGAGTCACCATCAACACGTGGGTGGAGCAGCAAACACAAGGTAAAAACTTATTATTGCAAATTCTGGTACACCATTTTTTATTGACTATTTAACTCTTCGGCTGAAGGTCCATCACCTGCTTGTTTTTATGGATATGTCTTTGCTCTGCCTGGAATGTTCCGCAGTATGACATTCAACATCTCTACCTCACATTTACTAAATTACAGGTAGTTTTAGCTCAATATTACCTAGAAAAACAGGTGTTCTGACTGTGAGCGGGGTCGCCTCTCCACAGATCTGACGCGTAACTTGGTCTAGTTTGGTCTCCACAAAGATAAAAAGGTTTAATACCATACTGTGAAACATTCCAGACAAACTAATAACATCTCCATGGAAAAAGCATTTGATGAACCTCCACCAGAAAAGTTTCACAATGCACCTTTAAGTTATTGTAATTTTAAATGTGTCACTTTTTCTCAGGTAAAATGAAGGATGTTCTAGCCAAGGGTGTGGTTGACACCATGACCAGACTTGTTCTCGTCAACGCCATTTACTTCAAAGGAAACTGGAATGAAAAGTTTGATGAAAGCTCTACTCGTGATGGTCAATTCAAGATAAACAAGGTGAGAGCTAATCTGTTAAAAACTCTGTTTGGACAAAAAAACTCCAAAACTAAAACTAAACCAGTGAAGATGATGTACAAAAAATCAAAGTTCCCCCTTGCGTTCATCAATGAGATCAACTGTCAGGTAAGTTTTTTTAATCCTGTATAATATATTTTATACAGTATTTTGTCAGCATTAACATTATAACTGACATTATTTCTCTGTAAACCAGATTATAAGTTTGCCATACAAAGGAGAGGAGCTCAGCATGCTCATCTTTCTGCCCGACAGTATTGAAGAGGGTCTGGAGAAGGTATGACAGTGTTGGGCAACTTATGCTTTTTTAAGAAAATATTTACAGGATAGGGAGTGCATAAGGTTTAAAGGGGGTGAGAGAGACAATAAGTATGGCTTTTGTTTTTCTTATATGGGCGGGCATGTGTGTGTGTGTGTCTGTGGTGTTTCTGAGTAGCTAAGCGATAAAATAGAAAACACAGGAGAAATAAGAGGGGAAAGAAAGAAAATGATAATTATTTGTGTAATTAATGATCATTCTTTTCCCCCTTGTTTTTCTCCTTCTTTCTCTCTTTTTTAATTATTTATTTTTTGCCAGATAGTGTCAGTACATCTTAGGACAGTGGCCATTCTTCCTGGTCACACCTTGACCCTGAGGGGGGTGTGACCAGGATCACTCAGACAACTTATACTTGTATTTGGTGAAAATTTAAAGCTAATAACTGTTCTGACCACAGTAATTTTGACAAAATTGTCCAAAAACTCCTTCATATCACCTGTTTTATTTGATGACAAAGTTTTATGGGTCAGCTCTGTCTGTCTGAAATCTTGATCTGAAATTTGCAATAACTACAGTTTCTTCAGTGAGTTCAAGGAAAAGAGTGTTATAGACTGTTATAACTGACTAATTAAAACACACATTTCTGTTGTTTTACTGGAGAACTTCACACAACTCTCAGATACGGAAACATGTTTTGTGGGACAAAATACAGACTTGAAATTTTCACAGTTTCTTATTAAAATATTGAACATTTTTCTTCACACTATTTAGCCTCACACTCCCAGGGAATGTTGATGGCATCAGCTGCAAAGTATCAACAGACTAAAAACCTCCTTGTGTGTGTTTCAGGTTGAGCAGCAGCTGACCTACGAGAAACTTATGGAGTGGACAGGTCCACAAAGGATGCGGAAGAAAGAGGTGCATGTGGAACTCCCTCGATTCAAGATGGAGGAGAAATATAACCTGAAAGACGTGCTGATCAGCATGGGCATGGTGGACGCCTTCAGCATAGACAGCAGTGATTTCTCTGGTAAGAAAATAACCCATGGACCATCCTCTGTCCACTGATTGTTTCAGTGATAAAAATCTAGTCCCACTGCTATAGTAATTAAACCCCCTGAAGACCTAAGGGCAATTTTGTACATTTCTCCTCGCCTGGATTTTTTTCTCAATTTTGCTTTTAAAACTGCCCCTTTTACCCTATAATCAAGTGTTATACACCCTTTTTTCAGTACAGCCTGTTATTTCACAATCTGCATGCTGTAGTTGTGTCATGTGGCTGTAATAAAAGCTACAGGACCAGAAATAGAGATGAAAAAAAATAATAATAATTTTATACAAAACACACAGCAAACATGTATAAACAACTTTTTGGACATTAAAAAAAAATGCTTAATTTAGGGCCTTAGGTACAGAAATGCAAAATATCAAGTCTAAAAACAAAAAAAAAGTGCAATAGTCCCATGACTTTCGTGGTGCCAGTCATGGAAACAGCTCCTGTAAAGTCCAGGGCCAGAGCATAGAACAGAGCCAAATCACTTGTAATGCATTTCCCTGGTGTTTAATACATTTGTATTTGTTCATTTTGAGTGAAATAAACCTTTCAAATAAAAATAGAAAGGGATGCGCAATTACGCACAACAAGATGGTAAAGTCTATGCCAGGGTACTGGAGAGGAGAGTTCGGCCGATAGTCGAACCTCGGATTCAAGAGGAGCAGTGTGGTTTTCGGCCTGGTCATGGAACACTGGACCAGCTCTACACCCTCCATCGGGTGCTCGAGGGTTCATGGGAGTTTGCCCAACCAGTCCACATGTGCTTTGTGGACCTGGAGAAGGCATTCGACCGTGTCCCTCGTGGTGCCCTGTGGGGGGTGCTCCGGGAGTATGGGGTCCGGGGCCCTTTGCTAAGGGCTGTCCGGTCCCTGTATGACCGGAGCAGGAGCTGTGTTCGCATTGCCGGCAGTAAGTCAGACCTGTTCCCGCTGCATGTTGGACTCCGCCAGGGCTGCCCTTTGTCACCGGTTCTGTTCATTGTATTTATGGACAGAATTTCTAGGCGCAGCCAGGGGCCGGAGGGGGTCCAGTTCGGGGACCACAGGATTTCATCGCTGCTTTTTGCGGATGATGTTGTCCTGTTGGCTCCATCGAGCCAGGACCTGCAGCGTGCACTGGGGCGGTTTGCAGCCGAGTGTGAAGTGGCCGGGATGAGAATCAGCTGTTCCAAATCCGAGGCCATGGTTCTCGACCGGAAAAAGGTGGATTGCCCTCTCCGGGTGGGTGGGGAGTCTCTGCCTCAAGTGGAGGAGTTCAAGTATCTCGGGGTCTTGTTCACGAGTGAGGGGAGGATGGAGCGTGAGATTGACAGGTGGATCGGTGCGGCGTCGGCAGTGATGCAGTCGCTGTATCGGACCGTTGTGGTGAAGAGGGAGCTGAGCCGAAAGGCGAAGCTCTCGATTTACCGGTCAATCTACGTTCCTACCCTCACCTATGGTCATGAGCTCTGGGTAATGACTGAAAGGACAAGATCGCGGATACAAGCGGCCGAAATGAGTTTCCTCCACAGAGTGGCCGGGCGCTCCCTTAGAGATAGGGTGAGGAGCTTGGTCACACGGGAGGAGCTCGGAGTAGAGTCGCTGCTCCTCCACGTCGAGAGGAGCCAGCTGAGGTGGCTCGGGTATCTGGTCCGGATGCCTCCTGGACGCCTCCCTCGGGAGGTGTTCCGGGCATGTCCCACCGGTAGGAGGCCCCGGGGAAGACCCAGGACACGCTGGAGGGACTATGTCTCTCAGGTGGCCTGGGAACGCCTCGGGGTCCGTCCGGAGGAGCTGGAGGAAGTGACTGGGGAGGAGGAAGCTTGGGAGCCCCTGCTTAGACTGCTGCCCCCGCGACCCGGCCCCGGATAAGCGGAAGAAGATGGATGGATGGAAGATGCGTAATTTCCCATGTATGTGAGAATTACTCCACTTAAAGCGTCTTTTCAATCACTTTAAACATACACAGCCGAGGAGTCGACCATCTTGACTCACTTCACTCTTTGGCAAAGTTTGGGCCAATCAAAATGGACAGAGCGCATGCGTTTGGCAGAAAACAAAGCTCCTATTGGACACTCGTTTTGCGCACGTCATCACACAGCGTGGGTGTGACGTAGGATAATGCCACAGAAATGTACGGAAACTGCTATGTCTGCGCTTTCAGAGGGAAAAAAGTAAGTTTCTATCTTTTATGGTGAGAAAGTTATGCTCGGTTATATAAAACATATTCCTCAGAATCACATGCGATGTCGTAGGTCTTAACAATTCAAAGCAAAAACAGACGGTTAATTAGTCTGTGCAATTGATTGTGAATGCTATTTGGAACCATGGAAGCTTTCATTTTACTAGACACAACAGAACTACAGTATGACAGATATCAACTCAACTTTTTTATAAATTACAAATCAATTCTTTATTAGATTAGATTTACTGAAGATCAAAGAAACAGTTTAAGAGTAAAACGCTTGCAGTGTATCACCAGTTGTTTGGCTCCAGTCAAATGAAGCAGAGATTAGCAGTTATTGGGTGAATTTGGAACAGATTTCCATATTAGGAATAGGAACTAATTTGGAGACAAAAAAGCAAAATAAAAACACCAGGATCATAGAGCAGGTTAATACAAACATTAAGAGCAAAACAACAGCTTCTCAAGAAAAAATTAATAGGAGACTGAGTCAATGGAGCCAGAAGTACAATGTTTTAATGTATGTTTTTTATCATTTCTTTCAGGCATGTCTCCAGCCAAGGATCTGTTTCTGTCTGAGGCGGTGCACAAAGCGTTCGTGGAGGTGAATGAAGAGGGCACTGAGGCTGCTGCTGCCACTGCCATCCTCGTGACGGACAGCCTTACCCGGGGTAGCAGGCCCCCTGCCCGCTTCATCGCAGATCACCCCTTCCTCTTCTTCATCAGACACAACGCCTCCAACACCATCCTGTTCATTGGAAGATACTGCTCCCCTGAGTAAACTATTAACAATAATGTAAACCAAAAAAAAAGGGAAGTTCGTTCATTATACGGAACAAACTGTACAATAATCCAGCTACTCTAGACTCTGCATTATCCAGTGGTGGAAGGGAACAGGATAAACGCAATTAAGTACTTAAGTAAAACTTGAAGGTATATGTACATTTTAAAGTGCATACATTTGACTTTTACTTTAGTACATTTGAGAGGAAGTATCTTTCTACTCCACTACATTTTTGAACAGGACCGAAAAGTAAAAGCATTTTTTAATTATAATTTGAGATGTGCTGAAAAGGCTCAGTGGTTTATTTTTAACACATTTTATAGTTTGAGCAAACAATAAATACAAATAAAAAACAACTGATTCAATTGCTAAACAAAATTCAACACAAATCATCAAAATCACTACATTTGAAGCTTTATTAGACCTCAAAATATGCACAAAATACTTTTTACTTTTTATACATTTTTCATGTGATATTATTACTTTTACTGTTACTCTACTAGTATATTTTTGCTCTTGTATCTGTACTTCTACTTAAGTAACAAAATTGAGTGCCTCTTCCACCACTGGCTTTATGTATGTATCAGTCACCAAAGCCTTCAGCAAGTTTCACCAACCTGCCTTTAAACTCCTATAATTGTTGACATTCTTTTCAACTTTTGCACTAACAAAAACAGACTGCCTTACGATGCTAGTCGTACATTGTAAAATTTCACATGAACAACAAAACAACATAGCAAATAATATAAAAGTCTTTAATTAATGATGGACAGTTGACCACAAGTGATCTGCACCCCTGGTTAGAAACAAGATAACAAGAACCATTCCTTACTGATGTCCTAAAATAAAGTCAAATTAAATATTAAAAAACAACTTTTTTTCTTGTCTTTAACCTGTTTACACAATTTGTCTGAAAGCATCACTGAACTTATGGAGAGGTTTTGCATTGTAAAGTATGGGTGCTTAATCTTATCTGTTGGCCTATACGTATGACTTTATTGACTATATGCTGTACGCCTTTGCTAAACAAACCTCTTTATCTATAGGGTTCACCCACTCAAAGAATTCACTGTTTTGTCATGTGCACTTTACTTGTGTGTATACTAACACGATCTTGTTCACATAGGATTTTAAGTGTGAAATGTGCAATTATATTAAAGGACTGCACTGTCTGGCATGTATTTCACTGGCGTATTTATCCATTTAATCAGTTATAATATGCAATAAGTATGAATTAAAGTGTAGTTTGAACATCTTAAATGTAATTTCTGGCAAAACTAAGGCAGTCTTTCATTGAGGGTTACAGAGCTGTACATTATCCATGGGCAACAAACAGATGTGGCTATACCTGGTTAATGTTCTACTTAAATTGAGAGCAGTAAATGTATCTGCTGTTTTGTGTGTATGGTGCACAGGGAATGAAAACTGTCCATAAATGAATCATGGAACTAACATAAAAGCCAGCTAAAATGTTGTTGAAAAGTTGTTAGGTAAACATTAATATATACTTTAGTAGAAAAATATATATAGACACACTATAATTCCCCATATTGTTACAGTGAGTAATTAGTAAAGAGGAAAATTAAAAGGTGTACAGTTGGTTACATGGTAAATAATCACATTTTTGTATAGCACTTTTCCACCTTTAAGGCACTCAAACACCCATGAAAGCCAACAAACCACTTTTCACTAATTGTTTCTTTTTGTTTTTTTAGATGGCAGAAATAAATGTATATGTACCTGCATGCAATTAAAAACATTATTTTATACCACAATGAAACAGATGAATCCCTAAAACCACTAACTAACCACAAACCAGTCCACTAGGTGGCACTAAAACGGCAGTAGCTCAGTTGGAAGAGCCTTTTTCTACTGATCTGAAGTTTGGCGTCCGAATCCCACTCTCGACATAATCATCGGTTGAGCAGACAGATCCACTGACCCTCAGGTTGGCAATGTGATTCCAGCTCTCACAGATGAACGCTGTTGTTGTGTCCTTGGGCAAGACACTTAACACAGCTCTCCCCCAGTGTCTCTGTACATTGGTGTATGAGTGTGTGTGTGAATGGGTGAGTCGTTCCTTGTTGTAAAGCGCAGGGCCGTTGCGGGCCATTTGGGTGCCCTAAACACAAATGGTTTGTGGTGCCCCACCACACCACCCAACCCCGTCCGGAATGAACAATAATTCAGAATTTATCAGTGCAGTTCGCTTTATTTCCAAAACAAATACACCAGACATGAAAGTTAAAATAACATATTATCTAAAAAAAGGTTAATAAATTAATACCACCACCATTATTATACATTTCTTTGGTAAACAATGTAAATAAGTACACATAATTGCACAATAGAATTCACTCAATCAAGGAACTTTCAATAAGAGTTTGAAAGTGAAAGTTTTTCTACAAAGACTCTGCACGAAGGTCCGGACACCGAGGGAGAGATAGAGGGAGAGATAGAGTAGAGAGAAAATAAGGGAGAGAAAGAGACAGAGAAAGAGATTTCAGGGGATTCTGTTGCCACCTGTTGTGTTGCCACCAGCTTCTCACCTCTCTCTGTGCACTTAGGATGGATAATTTTGAGGATTCACAAGAGTTTTTGATGGTGCTCCCACAAGCACTTGGTGCCCCACGCACTGTGCATAATGTGTGTGCGGAGCGACGACACTGACCGAAACGAATGTGAAAGAGAACTTTATGTTAAGAAATTAACCCTGGAACATGAGAGGTATCTCACCCATGGATTTATAATAAGAACTATAATCTATAATAAAATGTTGTTATAGTTCTATGATCTCAGCAGACTGCCCTTCTTGCCTTGAGTGAGCAGCGTGTGCTTACTAAAACTAAAGTGGCGGCGTGCTGAAATCATAGAATTATAATAAAATAAATAATACATAAAAATAACAACCTGAATGGGTGGCCATGTTTAGACACCAGGGCTTGGACGATGGCTCAAACTAAAGTTTATCTGCGAGGCTTCTGAACACAACTGGTGCATTTCAGTGTATAGTTGTACATTCACTTTGATTTGTGGCACTTATGTCGCATCTTAGGATGCTACCCCATATGTTGCTTCTTTGTTTACTATTATCACATGGTAATAATTAATTATTCAACTTACTGGAGGTTTCAGAGCTGTCCAAATTTTAAAAGATCAGGTGTTACTCTCAGGAAGGGTAAAGCTATACCTATTATACTATTATACTATACTTATACTATTGCCTAGCAGTTGAATATTTCCTATTCATCTTGCTTAGTTTTTTTATTGGTCCAAGCCAGTACAAAGTAACTGGTGAGGACTATTGTCCTGGGGGTTTCTTCTTATTTTTCATTGCAAATGATCGTGATTTTGAGGGCCTAAACATCAATGAAAAGCACCAAAGCCCAGAGTGATCCGACTCAACAGCACTACCTGGATTTTGCAAAAAAATGTAAGTCTATGGGCAGCCAAGATGCATATTTTGGCGTAGGCAGACGAAATTCAGGACAATGACAGAGAACACTGAACCAAGCTAAAACTTGAATTGACACATACTGGGTGTGTCTTTCAATAATCAAAACTGATGGCTCAAGTTAAAGTTTGTCTGCAAGGCTTCTGAACACAGCTGGTGAGTGAATGTACAGTGTATTTCACTGTATAGTTGTATATTCACTTTGATTTGTGGCACCAGATTCTACAGTCATGCTTGGAAAACTGGGTGGGCATTAGGGGCTTTGCTCTGTCCTGGTTTAGGTCCTACTTGTCCAACAGTAGATTTTCAGTTGAAGTTGGTGATGTTATGTCCTCCTCTTCATGTCCCCGTTGACATGTGGAGTTCCACAAGAGTCAGTCCTTGGACCTCTGCTATTTTCCCTTTACCTGCTGCCTCTTGGGTCAATTTTACATAAATACAATGTGTCTTTCCATTTTTATGCAGATAGCTGTCAGATTTATGTAACTCTGAAGCAGTCAAAGGACCTCCTAGATTGTCTTAGTGAGGTGAAAGCATGGATGGCTTGTAACTTTCTCCATTTTAATGAGAATAAAACTGAAGTTGTGTTGTTTACTCCTGGTGACATGCTGCTGTTGTTCCTTCTGATTTGGGCTCCTTGACCAAGGCTATAAGCCCTGTGGTCACAAACCTGGGTGTAAAACTCGACTCTTGTCTGAAACTTGATGCTCAAATTAGGGCAGTTGTAAAGACCAGTTTATTTCAGCTGAGTCAACATGCCAAAATTAAATCGCTTTTATCTCGTCATAATTTTGAAATTTTAATCCATGCTTTTATCTCCACACGGTTAGATTATTGCAACGCCTTATATTCAGGTCTCAACAAAACTCTTCTCTCCCGTCTTCAGCTAGTCCAGAACGCTGCTGCTCGTCTTTTGACTGGTTCTCGGAAATTTGATCATATAACTCCTATTCTTCAATCTCTCCATTGGCTACCTGTTCAGTTTCGCATTGATTTTAAGATTCTTTTATTTGTTTTTAAATGTCTCCACGGCCTGGCCCCACGGTACTTGTCTGACATGCTGGTGCCCTACAGGCCTTCCCGCTCTCTCAGGTCTGCAGGTCAGGTTCTTCTTGTGGTGCCTAAGACAAAAAGGAAACTTAGGGGTGATCGGGCTTTTTCAGTGGCTGCTCCTAGACTCTGGAATGCACTTCCACTGAATGTCAGACAGGTCGATTCACTTCCTGTTTTTAAATCTCTTCTTAAAACTCATTTCTTTAGTTTGGCTTTTAACACAATGTGAAGACTTGACATTTATCATTTTCTGTTTTGATGTTATTGAGTCTCATGTTTTTGTATTTTAACATGTGTACAGCACTTTGGTCGACTGTGTTGTTTATAAAGAGCTTTATAAATAAAGTTTGATTGATTGATTGATTGATTGACTTACATAGCATGTTAGGATGTTAGCCCACATGTTGCTTCTCTATTTACTATTCTAACATGGTAATAATGAATTATGAATTAAGTTTAAAAAATCAGGTGTCACATTCAGGAAGGGTAAAGCTAGCCTTAAATTGCCAAGCAGAAATCGTAGAAATAAAGTCACCTCTCAACTAAGAAAATCAAGAGCCTTTTTTTTCTTGAATTAATAAAAGAAAGAAAAAGTAAAGAAATAGTAAAGTATGAACAAACTCCTCAGGAAAGAGAAAAGCAATTGCCATGATCTTCAGCTCAAAGTAGACACGGTGTTGTCCAAAATGATAGTCTAGTCATTGCAACATGACTATTAATGACTGTTTTATCAATTCAGTCTGCAAACAGGTAGAACCCTGTCCAATATCATGTTCCTCTTCTGAGTCTCCTCCATGTAACGTCCCTACTAGACTGGAACCAGTTAATGAGGCAAAAGTGGAAGCAATCTTCACAAAATTGAATAATAGTAAAGCTAAAGATATTCACGGTGTCTTTTTAAAACAACATAAACAACTTTAACTCCAGTTTTCACTAAATTTATAAATCTATCAATGAAAGCATTTTTCCAACAACAATGAAAACTGCCACTGTCATGCCTGTGTACAAGTCAGAAGTTAAGCTTGAAGTCAGTAACTATTGGCCCATAAGTATACCCCCGCCTAAGGTCTATAAGGTTGTAGCTGATCAGCTCACTCAACACCTCGATGTAAATGACTGATTACATCTCTTGCAGTTTGGTTTCAGGAATAATTATTACACTGAAACAGCCTGCAGCTACTTCCCCGAAGAACTTAAATCAAGTCTAAACCAGGGTGGAGTACTTGGAACTATTTCCCTTGACTGTAAGCCACAGTATTCTTCTCAGTAAAATAGGACATTCTGGATTTTCACAATCTGTAATAGACTCGTTTGCATCGTACCTGAGCGGAAGACAGCAATATGTGAGAGCAAACAACACCGTGTCCTCTCCAAAGCTGCACAATGGGGGTGCCGCAGGGCTCGATCCTCTGGCCTCTACTTTTTAGTCTATACATAAATGACCTCCCCTCAATGTGTGATGTCAAGATAATTATGTATGTTGACAACGCTGTCATATGCATGGAAAAAATGCAAGAGAGGTGGTGAAGAGACTAACAACTGAAATGACAAACGTGGCAGCCTGGCTTCAGAGTTCCTGTCTGGCGTTAAATGTAAGACTGTTGCCATGTATTTTACCAACAAGCACAAATTACCAAATTGCCCAGATATATATATATTTTTTTTATAAATGATGAGATCATTAAAATTGTTACTGAATTTACTTACTTGGGTGTCACCTTATTTTATTTACAAAAAGTATAAAACAAAATAGGAAACAGTCTCTGCCTTTCCCACCCCCAACCAAATAATACATATAATACATACATATATTATACACAGACATATATTGGGTGTCACCTTAGGGTCAACTTTAACTTTTAAAAATCACACAAAAAAACTCTTAACTCCCTCAAATTTAACCTCTCAAATTTCAGACATATACGAGGGTCACTGATCATAGGTAAAACTAGACTTAAATCGCCCAGCAGTTCAATATTTCCTATTCGTCATCATTCGCTTTTTATTGGCCCGAGCCGGAGTTCAGTCGAAATCGGCTGCCTCGTCGAAATGAGCTCCCCGTAGCCTAAATCAACAGTGATGTCTATTGATTCACGCTCCCTGGTCGAAATAAACTATCTTATGCTTTTCCATTTACAGTTGTCTAGATCTAATAAACCTCCCCAGTTTTCAGTTTTACTACATATTTCATTGGATTAGAGACAGCGGGTTTGATGCTGTTTGCACACGGTGATCACACTTTATACATTAGTTATGTAAAATTTCAACTCATTTATCACTATGCGTAGCTCATTTGGACAATTTAATTACACTATCAAGTAGGGCTCTGACTAAAGGTAGCACATATTGACAGGCCAATTTACTCATCGACTACTGCTCCCACTATAGAATCACCATTATTCACTCATTTATATGTGTTTATATGTGTAATTTGTGTAGCGGTAGCTAATTTCAACAGACATATATCTTCTATCAAATAAGGCTCCCATTATATAAGAAAAAGAAATGACTGGAAACACTAAAATCTTTATAATAATATATAATATTTAACGCTAATAGCTACATAGCTACAATGTGAATTTCCTATTATAATATAGTGTTATTTTATTCATACAGCACCTTTTTAAACAAATTTACAACATTTTCTACACATGTAAACAAAAAATACGGTGTAATGAAAATGATAAAATCAAATATTAAATCCAAACTATTCAATCATCTAAACATTAATGTAGTTATTCTACCTCGAATCTAACATGCACATGTCGATGCTTACACGCTGGTCAAAACATACAATAAAGCCCATACACTTTTAACCCCTGAAGACCTAAGGACAATTTTAGTACATTTCTCCTCGCCTGGATTTTTTTCTTAATTTTGCTTTTAAAACTGTCTTTTTACCTTTTACCCTATAATGAGGTGTTATACATCCGTTTTTCAGTACAGCCTGTTATTTCACAATCTGCATGCTGTAGTTGTGTCATGTGGCTGTAATAAAAGCAAAGTTTTGGCCAATCAAAATGGACGGAGCGCATGCTTTTGGCTGAAAACAAAGTTCCTATTGGACACTCGTTTTGGGTACGTCATCACGCAGCGTGATTCACGCTGCGTGGGTGCGTGAGTCACGCTGCGTGAGTGTGATGTAGGATCATGAGGCAGTGATGTGCGGAAACCGCTATCTCTGCATTTTCAGAGGGAAAAAAGTAAGTTTCTATCTTTTACGGCTAGAAAGTTATGCGCGGTTATATAAAACATATTCTTCGTTATCGTATACGATAACGTAGGTCTTCGAGGGTTAAAATGTTACTTGTTACTCCACTTATGTCTCGGGAGCTCAAATCGACGGGTAACTCAGATCGACAGGACATTGGTCCAAAGTAACTGGCGATGACTATTGCCCTTTGTGGGTTTCTTTTTATTATTTTTCCTTGCAGACGGCCGCGATTTTGAGGGGCTAAAGGTTGATGAAAGGTGTCCTTAAATGGATCTTATTTTTTTTCTTCAGCACAGGAAATATTCAACTTACTGGAGGTTTCAGAGCTGTCCAAAGTTTTAAAGATCAGGTGTCACTATCAGGAAGTGGGGGTGCAAAAACTCCCTAAAAACATTTAAAGGTACACTGTGTAATTTTTCTAGTCGGAGGACCTGTTGGCCGAGGAGGCTGTCGGCAAGGGATGATGGGGCGGTCACAGGTCGCCACAAGTGTCCTTAAATGTATCTTATTTTTTTTCTTCAGCACAGGAAAGCTTCCTAGTTTATCTTATTTACAACAATGCTTGGTGGTTATGTGACCTAAGGACCAATATTTTTGAGCAGTGTTATTAATAGGTTTCATGGCATTATGTGGTTGTGAACTATTTGTACTGAATCTAAATTGTGTAAGGTTAATGCCACACAGTAATATTTGATTTTATTTATTTCACACATTATGCAAAACCTAAATCTTGTGCTTTCTTTGGAACAGACATCATGGCAACTGAACCTATTTCCAAGGCTACCACCACTTTTGCCCTGCATCTTTATAAAACCCTGGGCGATGACCGCAGCTCCAATGTCTTCTTCTCTCCTCTGAGCATCTCTTCAGCTCTGGCGATGGTCCTCCTTGGGGCCGGGGGCAACACAGCTACACAGATGTCAGAGGTAACATGCACACAGCCCATGAGTCACTGAGTCAGCCATGTCAGAAATTATGAATGGGGCTTTTCTCTGTTGTGTTTCCATGGTGACACATTGTAAATAGTTGAGTCCTAGATTACCCAAAATTGACTCTTGTGAGCTGTAAGTCATGTAAGAATGCTGTTATCATATCAAAACATACCCAAAGTTGTGTTTTGTTTCATTCATACATGTTTGAGTAACCCTTTATTAGTCTGTCTGCATCTCCAATTTCAAAATGCTCTGTGCATCTTTTGATGTTATGTAGTGGTAGTTTTCACATTAACAGCTACTTTTACCTTTAGTTCTGTAAAGATTAGCAAATTCTGGGCTGATGACTCTAGTGAAGATGAGTGGTGTTTAAAAACATTATTACATGACATTGCAAGATGGGACAGTTTTTTTTTTCTCGACAAACCTTTAAATACCAAACTATTGTCTTGTTTCTTAATTTTAAACCTATTATTTTTCTTCTTTCTCCACAGTGCCTCAAAACTCAGGACCTCTCTGGTGACGTGCACCCCAGCTTTGCCACCCTTCTGCAAGAGTTTAACAAACCTGATGCACCTTATGCCCTGAGCGTCGCCAACAGACTGTATGGAGAGCAGACTTACCAGTTTATTAAGGTGTGTGTCAGTACAAGCAGGGAGGCAGTATTAATATATCACGACACTAAATTTGGTGATACAGTATCGTTATCGTGAGCTGCTGTATCGATATATTGACGAGAGTGTTTTTGGCATCTTTTAGCAATTTATTTTTCTGAACACACAATGTTGTTGCCTATTTAGTGGAAAGTGGAAAATTCACTCATGATGTTGATGGTAAAAATTGCTATATTTCATACATACATTTGCACCATGGTTTAACAAAGAAGTATTGTTGTTAAAATTTGTTCAGTTCATACAAAACAGCTATATGTCACAGTATATCAGATCCAATATATGCAACATATCACATCTACATCATGATATCGTATTGAATCTTGAGAAACCCTGTGATTCTCAGACGTATTTTTTAATATTATAATTTGATCAAATGTTATTTTTTATTGTATTTTTTTACGTTAACATTTCTCACCAATATCATTATCACATTATATTATTTATGGCCTAGCACCAAAGTACGTCTGTGACATGTTAGTGCCATATGAACCATCTGCACTCTGAGGACCTCAGGGACTGTCCTCCTGCTGGTGCCCAGAGTCAGGACTAAACTCGAGGAGTCAACATTTCAGACTCTTGCAGCTAAAACCTGGAACAGTCTGAACATGTGAGACAGACTCTACTCTGACTCTGTTTAAATCCAGGCTAAAAACAGTTCTGTTTAGCTGTGCATATGACTGAAAGGTTTTCATTTTCCATTCCGCACTCTACTCTTCTCTCTAATTTAATGTCCCATCTCTATTTTAAAATTTTATGATGATTATTTATCTTTTGATTTGTTTGTATTGTGATTTTAATGTACTTCTTATTCTGTAAAGCACTTTGTATTACTTTGTGTATGAATTGTGCTATACAAATAAACTTGCCTTGCTTTGCCTTTATATTATTTATATCTGACAAAGGATTTTCTGCGAGCCACCCAAAAGTACTACAAGGCAGAGCTGCAGACTGTGGACTTCATCAAAAAATTTGAGGAGGCCAGAGTCACCATCAACACGTGGGTGGAGCAGCAAACACAAGGTAAAAACTTATTATTGCAAATTCTGGTACACCATTTTTTATTGACTATTTAACTCTTCGGCTGAAGGTCCATCACCTGCTTGTTTTTATGGATATGTCATTGCTCTGCCTGGAATGTTCCACAGTATGACATTCAACATCTCTACCTCACATTTACTAAATTACAGGTAGTTTTAGCTCAATATTACCTAGAAAAACAGGTGTTCTGACTGTGAGCGGGGTCGCCTCTCCACAGATCTGACGCGTAACTTGGTCTAGTTTGGTCTCCACAAAGATAAAAAGGTTTAATACCATACTGTGAAACATTCCAGACAAACTAATAACATCTCCATGGAAAAAGCATTTGATGAACCTCCACCAGAAAAGTTCCACAATGCACCTTTAATATTTTGTCATTTTAAATGTGTCACTTTTTCACAGGTAAAATTAAGGATCTTCTAGCTAAAGGTACGGTGACTGCCGCGACAAGCCTTGTTCTCGTCAACGCCATTTACTTCAAAGGAAACTGGAATGAAAAGTTTGATGAAAGCTCTACTCGTGATGGTCAATTCAAGATAAACAAGGTGAGAGCTAATCTGTTAAAAACTCTGTTTGGACAAAAATAATAATAATAAAAGTAGTTTTGCTTTGCTCATAGTAAGAATGCACATTTTAAGAACTAAAACCTCCTATAACTGTATAAATGCAAGGTAGGTAAATATAATGCCATACTCTGAAACATTTCAGGCAAAGCGCATCTCCCTGGAGACAAGCAGGTGACAGGTGTTCAATCAAAAAGTTACATAGTGCACCTTTAGCCAAATGCATTTCTTTCTAGTTGTGTGCCCTTTCTAAGACTTATCTAGTTTAATAAGAAAAACACAAAACATGAATCACATGATTCTACAAAGCTGATATGTTTATATATTACCATTACCATTATATTGTAGTTAATGATGACTGTTAAAGGTTCAATATGTAACTTTTTTGAAGGTGCCATAGACTTCAACTTAGACAAACTTTATTGATCCACAAGGGTAATCATTTGGACACAGTAACTCACACATCACATTATAATATAATATTATAATTATATTATAATATCACTTGTGTCAATCCATGGAAATAGAAAGTTAAAAACTTACTACAGGTCAGATAAAAGTCAGGTTTGTGGAGATGCAAGCCTGCTCCGAGTAAGGATATCTAATGTTTTTCAGAGCAATAAACAACAATAATGAAAAAACATGATTTTGTCTACGCTTAAAAGTTACATACTCTGGCTTTAAATGTGCATACACCATTTGGTTAGTAAAATCTGCCATAAGGCTCTGGTGAACTACATTTGAACTTTGTTGTTTGTGTATTTTTGCAGAATGAAACTAAACCAGTGAAGATGATGTACAAAAAATCAGACTTCCCCCTTGCGTTCATCAATGAGATCAACTGTCAGGTAAGTTTTTTTTAATCCTGTATAATATATTTTAGACAGTATTTTGTCAGCATTAACATTATAACTGACATTATTTCTCTGTAAACCAGATTATAAGTTTGCCATACAAAGGAGAGGAGCTCAGCATGCTCATCTTTCTGCCCGACAGTATTGAAGAGGGTCTGGAGAAGGTATGACAGTGTTGGGCAACTTATGCTTTTTTAAGAAAATATTTACAGGATAGGGAGTGCATAAGGTTTAAAGGGGGTGAGAGAGACAATAAGTATGGCTTTTGTTTTTCTTATATGGGCGGGCATGTGTGTGTGTGTGTCTGTGCGTGTTTCTGAGTAGCTAAGCGATAAAATAGAAAACACAGGAGAAATAAGAGGGGAAAGAAAGGAAATGATAATTATTTGTGTAATTAATGATCATTCTTTTCCCCCTTGTTTTTCTCCTTCTTTCTCTCTTTTTTAATTATTTATTTTTTGCCAGATAGTGTCAGTACATCTTAGGACAGTGGCCATTCTTCCTGGTCACACCTTGACCCTGTGGGGGGTGTGACCAGGATCACTCAGACAACTTATACTTGTATTTGGTAAAAATTTAAAGCTAATAACTGTTCTGACCACAGTAATTTTGACAAAATTGTCCAAAAACTCCTTCATATCACCTGTTTTATTTGATGACAAAGTTTTATGGGTCAGCTCTGTCTGTCTGAAATCTTGATCTGAAATTTGCAATAACTACAGTTTCTTCAGTGAGTTAAAGGAAAAGAGTGTTATAGACTGTTATAACTGACTAATTAAAACACACATTTATGTTGTTTTACTGGAGAACTTCACACAACTCTCAGATACGGAAACATGTTTTTTGGGACAAAATACAGACTTGAAACTTTCACAGTTTCTTATTAAAATATTGAATATTTTTCTTCACACTATTTAGCCTCACACTCCCAGGGAATGTTGATGGCATCAGCTGCAAAGTATCAACAGACTAAAAACCTCCTTGTGTGTGTTTCAGGTTGAGCAGCAGCTGACCTACGAGAAACTTATGGAGTGGACAGGTCCACAAAGGATGTGGAAGAAAGAGGTGCATGTGGAACTCCCTCGATTCAAGATGGAGGAGAAATATAACCTGAAAGACGTGCTGATCAGCATGGGCATGGTGGACGCCTTCAGCATAGACAGCAGTGATTTCTCTGGTAAGAAAATAACCCATGGACCATCCTCTGTCCACTGATTGTTTTAGTGATAAAAATCTAGTCCCATTGCCATAGTAATTAAAACCCCTGAAGACCTAAGGGCAATTTTAGTACATTTCTCCTCCCCTGGATTTTTTTTCTTCATTTTGCTTTCAAAACTGCCCCTTTTATCCTATAATCAAGTGTTATACACGCTTTTTTCAGTACAGCCTGTTATTTCACAATCTGCATGCTGTAGTTGTGTCTTGTAGGACCAGAAATAGAGATGAAAAAAAAAATAAAAAAATCACACTCTTTTATACAAAACACACAGCAAACATGTATAAACAACTTTTTGGACATTAAAAAAATGCTTAATTTAGGGCCTTAGGTACAGAAATGCAAAATATCAAGTCTAAAAACAAAAAAAAAGTGCAATAGTCCCATGACTTTCCTGGTGCCAGTCATGGAAACAGCTCCTGTAAAGTCCAGGGCCAGAGCATAGAACAGAGCCACATCACTTGTAATGCATTTCCCTGGTGTTTAATACATTTGTATTTGTTCATTTTGAGTGAAATAAACCTTTCAAATAAAAATAGAAAGGGATGCGCAATTACGCACAACAAGATGCGTAATTTCCCATGTATGTGAGAATTACTCCACTTAGAGCGTCTTTTCAATCACTTTAAACATACACAGCCGAGGAGTCGACCATCTTGACTCACTTCACTCTTTGGCAAAGTTTGGGCCGATCAAAATGGACGGAGCGCATGTGTTTGGCAGAAAACAAAGCTCCTATTGGACACTCGTTTTGCGCACGTCATCACGCAGCGTGGGTGTGACGTAGGATAATGCCACAGAAATGTACGGAAACTGCTATGTCTGCGCTTTCAGAGGGAAAAAAGTAAGTTTCTATCTTTTATGGTGAGAAAGTTATGCTCGGTTATATAAAACATATTCCTCAGAATCACATGCGATGTCGTAGGTCTTAACAATTCAAAGCAAAAACAGACGGTTAATTAGTCTGTGCAATTGATTGTGAATGCTATTTGGAACCATGGAAGCTTTCATTTTACTAGACACAACAGAACTACAGTATGACAGATATCAACTCAACTTTTTTATAAATTACAAATCAATTCTTTATTAGATTAGATTTACTGAAGATCAAAGAAACAGTTTAAGAGTAAAACGCTTGCAGTGTATCACCAGTTGTTTGGCTCCAGTCAAATGAAGCAGAGATTAGCAGTTATTGGGTGAATTTGGAACAGATTTCCATATTAGGAATAGGAACTAATTTGGAGACAAAAAAGCAAAATAAAAACACCAGGATCATAGAGCAGGTTAATACAAACATTAAGAGCAAAACAACAGCTTCTCAAGAAAAAATTAATAAGAGACTGAGTCAATGGAGCTGGAAGTACTATGTTTTAATGTATGTTTTTTTTTATCATTTCTTTCAGGCATGTCTAAAGCCAATGACCTGTTTCTGTCTGAGGCGGTGCACAAAGCGTTCGTGGAGGTGAATGAAGAGGGCACTGAGGCTGCTGCTTTCCATGCCTTCCTCGTGCCAATGACCTGTTCCGCGGTTCCTGTTCCCCCTGCCCGCTTCATCGCAGATCACCCCTTCCTCTTCTTCATCAGACACAACGCCTCCAACACCATCCTGTTCACTGGAAGATACTGCTCCCCTAAGTAAACTATTAACTATAACGTAAACCAAAAAAAAAGGGAAGTTCGTTCATTATACGGAACGAACTGTACAATAATCCAGCTACTCTAGACTCTGCATTATCCAGTGGTGGAAGGGAACAAGATAAAAGCAATTAAGTACTTATGTAAAACTTGAAGGTATATGTGCATTTTAAAGTGCATACATTTGACTTTTACTTTAGTACATTTGAGAGGAAGTATCTTTCTACTCCACTACATTTTTGGAACAGGACCGAAAAGTAAAAGCATTTTTTAATTATAATTTGAGATGTGCTGAAAAGGCTCAGTGGTTTATTTTTAACACATTTTATAGTTTGAGCAAACAATAAATACAAATAAAAAACAACTGATTCAATTGCCAAACAAAATTCAACACAAATCTTTATATCAAAATCACTACATTTGAAGCTTTATTAGACCTCAAAATATGCACAAAATACTTTTTACTTTTTATACATTTTTCATGTGATATTATTACGTTTACTGTTACTCTACTAGTATATTTTTGCTCTTGTATCTGTACTTCTACTTAAGTAACAAAATTGAGTGCCTCTTCCACCACTGGCTTTATGTATGTATCAGTCACCAAAGCCTTCAGCAAGTTTCACCAACCTGCCTTTAAACTCCTATAATTGTTGACATTCTTTTCAACTTTTGCACTAACAAAAACAGACTGCCTTACGATGCTAGTCGTACATTGTAAAATTTCACATGAACAACAAAACAACATAGCAAATAATATAAAAGTCTTTAATTAATGATGGACAGTTGACCACAAGTGATCTGCACCCCTGGTTAGAAACAAGATAACAAGAACCATTCCTTACTGATGTCCTAAAATAAAGTAAAATTAAATATTAAAAAACAACTTTTTTTTCTTGTCTTTAACCTGTTTACACAATTTGTCTGAAAGCATCACTGAACTTATGGAGAGGTTTTGCTTTGTAAAGTATGGGTGCTTAATCTTATCTGTTGGCCTATACGTATGACTTTATTGACTATATGCTGTACGCCTTTGCTAAACAAACCTCTTTATCTATAGGGTTCACCCACTCAAAGAATTCACTGTTTTGTCATGTGCACTTTACTTGTGTGTATACTAACACGTTCTTGTTCACATAGGATTTTATGTGTGAAATGTGCAATTATATTAAAGGACTGCACTGTCTGGCATGTATTTCACTGGCGTATTTATCCATTTAATCAGTTATAATATGCAATAAGTATGAATTAAAGTGTAGTTTGAACATCTTAAATGTAATTTCTGGCAAAACTAAGGCAGTCTTTCATTGAGGGTTACAGAGCTGTACATTATCCATGGGCAACAAACAGATGTGGCTATACCTGGTTAATGTTCTACTTAAATTGAGAGCAGTAAATGTATCTGCTGTTTTGTGTGTATGGTGCACAGGGAATGAAAACTGTCCATAAATGAATCATGGAACTAACATAAAAGCCAGCTTTTAGCTGGCTTTTATGTTAGTTCCATGTTATTGAAAAGTTGTTAGGTAAACATTAATATATACTTTAGTAGAAAAATATATAGACACACTATAATTCCCCATATTGTTACAGTGAGTAATTAGTAAAGAGGAAAATTAAAAGGTGTACAGTTGGTTACATGGTAAATAATCACATTTTTATATAGCACTTTTCCACCTTTAAGGCACTCAAACACCCATGAAAGCCAACAAACCACTTTTCACTAATTGTTTCTTTTTGTTTTTTTAGATGGCAGAAATAAATGTATATGTACCTGCATGCAATTAAAAACATTATTTTATACCACAATGAAACAGATGAATCCCTAAAACCACTAACTAACCACAAACCAGTCCACTAGGTGGCACTAAAACGGCAGTAGCTCAGTTGGAAGAGCCTTTTTCTACTGATCTGAAGGTTGACGTCCGAATCCCACTCTCGACATAAACATCATCGGTTGAGCAGACAGATCCACTGACCCTCAGGTTGGCAATGTGATTCCAGCTCTCACAGATGAACGCTGTTGTTGTGTCCTTGGGCAAGACACTTAACACAGCTCTCCCCCAGTGTCTCTGTACATTGGTGTATGAGTGTGTGTGTGAATGGGTGAGTCGTTCCTTATTGTAAAGCGCAGGGCCGTTGCGGGCCATTTGGGTGCCCTAAACACAAATGGTTTGTGGTGCCCCACCACACCACCCAACCCCGTCCGGAATGAACAATAATTCAGAATTTATCAGTGCAGTTCGCTTTATTTCCAAAACAAATACACCAGACATGAAAGTTAAAATAACATATTATCTAAAAAAAGGTTAATAAATTAATACCACCACCATTATTATACATTTCTTTGGTAAACAATGTAAATAAGTACACATAATTGCACAATAGAATTCACTCAATCAAGGAACTTTCAATAAGAGTTTGAAAGTGAAAGTTTTTCTACAAAGACTCTGCACGAAGGTCCGGACACCGAGGGAGAGATAGAGGGAGAGATAGAGTAGAGAGAAAATAAGGGAGAGAAAGAGACAGAGAAAGAGACAGAGAAAGAGATTTCAGGGGATTCTGTTGCCACCTGTTGTGTTGCCACCAGCTTCTCACCTCTCTCTGTGCACTTAGGATGGATAATTTTGAGGATTCACAAGAGTTTTTGATGGTGCTCCCACAAGCACTTGGTGCCCCACGCACTGTGCATAATGTGTGTGCGGAGCGACGACACTGACCGAAACAAATGTGAAAGAGAACTTTATGTTAAGAAATTAACCCTGGAACATGAGAGGTATCTCACCCATGGATTTATAATAAGAACTATAATCTATAATAAAATGTTGTTATAGTTCTTTGATCTCAGCAGACTGCCCTTCTTGCCTTGAGTGAGCAGCGTGTGCTTACTAAAACTAAAGTGGCGGCGTGCTGAAATCATAGAATTATAATAAAATAAATAATACATAAAAATAACAACCTGAATGAGTGGCCATGGTTAGACACCGGGGCTTGGACGATGGCTCAAACTAAAGTTTGTCTACGAGGCTTCTGAACACAACTGGTGCATTTCAGTGTATAGTTGTACATTCACTTTGATTTGTGGCACTTATGTCGCATCTTAGGATGCTACCCCATATGTTGCTTCTTTGTTTACTATTATCACATGGTAATAATTAATTATTCAACTTACTGGAGGTTTCAGAGCTGTCCAAATTTTAAAAGATCAGGTGTTACTATCAGGAAGGGTAAAGCTATACCTATTATACTATTATACTATACTTATACTATTGCTAGGCAGTTGAATATTTCCTATTCATCTTGCTTAGTTTTTTATTGGTCCAAGCCAGTACAAAGTAACTGGTGAGGACTTTTGTCCTGGGAGTTTCTTCTTCTTATTTTTCATTGCAAATGATCGTGATTTTGAGGGCATAAACATCAGTGAAAAGCACCAAAGCCCAGAGTGACCCGACTCAACAGCACTACCTGGATTTTGCAAAAAATGTAAGTCTATGGGCAGCCAAGATGCATATTTTGGCGTAGGCATACGAAATTCAGGACAATGACAGAGAACACTGAACCAAGCTAAAACTTGAATTGACACATACTGGGTGTGTCTTTCAATAATCAAAACTGATGGCTCAAGTTAAAGTTTGTCTGCAAGGCTTCTGAACACAGGTGGTGAGTGAATGTACGGTGTATTTCACTGTATAGTTGTATATTCACTTTGATTTGTGGCACCAGATTCTGCAGTCACGCTTGGAAAACTGGGTGGGCATTAGGGGCTTGGCTCTGTCCTGGTTTAGGTCCTACTTGTCCAACAGTAGATTTTCAGTTCAAGTTGGTGATGTTATGTCCTCCTCTTCATGTCCCCGTTGACATGTGGAGTTCCACAAGAGTCAGTCCTTGGACCTCTGCTATTTTCCCTTTACCTGCTGCCTCTTGGGTCAATTTTACATAAATACAATGTGTCTTTACATTTTTATGCAGATAGCTGTCAGATTTATGTAACTCGGAAGCAGTCAAAGGACCTCCTAGATTGTCTTAGTGAGGTGAAAGCATGGATGGCTTGTAACTTTCTCCATTTTAATGAGAATAAAACTGAAGTTGTGTTGTTTACTCCTGGTGACATGCTGCTGTTTTTCCTTCTGAATTGGGCTCCTTGACCAAGGCTATAAGCCCTGTGGTCACAAACCTGGGTGTAAAACTCGACTCTTGTCTGAAACTTGATGCTCAAATTAGGGCAGTTGTAAAGACCAGTTTATTTCAGCTGAGTCAACATGCCAAAATTAAATCCCTTTTATCTCGTCATAATTTTGAAATTTTAATCCATGCTTTTATCTCCACACGGTTAGATTATTGCAACGCCTTATATTCAGGTCTCAGCAAAACTCTTCTCTCCCGTCTTCAGCTAGTCCAGAACGCTGCTGCTCGTCTTTTGACTGGTTCTCGGAAATTTGATCATATAACTCCTATTCTTCAATCTCTCCATTGGCTACCTGTTCAGTTTCACATTTTAAGATTCTTTTATTTGTTTTTAAATGTCTCCACGGCCTGGCCCCACGGTACTTGTCTGACATGCTGGTGCCCTACAGGCCTTCCCGCTCTCTCAGGTCTGCAGGTCAGGTTCTTCTTGTGGTGCCTAAGACAAAAAGGAAACTTAGGGGTGATCGGGCTTTTTCAGTGGCTGCTCCTAGACTCTGGAATGCACTTCCACTGAATGTCAGACAGGTCGATTCACTTCCTGTTTTTAAATCTCTTCTTAAAACTCATTTCTTTAGTTTAGTTCTTTAGTCTTTAGTTTTAACACAGTGTGAAGACTTGACATTTATCATTTTCTGTTTTGATGTTATTGAGTCTCATGTTTTTGTATTTTAACATGTGTACAGCACTTTGGTCGACTGTGTTGTTTATAAAGAGCTTTATAAATAAAGTTTGATTGATTGATTGATTGATTGACTTACATAGCATGTTAGGATGTTAGCCCACATGTTGCTTCTCTATTTACTATTCTAACATGGTAATAATGAATTATGAATTAAGTTTAAAAATCAGGTGTCACATTCAGGAAGGGTAAAGCTAGCCTTAAATTGCCAAGCAGAAATCGTAGAAATAAAGTCACCTCTCAACTAAGGAAATCAAGAGCCTTTTTTTTCTTGAATTAATAAAAGAAAGAAAAAGTAAAGAAATAGTAAAGTATGAACAAACTCCTCAGGAAAGAGAAAAGCAATTGCAATGATCTTCAGCTCAAAGTAGACACGGTGTTGTCCAAAATGATAGTCGAGTCATTGCAACATGACTATTAATGACTGTTTTATCAATTCAGTCTGGAAACTGGTAGAACCCTGTCCAATATCATGTTCCTCTTCTGAGTCTCCTCCATGTAACGTCCCTACTAGACTGGAACCAGTTAACGAGGCAAAAGTGGAAGCAATCTTCACAAAATTGAATAATAGTAAAGCTAAAGATATTCACGGTGTCTTTTTAAAACAACATAAACAACTTTAACTCCAGTTTTCACTAAAATTATAAATCTATCAATGAAAGCATTTTTCCAACAACAATGAAAACTGCCACTGTCATGCCTGTGTACAAGTCAGGAGTTAAGCTAGAAGTCAGTAACTATTGGCCCATAAGTATACCCCCGCCTAAGGTCTATAAGAAGGTTGTAGCTGATCAGCTCACTCAACACCTCGATGTAAATGACTGATTACATCTCTTGCAGTTTGGTTTCAGGAATAATTATTACACTGAAACAGCCTGCAGCTACTTCCCCGAAGAACTTAAATCAAGTCTAAACCAGGGTGGAGTACTTGGAACTATTTCCCTTGACTGTAAGCCACAGTATTCTTCTCAGTAAAATAGGACATTCTGGATTTTCACAATCTGTAATAGACTCGTTTGCATCGTACCTGAGCAGAAGACAGCAATATGTGAGAGCAAACAACACCGTGTCCTCTCCAAAGCTGCACAATGGGGGTGCCGCAGGGCTCGATCCTCTGGCCTCTACTTTTTAGTCTATACATAAATGACCTCCCCTCAATGTGTGATGTCAAGATAATTATGTATGTTGACAACGCTGTCATATGCATGTAAAAAATGCAAGAGAGGTGGTGAAGAGACTAACAACTGAAATGAGAAAGGTGGCAGCCTGGTGAGTTCCTGTCTGGCGTTAAATGTAAGACTGTTGCCATGTATTTTACCAACAAGCACAAATTACCAAATTGCCCAGATATTTTTTTATAAATGATGAGATCATTAAAATTGTTACTGAATTTACTTACTTGGGTGTCACCTTATTTTATTTACAAAAAGTATGAAACAAAATAGGAAACAGTCTCTGCCTTTCCCACCCCCAACCAAATAATACATATAATACATACATATATTATACACAGACATATATTGGGTGTCACCTTAGGGTCAACTTTAACTTTTAAAAATCACACAAAAAAACTCTTAACTCCCTCAAATTTAACCTCTCAAATTTCAGACATATACGAGGGTCACTGATCATAGGTAAAACTAGACTTAAATCGCCCAGCAGTTCAATATTTCCTATTCGTCATCATTCACTTTTTATTGGCCCGAGCCGGTGTTCTGTCGAAATGGGCTGCCTCGTCGAAATGAGCTCCCCGCAGCCTAAATCAACAGTGATGTCTATTGATTCACGCTCCCTGGTCGAAATAAACTATCTTATGCTTTTCCATTTACAGTTGTCTAGATCTAATAAACCTCCCCAGTTTTCAGTTTTACTGCATATTTCATTGGATTAGAGACAGCGGGTTTGATGCTGTTTGCACACGGTGATCACACTTTATACATTAGTTATGTAAAATTTCAAATCATTTATCACTATGCGTAGCTCATTTGGACAATTTAATTACACTATCAAATAGGGCTCTGACTAAAGGTAGCACAAATTGACAGGCCAATTTACTCATCGACTACTGCTCCCACTATAGAATCACCATTATTCACTCATTTATATGTGTTTATATGTGTAATTTGTGTAGCGGTAGCTAATTTCGACAGACATATATCTTCTATCAAATAAGGCTCCCATTATATAAGAAAAAGAAATGACTGGAAACACTGAAATCTTTAGAATAAATATATAATATTTAATGTCAATATCATAGGCTACAATGTGAATTTCCTATTATAATATAGTGATATTTTATTTATACAGCACCTTTTTAAACAAAGTTACAACATTTTCTACACATGTAAACAAAAAATACAGTGTAATGAAAATGATAATGATAAAATCAAATATTAAATCCAAACTATTCAATCATCTAAACACTAATGTAGTTATTCTACCGCGAATCTAACATGCACATGTCGATGCTTACACGCTTAACTGGTCAAAACATACAATCAAGCCCATACACTTTTAAAATGTTACTTGTTACTCCACTTATGTCTCGGGAGCTCAAACCTAGGGGCATTTAAGCTGTAACAGCATTTGGGGATTGTGTGCCTTCACAGTACCACTAGGGAGCTCAAATCGACAGGTAACTCAGATCGACAGGACATTGGTACAAAGTAACTGGTGAGAACTATTGCTCTTTGTGGGTTTCTTCTTCTTATTTTTCCTTGCAAACGGCTGTGATTTTGAGGGTCTAAAGGTTGACGAAAAGTCCCCAAACCGGATATGGGATCGACCAGCCCAACAAAAATTTGATAAAATGGGTATTATTACAATGCCCAAAGCGTCGCCTGGAATTCACAAAATTTTGAAGTCTATGGGCAGCCAAGAACCATATTTTGGCCTAGGCAAATTAAATTTTGGACAATGATAGAGAACATTGAGACAAGCTAAAACTTGCATCAGCACCTACTGGATGTGTCTTTCAACAATAAAAACTGATGCCTGTCGTGTCATGTCTTAAATGCACTGGTTTTCAAATGTTTGCACATATAATAAAGGAGTGGCTGATCTGCAAACAAGTTTGTACTCTTTACGAATCTTACAATAGAATGTTGAGTGTGTGTGTGTGTGCGTGTGTGTGTGCGTGTGAGTGTGTGTGTGTGTGTGTGTGCGTGTGTGTGTCTGTGTGTGTGTGTGTGCGTGTGTGTGTGTGTGTGTGTGTGCAAGTGTTGGGGGCTTGATACAGGATGTGGACGGGGTGCATGTGGTTGCGTGTCTGCTGTATGCTGTTTTTTGAATAGTATTTCAACACTGTAACTACAAGTAATATCTGTTTTAATTTATTTTTGGTCAATTTATCTATATTTACACTTAATCTGTGTTTTGGTATTTCCACCAACCCGCTCAGGGACGACAGGTGTAAATTCGCATCCATGCTATAACATGGCACCAGCAAGTTTCCTATGACTTCTGTCTTGGTTAATGTACTGTTGTGCACTGTCTATGTACAAATAAAAAGCATATCATACCATACCAGCAGTTGAATATTTCCTAATAATCTTGCTTCGTTCTTTATTGGCCCAAGCAGGTTCCAAGTTACTGGCGAGGGTGTGTCTTACTGGGTGTGTCTTTCAGCAATAAAAAGTGATAACTGAAGATAAATTTTGTCTGCGAGGCTTCTGAACACAGCTGGTGAGTGGACATATGATGTATTTCAGTGGATAGCTGTACATTCACTTTGATCTGTAGCACTTACGTAGCATGTTAGGATGTTAGCCCACATGTTGCTTCTCTATTTACTATTATAATGCGGTAATAATGCATTATTCAACTTATGGGTGATTTCATAGCTGTCCAAATTTTAAAAGATCAAGTATCACTAACAGGTAAGGTAAAACTAGACTTAAATCGCCCAGCAGTTCAATACAGTGAACCCTCGCTATAACGCGGTTCATCTTTCGCGGCTTCGCTGTTTCGCGCATTTTTTAATTTTTTTTTTTTTTTTAACAGTGCATTGTGTTCTGAATCCTGATTGGCCAAGGGATTGTAGTCTAGAAGTGAAAAAGGTTGACATTAGTCTTTCACTTAGATCAGGGTTCGGCAACCTTAAATACTCAAAGAGGCATTTGGAGCGTCTCCCACAGAAAAAAAAACACCCACGGAGCCACAAAACCCTAAAATGAGGATCACACTGCATATGATTTTTTTTTTACCTGTATGCGCTGTATAAAAGACTATAGTGTGTTGCATTTATGAAATCAATGAAAATACAACAAATAATCCACTGAGTCGTGTTCTTTTGTCTGACAGAAGCTGACCGCCTTAGCACCGAGCTGTTTTCAGCGCAGTGTCTGCAGATTAGCCAAGCGGTTTTAAGTTTCGTTTCTCCTTTTAGTCCTGGTTTTAGATCTGGTTTACACCTGCTTTAGACATGCTTTAGACCTGGCTTAGGCCTGGTTTTGGTCCCGGTGTTAGTTCTGGTTTAGAGGCGCGCAGGAGGAAGCGCGGTCGTGTCCACAAGACACGACCCACGCGCGGTGTCTGCGCCATACGGGAGGAGATGAGGTGTGCGACATACGGGAGGAGATGAGGTGTGCGGCGTACGGGAGGAGATGAGGTGTGCGGCGTACGGGAGGAGATGAGGTGTGCGGCATACAGGAGGAGATGAGGTGTGCGGCGTATGGGAGGAGATGAGGTGTGCGGCGTACGGGAGGAGATGAGGTGTGCGGCGTACGGGAGGAGATGAGGTGTGTGCCGTACGGGAGGAGATGAGGTGTGCGCCGTACAGGAGGAGACGGGAGGAGATGAGGTGTGCGCCATACGGGAGGAGATGAGGTGTGCGACATACGGGAGGAGATGAGGTGTGCGGCGTACGGGAGGAGATGAGGTGTGCGCCATACGGGAGGAGATGAGGTGTGCGACATACGGGAGGAGATGAGGTGTGCGGCGTACGGGAGGAGATGAGGTGTTCTATAAAGAAGGAGGAAAATAACATAAGGACAACGAGAAAAGACACCTGCACCACAGCCTTCAGTAGAAAAAGAAGCTACAGCGGAGTCAGGAGGAAGAGGCACAGTCAGAGGGACTGTGAAATACGCGAGTCACAATGTCCAACCTCGTATTCATTGTTAAAATTACTATTTTACATTATTTTTAAAAACTATCATAGTTATTTGTAAGAAAACATTTATATTTTTAAATGCCTGAAAAAAGGTTTTGATCTTTGGTTTCATTCTATAGTACAGTATTGTATTGTATAATACTGTAACTTCACGGATTTCGCCTATCGCAGGTTCTTTTTGGAACGTAACACCCGTGATAAACGAGGGTTCACTGTATTTCCTATTCGTCATCATTAGTTTTTTATTGGCCCGAGCCGGTGTTCTGTCGAAATGGGCTGCCTCGTCGAAATGAGCTCCCCGCAGCCTAAATCAACAGTGATGTCTATTGATTCACGCTCCCTGGTCGAAATAAACTATCTTATGCTTTTCCATTTACAGTTGTCTAGATCTAATAAACCTCCCCAGTTTTCAGTTTTACTACATATTTCACTGGATTAGAGACAGAGGGTTTGATGCTGTTTGCACACGGTGATCACACTTTATACCTTAGTTGTGTAAAATTTCAAATCATTTATATGAATACGCGTAGCTCATTTGGACAGTTCAATCAACACTATCTAATAGGGCTCTGACTAAAGGTAGCACAAATTGACAGGCCAATTTACTCAGCGACTACTGCTCCCACTATAGAATCACCATTATTCACTCATTTATATGTGTTTATATGTGTAATTTGTGTAGCGGTAGCTAATTTCGACAGACATATATCTTCTATCAAATAAGGCTCCCATTATATAAGAAAAAGAAATGACTGGAAACACTGAAATCTTTAGAATAAATATATAATATTTAATGTCAATATCATAGGCTACAATGTGAATTTCCTATTATAATATAGTGTTATTTTATTTATACAGCACCTTTTTAAACAAAGTTACAACATTTTCTACACATGTAAACAAAAAATACAGTGTAATGAAAATGATAACGATAAAATCAAATATTAAATCCAAACTATTCAATTATCTAAACACTAATGTAGTTATTCTACCGTGAATCTAACATGCACATGTCGATGCTTACACGCTTAACTGGTCAAAACATACAATAAAGCCCATACACTTTTAAAATGTTAAATGTTACTCCACTTATGTCTCGGGAGCTCAAATCTAGGGGCATTTAACCTGTAACAGCGATTGGGGATTGTGTGCCTTTGCAGTACCACTAGGGAGCTCAAATCGACGGGTAACTCAGATCGACAGGACATTGGTACAAAGTAACTGGTGAGAACTATTGCTCTTTGTGGGTTTCTTCTTCTTATTTTTCCTTGCAAACGGCTGTGATTTTGAGGGTCTAAAGGTTGTCGAAAAGTCCCCAAACTGGATATGGGATCGACCGGGCCAACAAAAATTAGATAAAATGGGTATTATTACAATGCCCAAAGCCAATGCCAGCGTCGCCTGGAATTCACAAAATTTTGAAGTCTATGGGCAGCCAAGAACCATATTTTGGCCTAGGCAAATTAAATTTTGGACAATGATAGAGAACATTGAGACAAGCTAAAACTTGCATCAGCACCTACTGGATGTGTCTTTCAACAATAAAAACTGATGTCTGTGAGGCTTCTGAACACAGCTCTTCAGTGGATGTAGGTGTATTTCAGTGTATAGCTGTACATTCAATTTGATTTGTGGGACTCACGTAGCATGTTAGGATGCCCACATGTTGCTTCTCTATTTACTATTATAATGTGGTATTAATGAAATATTCAACTTACTGGAGGTTTCAGAGCTGTCCAAAGATTCAAAGATCAGGTGTCACTATCAGGAAGTGGGGGTGCAAAAACTCCCTAAAAACATTTAAAGATACACTGTGTCATTTTTCTAGTCGGAGGACCTGTTGGCCGAGGAGGCTGTCGGCAAGGGATGATGGGGCGGTCACAGGTCGCCACAAGTGTCCTTAAATGTATATTATTTTTTCTTCAGCACATGAAAGCTTCCTAGTTTATCTTATTTACAACAATGCTTGGTGGTTATGTGACCTAAGGACCAATATTTTTGAGCAGTGTCACTAATAGGTTTCATGGCATTATGTGGTTGTGAACTATTTGTACTGAATCTAAATTGTGTAAGGTTAATGCCACACAGTAATATTTGATTTTATTTATTTCACAAATTATGCAAAACCTAAATCCTGTGCTTTCTTTCCAACAGACATCATGGCAACTGAACCTATTTCCAAGGCTATCACCACTTTTGCCCTGCATCTTTATAAAACCCTGGGCGATGACCGCAGCTCCAATGTCTTCTTCTCTCCTCTGAGCATCTCTTCAGCTCTGGCGATGGTCCTCCTTGGGGCCGGGGGCAACACAGCTACACAGATGTCAGAGGTAACATGCACACAGCCCATGAGTCACTGAGTCAGCCATGTCAGAAATTATGAATGGGGCTTTTCTCTGTTGTGTTTCCATGGTGACACATTGTAAATAATTGAGTTTGTGTCTTATCAGCAGCCATTGAGTGCAGTAGATAATGTTATGCAGTCTCTCGTTCCCTTTTTCATACGTAGAATTAGAGTTATCTTAAAATGAGACAGGTAATTTGTCCCATGGGAGATTTTCATTGGCACATACTGTGTATGCAAGTATAAACAAGTGGGATGGGCTAGGTTACATTAGATTACATTAGATTACATTAGATTACATTAGATTACATTAGATTGCATTAGATTACATTAGATTACATCATGGGAATAAAATATAATGACAAAAGATGTGTTAGTGAGAGGGATCCTGATTTAAAGGTGCAGTGTGTAACTTGTCCACCATCTGCTCGTCTCCATGGTGATGTTATTGTTTTGTCTAGAATTAAACCTATCTATCTTTAGGGAGACAACTATAGGCTACATTACAGGTCAGATCTGTGGAGAGGCAACCCTAACCACAGAGAGAATTTTGGTACTTTTGAGCAATAGAAACACCCGTAATGAATAAATGCTACATAGATGTGTTTAATGTCATAGCATTACAAGCAAACCCTCCACCAGAAAAGTTACACAATGCACCTTTAGTTTGTTGCGCATGTTTATAGTTTTTAGGATGCAGACCTCTCCAACACAGAGACTCCTACAATGTCAGTAAAATGAGAGTGGCAGTAGTGTGTCGCAAAAGCCACACCTGTTCTGTCTGGAATACACCCAGGTTCAGAACATGGCCCATTGAAATGTGAGAATGTGGGAGGGTTAAGGCCTTACCTGAAAACACAATAGTAAAGGCAGTTCATTCGTTCTCTCTGACAAGTATCTATGCAGTAACTTGTGCATATTTTAGTTACATGTGCTTTTTACCCTGTCAAACGGTGGTGACTTACATTTTACTCTGATGCCTATATATTAAAAAATACACCCAGCTTTTACAAGTGGCTGCCATTTTTTCACTCTGAATAATTGTTTTTGACGTTGTCCTTTATATTATGTTTTGCATTCAGTTCAATATGTTTGTATAGTCTCAAATCACAACAGCTGTCACCTCACACGGCTTCACAAAGGGACTATGATCAGAAAGAAATGAGATGCTTTGGCTTTTTACATGTCATTTAAATAACTATAACTCAAAATGTACACCTAGAGTTGATTTAGAAAAGTTAGAAAATCAAACAATGAAGCTGTTGTCAACAATAGCAAAAATCATTGTTAGACTTTACTTTGATTATCCATGGGTCTCATCATGATGAAAAATTTGGACCATTGCCATAAAGGCTAACAACTTGAAATAATCTTATCTTTTGTATGTGACAAGTCCTGAAAATGTTGCATATGACAGGAAGCATAACCTATGAATTGACCAATTTTTCAAGCATTATAACTTACTCTTACTTGAATGAATTTGTCTGAACATGAAAATCTGGCATTGCAATAACATATAATCAATGTAAAGAAGGGTTTGTGGTCGCTGTTATGTGTAAAGGAAAAGAGTCTTTGGCCATCATTTCCATAGAAACTGAATAGTCTTATCTGAGTCACACCTGATGATGAAAGTGCATGAAATGTGGAGAGAGAGGGAGTGGTGTTGGGAAAGGGACAAAGGTTATGACACAAATCAAATCAGCGTTTTAGTCAACTGAGTCACATTTACCCTTGACATTCCACCAAGAAATACGCTGAGTTAAGGAATCACATTGTATTGTGAAGTCATAGGTACTAGTTTAGTACTAGCACTTAGGCCAGGAAAGACCAAGAGAGACTTCGTGCTCCGGGTCAGACTCCGGTTCAAACATGTAGGGTTGGACAGTAAACTCTTCTGGTTGTGCCATTTTTAATCCATAGAAAAAAGTGATCTAATTTCAGGACAACTTCCACACCGCACGGTTCTGTTATCTAGTGGACTACAACAATGGCTGCGGGGACGGAGCGCAACACTCCCAGCTACCTGGAGGGGGGAGGGCTGTGAAGGAGCTCATTTGTATTAAATAAACCAGCGCAAAACGAGTCATTTTCTGTCAGTGCACCGAGAGAGGGTAGGAGAATGGGGTCTGGAGCATAAATAATGAGAAATTTAAATGATAGGATGTAATATTACAGGTATTATACACCATTCATATGTGTTTTGGTATTTTACAGGAGCATAATATTTGTTCTTTAACATTATTTGGTTCTCAGTGAAATGATACCAATGTATTTCACTGTAGGTCCTCTGCTTCAAAGAGGCAGAGAAGCCGCCACAGGCCAGAGCAATGCCGACGCAAATGCAGATGCCCATGCAGATGCCCCAACATGTGCAAAACTTACTGCCACCACATCTGAGAAAGGGGGTAAACAAAGAGATAATGTACAGGACTGGGCATTGGGCTAACAGGCTACAGTTTTGTTGTGGTGATGGGAATTGCAATGGGAAACTTTTAAATATATTCCTTTTTGGATTTGTTTCAGAGCTGAACTAGAAAAACAGGAAAGCCTTTACTTCAGCAGTGTTTATTGCTTTAAAAGTCAAAAGATTAATTGCTTTTCGTTGCTTTAAAAGTCTATTGTGTGTCCATTAGTGTAAACCAAAGTGTTATGTAACGCATTGGAATTTTGTTATTACAACCTAAACATTTGTCCTTAAGAGTCATGTTAATTAGGCCTGTCATAATAATTACTACATCGACTTATTGTTCAATATATGAAAGCTGCAACTATATGTTTTGGGATGAAAGTTTTTATATCTTTTAATGTAATAAGATTAGATTTGAGCTGTAGGTTTGTTCCAGCTCAGGTCTTTTAATGATACAGACTATTTCATAATGGTTTATGGCTTATTGTTTTTGTGTCAAAGGCATAAAATAATTTCAGTAATATCATGTATCACTATATTTCTCTACAGCGATATAGTGTGCTTCAAAATTTGTTATCGTGGCAGGCCTAATTTTAATATGTTGAGCTGAGGTTACACTAATTTGAACACACACTTTGCTGAATCCATGTACTAACAATAATAATGGACTAACAATGCATTCTTTTTGGGGGTCCAGGAATAGAAGCTTCAGTGCATTTTGACCAGTCTTTAATATTTGAAAATGACTCTATAACTCAAACAGCATAAGCTACTAAATATATACTTCATTTTAGTGCTATTTTAAACAGAATGAGTCTATTTTCTATTATTGAAATATTAAAAGTTCATACATGTTTCTATTTCAACCTTATTTGCTATGCTTAACCACCTGGGAGTCAGAATACTCTCTTCTCCAATACAAATGTTAACTACTGTGGGTCAATTTTGCAAAACCAGTTTTATTTTATTGTAATATTATTGACTGGTCTAATTACACTCTTTCATAGCGACAGGGCTTCTTCAGTGGTTCTGCTATATTAAGGTATTCAAAGGCCTGTGATGACATTCTGCTTTTGGTACTAAATTAATACAATTAATACAGCTGAAAATGCTCCTTGTGATGTCATGTATTGGCAGTTTTCATCTTACCTTTTACCTTTAGTTCAGTAAAGATTGGCTGAAATTATCCAAATGATTCTAGTGAAGGTGTTTGCAGGGTTTGTGTGGTTTAACATGTGTGAATGAAACAAAACAAAACTCCAGATATGTTTGTGACGAGGTTATAACATAGACCAGAAAATAGCGTAATATGGGCCCTTTTTAAATACCAAACTATTGTCTTGTTTCTTCATTTTAAACCTATTATTTTTCTTCTTTCTCCACAGTGCCTCAAAACTCAGGACCTCTCTGGTGACGTGCACCCCAGCTTTGCCACCCTTCTGCAAGAGTTTAACAAACCTGATGCACCCTATGCCCTGAGCGTCGCCAACAGACTGTACGGAGAGCAGACTTACCAGTTTATTAAGGTGTGTGTCAGTACAAGCAGGGAGGCAGTATTAATATATCACGACACAAAATTTGGTGATACAGTATCGTTATCGTGAGCTGCTGTATCGATATATTGACGAGAGTGTTTTTGGCATCTTTTAGCAATTTATTTTTCTGACCACACAATTTTGTTGCCTATTTAGTGGAAAGTGGAAAATTCACTCATGATGTTGATGGTAAAAATTGCTATATTTCATACATACATTTGCACAATGGTTTAACAAAGAAATATGTTCAGTTCATAAAAAACAGCTATATGTCACAGTAAATCAGGTGCAATATATGCAACATATCACATCTACATCATGATATCGTATTGAATCTTGAGAAACCCTGTGATTCTCAGCCATATTTTTAGGCCCGAGCCCCTACAGGGCATAGGGCCTATTGCTTTCGCCCATTCACTCAATGTTGCCAAAAGTAGGGCGAAGCGCATCCTGTCTCCCAAACACGCTCCTGACATGAAGCTGTATCCAAGCCCCATGCCGAACGCATGGGCCATATTTATAGCTGCTAAAATGAATGGAAATCAATGGGAGTCAATGACTGACCCCGACGAGATGGTGAATGCGCGCTCGTCATTCACCAATGACCCCACGGTGACGTGGGGAATCTTGAAAGCTTTCAAAAAATGTATAATATGCGTTTCCTATGTAAAAGGATATATTGTTTTTGCTAAAATTATTATTATTAATTTTTTTTTCTTCTGCTCTTTGACCTCTAATTTGACCCCCTGAACACACTCAAAAACTCACCAAATTTTGCCCAAAATTCAGACGTGGCAAATTTTTTTATATAATATATGTTGCATGTATGGGTATAAATGCAACCTGCAAAAGTCAAAATACATTGCGCCTATGGGAGACGTCCCGACGTAAAGTTTGTCGTCCAGTCACGAAATTCGCTATAGACATTCCTCATGTGAAGACAGAAAAAAAATATTATTATGGCCACACCCCCTAACAAACCAGAAGGCCCACGGGGGTGAAAATCGCTGTACATCAACTAGAGAAGTGCGGCATCAAGCGATAGCTGAATTTTTTTTGATAACTGTCACGGTTTACGTGCGGCGAAGCCGCAAATTTGGTTCACTTTTTTAAAAATTTTCCAATGTCTAAATTTGCTCCCGTTCGGCCATACAAAGTCTGATTGTCCTCAATTTTGAAAACTTTCTTGCCAAAGCCGTCTAATTGTGACACGAGCAAAAATGGTGTGATAGCGCCCCCTGCAGGACACAACAAAATTTTGCATGGAGGGCCAAATTTTAGTTTTTCTAAAATGTACCATATTTGGCCCAAAATTACTTTAGGTCATCTCAATCAAAAAAGCCAATGTAAACCATATGGTATTTTTAATCGTGTTGCCATGGTGATGCACAAAAGCTCCAATGTTATCCTAATGGGAAATATCAGATAAATTCCCATTCATGAAAAATATTTTACTTTCACTGAATATTCTCAAATTTGCCACAATTACTCTTCATGTCATCCCGATCAAAAAAGTCAATGACAACCATATGGTATATTTCACTGGGTTGCCGTGGCGATGCGCCAAATCCTCCATGTTATCCTAATGGGAAAATGTCTACAATTTCCCATATATATGATATAACGTCTTAGTAGTTTCATTGAAGAACATGAAATTTGGCACAGTGATTCTTCAGGTCAATTTGATCAAAAAAGTCCGGGGGGGCCAAAGTTGTATTTTGCACAGTGTTGCCATGGCGATGTACCAAAGTACCCATGTTTGTCTATGTTAGCACATCAGCATCTCCAGTGTGTGTGGACTTTATGTGATTAGTGACAAGTTCAGCTCAAAGCCACAAACACAGAGACAAGAGGCTCATCAGCGCCACCCGGGGGACCGCCGGATCGGCCGTGTGCAAAGCGCAGCCCCCGAGGGGTGTTCGATGCCGCTTGCGGCGTTAATTTTATTATTATTATTTTATCAAATGTTATTTTTTATTTTATTATTATTATTATTTTTTACGTTAACATTACTCACCAATATCATGATCACATTATATTATTTATATCTGACATAGGATTTTCTGGGAGCCACCCAAAAGTACTACAAGGCAGAGCTGCAGACTGTGGACTTCATCAAAAAATTTGAGGAGGCCAGAGTCACCATCAACACGTGGGTGGAGCAGCAAACACAAGGTAAAAACTTATTATTGCAAATTCTGGTACACCATTTTTCATTGACTATTTAACTCTTCGGCTGAAAGTCCATCACCTGCTTGTTTTTATGGATATGTCATTGCTCTGCCTGGAATGTTCCACAGTATGACATTCAACATCTCTACCTCACATTTACTAAATTACAGGTAGTTTTAGCTCAATATTACCTAGAAAACAGGTGTTCTGACTGTGAGCGGGGTCGCCTCTCCACAGATCTGACGCGTAACTTGGTCTAGTTTGGTCTCCACAAAGATAAAAAGGTTTAATACCATACTGTGAAACATTCCAGACAAACTAATAACATCTCCATGGAAAAAGCATTTGATGAACCTCCACCAGAAAAGTTCCACAATGCACCTTTAATATTTTGTCATTTTAAATGTGTCACTTTTTCACAGGTAAAATTAAGGATCTTCTAGCTAAAGGTACGGTGACTGCCGCGACAAGCCTTGTTCTCGTCAACGCCATTTACTTCAAAGGAAACTGGAATGAAAAGTTTGATGAAAGCTCTACTCGTGATGGTCAATTCAAGATAAACAAGGTGAGAGCTAATCTGTTAAAAACTCTGTTTGGACAAAAATAATAATAACAATAATAAAAGTAGTTTTGGTTTGCTCATAGTAAGAATGCACATTTTAAGAACTAAAACCTCCTATAACTGTATAAATGCAAGGTAGGTAAATATAATGCCATACTCTGAAACATTTCAGGCAAAGCGCATCTCCCTGGAGACAAGCAGGTGACAGGTGTTCAATCAAAAAGTTACATAGTGCACCTTTAGCCAAATGCATTTCTTTCTAGTTGTGTGCCCTTTCTAAGACTTATCTAGTTTAATAAGAAAAACACAAAACATGAATCACATGATTCTACAAAGCTGATATGTTTATATATTACCATTACCATTATATTGTAGTTAATGATGACTGTTAAAGGTTCAATATGTAACTTTTTTGAAGGTGCCATAGACTTCAACTTAGACAAACTTTATTGATCCACAAGGGTAATCATTTGGACACAGTAACTCACACATCACATTATAATATAATATTATAATTATATTATAATATCACTTGTGTCAATCCATGGAAATAGAAAGTTAAAAACTTACTACAGGTCAGATAAAAGTCAGGTTTGTGGAGATGCAAGCCTGCTCCGAGTAAGGATATCTAATGTTTTTCAGAGCAATAAACACAACAATAATGAAAAAACATGATTTTGTCTACGCTTAAAAGTTACATACTCTGGCTTTAAATGTGCATACATCATTTGGTTAGTAAAATCTGCCATAAGGCTCTGGTGAACTACATTTGAACTTTGTTGTTTGTGTATTTTTGCAGAATGAAACTAAACCAGTGAAGATGATGTACAAAAAATCATACTTCCGCCTTGCGTTCATCAATGAGATCAACTGTCAGGTAAGTTTTTTTAATCCTGTATAATATATTTTATACAGTATTTTGTCAGCATTAACATTATAACTGACATTATTTCTCTGTAAACCAGATTATAAGTTTGCCATACAAAGGAGAGGAGCTCAGCATGCTCATCTTTCTGCCCGACAGTATTGAAGAGGGTCTGGAGAAGGTATGACAGTGTTGGGCAACTTATGCTTTTTTAAGAAAATATTTACAGGATAGGGAGTGCATAAGGTTTAAAGGGGGTGAGAGAGACAATAAGTATGGCTTTTGTTTTTCTTATATGGGCGGGCATGTGTGTGTGTGTGTCTGTGGTGTTTCTGAGTAGCTAAGCGATAAAATAGAAAACACAGGAGAAATAAGAGGGGAAAGAAAGAAAATGATAATTATTTGTGTAATTAATGATCATTCTTTTCCCCCTTGTTTTTCTCCTTCTTTCTCTCTTTTTTAATTATTTATTTTTTGCCAGATAGTGTCAGTACATCTTAGGACAGTGGCCATTCTTCCTGGTCACACCTTGACCCTGAGGGGGGTGTTGACCAGGATCACTCAGACAACTTATACTTGTATTTGGTGAAAATTTAAAGCTAATAACTGTTCTGACCACAGTAATTTTGACAAAATTGTCCAAAAACTCCTTCATATCACCTGTTTTATTTGATGACAAAGTTTTATGGGTCAGCTCTGTCTGTCTGAAATCTTGATCTGAAATTTGCAATAACTACAGTTTCTTCAGTGAGTTAAAGGAAAAGAGTGTTATAGACTGTTATAACTGACTAATTAAAACACACATTTCTGTTGTTTTACTGGAGAACTTCACACAACTCTCAGATACGGAAACATGTTTTTTGGGACAAAATACAGACTTGAAACTTTCACAGTTTCTTATTAAAATATTGAATATTTTTCTTCACACTATTTAGCCTCACACTCCCAGGGAATGTTGATGGCATCAGCTGCAAAGTATCAACAGACTAAAAACCTCCTTGTGTGTGTTTCAGGTTGAGCAGCAGCTGACCTACGAGAAACTTATGGAGTGGACAGGTCCACAAAGGATGTGGAAGGAAAAGGTACATGTGGAACTCCCTCGATTCAAGATGGAGGAGAAATATAACCTGAAAGACGTGCTGATCAGCATGGGCATGGTGGACGCCTTCAGCATAGACAGCAGTGATTTCTCTGGTAAGAAAATAACCCATGGACCATCCTCTGTCCACTGATTGTTTCAGTGATAAAAATCTAGTCCCACTGCCATAGTAATTAAAACCCCTGAAGACCTAAGGGCAATTTTAGTACATTTCTCCTCGCCTGGATTTTTTTCTTAATTTTGCTTTTAAAACTGCCCCTTTTACCCTATAATCAAGTGTTATACACCCTTTTTTCAGTACAGCCTGTTATTTCACAATCTGCATGCTGTAGTTGTGTCATGTGGCTGTAATAAAAGCTACAGGACCAGAAATAGAGATGAAAAAAAAAATAAAAAATTCACACTTTTTTATACAAAACACACAGCAAACATGTATAAACAACTTTTTGGACATTAAAAAAATGCTTAATTTAGGGCCTTAGGTACAGAAATGCAAAATATCAAGTCTAAAAACAAAAAAAAAGTGCAATAGTCCCATGACTTTCCTGGTGCCAGTCATGGAAACAGCTCCTGTAAAGTCCAGGGCCAGAGCATAGAACAGAGCCAAATCACTTGTAATGCATTTCCCTGGTGTTTAATACATTTGTATTTGTTCATTTTGAGTGAAATAAACCTTTCAAATAAAAATAGAAAGGGATGCGCAATTACGCACAACAAGATGCGTAATTTCCCATGTATGTGAGAATTACTCCACTTAGAGCGTCTTTTCAATCACTTTAAACATACACAGCCGAGGAGTCGACCATCTTGACTCACTTCACTCTTTGGCAAAGTTTGGGCCGATCAAAATGGACGGAGCGCATGCGTTTGGCAGAAAACAAAGCTCCTATTGGACACTCGTTTTGCGCATGTCATCATGCAGCGTGGGTGTGACGTAGGATAATGCCACAGAAATGTACGGAAACTGCTATGTCTGCGCTTTCAGAGGGAAAAAAGTAAGTTTCTATCTTTTATGGTGAGAAAGTTATGCTCGGTTATATAAAACATATTCCTCAGAATCACATACAATGTCGTAGGTCTTAACAATTCAAAGCAAAAACAGACAGTTAATTAGTCTGTGCAATTGATTGTGAATGCTATTTGGAACCATGGAAGCTTTCATTTTACTAGACACAGCAGAACTACAGTATGACAGATATCAAGTCAACTTTTTTATAAATTACAAATCAATTCTTTATTAGATTAGATTTACTGAAGATCAAAGAAACAGTTTAAGAGTAAAACGCTTGCAGTGTATCACCAGTTGTTTGGCTCCAGTCAAATGAAGCAGAGATTAGCAGTTATTGGGTGAATTTGGAACAGATTTCCATATTAGGAATAGGAACTAATTTGGAGACAAAAAAGCAAAATAAAAACACCAGGATCATAGAGCAGGTTAATACAAACATTAAGAGCAAAACAACAGCTTCTCAAGAAAAAATTAATAGGAGACTGAGTCAATGGAGCCAGAAGTACAATGTTTTAATGTATGTTTTTTATCATTTCTTTCAGGCATGTCTCCAGCCAATAATCTGTTTCTGTCTGAGGTGGTGCACAAAGCGTTTGTGGAGGTGAATGAAGAGGGCACTGAGGCTGCTGCTGCCACTGCCGGCATTATCATGGTCACAAGTGTCATGATGCCCCCTGCCCGCTTCATCGCAGATCACCCCTTCCTCTTCTTCATCAGACACAACGCCTCCAACACCATCCTGTTCGCTGGAAGATACTGCTCCCCTGAGTAAACTATTAACACTAACGTAAACCAAAAAAAAAGGGAAGTTCGTTCATTATACGGAACAAACTGTACAATAATCCAGCTACTCTAGACTCTGCATTATCCAGTGGTGGAAGGGAACAAAATTAAAGTAGTTAATTACTGTACTTAAGTAAAAATGTTAGGTATATGCATTATTCTTAGGTACATTTTAAAGTACATACATTTGATTTTTACTTGGAAAAAAACGATTGATTCAATTGCTAAACAAAATTCAACACAAATCTTTATATCAAAATCACTACATTTGAAGCTTTATTAGACCTCAAAATATGCATAAAATATTTTAACATTTTACTCCATGTACATACTTTTTTCACATGCATTTTTTCACTTTTTTCATGTTGACATTCTTTTCAACTTTTGCACAAACAAAAACAGACTGCCTTACGATGCTAGTCGTACATTGTAAAATTTCACATGAACAACAAAACAACATAGCAAATAATAGAAAAAAAGTCTTTAATTAACAATGGACAGTTGACCACAAGTGATCTGCACCCCTGATTAGAAACAAGATAACAAGAACCATTCCTTACTGATGTCCTCTTTTTTTTTTATTATGTCTCTTTTTTTATTACATAATATTAAATGTTAAAAAAGTACTTTTCTTGTTTTTAACCTGTTTAGACAATTTGTCTGAAAGCATCACTGAACTTATGGAGGTTTTGCATTGTAAAGTATGGGTGCTTAATCTTATCTGTCTATATGTATCAGCCTATATGTATGACTTTATTGACTATATGCTGTACGCCTTTACCTAAACAGCCCTCTTTATCTATAGGGTTCACCCACTCAAAGAATTCACCTACACTACCCTGTGTTTTATTATGTGCACTTTCCTTGTATGCATATTAACACACTTTTACACAGAGTATTTTATGTCTGAAATGTGCAATTATAGTAAAGCACTGCACTGTCTGGCATTTTTTCATTTGCGTATTTATCCATTTAATCAGTTATAATATGCATTAAGTATGAATTAAAGTGTAGTTTCTTAAATGTAATTTCTGGCAAAACTAAGGCAATCTTTTGTTGACTGTTATAGATCTGTACATTTTTCTATGGGTAGCAAACAGGCTAAACATGGTAAATGTTCTACTTAAATTGAGAGCAATCAAAGTAACTGTTGTTTTGTGTGCATGGTGCACAGGGAGTTATGAAAACTGACTATAAATGAATCATGGAACTAACTTAAGAAGCCAGCTAAAATGTTGCAAGTAAAAAGTTGTTAGATAAACATGGTAACTAAACATGATCTAAATGGGTACAATGTTTTTTATACAATGCTCACTAAAATTAGTATCTATTAATATCTGTTTTTTAAAGTAGAAAAATATATACACTATAATTGCCCATATTATTACAGTGAGTAATTAGTAAAGAGGAAAATGAAAAGGTGTACAGTTGGTTACATGGTAAATAATCACATTTTTATATAGCTCTTTTCCACTTTTAAGGCACTCAAAGCACTTTACATTCAAGAACCATGCACCCATTCACCCACTAGTATATGCAGACACTAGGGGTGAGGTGGGTAAATAGTCTTGCCCAAGAACACAACAGCAGCATTCATCTGTGAGAGCTGGAATCGCACCGACAACCTGTGGGTCAATGGATCTCAAGACCGGAATTCATGAAGCCAAACTTCAGCTCCAGTTTTTGGGAAACATGGTTTTAAATAAGCACCATTTAGAAACAATTCTGGCATCATGAAAGCTGTAACAAAACACTATTACTATTCACTCAAATATGTATAGCGTGCAGTGACTTCTATGGGTAGGCAAGCAGTCATATTCATATTCATATTCATCAATATTTAGTCAATAACAATTAAATGCCACCAATGCTGATGACATGGATCTTCCAAAGTATTCAGAAGCCAAGGATTCTGACGATTGGAAGTGCGGTAGGAGCATAGACTGTATTTTGCGCGACAGCACCACCTGCAAAAGTCAAAATACATTGCGCCTATTGGAGGCGTCCTGACGTAAAGTTTGCCGTACAGTCACGAAATTCGGTACAGATATTCTTCATGTGAAAACAGAAAAAAAAATATTATTATGGCCACGTCCCCTGACAAACCAAAAGGCAGCCATCTTGGATTGAAATAAAAAAGATGCTGAGTCAGCATTTTCGCTCACGTCGCATTTGAACGAACTCCTCTGAAGGCGCTTCGCCCACAGGGGTGAAATTCGCCGTACATCAACTAGAGAAGTGGGGCATCAAACGATAGCTGAATTTTTTTCATAACTGTCACGGTTTACATGCGGCGAAGCCGCAAAATTTGTTCACTTTTTTTTTGCAATTTTCCAATGTCAAAATTTCCTCCCGCTCGGCCATACAAAGTCCGACTGGGCTCAAATTTGAATCACTTTTAAAACGTTAAACGCTTTAATTTTAATTAATATTGCAAAACATCAGGTACATACAAAACTGGCACCTCACAGAGTATATATGATGATATGTAACAGAGCAATAAAAAAAACATAGAAAAGGGGCAATTTCACATTTTCAGATCAATGGAGCAAATCATTATCATTCAAAAAGGACACAAGAGATCCAGCTTCTTTTCTTTCAATCAGATTCAATGATCTGACAAACATATTTTTTATCATTTTTAAAGTGTGTTAAGTTAGGTTTTGCCTTAAAAAAAACAACATTTGTGAATAAAATATTTACCTAATATCAGTCAATTATTTATACCAAATTTCAATTTTTTGTTTTTTATAGATACACCAAATTTGATTTCTTTTATAGTTAGAGGGGCAAGCTGAATTCCTCTGGATTGAAGCAGAAATTGAAAATCATGCCAAAAAAGTTTCACAAAATCACAGAGATGTTCTAAGTCTTCCTCCCCTGTTTCACAAAATATACATTTACTTGTCTCAAATTTGATTTTTTTTTAATAAGAATTCATTGGTAGGGTAAATGTTATTCAAAATTTTGAATTATGTCTCCTTCACTTTAGGGGGAACAGGAAAGGAAAGATAACTGGTTCTAATCATTTTAATTTCTTTCTTTTCTAAATTTCTTCTAAGAATGTAATCTCTTTTTATTAATTTGGGGAAGCAGCAATTTCTTAAGGAAAGTCTAATAAATTTGTTATTACATTTTGCGTTACAAAATTCAACTATTTCAATATGCAGCTGCCTCAGTCCAGGGGATATATCACAGTACATCAGATCCTGTTTGATCATATTCTTAATTTGTAATGGAATAGCTTTAACAATTTGGTTATATTTACTTTTGGTACACTGAATTTCTGACAGAAATCAGCATGTTGTAAAATAATTCCATCCTTGTCTAAGAAGTGAGCTACAGCCCAGAGTCCTTTAGAATACCATTCCTCAATGAAAACAGATTTTCTGTTAGTCAATATGTATCTATTATTCCACACCGGGCTATTATGGGGTGTAAAATTATGTTTAAAAATTAGTTTCCAGTAGAGGAGGACCTGCTGGTGAAAATCAGAAAGTTTCACTGATAATTTGTTTAACTCAAAATTGCATTTTAAAATAAGGTCGACACCGCCAATCTTATTGAAGATTAGGTTGGGAATATAATACCACATAGAGTGATTATTATTTAAAAATAGCTTCAGCCGTTTCAGTTTCAAAACTCCATTCATAATGTCGAAATCTATTGCGTTTCCACCTCCCTCCGCGAATGATTTGATTAGGTCGTCTTTTCCTATGTAATGACATTTATTTCTCCAAATAAAGTTAAAATTGACGTTATTGATTGCTTTCATCATTCTGTTTGGAATGGCGAGGGAATATGCTGGGTAAATTAATCTAGAGAGACTATCCATTTTGGTTAATAGTATTCTGCCAAAAACAGTCATATCTCTTTGTAGCCATTTGTTTAAAGTACTTTTACATTTGTCAACATTCTCGCATATATTTACTTTGTCTGAAACATGTTTGTCTCTTGATATGACTATCCCTAAATATTTCACCTCTTTCTTCACAATTATGTTATACAATGATTGCAGTGGATGATCTTTTAGAGCAAATAGCTCACATTTGTTCAAATTCAGTTGTAGACCTGAGGCTTTAGAGAAGTTAGTAATGATTTGAAGTGCCAGGGGAATTTGGAGTTCATCTTTTAAAAAAAGGGTGGTGTCATCGGCTAATTGACTAACGATGAATGATTTGCCCTTGACATCAATTCCAGCAACATCACTATTTTTTATTAAGATGGCGAGCATCTCTGCAACCATTATAAACAACACGGGCGAGCTTCCATATCCTTGCCTGATACCTCGTTTTATACCAAATCTTTGCATGTTCCATGACCTAAGGATACAGAGCTATTTATATTGTTATAAAGAATACTAATTATCTTCCTATATTTTTCTCCAAATCCAAAACGGTTAAGTGTTTCTAAAATAAAAGGGTGCTCTATAGAATCAAATGCTTTATAAAAATCTGAGAAAAAAATAAAACTATTTTCTTCAATCAACTCACTATAATCAACTAAATCTAAAACTAATCTAATGTTATTGTGTATGTTTCTGTCTTTTAGGAATCCAGATTGTGTTTCACTAATTATATTTGAGATTCCATGTTTAAGTCTAGATGCAATGAACCCAGAAAATATTTTATAGTCTATATTTAACAATGTTATCGGTCTTAAGTTATCTAAATGTCTTTTGTCTTTTCCTGGTTTAGGAATAAGGGTAATTATCCCTTGTTTCATACTTGTCATAAGCTCTCCATTATCAATGCATTCTACTGGTGCTTTGAATAAAACGTCTCTTACATCTTCCCAAAAGGCTTTGTAAAAATGTATAGTGAGTCCATCTGACCTGGTGCTTTATTTGAGGTCATTCTTTTAATTACTGCATCTAATTCCTCAATTTTAAGATCAGACTCACATGTTTCTTTAAAGGTGTTTTCAATCTGGGGAATCATATGACTAATTTTATCAAAAAAGGCATCACATTCTATTTGGGAAAATTGAGAAGAATACAGTTTAGAATAAAATCTATAAACTTCAGTAGGCTCTGTACATTCCTTTTCATCAATTAACAAGCTAGATATAACATTTCTTTTTTGTCTACTTTTTTCCAATTTGAAAAAGTATGAGGAATTTTTTTCCCCTGCCTCAATCCATTTAGCACGGGATCTTACAAAAGCTCCTTGTGCTCTGTTTAAGTAAAGCTGATCTAATTTGGATTGTAGTTCCATAAGTTTACTTTTTTCTTGAGTAGTCAGATCATTGTTACTGCAACATTGACTGATTTCGCGTAATTTACTCTCATACTCTTTTTGTTTTTAAATTAAGTCTTTACTGAACTGAATACTGAATTCTCTAATTTGGAATTTTATAAATTCCCACTTGTTACTATTACCTACAATAGAAACATTGCTCCTAATATCTTTAATAATTCTTCTAACTATATTGCAATAATCATCGTGTTGTAAAAGTTTGGCATTAAACTTCCAGTAACTTCTTTTGTTTGTTTTCCTTGTTGCAGGTTGTTTATGTAATTCTATAAGGCAATGATCTGAAAGAGGTGCATTAGAGATGACAGCTTTTGAAGTCTGACAGAATATCTTGTCACTACCTAACCAATAGTCAGTTCTAGATTTGCATGTCCCATTTGATTTAAACCATGAGAAGCACTGAACCCCTGGATTCCTAGCTCTCCAAATATCACTCAAGTTATTATTTGTCATAAAGTTACTTATTGTATTATTACATTGGGGTCTACCAACTCTTGAGGGCCATCTGTCATACCACTCATCAGGTGTCATATTCCAATCACTGCCAATCAAGATATAATCAGTAGGATATCGACTTTTTAAATCTGAGATATTATCTGTGATGTCTTCTAACATAGTTTTATTTTGACTCTCATTGTTGTGTCCATAAATATTAGTTAAAATGAAAAATACATCTTCAGCTTTTGCCACAACAGCCAGTGCCCATTCGTGTCCGTCCGATGTGTCAAGATTTCACCTGGAAAGTTGCTGAAGCAAATAGCCACACCTCCCGATCTCGATGAGCCATGGCCAAACAGGATCTTATCGCCCCACTGGTTTGTCCAAAAGGCCTCATCATTGTCTGAAGAATGAGTTTCTTGTAAAAAAATACAGTTAGATTTTTGTCCTTTGAGATACAAAAATAAAGCTTTCCTTTTTACAATTTCTTTTAAGTCCCGAACATTTAAGGAACCGAATAAAATGTTAATCTTCAACATGAATTATGAACAAATTTTAAAATTCACTCACCACGTAGAAAAATAGCAAGAGAAAAGAAAAAAAATATACATATTATATATATTATATATACCAATGAAGCTGAGCTCCTCAACTGCGTATTCATTTTCCACTGTTAAATTCGTCTTAGTTCATTTTTTTCCTTCAATTTTGCGCCCATCGATGAATCCGTGGGGACCTCTAAAATAGACCCATTTCCCTGCTCGTCTTGCTTCCTCAATCATTGGCCAAAGACGCTGTCGGTTTTCCAGATCCTCCTGTGGCAACACATCAGCAAAGCTGATACCTTCTTGCTTGCAGACTGTTGAACCTTTGCTGGGTTTCCAAATGTCCTCTTTAACTCGTCTTTGTGTGAACAGGATAATAACATTCCGATTCCTGCCATCAGCTTGTTTCCCTAATCTGTGGATTATATCCACTGCCTCCTCCATCTTTTGGTCAGGTGCAATCTTTTGGAGTATTTGTAAAACAATCCTGATGTCCTCGTCCTTGTTTTCCTTTACACCTTTCACCATCTCTTTCTGTATCGCTCTTGTTCTCTTACTCTTTCTTTTAGGTCATAATTTTCTCTAAGTCGTTGGTTATTTTCCTTCTCTAACATGGCAACTCTCTTTTGACATTCTGCAGTTTCTTCAGCATTGAATTGTACAGATTTAGATAAGATAGCAATCATAGTAGTAGTCTGTCTGTTCTGCTCTTTAATGTCCTCAAGCTGTACCTAAAACTTCTTCTCTAGCCCCAAGATGGCTTCAAATATGGTTTTGTTGGAGATGCCCTCATCCTCCTCCGTTGGCCTAGTTCTTTTCGCTTTTGATGGAGTTGACGGGGTCGAGTCTTCTCCATGATCACGCTTGTGTATCGCTGCGCTACCAACTTCCATATTAGCATAGTCATGTTTATTTTCTGATAATTGTGACGACATTTTGGCGTTAGATTTTGGGGATGCAAATTGAAGTTTTGCAGGTTTAATCAGCTTCTGGCCGTCCATGGAGATTGTTCAAGTGTAAGGAAAGATATTTATATATGCAATTCTGCGGTTTGTCAGAGCTCCTGAAAATACGACTTGTCGTATTTTCTTGAAACTGAACAAATCCTTTAGTTTGTTCATAACATTTTTAATAATTTCTAAGACTGTTTTTTTAACAGACAAATTAATTATATTCAGGTAATTTTTAGATGTTTTTATCACATTACTTAATATAATATGATATTTATTTCTATTTATTTGGATGATAATATTAATGTTTTGATCAGTTCTGTCTAAAGTGATATTTTTCGATTAGGCTACAATAGTTTTTTTAATAGTTGTTATATTATGTTTAAACTATAGACCGTATATATGAGTGGACATAGCTAACCCGTTAGCTGCCGCGTGCCAAATAGGAAGTGCTCCAGGAGGCTCTTCCGGCTCCTTCTGACCCTGTCTCCAATTAACTTACATTGGGATCTTCTGGCCCCTCTCTCTGCACTGAGCCTCATCATTTTGCTTTTAAAATGTTCGTATTACCCACTCTACATGATCCTGTCTGTCAACAAAAATCCAATTTATAACACAGAGCCTGGCTCCAGATTCGCTCCTGTAACTGTTAGTCCACTTGTTTTATACAGTCTATGTTTTAAACTACTAAACTAAATATTTATAGTAATGCAGAAGATCCCCTAATGGCAGATTTTCTGCTGGATGACCTACACGGAATATGCATTACTAATAAATTGTTAATAGGCTATAAGTACTTCCAGGTTCAAATGGGCTAAGCTTACATTGAACTTCATGCCCTGATGACTTAGAGCTAAGGTAGAGAAAACAGAGATAGGATGACCATAGACCATAATAGGCTATATTACATAGACTACATAATATTAGCCTAAATCAGTCTATGGGGAGAACATAAAAACTCCACATGGTTCACTGTCGCGCCTGGGACTTGAACCAGCGGCTCTCAAGTTTAAAAACCCATTCTAAAACAAAACATTTCTCATCTTTTGAGAGCTTAAACAAATCTGCAGTAGCCTATGCACAAAAAGCAGACTTGAATGTTAAATTATTAATATGTTTGTGGAAAATTACAGTCCTGCAGACTTTCAGATGTAGGACTGGAAACCAATAGACCTTATATTAATTTTTAAAATTCATATTTTTTATACATATTTTTATATGTATCTGCACATTTTTATACAGTCTATAATCTGGACATAGTGACTCTTAACATGAACTTTGTAGCGCATCAAATCCATACTTTATAAAGTTGCAGCCCATTTATGCGGTAATAAAGATTAGTTATTAGTTATAGTTTATTTATTTTTTTATTTTAGCTAACATAAATAAATGTATATGTACCTGTATGCAAAAAATAGATAAATAAAATAAAATATAAAATTATACCACAATTAAACACCTTTAAAAATTAATCCCTAAAACCACTTTTATCCAGAGATGTACAAACCAGTCCAACGGGGGCACTATAACTTACGAGTTAGGCTTTGAACGTAACGTAAAAGAAGTCACGTGCCACTGTAAACTTCCGGGTTTGCTCATGTCTTCTTTAGCTGTCAAACAATGTACATTATTTCCAATTTATGTATGCTTTAAATTCACGATTTTACTAAAATGTTAATCGGAATGTAAAGAAACGCCGTAAAGCCCGATTGGTGCTCATGTAGGGGTATAGTTAATTTCTTTTTTATTGCATTATTAGTTTGAATCTGGCTTTTAACACTGTGGATCTGGTTGGACTGGACTGACTGGAGAGGAGATGGAGAGGCTGATCACAAAACTGACCGAGAAATGCGTCCTTTTCCCGGTGTCCTTCGCTGTGAGGCTGGTCCTGGTGCTTTATGGAGACTACCAGGACAAAACAATGGTGGTCAAATACACGGACATAGACTACCAAGTGTTTACAGATGCTGCCAGGTTTATTACTCAGGTAAGAAACAATACTGATACAATACTGATAATTGTATACTATTTACAATGAGTTTAGCTTAGAATATTATATTTAAAATTATTTTACAGTTGTTAATTTGCTTGCCTGGCTGTTTTTTACTACCAGGTTAAGTAAACAGTAATGTTATGTACCTTTGTAATACCAATGTTATTTATTATGCCTAATCTCTATACAACTAAATTCCAACTGACTGCTCTATGAGGCTGCCTTTTCTGGTAGGGGAACGGTCATGAGTTTGTCTCCATGGAGATGTTATTATTGCTTTAGCTGTAATGTTCCATAGTGTGGCATTTATATTGCATTTATTAAGTTTGCCTAAATATGCATGATTGCTCAAAAATACCTCGAAAAAACAGACATGCTTTGTTTCTGTAAGCGAGGTCACCTCTCCACAGATCTGACCTGTAAGCTGACCGGGTGGCTGTTTTCATGGAAATAAGCTTGATGCCATATTCAGGCAAAGATATAACATCTGGAAACAAGGAGGTGGTTGACTCTTCAACAGAAAAGTTGCATAGTGCACCTTTTGAAATACATTAAATAAAAGCAAAAAGAAATGTTATTTTAAATTCAGAATAACATGTTTTTTTCAGGGCCAGTCTCCCTACAACAGATCCACGTACCGCTACACTCCTGTCCTCGCCTGGATGCTCACTCCAAACATTTACCTCTTCATGGCTTTTGGTAAAATCCTCTTCATTTTGTGCGACGTGGTATCAGGACTTCTCATTTACAAAATACTCCGACTGAGGGGAGTGAGGTCTGAGGTAAGAACAATACATGTGTTTGCTTTCATTTACCGGTTTTTGTTATCAGTTATATATTATTATCAGTTTTTGTGAATTCATTTTTTTGTATTTTCAGACTTCTCTTGCTGTTAGTTCCCTGTGGCTGTTGAACCCTTTGCCGATTGGAGTGTCCAGCCGGGGAAATGCAGAGTCGATACTGGCAGCTCTTGTGTTGGGAACATTACTCTGCATGGAAGGTAGAAATAGAATATATATTGTTTCATAAATGCAAGAAAATCAATATTTAAATCCTAAAGTAAAAATTACTATAACTTTTTTGCCACCTATTTCCCTCCATGGAGATGTTAATGCTTTGCCTGGAATGTTCCCCCGTATAACATTAAATTATTTTGCATTTGTTCAATATCAGAGGTTTTATAGCTGAAAGTGCAATGAAAAACATGCACTTTACTGCCGTAGTGTGAAACACAGCTACTACATCACCTTGTAGAGAAGCTCGCGAGAATTCAAGTTATTGTATTAACGTCAAGAACAACAGCGGTGCAGTGAGTTAAGCATATGCCCACCAACCAACCTGTAAAGCTGTTGTATCCCTGACACAGTTACCCCCCATTTCCTAATCTAGTCCAATCAGAATAGTTGATTCAAAAAGTACCAAATATCTCTTCAGATAATTATAGACTTTATTCATTTTTTATACTGTTACTGTACCATACCAACTTTAATTATAAAGCACTTTAAAAACTTTACAGCTGGCCAAAGTGCTCTACAGAAACATAGAAAAGAAAAGGACAGTACAACACAATATACAATATAAACACAATACAACTACTGAAAAGCATAGAAAACAATAAGATACTCAACAACAAAAGCCCTGTGAGGTGACTGTTATTATGAATTTGGGCTCACAAAAATACATTGTACTCAACAACAAAAGCCCTGTGAGGTGACTGTTATTATGAATTTGGGCTCACAAAAATACATTGAAATATTATTTTCTCATTTCTCTCCTGTTATTTCTTCAGCTCGACATCTGACGTGTGCTGCCCTTCTCTTTGGCCTGTCTGTTCATATGAAGATCTACCCAGTCACTTACGCCCTGCCCATCCTTTTAACTCTACGAACGAGGGAGACAACAGCAAAAAAGCACCAAATTACATCAAAATGGAGAACTTTAATGGGATTCATCACCTCCTTCCTCAATAAGGAGCTGTTCTTATTCATCATTGTTTCAGGGGGAGTTTTCTGTGTCCTCACTGCACTCTTCTATCACATGTAAGTCTTTAGAAACATACTTGAATTGAGTTTTTTGTATCTTATGTTGAATCAGTAATAAAGGATACATTTAAAGGTGCGCTGTGTAACCCTTCCGATTCATTGTCCGCCGCCTGCATATACCATTACTTTCACTAGTCACCATCACAGTATTGCTTTAAATCTGGCCCAATAAAGACAGGTGGCATCACCAGACCAAGTTTCAGGTCAGATCTGTGGAGAGGTGAGCACGGTCAATGTAAGAATGGATGTTGTTGAGAAAAAATAAAAAGTGTTGCTAATTAAATAAATGTTGTAATGCTAATGATGTACTGTGGAAAATGTAATCTACCCACCTTTAAGATGACAAAAATAAGAAAAAAATAAGAATTTTGTTTGTTGTGGTTACAAATACTGTGTTATACAACTTCAACAGTATTACAAACCACTTTTTAACATTTGTACCTACTTTTACTAATTAAGAAGTATATAGTATGTAATTTCCTACATTGAGAGATTATGCCTCTGTATTTGCAGGTACGGGTGGGAGTTTCTCCATGAGACTTACCTTTATCATTTAACAAGACGTGACATCCGACACAACTTCTCCCCGTACTTCTACATGATCTATCTCACTGCAGGTACAGTCTACTTTCAGAGACCAAACTCTCTCAATATTATAATAAACATTACATTTACATAACATTTCAAAGAGCCCACATAAAACACTCAGTAAATAAACAGTAATTCTTATTCCATTAAGTATCATATGATAAATACTTTCTCAAAGTAATAATAAAACATTATTACCTAATGTAATCCTGTCTTTTTTCCCTGACTGTTCTCTGTACAGACACTAGGTGGAGCCAGTGGCTTGGTCTGGCAGCCTTCCTCCCTCAGCTCCTGCTCCTGTTGATTATGTCCTGGGCGTTTCATTCAGATTTGGCTTTCTGCTGTTTCCTGAACACTGCTGTTTTTGTATCATTCAACAAAGTCTGCACCTCTCAGGTAGATAATGCACAACACGCCAGGTACAACAGGGTGTGGGTTGCAAAATAATAAAATATAAAACAACTTGCAGCAAAAGTTTAGTAAGTGAAGATGTTTTGATTAAATTTTGCGATAATATCTTATTCCTGGATGTCTCAAGGTACAATATGTAACTTTCTGCATGATCCCGTGGAAATAGGAAACTAAAACTACTTGGGAACATTTGCTATGGAATTAAATTTTTTTATTTTTTATTTATTTATTTTTTTCCTTTATTTACCCAGGAAAGTCCCATTGAGATTACTAATCTCTTTTTCAAGGGAGTCCTGCCATGCACACATCACTTTCATACTAGGCAATGTGGGTGAAGTGTCTTGCCTAAGGACACAACAACAGTTTTTTTGCAACTGGCCCCACTTTATGCTAAACTGTGGAAGATTATAGCCAAAGGAACAACATTTCCAGGGAAACAAGCAGGACGAGATTCTCCTCTAGGCCAAGTAAGAGTCAGGTTTGTGGAGATGCAAGCCCGCGCACAGTAAGCAGATAGATGGATAGATAGATAGATAGATAGATGGATAGATAGATAGATTTATTGATCCTAAAGAAAATTCAAAGTTCGGTAACAGTAACATACAGTAGAAACAAACATAGCAACATAGAAACTGCACAGTAAAAATAGAAATAACTTGTAACTTTTGTGTACTTTCTCATTTGCAGTACTTCCTGTGGTACTTGTGTTTACTTCCTCTGGTCATTCCTCGTCTCAGCCTCTCAGTGAAGCGAGGTTTAGGGCTGCTGCTGCTCTGGTTTGCAGGACAGGTACAAGTGCATTTTATAATTGTATATTTAATTTATGTCTGTTTAAGTTGTCTCGTTTGGTGATGTCCTTCTGAGCTATGTACCGTTTTGACTGGTGTTTTCTGCGTCTGTCTCTGTCTGGCTCAATGTCTCTATTTCTCTGTCTCTCTCTGTCTCTTTCTCTCTGCCTCTCTCTATCTGCTTGTTTCTCTCTCTGTCTCTTTTTGTCTTTGTCTCTCTCTTTCTCTCTTTTTCTCTCTGCCTCTCTCTCTCTGTCTGCTTATCTCTCTCTTTCTCTCTGTCTCTGTCTGTCTCTTTTTTCTGTCTCTCTTTTTCTCTCTCTTTCTCTCACTTTCTCTCTGTCTCTGTCTTTTTCTCTCTTTCTCTGTCTCTGTCTTTGTCTCTCTTTCTCTCTGTCTCTGTCTTTGTCTCTTTTTCTCTCTCTCTGTCTCTGTCTTTGTCTCTCTTTCTCTCTATCTCTCTTTTTCTCTCTGTCTGTCTTTCACTGTCTCTCTTTTTTCTGTCTCTTTCTGTCTCTCTCTCTGTTTCTCTCTCTGTCTCTTTCTCATATCTCTGTCACTCTCTCTATGTCTGTCTCTCTCTGTCTCTCTCTCGCTTTTCTTGCTCTCTTTTTCTTTCTTTTTCTCTCTGTCTCTCTCTGTTTCTCTCTCTGTCATTTTCTCTATGTCTGTCTCTCTGTCTGTCGCTTTCTTTCTCACTGTCTCTCTCTCTTTCTGTCACTCTTTTTCTCTCTGTCTCTGTGTCTCTCTCTGTTCATGTTCTGAAATGTGATTTTTGTCAGTTCACATTTCTGTCTTTCTCAATTCTTCTGGATGTAAACTTTGAACAGAATCCTGTTATTAAAATATAAAATGCGACTCATTTTTCACAATTAAAATGCTGTCAGAAAAATCACAATTAGATATTTTTTCTCAAATCGTAAAATAAGGGATTCTGAATTATTTGTTTATTTGATTTTTTTTTTTCTCTAATCCTTTCTCCCTCAGTGTTTTTATGTATTTATGTTTAATTATTTTATTTTTTTACATTTATGTTCCTCATTTGGACACAGTAGCTCACACATCACAATATAATATAACAACAAAGAGCAAAAATATATAAATGGTGATAATACATTCTAAATAAATAGCACAAATAGCAAGAGACTGGTGTCAAAATGGCATGTATACGTAGAAGTAAAAATAAAATAAAGAAATACTGTATAGTTTTTGTTTGTGTTTGTAAAATGGGGAAAAAAGGGATTCTGTCTCTACAAATCAGAAATCCTGAGTGCACATTTTCCATCCATTCGCCTTAGTTGAATTTCATATACCATTGCAGTGCTATCCCAAATTCAACGACGAAGCATAATTCAACCCTTTAATAATTTCCTCTCTGTCTTCAGGGCGTTTGGTTGGCCCCGGCCTACTTCCTGGAGTTCAAAGGTCACAACACATTTCTGTGGATCTGGCTGGCTGGGCTGCTCTTCTTAGTCATCAACTGCTTCATTCTCGTACAAATCATTTCCCATTACAAACCACAGCCTCCGCGGACCCTGAAAACAGACTGACCCTCTCACGCTATTTCAGCACGCCTGGCCAAAACTCTGAGCATGTTTCTTATCTTACACTGGACTTTTGTAATTATCTTTTCAAATAAATGTTTTTGCAAGAGTTTGAAATATATTTGTTAATGCCAGCATTCCCCAGACACTGCACTGTGGTTACCGTAATGTTCCTATATCACGCAAATTTGTGACATTTAAACCATGTTATAATGTTGTTACTGCATCATAATCATACTGTTGTGTTTTGTATCATTCACATATGTTTGAGTAACTCTTTATTTTAAGTCTCTCTACGTCTTCAAAGCTCAAAATGCTCTATTCCACTTTGTGAGCGGTAGTTTTCAAGTTAACAGCTGCCTTTTACCTTTAGTACAGTAGAAATTAAAAATTCCAGGGCTGAAATTACCCAAATGATTCTAGTGAAGGAGTTGAGCAGTGGAGCACTTCCTGTATTACCGCATGACATCGCAAGAGAAGAACTCGGCCTAAATATGCAGGGTTTGTGTGTTGTGTCAATGTGTGAATGAAACACAAACAACTCCAGGTATGTTTTTCTTGAGGAAACATTATAACAAAGGTCAGTAAAAGCATAATATAGGCCCATTAACTGTTGGGTGAAATATGGGTTAGAAGCAAATCATTTTCTTTTTCCAGTTTTAGTTTATAGGACATTTGATTAATTTTTGAGGCTCACAATTTTAAAGATACACTGTGTAACTTTTCTGCTGGTAAGGGCCACACCTACAACACATGCAAAGAGAAAAGAGTTTATTATATGGAGACAAGGCAGGTCAGCTGGGTTGAGACTTAGGGTGGGGGTTCAGTCTCAATCCTCACATGGCCCAGCAGGAATGGACCCCCCTCATAGGCATCTTATGTCTGGAAAATGAACAGGTAGGGGATGGGAGGGTGGGGTCGAGTTATTTGGGACAAACTGGGTTGTCTGGATAGGCTGCTACAAATCGGCTTCTGGGAAATTGAGGTGGTAGAAGTGAGCTGTGATTCGCCGCAGAGGAGGAGAGGGCGGTTGAGGCGTGGTCCTGCTCCCGAACCTACGTTAATCATATTAACTACATTGAAATCTCATTTGTTCTTACTGAGAGCAGTCTTGCTTCATCACAGGTATGACTTGTAACTTATCCTTTTGGTGTCTCCATGGAGGTAGATTAAGGTTTTATGCCACACCATGGAACATTCTAGGCCTTATGAAACATCTCAGTAGAGACAACAGGTGTCAGCTCCTTCTCCAGAAATGTTACATAGTGAACCTTTAACTTTCACTGGTTTACATACAGTGAAATACACAAATAAACAAAAGTTAGAGTAAGTTATTTTTTGAATGTATAATTATGTGGGTCATAAAGAAGGAATTTACCATAAATAACTTTCCAACAATTAGTTTAGAGTTCCCTGTTTGTACAGAAACCTCTCACTGCCTGTCTTTGGTCTATCCCAAATCTCTACACATTTACACATATAACTATTTATACCTTACTCATTGCCAGAGGTGGAATTACCAGAAGTGTAATGAAGTACAAAAGTGAAAGTACAATGCTTAAGTATAATTTTTAGGCATCTGTACTTTACTTATGTACATTTTATAGTGGATTTTTTACTTTTACTTCACTACATTTGGGAGGAGGTATCTGTGCTTTCTACTCATTTTACTACATTTTAGATCTGGACTGAAAAGTAAAAAGTACTTTTCTTTATGGTTTGAGACCTGCTGAAAAGGCTGAGACTTATTTTTAACACATTTAATTAATTATAATTTGAGTTAACATCGCATCTTTGAGCAAACCAAACACACAAAAACATAAAACAGCCAGAAAAATCAACAAATCAACTGAATCACTTAAAATCCACTAAGCTCACTATCAAAACCATTACATTTCATCCTCTACTTCTTCTAAAACTCTCTGCAAAATCTGTTTACGTACTTTACTCTATGCAGATACTTTAATACTTTCACTTCAGTAGATTTTTTTCATGTGATACTTTTTCTTTTACTTGTGTAACCTCTTGCCCGAGTTTCTGTTCTTTTACTTAAGGGTAAGGGTTAACAGAATTGAGTTCTTCATCCACCACTGCTCATTACACTTTTAGGCATGATAGTGCCCTTCTCTTTTGTGTCTATGCGTATTTCAGTGTGGTTCAAACCAGGCCACGGCGCAGTTAAACGCAGTGGTCGGTAGGTGGAAGCCTTGACCAGCAGATGGGACGTCCCTGCACATATCCTCACGTAACCTTCTCAGATTAATCACACAAGTGGAGCATGAACACAACGAAAACAAACAGAACAGGCACAGACTCTCATCTCACTGTCCTCTTCAGCCCCATAAAGTTCACATACAAATTATCACAGCATTTCTCAGACTGGTTCAGTGAGCAGAGGAGTGGAGAACGACTACTGGAGCTACACATTAATTCAGTTAAATTTGTTCCTTAAAAGTGCACTGTGTATCTTTTCTGGTGGAGGATCCCACAAATGCTTCTCTCCACGGAGCTTTACCTTACATTTATTAAATTACAGGTGATTTTAGAGCTCATGAATACCTAGAAAAACAGGGATTCTGACTGCGAGCGGGGTCTCCTCTCCGCAGATCTGACCTGCAACTCGGTCTGGTTTGGTCTCCATGAAGATAGAAAGGTTTAATGCCATATTGTGGAACATTCCAGACAGAGAAATAACATCTCCCAAAAGAAAACTATTTGATGGACCCTCCACCAGAAAAGTTACACAATGCACCTTTAAAACAGCATATAAGTTTCTCTATACATCAATGTTGTGCTCAAAAAGCCAAGGCAAGTTCATTTGTATAGCACAATTTGTAATTCAAAGTGCTTTACAGAATAACATCACAATACAAACAAATCAAAACATAAATAATCATCATAAAATTAAAAAAGAGAGAGACATTCAATGAGAGAGAGGAGTGCGGAATGAAAAATGAAAACCTTTCAGTCATATGCACAACTAAACAGCAAAAGGAGTAAGAATAATTAGTTGTAACTATTATAGAAATGAGACACTGACAGCTGTTATTAGTTAGTCTCTATTGTACTATTACTCAAGTAGTAAAGGTACAAAGTAGAGCTCCATTTATTACTTTAGCCTAGTAAAAGTATATGATGAAAACAGTGTCAGTGTGATCAGAGAAAACACTGCAATTTCAGATATACATTTAAGGATAAACATTTAAGGTGCATTAAGTAACTTTTCTGGTCCGCTGCTTACTTGTCTCCACGGTGATGTTGTTGCTTTGTCTGAAATGTACGACCCTATGGCATTAAAGCCTGTGTGTTTTGCATTTATTCAATTACTCCTGCTCCTTGCCGAAAAGTAACTTGCAAAAACATCTCTTGTGAGTGGGCTTGCCTCTCCACAGATCTGACCTGTTTCTATGATTATATATGAATGCTACACTGTGGAACATTAAAGGCAAAGCAATAAAACAATACTTGTCTTTGTTTGGCTCTGATTTGAACTGTTTTAGACCTGACGTGGACTTGGTTTGGTCTAGTCCAGTCTGTTAAGTTCTGATATAGTCCTGGTTTAGTTCTGGGTTTAGTCCTGGTTTAGTCCCTATGTAGAGAGACTAATAATAAAGGATTAAGCAAACATGTGTGAATGAAACAAAACACGACTCCGGGTATGTTTTTGAGGAGGTAGCAACAATCTAACATGGCTAAAAGCTCACAAGTCTGTGTAATATTGGATCTTTACTACATTTAAAACAATGCACTGTAATAAGAGATACTTTCAAATCCACACTGCTCTCCGCTGGACTATAAACGCATATTATGTGATGGTATAATCTTGCATTTCAGAGGGTCAGCTGTGGTCTGCTGCGTGTCTCTTTGGTGAATCACTCGATGTGCACTCAGTAACCTCCTCCCCTGGCATGTGCTCCACAGCCTGTGCACAAACCATCTAATTTAACCAGTGTGCTCTTCGGTATTGGTACACAGAGGTGGGTACAGTCCGCTACATTTACTTGAGTAACTTTTTAAAGGTCCCATGTGACCCAAAATGGACTCTTGTGAGAGTTAATTCATGTTGTTATGCCGTTACCTCATCAAAAACGGACCTGGAGTTGTGTTTTGTTTCATTCACACGTTTGAGACTCTGCCTAAATAAGCAGGATTTGTGTGTTAAATGTGTAAACTGAACAAAACACAACTCCAGGTATGTTTGTGATGCGGAAACAACATTATAACAGATCAGAAAAGAGCCTAATGTGGGCTCTTTTAAGATATTATATTTTTCTAGCAGCACACTGTTACTCCTACTTATAAGTAATATTTTTACTGAAGTAACAGTACTCTTATTTGAGCAAAAGTTTTGGTTCCACTTTTACTTCTGATTCTAGTGACAAAATCTTTATGTTGACAATATGAAATGAGTTGAACATTTGTTTCTTGCACCGCTCCTTCACATAAGATTTAGTTTTTCTCATTTTTGTGTCTGTCCTTTGAAAATACCAGCATTATTTAATATTTTGTCCTTCCATTTAAATTCACTTTAAATTATAAATCAGATGTTACGTTCTGACAGTTACTTTTCCAGTTGTTTGAGTAGTAGTTTTCCCAAATGCATTTGTACTCTTACTTGGGCCACTACTTTGTACTTCTACTTGATTAATACTAAATTTAAGTAACATTACTCTTATCTGAGTACAGTTTTTGGCTGCTCTACCCACCTCTGAGTACATTTTAGGTTTATTTAAAAGCCACAATAGTTTGTTTCTGTGGTTTTTCATTGTTTCAACACATGAGTAAAATGTTTTAGTGAATAGTCCAGGTTTTACAAATGTGCAACAAACAAAACAGAAGCGATGATGGAGATGAAGGCGTTCTCTTATTATAGATGACAACACCTGAAGAAAGATTCATACATGTGCATGTCTCGCAGAAGATGAGTTTTTTTTTAAAGATACAGAAAAGGGATAGAAAGTTAAAACCATACTCTGGAACATTTTCCATGGAGATAGATATGTTTTATGCCACACTAAAGAAGATTATAGCCAAATTTAGGTTCAGAATTGAATAAATGCAATGAAACTATGATAGAGCTAGACTGCAGCAGTAAAAAGGGATAAATGTAAACACAGCATCACAACTCACATCTACATGAATATATCTATATAAAAAACATAATCTATATAAAAAACATGTTAATTAAACAAATAAGTGCCATGGAAACAAGAAGGAGGAGGCTCAAAAGCTCAAAAAGCATCTGTTCCCCCTTGTGATGTCATGTAGTGGTATAGTTTTCAGTTTCACATCTACCTTTTCATTTTAGTTCAGGAGAGATCGGCAGTTCCAGGGCTGAAATCAACCAAATGATTTTAGTGAAGGCGTATGGAGTTTCACCACATGACATCACAAGGTGGAACAGGGTGTTTTCCGTTGGAGAGAAGAAGAGTTTGTGCGTTAAACATGTGAATAAAACAAACCACAGCTCCAGCTATGTTTGTGGTGAGGAAACATTATAACATAGATCAGAAAATAGCATAATTTTAAAATATAGAGGTTTATTTGCCTGAACAACAATAGTATTCTTCATGATCTAATCACAGTCATCGTAGTCGTGCTGTGGCACTATAGGCTTGCGTGACTATGGCCCATATGTTGAGCCTGTGTACGTATATGTTTATGTATGATAATGTATGTATATGAGACCCCTTCAGGACTTCCCCTTACCTTTCCTCTCACTGGGGGATTGCTTGTTGTGTCTGTAATGCACTGGTCCATATATGGGCGTGCGTGTACGTTAGCGTGCGGTGAGACAGCGGTGGGTGTGACCAATTAGGCCAAATGGTGCGAACGGAGAGCGGAGGGGTCTGAGCGGTCACGCAATCTCGCATGGTACGGGATTATTGAGGTCTTCCCTTCGAGATACAGCTGTCAACAAGCATCAACAGTGAGCTTCGAGTGCACTTAGCCCTGAGCTTCTGTCTGCTCCATGTGATTGGACCAGTTCAGGAGCCGTTGTTAACACCAGACAACTGCTCTTTTATTCCTTCCTCATTTCAGGACATCTGTAACTTAACTTCTGTTGTTTTGATTGTATTTGTCATTTGTCATTTCTGTAACCATCACCATATACCTGTAGTCCAGACGATGGTTTAGTATCTTTTGACTCCTGTGAGCTTTTAGCCATGTTATAATGTTGTTACCTCTTCAAAAACACACCTGGAGTTGTGTTTTGTTTCATTCACACCTTTATTATTAGCCTGTGTACTTCTCCAATGCTCAAAATGCTCTGTTCCACCTTGTGATGTCATAAAGCGGTAGTTTGCAGGATTTGTGCGTTAAGCATGTATGAATGAAGCAAAACACAACTTCAAGTATCAGATGAAAAGACGAGGTAGAGCACTTCACTGGGTCATAAAAAAGTCAAAAGTAGCAGTATAAATGCTTTTTTCTTTTTATAGCCCAGAATCACAACAAGAGTTGCCCCAATGGGCTTCACAGTGAAAAACATGGAAACATAATCTGACATAGACATCAGCAATACATTGTCCCATCCTCAGTCTCTTGATAAACACACGATCCTTGGTGCCAGAGAGCAAAAAACCCACCGGCGGGTGCAGTACGGGAAAATTCTCTCCAGACACTGTTGTTAATATGATTAACTTAGGTCCTCCTCTCCAGCGAATCACAGCTCACTTCTACCACGCCTCAATTTCCCAGAAACCTATTTGTAGCAGCCTATCCCGGCAACCCGGTTTGTCCCGAAAAACTCCCCCCCCCCCCCTTCCCCTTCCGACCCATTTCTGTTCGCTTCCAGACATAAGATGGGCCATGTGAAGATTGAGACTGAACCCTCACCCTGAGTCTCAACCCAGCCCACCAGTCTCGTCTCCATATGATAAACTCTATTCTCTTTGCACGTGTGTTGTTTGTGTGGTCCTTGCTAGTGAAAGGTCTGAATATATTCAGTCATTGGGCCTCGGGTTTGTACCTCGCCCACTTTTACATTTTCCAGTAAAGGGTACGTTCTGTTAAGATTACAATTTCAGGTATGTTTGTTATGCGGAAACAACATTCTAACACAGATTAGAAAATAGCGTAATAAGGACCCTTTAAACATTTTTTAAAAATAAATTATGCAAAAATGAGAAAGTTTTTGCTAAAGGTCAAGGGTCTCCTCTACATCTCCCCTCCTCCCACTCTCTCCTTTCCCTCTTTTCCTTTCCTCCTCCTCTCCTCCCTCTGTCGTTCCCTTCTTCTTCCCCTCTTCCTCTCCTTCCCCCAGCTCTGCACACGTCTCCCAGTCGCTGGCGTGCTGGGACTCGCGTGCAGTTGACAAATATTAAACATTTACACTGACGCTTATTGCTCATTGTCACAGCTAACTACACTGAGAGGGAGCTAACTTGTCCCTGGGGTGTGGAGCTACAGCGCTCGCTTCAGTTCGCCGCTACTCACATGTGAAGATGTTACCGTGGCGACGTACACGCATTTCTAATTCATGATTTCGCACTCAATCCAAGCCCAACCAGTGCCCTTTCTTTTGTTCTGGTTTGAGCAAAGAAACGACTTATAATTAATATGTCGACTACTCGTTTGCAGAGCTGGCCTGAAGTCATGGAGCCTGAAGTCATGGCTGTAGTCCACTGAGAAAAGGTCACAGTTCAAATAGAGCAAAAGTGATATAAATTGAGATAGACTATAGCCAATATGTGTAAGTTAATGCTGTTTCCTCTCTTCTTGTTAATAATCTTGAATCTCAATTGTTTAGTATCTTTCTGCTACTTAAAGGTGCATTTTGTAACTTTTCTGCTTTTAAACCTTTTTATCATCACAGAGATGAAACCACACCAAGTTACAGGTCAGATCACTGTCAGAATGCCTGTTTTCCTTGGTATTTTTTAGCAATCAATCCACCTATAACTGAAAAAAAGTAAAGTATGGCTGTTTAATGTCATAGTGTGAAACATTCTTGTATTTTCTTTTGCAATTTTTATGTGCACTTTAACATCAACATCTTAAACATATAAACAAAATGTAAGTATATACTGACAGTTTAAAGGTGCACTGTGTAACTTTTCTGAAGGGGGTCCGCAACCTGTTTGTCGCCATGAAGATGTTAATGTTTTGGTTTGAATTGTGCACTGTGTGATATTAAACTAATGTGTGTTGTTTTTCTTCAACTACAGGTGTTATTTATTGCGTAAAAACATTAACTCGTACTGGGGTCGCCTCTCCACAAGTCTAACCTGTAATTAGGTTTCCATGGAGATTCATAAGTTTATGGTCATACTGCGGAACTTTCTGGGCACATCTCCATGGAGACAAGCAGGCGATGGACCCTCAAGCAGACATGTTGTGTGTGTTATTACCTTACCATACAGAAAGGAGAACTGATGGATAAATCAAGTGGGAGCATCATGTTATTGCTTTATGTAGAATGTTCCACAGTACAGCATTAAACTGACTGATCTCCATGGAGACAAGTAGGTGATGACACCAAGACAAGTTACAGGTCCGATCTGTGGAGTAAGATGCATGTTGTTCAGTGCACTTTTGAGTAATAATAAAATATTCATTAGATCCATTTCATGCCATCTTGGAACATTTCAGGCAACGCAATAACATCTCCATGGAGACAAGCAAAAAAGTCATCAGGTAAGTTACATAACAGGCTTATACTTTTACACATTTTTATCTTAGCTTCCACAGGCCAAAGCAGGTAATGTTTTAACAGACCTCTTTGTGTTTATGGTAATTAGTCACTGCCATAGTAACAGATCTAATTGACTTCCTGGTATTTTCCGTGTCCACAGCTGGTTTTCATGTGATGTTCCTCTGTGCGCACAGAGAGACGGGGGAAGTAAGACTGTAACGAGCTGAAGTCCGTATACAGAAGAGGAAGTAGAAGGTACAGGGACCGATCCAAAACACTGACAACTGCACAACATGAGTCAGCGCTCGCATGATCTACACTTGTATTTATACAAAACACAGAAAACGAAGCAGATATAAGTGAATCATTTAGCTGCATCAATCTCACTATGTTTTCATCAACCATATAACATAGTTTATAGATTATTAATCATAAAATGAGCATTACTACAGTAAAGAACTTTGTATTTTTGTATACTTTTTATTTATTTTGCACAGTATTTGTTGTGGTAGATTTCAGTCTATTTTTATTAGTTGATTTTAGATCAGTGGTTCTTAACCTTGTTGGAGGTATTGAACTCCACTAGTTTCATATGTGCATTCACCAAACCCTTCTTGATTGGAAAAAAAATGTTTGTTTTTTTTTTTAATTCAAAACATAGGTATATATATTTTATTGGTGCACACATGTGAATCCATATTGCACATATTTGTCCGACCACTTTCTTCTTTCGTTAGTATGAAGGCAAAATCTTAAGAAAGAAATTACAATACACCATCACGACAGTCACGAGACTATTGCGCACACAAAATTTCCAATAACAGCCAAACGGGGCGTGTCATCATGAATCATAAGAGTTGGATGTGAGTCTTGACCCCTGCTGAACCTCCAAATATTGTTTTTTTTTTCTTTTTTTTTTCTCAAATTATCTTAGATTTTGAACAACCAAATGAGTTTAATGCAAAGAATATATTTCTTTTCTTTTTCATTTCATTATAATTTTGATTTCATTCAGGAAAGATGAATATAAAATAACTATATTTATACATCAATGTGAATGAAAAGGAGCAAAAAGAAGTATAAACCTTTCACACAAAGTAAAACATTTCTAACACTTCAACAGTTCCAGCTACATTTATAATCTACATGACAAACACAACATTAAACACCTACTTCTTGCTTTTTTACTTTTTTACTCTATAGGAGCTTTATTAAACATGCGCCAGTGAAGAGGATTGGGAATTCATTTAATAAAATCAAAAGTAATTTTGATTTTTAACCTTTTTAAATCACTCCTGTGTGAAGCACTTTGAACACTTGTTGGTTGTTGTAAATACGTTTGTTTGTCCACTGGTCTGAAGGTTGGCGTCTCAAATCTACGTAAACATCATTGGTTGTGTGGGCAGATCCACTAAACAACAAGTTGGCATTGTGATTCCAGCTCTCATGGATGAATGCTCCCGTTGTGTCCTTGGACAAGACACTTAACCCACCTCGCCCTCAGTGTCTGTGTACACTGGCGTATGAGTGTGTGAATGTAAAGGGTGAACATGAGAACTGCTTTGAGTGCCTTGAAGATGGAAAAGCACTATGTAAAATGTGACAATTCACCATTTGAACATATAGCAGCGTGTTTTATTTGGGAAAATCCATTAGCATTGAAATTTAATTCAGTGAAATTTCGCATAAATCTATTCTTAAACAGGTTAGACACACTCCTCTGATCAGAATTGTATATCTGTCACGTATATTCATTATTTTGTCTATTTAAATTCCTGACATTCCAGCACAGCCCCTCCTCACATCTCGTCCCGTGGACCTAAAGCTGAGCGATCCTATTACTCTAATACTGCAGCAGTAACATCACAAACACAGCCTCCTGCAGGGGATTATGCACACGAGCAGGATCAGCCAATCACAGAGAGGCTATGGCACTCAATATACGCTATAGACCATCCATAAGTTCAGGGAGTATAGTGCAAATTTACTGAGAAATAAAACACCTCCACTACTACAAATGAGTGTATTTTTCAGAATATAAGTCGCATTTTTTTTCAGGGTTTGGGTGGTTCACACTGACAGCGCATAGACCAAATATATGAATCAAAAATGAAAAAATAACTCATTATCTGTTTTTTCATTTTGGTTTTATAGCAAATAATAACGAAAAGAGTATACTTTAGAGAATATATAGAATAAATTTCCCCCAAAAAAGTGTGACTTATACATGTTTTTTCTTCTTCATTACACCTTTTTTTGGCTGGTGCGACTTATAGTCCGAAAAATACTGTATCCACTATGAACTTGTACTGTATCCACTTGTGAACTTGTGCAGTCCATAAGTCCCTGCACAGTAAAAAAATAAAAAATAAATTTTAAAAACAAAAGTATGATTTAAGGATCTTTATAACTTTTCTGGCAGGCAGTGTTTTCCTGCTTGTCCTGCTAGTGTTAAATGTATCCATCTTAAACTCAATTATAAGTGTTTTTTCTGTTCAGAAACTCCCTGAAGCACATGCATTCTTACTTAAAGAGGTGGCAGCATCTATTTGTCAGCTTGAAGATAATGCCATACTGTGGAACATTTCACTACACTGGAAAAAACAATATCTAGGTAAGTTAAAATGACTTAAATTAAGAACATTTGACTTTATTTGAGTAGCTTCATCTTGACAAGTGAAATTAATTGCCAGTTGAATCAGTGTTTTTTTCTTAATTCAAGCAACATTTGATTTTATTTCTTATTTTAAGTGCAAAAAGTTTTATTTGAAGTTTATTTTAAGTGTAGCAAGATGTATTTTCATATTTTAAGTACAAACTTTCTTAATCCAAGTCATTTTAGCTTGACTAGATTTTGTTTTTTGTGGTGTAAAGGCAGTCCTGTATGGTATTAAGCATATTGTCTTTCATTTGTTCAAGCAGGTGTTTACGGTATATTGCACGTAAAAACTTAGTGCCTTCACCTGCTTGTTTCTTGGTAGATGGATAAATTTGATTAATGCCATATTGTGAAACATTTCAGATAAAGCTTCGTAGATACAAGCATGTGACACGTGAATGTTGTTACCTCCTCAAAAACGTACCTGGAGTTGTGTTTTGTTTCATTCACACATGTTTGAGTAACTCTTAGTATTAGTTTGTCTCCAAAAGCTCAAATCCACCTCGTGAGGTCATGAAGCGATTTTCAAGTTTTCAAGTTAACTTCAATTTAAAAACGCAGTGGTGCACTTCCTCTATTACCACGTGGCATCACAAATATACAGGATTTTTGTGTTAAACGCGTGTGAATGAAACAAAACACAACTCCAGGTATGTTTGTGATGAGGAAACAACATTATAACACACTGTAGATCAGAAAACAACGTAACATGGCCACTTTAAATCCACTAATAGCGAGACACTGTGCCCTCCTCGCAGGGCTGTGGTCCGGCCCTGGGTCTAGTCCTGGTCTGAGAGAGCATAGACCAGGTCAGGTTTCAGTCCGTGTGAAGGGGTTGTCACGACGACTTCACAGCACATTAATCATACTGCTGTGATGGCGCTGTATCCGGTTCTGCCCAAGATTTATTATTCATACAAGCACAAATCTGAAGGAGGAAGCCACACTTGGACCATGTGAAATATTTAAGAGTGGGTTAACGGCAGTCCAAACACTCAGGAAAGTGACGGTTCATTTTACCGAAGCATATCTGAGAAGAAATTATATCAGGGTAATTTACTTGAAAAGCAAATGATTATTTATTCATTACAGGGTCCGTTTTGCACTATGTTCTGATCTATGTTATGTTGTTTTCTCATCACAAACATACATGGAGTTGTGTTTTCCTTCATTCACACATATTTAATACACAAACCCTGCATATTTAAGCTGAGTTCAAAAGGTAAAAAGGAGTTGTTAACTTGAAAGCTACCACTTCATGACATCGCAAGCTGGGACAGAGCATTTTAAAACAGTAGACAGTCTAATGAGACATGTAGACAGACTAATAATAAAGAGATACTCAAACATGTGTGAATTAAACAATACACAATTCTGTTGTTTTTGACGAGGTAACAACATTATAACATGACTTACAGCTCACAAGAACCATTTGTGTCATATAAGACCTTTAAAAGCAAATTACTATGTATTTATTAGTGTAATTATTTTTGAGTTATGTTACTATTTCTTTGTTGCTATGTTGAGTAGGATGTTTACCTCACAACCAGAGGATTTGTGGTTTCAAAAGAGAAGTAAAAGTATCATTAATAAGGGTATTGCTTCTGTGTTGCAGTGTTTGCTGAATGGCTATTAATGTCTCTTAGCAGTAATAGTTGAGATTAATAGGGCCATTAATTGTTGTAGTCAAAGTACTTCCTATCAGTACTATTGCAGTTATTTATACTTTTTGGTTGTCCTCCAGGTGCTTCTTGCCATGGAGATATTATTCCTTTGCCTTGAATGATTTATGGTATTATCATTTTAGCTTTTATTCAATTACAGATGTTTTTATTGCTAAGAAAATACCTTGAATAACATGTTTTCTTAAGGTGAGCTGTGTTGTATCCACAGATCTGACCTGTAACTTGGCTTGGTGGTGTCAATTTATTATTTATTTGTTCATTATTTTATTATTCTTGACCCGGTTTTATTTTGTAATTTCTCTAGCTGTGTGTGTTTTCCTCCTGTGTGTTCCCTTCTGCCCTTTGCTGGTTCATTATCAGTGTCATGTCTGTTTGGATTTTTGTGGGTGGTAATTTTTTGTGATATGAAACTACTTTGGAAACGCAGTCCTGAATTTTGGGTCCTCCCTCTGCTCTAAACGTGACAGTCGCCTGCTTGCCTCTGTGGGGATTGTTAAGGTAAAAGCCAGAGTGTGGAACATGTCAGCAAAAACAAAAGCATCTCCTTGGAGGCAAGGGGCGTTCCCATAGAAAGTGAGTATGGGCACGCTTCCGGCTCCATTGACTCTGGCTTTAAATCATTTTGTATTGAGAAATGACCATCCTTCTCTCATAACTACTATTGTCAGACTTGTCATTTTGGTCTTAAAATGTTCATATTAACCCACTCTACATGATCCAATGTTTTTATTTCACTAATCAAGACATGAGCATTAAAATCAGACAGATCAGCATTAGCAACAGGTATGATTGACAACGTTACTAAAAAACTCACATCTTTATATAGAGCTTTTCCACCTTCAAGGCTCTCAAAGCGCTTTACATCAAGGAACCACTCACCCATTCACACACACATCCATACACCAGTGCAATCAAACACTGGGGGCGAGGTGGGTTAAGTGTCTTGCCCAAGGACAAGACGACAGCGTTCATCTGTGGGAACTGGAATCACACCAGCGACCTGTGGGTCAGTGGATATGCCAAGAACGGGATTCGAACCCCCAACCTTCAGATCAGTGGACAAAGGCTCTTACCAACTGAGTTACTGTCGCCCCTAAGTGTTAAACGTATCCATGTTGTATGTGCTCAATTACAAGTGTTTTCGCTGTTCAGAAACTCCCTGAAGCACATGCATTCTTACTTAAAGAGGTGGCAACGTCTGTTGTCAGCTTGAAGATAATGCCATACTGTGGAACATTTCACTACACTGGAAAAAACAATATCTAGGTAAGTTAAAATGACTTAAATTAAGAACATTTTACTTTATTTGAGTAGATTCATCCTGACAAGTGAAATTATCCGCCAGTGGAATAAGTGTTTTTTTTCTTAATTCAAGCAACATTTGATTTTATTTCTTGTTTTAAGTGTAGCAAGGTGTATTTTTTGACCAATGATGTTTATGTTGAGAGCAGGATTCAAACCCCCAACCTTCAGATCACTGAACTCTTACCAACTGAGTTACTGTCGCCCCTAAGTGCCATTTTCCTTCTAAAACAGCGTTGTGAGCCTCAACTGCCTCACCCTAGACTGATACTTGAGGTTGAACTTGGCTCTAAAATTCGCCATTGTAGCTGCTAGCCTCGGTAAGCCTTATTTGACTGGAGCCGAATAGTATGAGTGACGTTACACTCCCTTAGTCCACTTCTTTATACAGTGTATGCGTGCACCTTAAAATACAGGAGACAAAATGACATTACACAGGCCTGTTCTATGTAAAGAAATGTTTTAATAGACAAGTCCATTTGCAAAAACACATAGAAACATTGGAAGACACTGCTTATGTACACTGTGTGCGCTACCTTGCAGCTACCGCCTCCTTGAGACAAACTGTCCTTTTTTTTTTTAAAACAAATATCAAAAAGATGTCAAGAAAAAAGCAAAGTATTTAACTCATTATGTAACAGAAAGCCTTCAAACTGTAGTCGGTTTAAATTATACACTTTACAATAAATACAAATCAGCAAACATGTTTATCCAAATGAACACACAAAGATAGAAAGACAGAGAGTTGTGCGTGTCTGGACTGAACTTCAAATGAGTAGTGCAATTTAACTACAAATGCTTCACCTTTACTGAGTCAATTCGGTGCATTTATTTGATTTGTGCAAAAATACTGATTGTGAACACAGTGTTTCTAGAGGAGACGCTATAAACAAACAAAGCTGTTATAGGCCTGCATCAAGTCCAAATGCCAAATCTGACATAGTGCATAGGATTGGATGTGCTTTGGGTATTTTAGTATTTTTAACAATAAGGTAAATGATTGAAAACCTACCCATAGCCACACATGTAAAAGGGCCTGCAATTTTTACACTTCTCTATTCAGAATTTGTGGTTTTTCAATTCAACAATGCGATGATTTCAGACTCAGATGGGAGCAAGAGGCAGTTTTTCTTGTTCATACTTTGAATATACATAAATATTACCTGGGTGTTTGATGCTAACTGTAGGCTCTGCTCTGTCTAAAGCTCAGTTACTCAAGTTAGACTTTAATGTGAGCTTTATTTCAGCACAATCTGACCAGATAGAACTCCTAAACAGGATCTTGAAACAGGATCTTGAACGTATCGATCACAGACGTCTGAAAATGCGTTGTTTAAATCCATTTTGTATTAATTCTTTAGTTTCAGACTGTAAATACAGCCATATACATACATACAGAACCCCCCCAGCTTGATGTCACTGCAAAGTTTCTATTGATTATCTTGTACTTTGCCATGAGATATCCAAAAAGTAAATTCTCACATTCTCAATATTAATTTTAGTTGTCCCCATCTGTATTAAATATTATTAGCCTATAGATAAGAGTTTTTGTATTTTAGTAAATTAGTACCTCATTACACAATATTCGTAGTTATAATCTTGCAGTTATCTTTTTACATTATCAAGATGTAATGACAAACCTGTTTTTTGTATGTAATGATTGTACAGGAATAAATAAATGAAGTATAGTGGATTAATTGGCCTTAACCTCTTGGAAGCAGCACTCTAGAGCTAGAACAGGCCCTCCTATAACTGTAGTTTTATGTCTCCTCTTGTTTACATTGTCAAATAAGTATTTTTACAGCAAATTCTTCAAAGATCCAGATGTGCACAACACATGTAACAAAACAGAATCGTGTTTCTAGACATTATTTTGCCTCATTATCACTAAAATCCAAAAAGTGCTTGGAGACAACTACAAAATGTACTCTTTAAAACATCATCGATCCATAACAGGATTTTAAATTGTATTTTTCAGATTGTCACAACACGAAAACAAGAACCTGAGCCTGATTCTCTTCCTCTAAAGTGAAGAGAATTGACTTGATTGTCTTAGATAAAGCTGGTGTGACGACTATAACAACACAATAATGCATACATACACGTATCAGGCAAAACAATATGACCACCCTGCAGTCCCATAAAGCCCCAAACAATGCAACTGGTAATTTAAAGTAAAAGACCAATCCTTGTTCCTACATTATAATAGATATTGACCACTGACCTGGAACACACCACAAGAGCTGATTTTTGGTAAAGTTTTGATTAGTCTGGCTAGGCAATAATAGTTTTCTGTTCAAATAATCTAGATTCTTGTCTCAACTACTCAAGTTTTGATAGATGTGATTGACAGGTCAGTTAAAGGTGCATTGTGCAACGTCTCTGGTGGAGGGTCTGTCAAATGCTTTTCTCCATCCATTCTTTATCTGGAATGTTTCTTGGTATGGCATTAAAGCTTTCCATCTTCATGGAAACCAAAACAGACCAAGTTAAAGGTCAGATCTGTGGAGAGGCGACCCCGCTCATGATCAGAACGTTTGTTTTTCTAGATATTTTTGAGCAATGAAACCACTTGTAATTGAATAAATGTAAAATAGAGCTGTTTAATGTCATACTGTGGAACATTCCAGACAGAGTAATGTCATCTCCATAGAAACAAGCAGGTGACTTTCCACCAAAAAGTTACACAATGCACCTTTTACTAATCAAGATCAGAAATGTATGGTGAAAGAGGGTTCAAATTTGTCAACTTTTTTTGAGTAAGCTTCTTTAGTTCAGACAAGACTAAAAAAGTCCTACTATATTATGGACCCTACCTGGACGAGTGATGTATAACACATAGAAACATATGGTCCATCCAGAATCAAAATAAACATAGTGACTTTGGCAATATTGAAATCGGACTGAGACACAGCGTATGTTTCAGATGAACAAAGTTAATAAGTTCACTTTGAGATTTTTTCTTCAGTCACAAGCTGCAGTTTTCAGCTTTCTTCGTATTGCTGTCTGATCATGTATTTGTTTCTAATTGTACTAAACACTTAAAGGTGCACTGTGTAACTTTTCTGGTCTGTCACTTTCTTGTCTCTGTGATATTGCTTTGCCTGGAATGTTCCACAGTATGGCATCAAACATCTATCCAGCATTTATTTCTTTAAGAGTCTTTCAATCGTAAAAAAAATACCATAGAATCATGCATTCCTACTGTTATTGGAGTCACCACTTCACAGATCTGACCTGTAACTTGAAGATAAATAAACTTATTGCCATACCGTAGCAGAACATTCCAGTCCAAAGCAATAACATCTCCGTACAAGCAGGTGGTGGACCCTCTACCAGTAAAGTTACGCAGTGCAGCTTTAAGCTTTCAAAAAGAAACTTCTCAGAATACATCAATTTCAAACTTAAATTCTTACAAATTTTTGCCTACTTCAAACACGTAAAAACAGCTTCCTCACAGTGTAATATCCGATACTTAAAGGTGCACCGTGTAACTTTTGTAACTTTTCTCCATGGAGATGTTATTCCTTGGTCTGGAATGTTTCCCGGTATGGCATTAAACCTTCCTATCTTCATGGAGACCAAACCAGACCAAGTTACAGGTCAGATTTGTGCAGAGGCGACCCTGTTCACAGTCAGTATGTTTGTTTTTCTAGATATTTCTGAGCAGTGAAACCACCTGTGATTGAATGTAACATGATAAATGTAAAGTAGATCTGTTTAATGTCACACCGCGGAACATTCCCGGCAGAGCAATGACATATGCATAGAAAGATACGAAAGGTTACATAGTGCACTTTTAACTTCAACTGTTCATAGTCATAACATTTTGCCTGATGAGTGCGTTTGTGTGTAAGAAGAGGGTACTGCTTTTGTGAAGGTTCTTTAGGGCATGTACACATAGGGGGCAGTTTTGTGTTGCCCTGTACTCATTACACAAGGCAAATGATTCCTCTGCCCCACCATCATGGCCTGGGTCATCTCATTTTCGGACCAGGGGGGAGAATCCATGGGCTCCCGCTTGATCGAGTGAATCAAACCGTGACCTTTGAACTCGTAGGTGTTGTTGTGCTTTCCGTTGTAGTCCATGTACTGCTTATGATTGTCCTGAGTAGACTGGTAGGTGTGGTTGTCCATGAGGTTAACAGACTGATTGTTGCATAGAGAGTCATTATAGGGAAGTCTGTGGGGGCTGAAATGGCTATCGGACATTTCCTTGTTGCATTTCGCCAGGCGGTTGTTCACGGCGTAGTTTTGGTAGTTGTTGCTATGGTTATACGTCGGACTGATCCCCGCCTTCGACCTCTGGCACGGCGAGTACTGCGGGTCGTAATAGTCGGCTTCGGATTTGAGCTGGAGGTTGCTGTGGTCGTAGATCCCACTGTTGTTGTAGCGACGGTCGTAATTTTCGTAAGGTCGCCCGTAGACGTCGCAACCGTTCTCCGAATCTGAATCGTGCTCCACTTTGATCGGCGGCATCTCTGGCATCATGTGGCCATCGTAGCATTCGCCGTAGCCATTTTCGCTTTTCACTAAATCCACGCAATACGCATCGGGGTCAGACGGGATTTGGACGTTGCCGTAGAGCTTGGAGACGAAGACTTCACCACCTCGATTGCTATGGCAACTGGGAGAATAGCGGTATGGTTTCCCAAAATGGCCGCCCTTCAAGCGATTGGGAGGGATGTAGCCGACGCCTCCTCTGATTGGACCAGAAGATCTCAGAGGCCACGCCCCTTTTTGATGATGACCCACGGAGGATTTGCAGTAGTTTAGGGGCTCTTCCTGGTTGTAGTATCCATCGGGACGGTATTTGAGGTTGTCCTTGGAGAGCGGGGTCCAGGGAGTGTGGTGGCCCCGTTGGGTAGGCCCCGGGGTGGGGCACGGGAGAAGCAGGGGGTCGGAAATGTCACCCATCCCGCCAGAGTATGGGTGCCTCCTGAGGTGCTCGCCGCGCTCACTGGAAAACAAAAAATACAACAAATCAATTTATAATCTCAGTTAAATCATTGTTTAACAGTGAGAGATACAGCACATTTTTACCATACTCCATACAACTGTACAACAACTCACCCTTATGTAACAGATAATACTCCCTACAACTGTACAACTCACCCTTATGTAACAGATAATACTCCCTACAACTGTACAACTCACCCTTATGTAACAGAAAACCCTTTGCTCTGTCAGTCACTATTTTATCTTTGCGTTGTGTCTCCTTACGGCCTCTTGTTATACTGTATATGTCTATATTTGTTTTAGACTTAGACAAAATGTAATAATTTCCCCACAAGGGAAATTATTTGGACACAGTGGCTCACGCGTCACAATATTATAAAATGACAAAGAGGAAAAAACATAAATGGCAATAATAAATACTAAATAAGTAGCAAAAATATAGTAGGAGACAGGTATCAAATAAGACATAATTATGCAAATGTATATGTACAAGTCAAAATAAAATAATAATAAGTAATAAAGTATAAAATCTCAGTGATATACAAGAAGTCACATGACGACATATACATACACACATTTATATATATTTTTTAATTTTTACTATAGTTTGTCTAAGTCTATTTCTTCCATTTTAATTTCACATTTTTACAGTATAAACACAAGATGAGTGATCATATTTTTGGTGGCGTGGGGAAGTTTGTGTTTGGATTTTGGGTCGTTATGAATATCTCCAAAACAACAATAAGTCCAGCACTGATTAAAGGAGATTATTGGGTCATTGGAACAGTCCAGGCTGATTCATAACATAATTATTTCCCTGATGTGGAAACTTTTTTTTTTTCTTGACGTAATTGGTTACAAAATAAGAGATCACTTTAAAGTAAAATAGAAGTTAATACCATTCTTTTCCATGGAGATACATAGGTTTAATGCCATACTGGGGAAGATTACAGCCAAAGAAGCAACATTTGTGAAGATAAGAAGGAGGAGGCTGCCCACAGTAAGACATTTTTTTTCAGGGCAATAAAAACATTGAAAATAAAAATACATGCTTTTTTTTTTTGCTAAAAGGTTACACGGCTGGGCTTTAAATAATAGAAAAGGCCACTGCATGTTTCTTCAGCGTATTCTCATTAAAGACTTACCAGAGATCTTTTTAGAGTGATGATAAACTAGCACTGTTGCCAAGTGTAGCGAATAACAATTCAGACTTCTTGTGAATGGTTCAAAATCCTCAAAATGTTGCCAATAACAGCAAATTGAAAGCCAATATTATTATAACAACAAATATGGATGTTAAGTGGGGTTAAGTGGGCTAGATCCTATGCATTTGACTCATACACATTAGTCATAGGGCAAACAGCTATTTACATAAACTGTGCATGTCTTCTGATAGTTTAAAGAAGATAAAAAAAACACAGGAAGTCAAACTCAAAGAGGATTATATTTTCTTTTTTAAATGTTTATATCTGGGGTTTTCTTATACACAAATACACCACACAAACTGGGCTAAAGTTATCCCCATGTTGATGGTGATTCAGAGCTTAAATATCCTGGTTTGGTTCAATTTAGTTCACAGCTTCCAAAAGTGACTCATCCTTTCCTGGGCTTGTCCTATTTGGAAATTGGGAACAGATTCTGACAATAACAACGTATAAGGTATGAAGGTTACAGACCATAAAATGTATTTGAGTCCAAAACAAAGGTGTCAAATGTGTAAAGGTCTGAAATGTGTAAGATTTTCTACCACTTATTTGGGATGAAAACCTCACATAACTATACGTCTTTCAAAGTATTTTAATAAACTGGGGTAAGGGTATAATAATATATATGCAGTATATGTGTATGGTTAAAACAGGCTTATCTACATAACACAATTGCCATATTCACATAATGTACGTATTTATACTAATATAATGTAGGTAACAGAGTTGGCTCCATGGAGTTGTTACTGCATTGCCTTGAATGTTCCACAATATCAAAAAAATACTACCAAAACCACACTGTGGAATATTCCTGGCAAAGGACTAACATCTCCATGGAAACAAGTGGAAATTCCACCAGTGAATTTAGTTGGTTAGAGATTAGTTTAAATGAGTTAATCACATGTTTCTGTGGCCCTTTTATTATTCGTCTGTCTGCATCTCCAAACCACAAAAGGCTCTGCTCCACATCGTGATGTTATGAAGGGGTAGTTTTCCAGTTAACATCTACCTTTTACAGTTAGTTCAGCGGAGATCATCCAAAAAAATCATCCAAACAAAGTGAAGGCGCATGGACCTCAATGGAGCAGTTTCTGTATTACCACATGGCATCACAAGGTGGAACAGAGGGTTTTCAGTTTGAGAGAAGAAGTCAGCCTAAATATACAGGGTTTGTGTGTTAAACATGGGATGAAACAACATTATAACATAGACCAGAAAACAGTGTAATACAGGCCCTTTAAATAAGTAAAACTGGTAATTTGAATATAAGTTTTGCACATAAATAATTGGCATCTTTCATTAAAACTCTTGGTTAACATACACATAACATAAAAGGTAAATGACTCTAAACTTTTTCTGAACTATCCCAGGTACGTTTCCCTGTCGTGATGAGCTCTTAATGGTGCTGTGCTGCAGGGGGAGGGAGGGTCCTCTGAACTCTTGGCCTCTGAGCCTCTTTAAGTGTTAATGAGGCCACAGCTTTGCATTTAATCTTAATTGGACACAGGTACACAGACCGGTGCTGGTGCGGGTTTGTTGGAGTTAGAAAATAAGTGGCGAAAGGTTTAGGTTTTGATAGAAAATAAAGCATCGCACATGGAGTTAAGCTGTTTACTTTTAAGGAATCAAATATGGCTTGAAATAAATGTATTATGTTATTTGTCCATTTAAAATACGAAGTTAAAGAACACATTTGAGCTTGTGTCTACTATATAGTTATAATCTATGATACCCATGGATCATTATGTCATAATTTGGGCATTTTAAATCTAAATATTCATCTAAAATTACTTAAAAAATCCAAAAGTGAGCATCTGATTTGTTTTTTTCATTTGTACCAAAATGACAACATGACACTGCAGAATCCTACATGTATCACCACTGACAAAATAAAATTAGACTAAAATTAAACTTGAATAACAGAGCCTTAGACAGAGCAGTGCCCACAGTTAGCATCACACCCCCAGGGAATGTTCAGCTGTAAAGTATCAATAGCTAAAACACTGACTGGATTAGCTGTCAATGTGGCACATGAAACAGGTGTAGAAGGTAAAATAGAATAACACATTTTAAAGTAATTTCACACTAAAACCTGTTTTCAGCATATTTAGTTTATACTGACATAGCCCTGACACAGCACATGTACTTCTCACTCCAAATTGGCCTTTTCGAGCTTTGCCTTTACTTGTTGGAGTGTTATTTTATACAAAGGTGTTAAATACTTCAGTATAAATCATCCTCCACAGCTTCACTGTGGCATGGGCCAGTGCTGTCGACTGAGTTTGACCTTTAGCCAAGAAAAGCCCATTAAAACGATCTGTGGACTTACACCTACGACAGTGTAAAGGAAAATTTACAGGGAGGGCACTATATTTGCTCCTATTAAGCTCCTTTTATCACTAATAGACATCTTATTGAGTCTATGCCTTTAATGAAGTGTTTCTTTGTATAAAAAAACGTCTGATAACGGCTTTAAATACTAATATATATTTATGAATTCAGGGTTAAGGGTCAAAGTAACTACTGCTGTATGGGAGTCTGTGGGGGACAAATTGTCTGATTAGTTGCATCAGGGCGAACTTTCAGATTCCAGATCAATTTGTCAGAAAATTTGCCTAATGGCAATCACATGCATCTACAAACCTAATATTATCATTCCAGTTTTCCTCATTTCTTCAATTCTCTATCTTGCAAAATTCTTTAATCCATAATATAAATAATTAATCCCACAACTGGACTAATTAAACTGGAGTAAATAAATTAAGAAAATGGCTTGCTTTATGATACAGTACATTATAAATAATCTGTACTCATTTTTTTTCAAGCCACAATACAGCAAGTGTATGTTTTGCATGCTAGTTGTTGTTAGCTTTATCGTGACAGCAAAACTCTGCTCTTGTCACTGATAGTTGTGCTCATAAACTCCTCTAAGTACACTTCATTATTCCTGTAGGGAAATTTACCTTTGGCCCATCCTTCAGTGCTGCTAGGACAAGAAAATCTCCAGATCTTGAGATGGTTTAGTCAGGACTGCCTAAGCTGGAGAGTTTTGTAATGTGTAAAATAATAATAATAATAATAATAATAATAATAATAATAATAATAATAATAATAATAATAATAATAATAATAATAAAAATAAAAAAAACCGTCAAAGTCAAACTAATTGTACATGGGGTACTTGCGTCAGTTCTTACCCAGGCTCCAGTCCAGAGAAGCCCCCTCCCTTGGTTTTGCCCCTCAGTAACATGTTTTTCATCTTCATCTCGGTGATGGAGGGCAGCAGCAGAGGCACCGCGATGCAGAACAGAGCCAGCTGGGGAGGCAAGAGAGCGCCGGACCCCGACTTCTTCTTCTGTCCGTGGAGGAACTTGAGACGACCCTGGAACTGCATGGTCTGGACGGGAAAACGATAACAAAGATTAAAGGAGAAAAGTTTGATCCTTTGCGTTATTTCTTAATTAATTTATTGAATATGTAGTGAACAAGTTGTGTTGATATTTTGCAGTAATGTTCATCAGAGTTACCATGGTGACACAGCACACATTAGCAAACACTGCCAAAAATATTGTAAAATAGTCTAAAAAATGGACCAAATGGATTTAAATAACACATTTTTAGGACCCTGTGAACAATAAGAGCCTTCCTGCCCAGATTTGAGTAACAGAGCTTCAGACAGAGTAATAATAATGACAATCAGCTGCAAAATATCTATAGTAATTTCATATTGTGGGCATTGTGTAAGAAGTGTCTTCATTTGCACATACTGTACTTTGTTTGTATATTCCTTTTCTTTCTTTTTTACTAGATTTGTACTATTTTTGCCAGTATATATGGGTTAAATGTACAATAATCATCATATTTAGATAAACAAAATAATCAAAACAACAATGACAACGATGGAGGTGCAGTCAGAAATACTTAAGAACCGCCATTGTCACATATTATAGCATAATTAAGTCGTTTAATCTTCTACCAAAAAAATCTGCAGCCTACGTTTAAATTATATTAGATTCAAGTCCAGACAAAAAGCAAAACAATAACTTTTATGATCTAATGCTAAAAATCTAAATTGTCTGTCACATAACTTTTAAAATAAACATGGCCACATTAAAGCCATCATAACATTTTAATAAGTCTGCCAGTTCATTAACGGGGAAGCACTAAAACCAGCTTAAATATGGGTCCAAACTACTCACCAGAAACCCAGAGGTGCTGTCCAGAAGACATCGGACCCTGGCTATGAAACATCTGTTGAGAAACGGGGACATTTCCGCAGGTATGCCCCCCGCCTCCGGAGAGTGGAACAGGCTACTCACCACATACTCCTCACCTGGAAAAATACAGGAAAAGGGTTTAATACTGAAAGCCATAACATACCAGACTGAGTTTACAATACAATATAACGTGTAATGAAGTGAAGAAACAGATAAGCAGACGTTAGTACGTATTTTTCTCTTAGAAGTCAACAAAACCGCGTTATGTTATTTAATGCCTTGTCTTACTTTGATGCAATTTTGAGTAAAACAACATAAAGAAACAAAATTGAAATTAAAGAACTATTATCTTGGTGTTGAAAGGGTGATGTGAAGTCTTAGGTCCAGTTTAAGTACATTTTATGGCTAAGGTTTCACAGCTGCTTGCCATCGTAGAGATATTATGCTTTGAATGTCACGCAGTATGGCATTAAACTGATCTACCGCCATGGAGACAAGGATCTGACCCCATCAGGCCACCCGCTAGGAAACGAATGCATGTTTTTGAACCCCATAAAAATAAATGCCAGATGGGTGAATTCAATGCAAAACGGTGGGTCACTCCATTCAAAGCAAAAATATCGTCATGGAGACAAGCAAGTGGCACACCCTACACCAGAAAAGTGACATAGTACACCTTTAACTAAAACATTATGGCACGTACCTGGATTTCCATTGCTTATAAGAATTACACACTGTTTTCAAATGTGGTAAGGTAAGATACTGTTGGTATTGCCACAAAGGATCAGCTTATTGTGGATTTTTTTTAAGTTGACACAGGAAAACATGCAAAATCCATTCCCCATTCATACACATTAACACCCTTTAGCACACGTTAGATCTCCTTTGCAGATATTATAGTTAAGATACATTTGACTGTCCCCGTAAGAAACTGTATCCTCTGCATTTGAACCATTTCTTCCCCTGTTTTTTTGAGGTTTTTTTGAGGTGGTGGCATGATTGTTTTGTCTGACTACTTCGTGGTCTCTAGTCGCTGGAGAGAAATGACACTGAGCCGACAGCAGAGGCACTAGTGTCAGCAGCACAGCAGCACATGCGGCGCCTGCGCTGCCCCAGTTTAGTTTTTACCTGGCGGCACTTGCAACCAATGAATAGCAGCATGGGAAACCCTGTTGTCTTATAACTGAATACATCTCAGAACGTGTAATAAACAAAAGGTGAACTAAAGCGTGTCAAATTAATACTATAGAGTTTGGAAAAATATCAGAATAAATCTATACTTTTGTTTAAAATAAAATGGCAAATACTGGACTATTTTGTCTTCCCCAAATATTAGTTGTGACATGTCCCCACCGTTCCAAATCTACGCCCTTGTTGATATAGGCTTGGTAACCACCTTAGGAAGATCTAGCTTGGTCAGGACTAGACTTGAGTAGGTTTTGGATTGATGGTGAAATCAGAGGGCCATTGTTCAGACATGTGATTTGAATCATTTGTGGTTTAATATGCAGACCTATTATTGCACGTGTACTCATAGTTTAATGCTTTTAAATCCCCAAGTGGCTTCTTTACAAGCAGCCCGCTTATTCGTGTCAGTTTCTCTTATGTTGTCATGCTGATCTCTGGAGTATATTACGGGCCCTCGGGGAGTTACCCACCAGTGGCGGTTGGCAGTGGGTTGTCCTGGTTTGACTGCGCCCCCTGGTGAGCTGGAGGACACATGGCCCAGTGCAGCTGTCGTCTGAACTCCTGTCTGTCGTCAATGTGGATGTAGTCGAAAACATTCTGGTGCATCACGTCAGTCTATGGGAGAAAGGAAAACAGGATAAATATTAGTTTCTTTTGATTTTTAAGTTTATTTATTGATCTTATTTAGCCCTGCCTATTTCAATGGAGAATTTAAGTACAATTTTGCTGCTAAAATACAACATAAGGTAGGTTGATTTGTGTAAAATGTCCAGTGTTTATGTCTACTAACTAAGACAACAATGCAGCGATTCTCTCGAGATCGGCAGAAAAAGATAAAGAATAGACAGCCAAATAAATTTGTTAAATACTGTCAATGCAACCTAAGCAAAACATTCAGGCACAACTTGGGAAGGGTCCAACACCTGCTTTTCTCTGTGAAGATGCCTGTTCCTAAGCTTTAAACTTAGCCTATCGTACTTTTATTCAGTTATAGGTGTGTCTATTGAAAGCTGCAGCATCACCCGTTACATAGTGCACCTTTAATGAAATGTAATAGAAATAAAGTGTATTGTCTTTATAAAACAAAGCTTACAAGGCTTTTTACACATCAAAAATGTCTAAATCAGTACTAATAACCATCAAATTGGTAATAGTGGACTCAGGCCTGGCCCTAACCATTTTGACACCCTAGGCAAGATTTCAGGCGGCGCCCCTTGGATTGCAAAAAAAAAAAAAAATACTGCCAGAGTACAGATACTCACAAGAAATCAAACAGTTCATAGTGACAATGTTTTAGACAGTGGAGGATTTTATCCCCCATTGCCGATTTTTGCGCTCGGCGCCCCCTAGTGGAGCGGCGGCGCCCTTAGCATTTGCCTATGTTGCCTAATGGGGGGGCCGGCCCTGAGTGGACTGCATAAGAATAAAACAGGCCCTTTCTGTCACTGCCATTCATACATTTGAGCAGCATGAATACATAAACCTTTGACTTTCTGTGGTCTGATTAAATAAAATGATTGAGTATTGGTGCTAATCTAGAGTCCCAGTGCATATAAGAACACTACAGAAGCAGATGTAAACGTACGGTGTAAGTCAGGGCCAGTGAGGGCAGCTGTGTTTGGCAAACATCGCGTGACTCCAGCCTCAAAGTGTCCAGACACTTCTCTCCCTTCTCTGTACACAACCAGGAACTCTCTCTCTCTCTTTTCAGCCCTCCATCCATCTCTGTCTCTCTTGAACCCTCCCTCAGTCGATCTCTCTCTCCTTTTCTCTTTCTCTCTCTTTTCTCTTCATTTGTCTCTGTCTTTGTAAAGCAGTAATGTGTTTGTAGATGTTGCAGATGTTATATATTATGCATGTAATATTGTTAAATGTTTTAAGTTTTAATTTCCCCATTGCGAGACAAGTATTCTGAATTTCTGAATTATTATAATGATGCATTGAAGGCTGCTTTTCTAGTGGAGGGTCCGTCCCCTGTTTGTCTAAATGGAGATTTACCAAAAAGTTAAAGATACTCTAACTCTAACTGAATTTTACATGTGTGGCCATACAACACTACTTTTAAAAACATTATATTCGTAGTTTCTCAGTGCTGCCTCAACAGTTTCCTGACAAAAACGCCTTCTCCTCTTTCTCCTCTCTCCCTCCTCCCTAGTCCTGGTATTCCCTCCATCCTTAATTTCCAGCACAGTGGCACGCAAGGCCTTTTGATCAGCTGCCCTCCCAAACACAGCCGCTCTCGTGCACCGTCGTGTGGTTTTGAGTCCCGTAACTGAAACTCAGCCGAAATCCACTCACTATTGTTTAAACATTTCACAAAAAAAAAAAAAAAAAAAAAAGTGGTATTTCCCAGACTTTCTAAATACACAGTACAAATAGAATCAAAAGCCTGAAGTGTTTTGTGGTCCATTGTATGTATACCATTGTAGTACACTGAGGACATGTACTTAGCTTTGATGAGGTATTAACACATACCATATTTAGATCGCCGTGTTACCTTTTATTGTTTAGAAAATGCTATATTCACTGAAAACAACTAATTTTAACATGTTTTATAAGCTTCACTTTCATTTTTAAAGCAGAGACTCTCTTTTCATCAGGTCTGTGAAGTTGCTGTGTACAGTTTTGTCTCACGTTTTTGTATATTTATGGAGAATTGTCACGTGGGAGCATGGGTGACGTTGGGTTGTGGCCTGAGCATTGCAGAATCTTACAGCTGAACCTAAGAAGGGTTTGAATAGGGCCCGTGAGAGATCACTAGATTACTGAAACATATGGATGACATCTAAGACCTGTTAAGGCATGTTTTTAAAGAGGAAACGCCGTTATAACATAGTAGAAAGCTGAAAAAATAGACATTGCATAATACTCCTTCTTAAAAGTTCGTGAGGTTTGTGCGTACGTATCTTCATCCAGCTCAGAAACATCGTGGTGGAATGACAAAAATGTATTACGTGTGAGTTTAAATATTTAGATAAATACAGTGATAGGATTTTGCAGTACAATCTGTGCATAGTTAAATGTTAATATCATAATGCACACATGGTGCTGGTTTTATGCAAAGATAAACACCTTATTAAATAAATCTGCTTTACATGTGTGTGTCTTTTCTAATATTGCAGCTGCTGATGCTGTTTTGGAAAACCTTGTATTTTGATATGATTTCAATTAACGAAGTGTCACGCTATTTTCGAGCTTGAACTATGACGTGCTTTGTGCTTGTTGTCAGCCATGCAAATATATGGATGATAATGTGCGATTAATATAGTCGGAAAATACCCAAAATGTACTCACAAAACATTGTATTCACTATTCAGCCAGTTTACATTTACAATCATTAAGATATCATGAGATCACTTTTTATAATTTGAGCCGTACTTATGAAACCCTTTACTATTCAGGCTTGAAAGTATTTGCAACCCAATACGATTATAACGACATACAGTTCATTTGTCCACAGTGAAACTAGAAGTTAATTATGAGATCTAAAAATACACAAAAAGTACCTTGCTTTTATGGTGACGGGAGGAGGCCTATATTGTTCACTCTGTACACGGTGTTCTCATTAGACCAATATGGTCCAATATGCAAAACTGGGTTATCCGTATGTTTGCAATTGAACTTTTGGTAACAATTTATAATAACCACACTTTTAATAGTCTAAACAAAGCATTAAAAAAATAAGGATTGTGTATTAAAAAGGATTCAGGTTTGTTAACTATTTTATTACGGTAATACCCTAACTCGCTAACCTAAGCAGTAGTAAAAGTAGGTATTATAATGTGGTAGGTTGTTTTTCCTTAATTTACATTGCCGACAACCACACATTACAATATCATGACTGAAAGGCCTATATCAGATTTTCCCCCCCATGTTTAGTAATTGTTTTACCACAGTGCAGAAATATTGTCTATACAAGTCTGCTGCATGCTATCTGGATCTAAAACAAAGCATTTTATTGTCTGATAATCAGGAAGTGCATGTTAGCATGCTAGTTGTTGGTAGCTTTACTTGAAAATGCACTCTGGGAGTTGTGAAAAATTCTTATAATCGCATCACAGTGAATACAGAATTCATAAAGTAAGTGAGAAATAACTTTGGCCCACTGCAATATGTTTGAAAATAAACTAGTTCTGTACATTTTAAGGCCAGTAAAAAGCAGATAAGGCTCCTTTAAGGTGCTGCTGTAGTCTCCATGTCCCTCTCTGCTGTCTGGATGCCCTGTGAGCTTGTAAGCCAAGTGGAGGCAGTGGGGCAGAAAGATCTGCACCAGAACTGTGTGTCTGTTGTGCCTATCAGAGACACTGAGCAAACTGCTACAGCGAAAAGCACTTTATTCATGGTTTTAAAGGAGACCGCTGGCTACTGCAACGCCAGACAAGCCCCACTGTTGATATCATTCATAATTAACAAGTGGTGGAGTTTAACCGCTGAAGAGAAGCTAACTAAACCATCTGTGACTCACTGTACCCCCCTTTTTACCCCCGTAGACCCCCCACGGAGAGCGAGCTGGGGTGAGCTGGAGGTCCTAGCCTTTCTGTGGCCTCTTGCTCTCACATACAGTTTTAGGAGGGAGTCTGAACATATGTTTCAGTGTCATTCATTATGAGAGAAAAATATACATCCAGTCCATTCATTAGTTCACAATACCTGTTTCAAATTAATATATAATACAGAATAAATTAATTGAAAGTCCATAATAGTCCAGTAGTAGTTGAAATATGCACTCTGTAAGTTCACTTGTGTGGGGTCTGCTACTTGCTTGTTTATTATTGTTTTGCCTGAAATGTTCCACAGTATGGCATTAAACCTATCAGTGTTGCATTTTGGTCAATTTAAAGTGTTACTGCAAAAAAACAAAACAAAACAAAAAAACACTTAAAAACCATGCATTCTAACAGTAAATTGTGTGTGACCTCTCCACAGATCTGACTGGTGACTTGGCCTGGTAGCATCATCTACTTGTCTCCCTAGAGATGTACAAATATATACATTTAAAAGCCATACTGTGGTACTTTTCTGGCAAAGGCAATAGCACCTCTAGAGAGACAAGTTAGTAGCGGAGCCTCCAACAGAAAATGTGCAAATATGATAATGCATGGGGTTTGTGTTTTTCTAGTGTAATTATCACTCCATAAACGCTCAAGACTGGGTATTATTCTGCATCTGTGTCTTATAATCAAGGTGAATCAAGTGTCTTAACACATTTACTGCATTTGTTAGGGTAAACTTTTACAGACATATACTTAGAACAGCTAATTTTCATAAACTCACCTGATGAAATCCCAGATAGTCGACGATGGTTGAGGAGGCGTAGAAGACCATACCATCGCTGCTCACCACCAAAGCAAACCCGGTGAGAGACTGAAAACACACAAGACAGATACAGAAAATAAATAAAGGTAACATTAACCATGGTCCTGCTCAAATATACTGTAACTGGAATAAGACACATGCAATTAAAGGCCTTATATTACACAAAATAGACTGTGAGCTTTAAGTCTTGTTATCATGTTGTTACCTTCTCTGCACTTCTAACAGATCTGCAGTTGTTTGAGTAATTTATTATTAGTTTGTCTACATCTCCAAAGCTCAAACTGCTCTGTTCCACCTTGTGATGTCATGCAGGGGCAGTTTTCAAGTTAACAGCTGCTTTTACCTTTAGTTTAGTTAGTTTCTGTATTACTTATTATGATACTGGACAAGTATATTCCTCAATATGGCATTAAACATATCTCACTTCAAGGAGGTCAGGTCAGATCTGTGGAGAGGCGATGCCGCTCACAGTAAAATGCTTTGTTTTTGAGTAATAAAAAGCTGTAATTGAATAAATGCAAGATAGTTTAATGCAATACTGTGGAACATTCAAGGTAAAGCTTTCAAATCTCCATGACAACCATGTGGCAGACCCTCCCAGTGAAAAGTTACATCATTAACCTTTTTTTCCATATGTAGAAGTTCCAACATTTGAAAACCAAAGCAAAATCAAGCTATAACTAACAGCATTTTACAGATTTCAATTTATTTAGCGTAATCCGAAAACTACTACAAGTGTCTGAATGAGTCCCAGATGTGTCTCGCCAATAAAGTGGGACTATTGCAGCCCAGACTCTTGAAAATATGTTTTGTGTTTAAAATAGTCTAAAGTGGTCATGTATTTCATCAAGTTCCTTTGATAAAGAGGTCTGTTGGGAGGCTGCTTTTGTTTGTGACACAGAGAAAACAAATTGATTAAAAGCAGTGAAATTTCCCCATGCTTCATTCAAACTGTGCACACGACGGGCGATAATGTGCAAGTACATCACAGCCAACAAGAGCATTGGAATATATGGTGCTTTTGTTCATAAGTGAAGAACAAGAACAAGAACAAGAACAAGAACAAGAACAAGAACAAGAAGGCTTTAACATTTTAACAACACATTTATTATGTCACTTGTTACTTAAAATCATGCAAAAACAACCAAAGACAACAAAGAGTCAAGAAGAAGAAGAGCGCTCAAAATGTAGGCAAGGAACAGTACTGTTAAGAGATTAATTCAGAGGTAAAAAGAAGTCATAATATTACAAATATATGAAAATTAGTCTATTTGGGCATTTAAGATTTAGAATGGACTGGCTAATTATTTTTTTATTATTATATTAAAGGTGCACGGGGTTGTATTTCTAGTAGAGAGTCCGACATCTACCTATCAGGGTGGAAACAAGCAGGTTACAGCACTACGCCACATTACAAATCACATCTGTGGAGAAAACCCTTATTCACAGAAGGAATTATTATATTTTTCAGCAAAATACAACACTTGTAATGATTAAATGCTTGATGGGAATGTTTAAAGTCATACCGCCGAACATTTCAGGCACAACAATTACATCTTCATGGTGGACCTTCCACCAGAAAAGTTGCACAATGCACCTTTAATGCTTGAGTATACGATAAACCACAAAATATGAAAAAAGTTGCCCAAATAACATGAATTAATTACCTAAATGAATCCAAATGGTGCTGGAGACAGACTAATAATAAAGGATTGTGCAAACGTGTGAGTGAAACAAAACTTTTCATGAGTATAACATTTTCAGTCACTTTTGCATAATACAGCACCTATAAGAAAACACTAAATAACTAATCACAAGCTAACGCAGCATCAGAGGAAGGATGGAGAGGAAAAGAGCTTAGGATGTAGGACATAGGACGTAGGAAGCATCAGGAAGGAGACGAGAAGATAGCGTGAGGACACTTGACTTGCGTGACTGCAGCTGCCACTGTCTGTCACCTTTATTTATCAGCGACACTTTGCAGGACTCCCTCGCTCGCGGTTCATCTGTCTCTGTGTGTTTTTATTTGCTGTATGTCACCACACATTCACACCAGCCTCCTGCCTCCTCCTCCTCTCTCTCAACATCGATCTGATTGTTTTCACGAGAGGGGTTTTCGTGTCCAGCTGCTACTGATCAAGTCCTGACCACATGTTATCGAATTTAATACAATTTATAGATGTTAAACCACAAAGTAATAATACGACACTGAACTAATTAAAGCTGTACCTGATTTTTACTGTCTTAAAACATGAAAAACCAAACTAGTTAATTTCAAACATAAGCTTAGACAAACTTTATTGATCCACAAAGGTAATTATTTGGACACAATAGCTCACACATCACATTATAATATAATAACAAAGAGAAAAAATATAAATGGTCAATCAGAAATTCTCAATAAGTGGCAAAAATATCAAGACATTCAAGAATATATAATGTCAAGAAACATTTTTCACTTACCTTATGCATTCTAAGCATCATAATTATTCACTGTTTATACGTGTTTTTCTTAAATCTTAGTGACCAGAGAGGAGGTTTTCATTATTGGAGTTTTGTGTAATTTATGCTAGTGTGCAGAGAATTGCATTGAACTGTTTTATTATGCTGGGTCACAAAAAGTACATCACTAAACTGCTAGATTAAGATGAATTAACCAGATTTACAGATACTTAAAACACAGAATACTTTCTCAAAGGCACAACAGCATTGAGGGCAAACTAGAACTGGATTTAAGTCCAAACTTCAGGTTATAAAATGACTCTTTAACTCCACTAAATCTAATGTAAAATGAACCAAAGCCATGCAAAAAGTGAATATCTGGCTGTGTTGAAATTACTTCTGAATTTGAATCTGGATTTGAGTAGTTTGGACTGGGTTGGATCTCAGTCTCGTTTAAATTTAATTGCTTATAAACGATGATTTCAATGCATTTCTGATTGACTACAAAAGAATGTAGCATGAGATAAGAAAATAATAGGTCAATAGGTTATGTAAAACTATCAAACAACATAGAAATAAGCGTTTTGAACCCCTATTTGTACATGCACCACCCAGCTTTATCACAGTGAATTAAAAGCGTGCGATGAGCAGTGGTGTAAATGAAACATATCTGGGAAACACACACATGAATAGATGATGAAGCGGGGGGAGAGGATAGTGGAGGATGAGGTGAAGAGGGGGCGAGAGGGGGTGAAACATGGGTGACGGAGGGTGGGTGGGGGTGTAGATGCAGATGTTGTTTGACAGACAGAAGTGGCACATCCACGCAGAGGGCAGCCCCAGACACAGAGCCCAACACAACAGAAGATACAGACACAACATACAGGCACGCTACTAATCTTTGACTCTAAATGTTTATTTGTTTTTTGTCATATTCTGTTTGGATCTATATTTCTATGCAGAACTTTCTGTTTTAAATATGTTGTATAAATAAACTTTGGCCTTGACCTAAACTCTAGTCTTTTTACTCTGAATTATATGCAATGTAATATCCCTGTTTTTGTTTAATATTCTGTTTTTATCAATATTTTTAAGCACTTTGGGGCAGTACTGGCTGTTTTTAAATGTGCTGTATAAATAAAACTTGGCCTTGATCTAAACTCTAGTCTATTTACTATGGATTGTGTACCGTCTTATTTCCACATTTAAAGGTGCACTGAGTAGCTTTTCTGGTGGAGGGTCTGCCACCTGCTTGTTTCCATGGAGATTTTTGCTTAGCCTCCTGAGACCTGAGCTTTAGTCTGGGGTGCATTTTTTATTTCTTCTTACTATTTGGGATAAGTAGGACCTATTAAGTATAATAACTAAACTGTTTTATACAGGAAGTATTTTGTGCTCATATGAGAAGAATGGGTCGATCTTACTGCATGACATCAACAGACACCGTTGTTTTAAAAATGTAAAAACACTCAAATACAGATAAAACGCATTCTGCTGTTTATTTCAAGCTCTAAACCTGCCAAATGTGATGTAGGTCGACTGTGAGCGGGTTGAGGTTCAGTGAGCGGGTTAAAAACACAGACAAAGGTGTGAAAATGTGGTCCAGTTTTCATTTTTTCTGGTTTTCAATCGTTACAAAAAAAGCGGACGTGCAAAAAGTGCAAAAAGTGCAAGGTACAAAATGGAGGCAGCAGTTTCCTCTCCAGCAGCAGAACCGTCCAGATATTATATATATACCATGCTGTTTTTTTATTGCTGTAGAGGTTTTTTGTTAATTTCCCTGCCATTTTTTTCATTGAAATTTGGTGTAATCTTGTGATATCAGCACAAGATCGCACAGTCCCTCAATATGGCAGACAGGTGAAAGTAAAAAAAAATGGAATATCATGGTGCTAAGAGGCAAAAATCTAATGTCCTTGTATGACGCCACAGGGTCTCAAGAGGTTAGTATAGCTTTCACAGTATAGCTTTAAACATATATCTCTTATTTATATCATCTTCACAAACATGTGGCATCACTAGGCTTGCGTTTGAGGTCAGGTCTGTGGAGAGGCAAGCATGTTTTTATGGTATTTGTTAGCAATAAAACCACCCAGAATTTAAAAAAAAAAAAATGAGGTAAAAATATGTTCAGTGCCATAGTGTGGAACCTTCCAGGCAAAACCTTAACATCTCCATGGAGACAGGCAGGTGATGGACCTTCCACAAGAAAACTTTCACAGTTTTTAAGGTGGTCTGTGTAACTAATCTTGGTCTTTCTTTTGCAATGTAGAAAAACGCGCAACTTTTTATTTTAGTAGCACAAGCCAACAGTAGATAAAACTGTGCAATGTTTATTCCTTTAATCATGGACAGCAATCATGGACAACGCATTATATTTGTGAGTTATATTTGGTTTATGTGTGATAAATTAAGTCTATTAAACATATTTTAAGTCTATTAAACATATTTTCAGCAATCATCGTGCACTAGAAACATGCTTTTGTTTGGACTTGATGTCAAAATTCTTGTTAGCCCCAAAACCCTGCAGCCATTCCCAAGTCATAAACATGTCAAAAGCTCAGTATATTTCCCCAGTTCACCTGATAAAAACTATGAGACCATGTTTAGGGACTGCAGACATCTGGTAACAGCATGTGGTGAAGCGATGCAATATTACATACAAAGGAGAGACTTCGGTATATCTAAGCCGGCGGAAATAGGACGATAAAAAGCTAGAGTGAATCTTTATGGAGTGAAACTAAAAACTTCATGGAAATGAACCGTTTTTATTAACTTAAAGACTTAAAGGTCCTATATTATACTAAATTAACTCTTGTGAGCTTTTAGCCATGTTATAATCTTGTTCATCAAAAACATACATGGTTGTGTGTTTTTATGAGTCTGTCTACATCTCCAAAACTCAAAATGCTCTGTTCCACCTTGTAATGTCATGAAATGATAGTTTTCAAGTTACAACAGCTCCTTTTACCTTTAGTTCAGGAGAGATTGGCAATTCTAAAATCATCTAAATAATTCTTGCGAAGAGTTTAAAAACACAGTGGAGCACTTCCTGTATTACCACATCACAAGGTCGAACAGAGTGTTTTCAGATTTTGGGAAGGACTCAGCCTACATGTGCAGGATGTGTGTGTTAAACATGTCTGAATGAAACAAAACACAACTTCAAGTATGTTTTTGATGAGGAAACAGTGTTATAACATAAATCAGAAAACAGTGTAATATGGGCTCTTAATCTATAAACAAAAGAGCTATTTATTTAAAGCATCTCATAAGCATAACATGAAATATTCCACACATTTTCCTATGTTCTTTAGCTTTTTTCCCCCTCATTCCTGACATAGTGAAGTGTACAGGTCATGGAAACACGCACCTGCTGCAACGACAACAACACCCCTGGCTCCTATAACTACCGCCCCGAAAACTCAAAGCTTTGACTGGACAAACCTTGGGAGAGTCTTTGCACGCACAGCCTAAAATCAAATATACTGTATACTGGAGGTACTGAGGGACAGGGAGGCAGGTAGGTGGAGGGGGGCAGGGAGCAGGGGGCAGTATTTGATTGTTTTGGAGCAGATCTCTTTCCTGTTAGAACCAGATGAAAGCGGAGACGATCAGAAGGCTACGAGAAACAATGAGATGTTGCCACCGGTAACAGATACATCCTTCATATGTTCGCAGAGAGATCCACAGGGAATAGACGTAGTAGAAGCAAAAATGTGGGAATGTTTTGTTTACACTGTTTTAAGGGTAATTTTGGATATGTATTAGAGTTTATGGCTCATATATATTTACAATTAAAGAGCCTGTATTAAGCTATTGTCTGATCTATGTTAACAATGTTGTTTTCTCATCAAAAATATACCTGGATTTGACAAAACACAGATGTACACAGACTAACAATGCAGGATTACATGTGTGAACTGAACAAAACACAACTCTGGGCATGTTTTTGAGTCAATTTTGCATAATATAGGACCTTTAGAAAACTTGGCATTTGCAAACATCACAAACATCTTTAGCTGACTTTTTATCGCAGGATTAAGATACAAAATGGTGCAACTAATGCAATAGTCTGAAACAGTGGTTCCCTGTCTGGTTGTACCACATTGATTGAATTAACTAAAGTCTAGATTTATATTTATTCTAACAAAAAATAAACAGTGAAACTAAACAAAACACTTGGTGCCCAGTTTGAGACCCACTGGCCTACATCAAACCATATGTGTTAAAATATATAGATAGGCTGATTATGAATGAGTTGATTATATCCGAAATGATCAAGATAGAAGGAGAATAGTTATTTTTGAGATTTTTTTTAGGTTAATACAATTGTGACAAAGTATAAGTAAAGTATAACATATCTTACTTGTATCTTTACATAAACATGCTTGTAAGACGCACATGTAACTGCTATTTCCTGTACCCTGCTCCTTCAGCCATAACCTGAATCCTATAGAAACCGTGTACATGCAACAATGAGCAACAGAGCATCAATGTAATGGGGATTTCTGTATGTATGTACCTGCCATACATACAAGCACAAATCAAGCCATGACATGCAATCATCTGTGACGCCAATTCAACACCCTCCTCCCTCTCGGTCCTTCCCTCCCTTTCTCTCTTTCTCCCTCCATCCCTTCACCACCACAGCTAATGCACATCCGCCCACCAGCCAGTCACGCAATGGGAGGTTACATAGGCTTGCAAGATGAATCACAAATTAATATGAAAGTGATGGCTAGCGCAACAATCAATATGACAAGAAAATATACAAAGTTCTCCATTTGGCCGAAATTCACTGTTTATAAAGGCTAATTGCTGCTTTAACCTTCCAAGTTACAGGGCCCATATTACATTATTTTCTATGTTATAATGTTGTTTCCTCATCTAAAACATACCTGGAATTGTGTTTTGTTTCTTTCACGCATGTTTAACACACAAATCCTACATATTTAGGTTGTGAACTTAAGGTAAAAGGTGGATCAGGGCATTTGAGGCTTTGGAGATATAGACCAACTAATAATAAATATTACTCAAATGTGTGTGAATGAAACAAAACACAACTCCAGGTATGTTTTTGATGAGGTAACAACATTATAACATGTCTTAAAGTGCACAAGAATCCATTTTGTATAATATAGGACCATTACGTTTGACCAGGATATTAATTTTTGGATTTAATTTAACTGAAATAATTTGACATATAGTTATCAAATATTGCATTTTGTATCACTTTTATCTAGACATCCCCATAGACTTAACCTGAAAGATAAAACATAATAAAACATAGACATACAACTCTCAATCATTCATACATTGGCATATTTTGTATTACGTTTTTCAGTCTTGATACGACGATACGATGTGTTCAAATCCCTATGGCGTGATCTGTAATTCTGATTATGTTTCAGGCATAATGCTTTCAATGGAAAAACAACACACTTTCCAGGGATTTGACTTATTAAGCCTGATGTAAATTATATAAAACATTAGATTTACCATATGCAGGCCCACTGACAGAAATTGCCTGGGGAAAGAAACCTCAAATGGGCCCTTCCTCTAAATGAATACAAAGAGGCTCCAATTCAATTCAAGGCCCATAAAACCCTGGCGCCCGGGACAATCTTCTCTTCAGTTCTAGTGTTACTTTACTTAAGAGTCAGTGATTAGTCGCGTAGTCCTATTTAAGACATGGTTTAACCCTGGTATAGTCCTGTTATAGACCTGGTTCAGATCTAGTAGTACTTGCTCAAACTATGAACGTGTTAAAAATAAACTCAGCCTTTTAAGCAAGTGTCAGACGATTATAAAAAATACTTTTACTTTTCAGTTCAGTTAAAAAATGTAGTATCTACTGTCAAATGTAGTGATGTAAAAGTAAAAAGTGTCTAAATTTGCTCAAATTTTCTGGTGGAGGGTCTGGAAGGTGTCTTTTTTACAACTACCCTATTTTTCAAACTATTTTTCAAAAGTCGCACCAGCCAAAAAATCCACAATGAAGAAGAAAAAACACATTTAAGTTGCACTTGGGAAATTGATTTTATAAAATGAGAGACCAAGAACCAACATTTCATCTTGAAAGGCGAGTTATAGAAGTTATAGTAATAAAAACAACCGAATAGAGAACAAAACGTGTATCATTTATTTGTTTGTTTTTCAATATAGAATCAAAAATAAGAAAACAAAAAAAAAAACTGTTTTCTTTATTATTTGTCTCTAAAACTTTGTCTTTTGTCTTTTGGCTGTCAGTGTGAAAAATTATATATAAGTTGCACCTGAGTAGTAGTCGCAGAAAAACCCAAACCCTGAAAAACCCTGACTTATAGTCCGAAAAAATACAGTAATACAGTATCTGATCCAGCAACACTAGTGCTGTGCAATTAAAGCTACATGCTGTAACTTTTCTGGTGGAGGAAACACCTAGTCTCCATGGAGATGAATTAGATAGGCAGATAACAGTAATATTATCTGGCATGGCAAATGCTATACCCCTATGAACTAACATCAAGGACCATAATGTCCACCCTCCTGTGGGCTCACCACCCGCAGATGGGTTCAAAGGGGGGGTCAGGTGCTATGAGTATTGGGCAGCAAACTGCCCCCGCGACCCAGCCGGATTAAGCGGGAGAAGATGGATGGATGGACAAATGCTATATTGGCTCAATTTATAAGGTAAGGGCTCCTTCAGGAGTATCCCATTCACATTGTACTTTCTTAACTATGACTGAATGTTTTTACTGTGTATTTTTTCATTTTCTTATAAACTAAAGTAAAACTAGAAGTTATCTCTTTGTCTGGAATGTTTCACAGTGTGGCATTAAACATGTGTGTCTTCATGGAGACCAAATGAGACCAAACTACAGGTCAGAACTGAGCTTTAAAACCTCCTGTAGTTTAATAAATGTAAGGTAGATCTGCTTAATATCACATTGTGGAACATTATAAGAAGAGCAATGACATATCCATATCGGACCCCAAACCAAAAAGTTACACAGTGCACCTTTAGGTACAATACTTTACTACTTTTATTTTGTTACATTCCACCACTGCTCTGTGCAAATAATCTAAAAAAAAAAGGGGGGAAAAAGCTAAAATTTTCCGTATTTTGCTCTTTTCGTGACATATTCTCAATGGTCCCACTTCTCAACTGTGGGCAGACTTCATACAGTCAGATTACATGGTTCACTGGTCTCCCTCTGTCTATGCATGAAACATTGACCGTCTCACCCTTTTGTGTCAAAGCTTTGAACTGCACGCGTGTATCCCCGTCCTTATGCAATCGTAATACGTGCGAGTGCCTCCCTAACCAGGCCATTATACAGGGACCAACCGCCGAAGCCCAAATTGCTCTGTTGTTCTAATTAATGTTGACAGCGTGGTGTCTTTTTCTCACCATCTTCTGCTCACTTTCACACAGATGCCCTCCCACAGACCCGGGACACCACACTTCATCAGCTCCGACACTCTGATCTCGCCCCCCCCCCCGTATCACGCAACACCAGCGCCCGGCAAAGGGGGTCACTACAGCGGGCAAAGGGCACACACGCAGACAGGACTACAATGGAAAGGCCCTCCCTCCCCTCTCCTCTCTGTACAAGAGCGTGGGCCCTTCCTATAGCCTACCAAACACTATATCACTGGAGAATATAGAGGTTCTGTAAGTAAGTAGTAAAAAATGATTATTGCGCAAAGTTAGAGACGTAATTAATGACTATTTCAGTAGGTGATTAGTCAAATTTTCTTGTCTCATTTTGATTTAAAGCTCCAATGTTACGCAAAATTGACTCCAAGCTATGTTATAATACTGTTACCTACTCAGAAACATACCTAGAATTGTGTTTTGCTTCATTCACACATGTCTGAGTAATCTTTATTATTAGTTTATCTATATCTCCAAAGCTTAAAATGCTCTCACTGCAAAAAAGGATTTTCTACCATAGTTAAACTGACTTGAATTAAGCAGATTCATCTTAAAAGATCAATTTTAAGATTTTTTTACTTAATAAGATGAGTTTTTTTTTTTTTACTTATTTCAAGATATTCCATCCTGATATATCTTATCTTGATATTGCAACTTATTCTAAGCACTTTTTATGTTAAATCAAGCCAGGTTGAGCCTCTTTAACTTCCTTCTCAAACCAATAAGGTGAAAAATCTTGCCATAAACACTTTAAACGAGTGTTTTCTGCTTAGAACAAGATTTGTATTTCATTTTGCTTTAAGAAAACTTGGTAAGTGAAAATTTCTTACTGCACTGGCAGATAATTTCACTTAAAATAGGGCATTTTTACCTAAAATTTTGTTGTTGTTTTTTCTTTTCTTTTTTTTCCTTTTTTGCTGTGCTATTCCACCTTGTGATGTCATGAAGTGGTAGTTTTTAAGTTAGCGGCTACGTTTTACTTTTAGTTAAGTAAAAATAATAAATAATAATACATTTTATTTATTAGGCGCCTTTCTGGACACCCAAGGTCGCCTTACAACAACATAAACAAATAAAGTATGATTAGAACATACAGTAGAGATGGGCAATTCCATGGTTGAAATTATCCAAATGATTCTGGTGAATGTGCATGGGCTTTAAAAACACAGTGGAGCACTTCCTGTGTTACGACATGACAATCTCAAGAGTGGAGTGGAGTGTTTTCTGTTTGAGAGAAGAACTCTGTGTAAATATGCAGGGTTTGTGTGTGTTAAACATGTGTGAATGAAACAAAACACAACTCCAGATAGATCAGAAAATAACATTATGATGTAAAGCATTATACTTTTAAAATGACTATGCTAATATCAATCAAAATGTTAAACGGCCTTGGATATAAACAGTATAAAATGATTCCTTACTTCCAGGAGGAGGCTGCTCTCGTTCACAATGGAGCCCATGGGGGAGCTGTCTTTCCTGGGCTCATGGTTGGTGTGGATCGCGTGTTTTCTGGAGCTCTTGTCTTGGTTTGCTGTGACAAAAAAAAGATAAAAGACAAATGTTAGGAAACTTACATAACCCCAAACATGAATTAAACACACCTTAAAAATAGGGTCATATCAGAACAGGACAAACAGAGGAAAACAACAGGGCCAGTGATCAAAATGCATATGGTGGACACATTAAGTGCGTTAGAAAGAGATCTCTAGTGGCGCTGCTCTGGTGCCAGCAGATATTGCGTGCCTTCAGAAACAAGACAAAACCATGTGGGGTTTAATGACTTTACAGGGCGGCATTCACACAATATGAGATTTAGATTCAGAGTATACAACATACAACGAAAGATGGTTACTACTACTACTAATACTACTACTGCTACTACTGCTACTACTACTACTAATACTACTACTGCTACTGCTAATACTACTACTACTGCTGCTATTACTACTATAATTACTACTACTACTGCTACGACTAGTACTACTACAACTACTACTACTACTACTATTACTACTATAGTCATTCCTACTGGGAAATACACGCACATAGTTCAAATAGGCCTAAATGTGGCAGTTTATGGATTTCAGCTTTGTGTCTACAGTATAGGTAGATATTTTTAGACTTAAGCCCATTCAAAAAAAACAAAAACAAAAAAAAAACAATAAATAAATAAATATTTGTAAAAGTTTGTATTCCTATAGTGCTAGATTTGCACCACTCTGAATCTCGTGGATGGTTTTACAATACGCAAAAACAACTAAGCCAAACAAGGACTTACAATTTTCAGTGTCATTGAAATAATTCCTTCTAGACACCTTTTGTATGTATGAAAGCTAAAAAATATGTACTGAAAATAAATGTATGTAAGTGAAATAAATGATAGGTGAACAATTCTTTGTCCCACAATGGGGAAATTTCAAAAAACACAAAGTACAAGAACAACAACAGAATAAAAATCCAAGGAACTAAGGATTAGAAAACTCATATTCATAAAAAGTCACATATTTTTTGCTCGCATTAATATTATTCCTACAATCCTATTGATTTGTTGCATATATAAAATGTTTTAGCTCGTATTTTGTCCAAGTAATTTCTCTCATGGTTGAATTCAGATGATCAAATTGTTAATTGATCTGTGCTAATCACATTCTTCTTACAAAAGTCACTTGTACCGGTGGTGCCTACACATTAACGAGGACCTCAAGTCCAAGTTAAAGTGTGGCGTGCCCTGACAGTCACATGTACATAGCCATGGTGTGTACATTGCGTGTTCAATTCATGTTTGCGTGTTTCTCTTACGGCGTGCTGTCAGCCTGCATGCATCTCCCTCCAACAGATCAAGCCTTCACTCACTATAGCAAGCTCAGATTAGTCACGCAATATATAGCCTCATTACAGGCAAACTACCTAAGTGTGTGTACGTATGCAGATAGATGCACGTCTCCTCTGTATTCTGTATGCATTGAGTTCTGTAACAAGCCCCGCCCTCATCATGCCCGGCCAATCAGACAGTCCGTCCTCCCCCCATTAACCTTTGACTATCATTGGTTAACTATACGACCCCCATCTACTGATAGTCGTCATCGGATTTCTTTGTTCAGACGGCAGGCGATACGTGAGGGGTTTTCGTGACACAAGAGGCGTTAGTCTTCGCTTAACTCAAGGTTGAATCACGCAATCCAGCAATTAAAACTTGAGAGTAATTTTAAAACAATACCCGAGCAACAGATAATAGAAAATAGAGCTAGAGTTTGGGTGAAAAGCAGGTTTACAAATACTCATATCAAACATATAATCTGGCATAGCAGGTACGAGCAATTGAATGGAGAAATAACAGAAGATGGTAAATCCATGTTTTGTTTTGGACGATTTTCAGAACAAAAAACAGTGAAAATTTTGAAAATGTCTTGAAAAAAAATTAAAATAGGTCAACAAAATGGACATTTGCTGTTATGTCTTGAAAATTCATGGTTATATTGTTCTCCTGGTGGATTTATATTTTGAATAATGTAATAAAGGATATCTACAAATCTGAAACACTGCAAAGACTATTATAACTTATGCTCTACTGCGGTTATAAATGGTGTTTTATTCATGCTCCCCCATTAAACTCTGTGTACCAGGGCTTCTTCGTACAATCCTTATTGACTTCTCTTCCTCATCGGATTTCTTTGTTCAGTCTCAGGCGATCTGCAGACGATTTCGTGACTCAAAATACATTAGTCTTTGCTTAACTTCCACTTGAATCACGCAACGAAACACAACAGCCCATCTGGGAAACTATGGCAATGATGTCAATGACCAAAAAGCACAATTTGGTGTCACTGGAGAAAAGCTTTTGATGAATCCTCCACCAGAAATGTTACACAGTGCAGTTTAATTGGGAATTTTGTTTTTGTGGTTAAAGTCCATTTTCTCAATTATATCAGTAATCAAAAGTACTTATCATAATTCAAATTCCTAAACTTCTTTTTCAAATTTTCAACAGCCCATCTGGGAAGCTTTGCTCATTTTTTCAATGCCCAAAAAAAAAAAAAAAAAAGATTATAAATGATTATAATCTGACATCAAACTCCTAAACATTTTTTGGGGGAAATTTTTAACCCAATATTCCTTATATACGGCATTATTTTAAACAAATGAAGATACACAATTTAAGGTCATAAAATTCCTTAACTTCACAATTTGGTGCTGTAATTTTATCAACATTTTTTACATTATTATAATACGACATCAAAATCCACATTCCTAAACTCTTTTTTGGTGAAATTTCCAACCCTGTTTCATTTATACACTGCATTATTTTAAACAAAAAATGAGACATAATATTGATTTTCTACTACCCGAAAATGTCGTTACGCCGAATAGTAGACAGACCAATTCAACAGGTTTTTTTTTTCCACTTTTCACTCACATTTCAAAATTTTATCCCAAATATTTTCCTTCAACCCTTCAGTTCTGCGAATAAATAAAGTGGTGTCTAAGATGTCAGTTTGGGCCAATATTACTGAGGCATTGTGTCAGCACCTCCTTTAGGTGTGAACCCAGCCAAACAAATAGACTCTGACAGCCATTCTCCTAATATGGACCAGCCCATTGGAAATCATTGCACAAGGAAATGAATCTATTAGGTCTGTATTTTGCTTCTTTCTCTCCTTCAACGCCTCATATATTTTTGTTTTCCTTCTTACGGCAGATTTTGGAGAGGGCTCAGGAAAGACAAACAGGGGCCATGTTTAATTATTATTCGCACTTCCATGGCAACAATAAGATCTTTATTCGTGGTGAATTTGACTTTCCGACAAAACTATTTTCTTCGCGTGAATAGAAAACAGAGGAGGTAATGTCCAGGCGTTTATGGGCTCGGTTTTGAAGACAGTATGCGAAGCTGAAAGTGGCAAGTTGGAGCGATGTGGGAGCTGCCAAAAACAGTGAGATTTGAGAGGTCTAAGGAAGAGACCACCCAGTGTTAAAATGGGCACAATGTATACTAAAACTGTGAGGTTTTCATAGTCTGTTAAATATAGGTTTTGTAATGTGAAGAAGTGCTGAAATTAAATCCAAAGAGGAAGTCCTAAATTGTGGTGATGGCTATTATAGTGGCGCTACTATTAAATCAAGGTTGGTGGTGAAATCTCAGCTCTGGCCAGTGCACCGGTGTATTATTACTGTTATTACATCTTGAATGTTGCACAGTGTGGCATTAAACACATCTCAGGTGACTCCACCAGGCCAAGCAACGGGTTAAATCTGTGGAGAGGCGAGTCTGCTAACAGCAAGAATCATTGTTTTTTTAATCTTATTTATTTAACCTTTATTTAACCAGGAAAGTCCCACTGAGATTACAAATCTCTTTTTCAAGGGAATCCTGGCCAAACACACTCTAGTTTCATACTAGGCAATGTGGGTGGAGTGTCTTGCCTAAGGACACAACGGCAGTTTTTTGTGACTAGTGCCCCACTGTGGCACCTGGAATTCCCAGTGGTCTCCCATCCAAGAACTAACCAGGCCCTGCTTAACTTCTGAGAGCTGATGAGATCAGTCATTGACAAGACGGTATGGCCATAATTAAAATAAAAAATATATAGATCTAGATATACAGATAGATCTAATGCCATACTGTGAAACATTTGAGGCAAAGTATAATGCGTTTACAATGGAAATCTAAGTAAATACAGAAAATACGGTATCAGAATCAATCATTATCCCAATTTCAAACCTGTGACTGTGATATTTGTAACATAAACGCATTAAAAACTTGAACTTTTGAAGGTAAAAATCAAGAGTAACAATTTGGCTGAAATGTTAGGTAGATGTTTTCAAACCCAGTTCACTTAGAAAACATCACAAATCCTGCATAACACGCCTTACAGCCTTATGATAGTAAAATGGATTGACTGCAAAACAATAAAAATGTCTACCACTTTTTGACGTCGAGAGCTCCTTCTTTTTGACGTGAGCTGACACGACCGTGACACTGTGCATGACAATGACACTATAGCCCCTAAAGGCATCCCTCTCCTCCTCCGCATGTGTCCGTCTGGAGATAATGGACTTTAAGCACAAAGAAATGTCTCACCTAAGAACAGAATAGTATCAATATTTAGTATAAGTGTGTACATTACACGTTAAAGAGAGAGGGCATGGCATGACAGAGTGTTGAGGGCTTCTTAAAGACTATGGGATCATGCTTTTTACTTATGGAGTGAGTGTACTTTAAACCATGACACAAACTGGCATGTATTTTGAACTAAAAGGTCCATATAGTTCACAGGCTATTCTTGAGATCATGCTAGCCCTCTTTGGAGTTGAGGTACATGATTTAAACATGACAATCTAGCCTGGAAACTGCGCCACAAAAAATAAAATCCATTGAATTAAGAAATTTCACTTGACAAGTAAAATAATCTGCAAATGGAACAAGACTTTTTGTATGTAAAATATGAAAATACGTCTCGTTACACTTAAAGGTGGAGGGTCTGTCAGATTCTTGTTACTGCTTTGTCTGGAATGTTTCACAGTGTGGGATTAAACTTTTCTATCGTCACGGAGACCAAGCCAGACCAAGATACAGGTCAGATCTGTGGAGAGGCGACACCCTCTCACAGTCAGAATGCTTGTTTTTCTAGGTATAGTTTGAGCTACAGTATTAAATCACCTGCAACTGAATCAATGTAAATTAGAGCTGTTTAATGTCATACTGTGGAACATTCCAGGCAGACCCATAGAAACAAGCAGGTGACAGATCCTCCACCAGAAAAGTTGCACCTTTAAGATAAGAAAAACAACAACTCTTTGCAATTAAAATAAGAAACAAAATCGAAAACACACTTATTCCACTGGTAGATCATTTTACTCGTCAAGTTGAATCTACTGAAATAATAAGAATAATAATAATGGCTCCGTGTACCATTTGTTCTTTTGAATTTCAATTAAGAACAGACAATCTTTAAATTAAATACTGAAAATAGAGGTCGAAATCTTTTTTTTTTTTCCCATTTTCCTGTTTTCTCCTAGTCCTATAGACACAAATGTTTTCTATATGAGCAATTTTAACTTGCATAGATATGGCTTTGTGCAGTGTGTAGACTCCATGCTACAGGTTTGCATTATAGTTTAAGTACGGTACATACATTAAGAGACACAAGGATTTGCTTTTAAATGGTATATAAGATTTGCATGCCTTGTAATGTTCTCAGGCAAGGAGTTTTGTAGAACTGGTTTCCGCGGTTCTTTCCCATCTGGATGTCATTTATTATGTGATACTATGTGAAGAATTCCACAGAAGAATTCTTGGCTGATCATATCTGAATAGGTAAGGAAATACGGCATGGAAAATGTCACGGTCTGTACTTTGAAAGAGTAATTACTAATGTTTGTATTAAAGGTGCATCGTGTGACTTTTCTGGTGGAGAGTCCCTCAAATGCTTTTCTCTATGCAGACGCTATTGCTTTGTCTGGAATGTTTCACAGTGTGGCATTAAACATTCCTAGCTTCATGGAGACTAAAGCAGACCAAGTTACAGGTCAGATCTGTGGATAGGTGCCCCCGCTCACAGCCACAACGCCTTTTTCTGGGTATTTTTGAGCTATAAAACCACCTGGACTTGAATATATGTAAGGTGTTTAATGTCATACTGTGGAACATTCCAGGCAGAGCAATGACATCTCCATAGAAACAAGCAGAAGTAACTTTTTCAACCAAAAAGTTACATAGTGCACATGGCACAGCGTAGATTTAAAATGTTATATTAAAGGTGCATTGTGTAAATAAAAATCTGTCAACTGTTTGTCTCCATGGAGATGTTATTGCTTTGCCTGGAATGTTCCACAATACAGTATTAAACCTCTGTCTCCATAGAGAAAATCAGCTGACAACACCAGGCCAAGTTACAGGTCAGATCTGTGCAAATGCGAGCCCACTCACAGTTAGAATCAAACACTGAAGTGTAATTGAGTAGATGCAAGGAAAAGGAAGTTTAATGCCATATGGTGGAACATTCCATGCAAAGCATTATGGAGACAAGCAGGTGTCCGTAAAGTGACGTAGTGCACCTTTAAAATAGGAGCTAAATAGAAGCCAAATCTCTTCTGATGTGTCATTGGACTTTTTAAACTAAATAAACACAAAAGTATGAATATTTAGCTCATTTTACAACTTAGCTTAGCGTCACAAACCTCTCCATTCTTTAGTCTTTATATTTGGACTGCAGAATGGCGCCCCCTTTTGGCAGCCTCTCCAGTTCTGTTTGTCTTATAGGAAACTTAAGCCACAGTGTTTTCAAAGCTGCTCCTCCTCCTCCTCCCTCTGCTCGCGTGAGTACAACAAATGTCTGTGTGTGTGTCTGTGTGTCTGTGTGTGTGTCTGTGTGTGTGTGTGTGTGTGTGTGTGTGTGTGTGTGTGTGTGTGTGTGTGTGGAGTGTGTGTGTGTGTCTGTGTGTGTGGAGTGTGTGCCTAGCCACGCCTTTTTCCCTTCTTCCTTGTTCCCCCTTTTTGCTTCTCTTCTCTCTCTTTCTTTTCCTTCTCCTCTCTCTCTCTGTATGTCTCCCCCGCTCTTTCTTTCTGTCTTTATCTTTGTACCTCTTCTTTTTCACTCTCTCTTTCTCTCCATTTTCTCTCTCTATACGTCTCTCTCCCCCCTTCCCCTAACGTCTCTCCTCTTTCTCTTCCTCTACCTATGTATCATATCCTATCTCTCTTTTTCTCTTCTTCCTTCTGTTTCTCACACCCCCTCTCTCTCCTCTCAGTCTCTCTCTTTTTCCTCTCTTACCCCCAACCACCCACCCTCTCTCTTTCTCTCATCTTTCTCCCTCCCAGTCTCTTCTCGCTCCTTCTTCGTGTCTCTCTCTCTCTTTACCTATCACTCTCTCTCTCCCCTCTTTCGCTTCCTCCTCTCCCTCTGTCTCTCCCTCTCTAACCCCTTCTCTCTTACTTTCTCTTCATCCCTCCTTCTCTAGCCCCCTTCTCTCTTACTTTCCTCTCCCCCTCTTCTCTCCCTTTCTGTCTCTCCTTCTCTAACCCCTTCTCTCTCCCTTCTCTCTTACTTTCCTTTCTCCCTCTTTCTCCCCCTCTCTGTCTTTCCCTCTCTAACCCCCTTCTCTCTTACTTACTTTTGCCCCTCTTCCTCCCCCTCTCTGTCTCTCATTCTCTAACCCCCTTCTCTCTCCCTTCGCTCTTACTTTCCTCTCCCCCTCTTCCTCCCCCTCTACATCTCTCCTTCTCTAACCCCCTTCTCTCTCCCTTCTCTCATACTTTCCTTTCCCCCTCTTCCTCCCCCTCTGTCTCTCCTTCTCTAACCCCCTTCTCTCTCCCTTCGCTCTTACTTTCCTCTCCCCCTCTTCCTCCCACTCGCTCTCTCTCTCAGGAAATCCACAGCGGAGAAGCCCCATATGCACACACACTCTCACACACTCACACACACACACACTTACACACACACAGAGAGAGAGAGGAGCTGGTAGATCAAGGCTCTGTTGTCACGCGAGCCAGCCGTCTGTCAATCTCTCCCCCCTCTGCTCTGACAGGGCGCTGGCACCGCTCCAGAGCCTTGCGTGCAAACCGACCGGCCACATTAGCCCATAAAGAATTTCATAATAGCACCAGCTGTTAAATATTGATGACTGCTGGCAAGAGCTCTATGGCGCTCCACAAAAAAAAAAAAAAAAAAAAGGTTGAGCCCACGCTGTAACGCAAGCTAATACTTCATTATGCTACAGATCAAATGTCCGCAGAGCCCCTGTCCAGAACCAGCCTGGACTATTTGGACTTTAGGCTTGTTTTTGCAAAAAGGGGGGAGATTGCATGAGAAGAAGTCATTGAGGGAAGACGTATTTATGATTCAGAAACTGTACGGCGATGGAAGCAGTAGCACCGTACAAAAAAAGCCAAGTTAGCGCTCAAGTTAAAGGTGCACTGTGTAACTTTTCGGGCGGGGGTCCGTCGCCTCCTTGTTTCTATGGATACTGTATGCCATTGCTCTGCCTCGAACGTTCCACAGTGTGACATTAAACAGCTCTACTTTACATTTATTCAGTTACAGGTGGTTTTATAGTTCAAAAATACCCAGAAAAACAGGCGTTCCGACTGTGAGCGGGGTCGCCTCTCCACAGATCTGACCCGTAACTAGATGAAGATAGACAGGTTTAATGCCATACTGTGAAACATTCCCGACAGAGCAATAACACCTCCATAGAGAAAAGCATTTGACAAGCCTTCCACCATAAAAGTTACGTAATGCACCTTTAAAACTCAAATAGTAAACTCTGAGTAACTTTTGCCAACTGCTTGTTTGCCATGGAGATTGTTTTTTGCTTTGCCTGTAATATCCCGCAATATGGCATTAAATCCTTAAATGCATTCTTACAGCGAGCAGGCTTTCTTTTCCACTGATCTGACCTGTAACTTAGCCCGGAGGCGTCATCTGCGTCTTTTTATGGACAAAGATATGTTTAAACCCACAGTGTGAAACATTCCAGACATAGCAACAGCATCTCCATGGAGAAAAGGCGCCTGACCCCTCACCAGAAAAAGTTACACAGTGCCCTTTATGTTGAAGCAGAATAAAGAATAAATGTATATGTCTTGATTACTCATTTGAAAAGTTGTCTAAAATTATTTAATGTCCAATCTACTCTTTTACTTTCTTTTCTCATCTGGAAAACCCAACGTGATCAATACAAGATTATAGATCTGAATCATATTATAATATTAAAACAAAAGTGTATTAAAAAGTACAGAAATTACTAAAGCAAAGCGTTAAAGAATGCAGGACTTAAAAAAAAACAGGAAATAAAAGAATAACAGATAACAATAACAGATTCTCTATATTTAAGCTTTGGCTCAAGCAATAGAGGAAGTGTTACTACGACAAAGTAAATGGTATTAGTGTGCAAATGTAAACTCAATTGTTTCCAGTTCGGTGTTTTGTTTGGCAGCTGTCGTGCGCTATCCGCCATGTACAACAGCCCTAATATGTCTTCTACATGTGCCCTTGGGCAAAACAGACTCGTAGTTCAGCTTCTTCAGTCGGCTACTGTGTGTGGTGATAAATGTGGCGCCATACACAGAATGCACCAAATGGCTATTTACAACAGACTAATTATTATGAGTCAGTATAGAGTTAAATAGGGGTAAAAATAGGCCAACTGGGCAGAAGTTTGCAAGTTTTTTCTCCTTTTTTTTACACAGGAGTCCACAACAGTTAGATGAGCAGTGAAATATGTGGTGCCTAGTCAAGTGCTTCTACTTAAAATTCCTAAAAGTCTATTTTAGTATTACACATTACTACTGCTATGGCTTAATAAATTATATAACGTCAAATAAATCAAATTATAAGTGTCATTTTACAATGTTTTAAAATTGTTCACATTTTTATATAACAAAATGATTTACTGATGACCCAACATTTCAATTTTTTTTTTTTTTTTTTAAACAAAATTACACTATTTTCTGATGTTTCCTCATCACAAACAGATCTGGAGTTGTGTGTTTTTTTCATTCACACATGTTTGACACACAAACCCTGCACATTTAGGCTGAATTCTTCCCTCAAAATGAAAAACTCTGTTCCAACTTGTGATGTCATGTGGTAATACAGGAAGTGCTCCACTGTGTTTTTAAACTCCATACACCTTCACTAGATTCATTTGGATAATTTCAGACCTGGAACTACCAATCTCTATTAAACAAAAAATAAAGGGCATCTGTTAACTTGAAAACTACCACTTCATGACATCACAAGTTGCAACAGAGCATTTTGAGCTTTGGAGATGTAGACAGACTAATAATAAAGGGTTACTTCAACATGTGTGAATGAAACAAAACACAACTCCAGGTATGTTTTTGAGGAGGTAACAACATTATAACATGGCTTAAAGCTCACAAGAGTCAATTGTGTGTAATATGTAAGTAATTAATATTAAAAGTAGCCTACAGTAATTATTGGATCACTGTTTTGGGCATAAATCTCCATAATCTAAGCAATTATTTTTCAAGTGAAGGAACCACACTCTCTCGACTTAAATTTGTGATGTCAAGCTTTGGGGGAATTAACCATAACATTAGGCAGACGTGGTGCAATATTTATGTACGCAATTAGAAAAACTAACAGGACGTGACTGGATGGATAGAGGGCCCAAGGAGAGAGGGAAAAAGGCAGACAGAAAAAGCAAGAGGTGGAGTGTGAGAGAGGGATTGAAAGCGACGGAGAGAGACAGAAAAAGTGACAGAGGGAGACGGAGAGAAAGGGAGAAAGAAAAAGAGAAACGCAGAGAGAGTGAAAACGTGGAGCACATACTGAGAGTATAGTCTGGCGTTGCGTGAGATGGAGCAGTTATAAAGGAAGTCTTTATTTGACTGTACCCAAACGAATACCGCAGAAAATAACAAACTAATTGAAACTGAAAAAGACAAGGAAAGGAAAGGAAATTTTACATTTTTAAAACAACATTTTCATTTGATTTAAGTGAGTGATTGTCATTAGATATTAAACTTTCCAAGCACCTTATATTAACATGAGTAAACTGGGACTAAACCAGGTCTATTTTAGGACTGAACTAGGATCACATGGGGTCCATTTCAACCTAAAGTAGGACTACGCCAGGTCTAACCTAGAACTAAACCAAGTCTAATATGTTGTAATAGACCAGTTGTAAAGTAGGGCTACAGAAATTGGTCCACATTAGGAGTAAGTTAGGTCAACAGATTTTTATAATGCAATCTGAAATGCGTGTAGTTTTTATTATTAATTTTATCATATCACCTAATAAAGTTCTCGTCTGCCCCTGTCTATTTTTGGGGTAAAATGCCACATACTGTAGCTTTAACACTAAACTGGGTCCAAATTAAGCCAGACCTAAACCAGCGTTTTCCAATCACTTATTTACAAAGTGAAATCTGAAAAGGATGCAGTTTTCATTGTCATTTTTATCACATTCTTAAGGCCCCTTGTATTCCTCGTAGTTCATCTCTCCCTCTGCATTCTGTTAAGTCCTTCAGGTCAGATGCAGTGACCCGGGGCTGAGGAGGATTGGACAGGGGTTATCCCAGGACACACTGACTCAGATCCTGCTCTCTGCACCTCCAGGCCGCTCCACTGTTACAAAGGGAAGTATAGGGGAAAATACATTGTCCAGGCCCTATTCTGGTGTAGCTTAAAATATACAATGTAAAATTTGATTAAATCCAACTATTATTTTACCTAAATTTTGTTCATCTATAGCTGCATCTCTTTTCTTTATTCATTTGCCATCTTGCTACAACAAATCACCATCACATTTCTATATTGTACAGTGATTTGCATATGGATATATTAAATAACATGTTTATTATTTACAATTTAATTTAAAAAGAGCCTATGCCTATAAGAAGTAAGTATTATTAAACAAGTTACATATACGTGTACATTTGCAAAAGGTGGTTTTATAGTAGTTGCTGCGTGACGACTGAAGACGTAGTTAAAGTTACACTGTTTAACATTTCTGTTCGAGGGTCTCCATGGCGCTGCAATGCCTTGCCTGAAATATCCCACAGTATGGCATTATCACACTTATCAGTCTTGCATCTATCAGTCTTACAGATTTACTTATCACAAAAAGAAAAAGAAAAAAAACCCTTCAAAAATGCACCCCGAAGACCTGACCTGTAACTAGTCTTGGTCGTGTCACCTGCTTGTCTCCATGGAGATAGGTAAATTTAATGCCATAATGTGGAATAATCAAGGCAAAGTGATAATATTTCCATTTAGACAAGCACGTAGAGGGCGTTTCACCAAAAAAAGTTACATAATTCACCTTGTATTCATTGTACCTGCGTTGATAAATTTAACTTTTAACCTTAAACACATAAGTAATAAAATGTTGTAAGTGTTTTATACTAGATGCTAAAGCTCTGTTGAATTAATAGCCCTGAATCTAACTTGGTCTCATAAATAACCAAATTTTACCAGTGCATTTTTACTGTATGTACTGTATGTGGTATATTCTTGTAAAGTCTATTTTGGAGATAGAGCCCCTCTGTTAAAAGCTGCCCTCACATCTGACATACATTACATTACTGTTAAAAAGACCTGCTTCTCACTTGCACCAGTGTGTTTGAGTGGCAAAACTATAAATAAGTCTTCTTCGGATTCCAGTTTTAAAGAGGCGGGGGCTGTTAATAAAATTCCTGTTCAGAAAAAGCCACCTGGCCACAATAAAGGATCCAGTTTGGCTATTTTTGGCATGTTCAAGTGCAGTGGGAAACGAGAGTGTGGGAACGCCAGTCTGATAAGGCTGTGAACAACATGAGGAAACCAGGCCTAAGGCTAAAACTAAATATAATAGATTCTTTTCATTTTCGGTGAGAAATGGAAATGTCTTAATGGCTTAATATGGTTGATCTGCTTCGGTGAGACACCGCAGGAAAAAATCTTAAATGTAGAAATATCAATTTGAAACAGCTTCTGCTGTTTACTCACATAAATGTAAGAAACAAATGTATTACAAGTTTTTCATCATAAAATGTTCATATATAAGAAATAATGTGTAAAAACTGCCAAAACTGACCCTTTTTGGGACATCCAGGCTTACATTTCTTGCTTCTTTTTGTCGACATATTAGTTCTTTAAAAATATACGAGGGATTTTGCATATCTTATTTAGTATTTGAGTAAACTAAATCTGACAAAATTGCCTAAAAATTCAAGTTTTGCCTCATTTTTTTTGTTAAAACTTTAATAAATCAGACCAAAAGCCAAGAAACATGCCAATACTCTTTCATCTCTTTCATTTAAAATTTGCATTCTTGAAATCTGAATTAAAGCTAGTTTTAAAAATGAAAGATGTAGATGTTTTACAATATTAAAGTTGTATAATTAGGGGGAAAAACATTTTATTCTCATTCTCTGTATATTGGCTTTGTTGTGTCATATGTGAATTCAGCCAAACATATTTATAAAAAAGAAAAACAAGTACATATTTGTTGCACTAAATTGTTGTTTACTGACATGGTTTTTTGTAGTAAAAGCAATTTACATTATTATTACATCCATTGTTGTTTCATAATTGCATGTTTTAACCACTTAACAAAATCCATATTAAAACAATTTGAACCTATAAGAAAGATGCCGCTACCCCTTCATCTTACTAACCACTAATCTTATTCTTATCTTATTATCTGTGATCCTATTAACAACTTTGTATTCCTCTCATAACCAGGATGTAATCTGTTAAAAAGATTATGCTGTGATTCGAATCATTGAATAATAAAAGGCAGATGGCCCCCGGGCTAGATGCATATGGGAGGAAAACTACACTAATGCGCCTGTGTCACGCAAAGCTAAACAGAACTCGACCAGAGGAGCTAAAACTTCTTTTCAAATGAATACGAGTAATTAATCCTGGCTCTTAGCGGGCTGGAAAATGGGTGTAGGAAAAGATTATGTGACTTGTTACAAAAAGTGAATCACCAAATGATGAAACAGTACTACGCTGAACTTCAACTACTACTACTACTACTACTGTTACTTTTCTATTAACTACTACTCCTGCCAATTAACAGGCTGGAAAATGGGCGTATGAAAAGATTACCTGACCAAATGATGCAATGTTACTACACTACTGCTACTAGAGCTACTGCTACTACAATTACTACTATTACGACTACTATTGTACTACAATTACAATACGATGATATAACTACTACTACTGTTGCTGCTACTATTGCTACTTTTGTTGTTGCTACTACTACTACTACACTACTACTACTACTACTACTACTGTTGCTGCTACTATTGCTGCTGCTACTTTTGCTGCTGCTGCTACTACTTTTTCTGCTACTACTACTACTATACTACTACTACTACTACTACTGTTGCTGCTACTATTGCTGCTGCTACTTTTGCTGCTGCTGCTACTACTGTTTCTGCTACTACTACTACTATACTACTACTACTACTACTACTACTGTTGCTGCTACTACTTTTGCTGCTGCTACTACTACTACTACTGTTTCTGCTACTACAACTACTATATTACTACTACTACTACTACTACTGTTGCTGCTACTATTGCTACTACTACTTTTGCTGCTGCTGCTGCTACTACTACTACGACTACTACTACTACAACTACTATACTACTACTACTACTACTACTACTACTGTTTCTGCTACTATTGCTGCTGCTACTACTACTATACTTACTACTAACTAAATATCCTATTTGTTCATTGTAGGTTTAATAGGGGCTGGGGAGGCAAACTTGATAAATGTCTAATGGATTAAATTAACTTCCCCTCTTTGATAGTTCAGAAACATTTAGGATCAAAGCAGCCGATTAGATTAAGGCCATTTAAAGGCGCATTGTGTAACTTTTCTGGTGGACGGTACGTCAAATGCTTTTCTTTGTGGGGATGTTATTGCGGTGACCCCCCTCACAGTCAGAATAGTTGTTTTTCAAGGTATTTTTGAGCTCTAAAACCACCTGTAGCTGAATAAACGTAAGGTTGATCTGTTTAATGTCATACTGTGGGACATTCCAGGCATAGCAATGACATCTCCGTAGAAACAAGCAGGTTAACAACACAAGAGCAGTAATTCAGTTAATCCAGCCTGACCTATGTGTGAAAATGTCTCTTTAATGTGTGCAATTACTCAGCGTAGTATCCGCATTGTAACACTAGACACAGCCCCATGTAATTAAATGGGTGAGGAGGTGAATGTGTCAGAGCGCAGGATCAAGTGATGCCGCTGATGCTTTATTCATGAAAACATTAGGCTGTCAGTCAGTGGAGGAGCAGAGGTGTCCTGTCACAGTGTACACGGGGCCAATCAGAGACGCAGAGACAGAGTTTAACCCCTGCTCATCTGCTTTCAGCTACACCGCTACCAAAAACAAGTTGAAATGTTGAGGGATGGGACAAGATCTCGAGACACGAAATCTCCAGATTGCCACCAGACTGCGCACATACAGTCACAGGAGGGAAATGTTAGGAAAATGAGGAATAAACGCAAACTGTTTTAAATGAACTACTTCTGTTTTGCTCCATTTTAAAGACAGTAACAATCAGGTTCAGTGTCTTTAAAGCAGACCTGTTATGCAAAATACGGTTGTTATAGTTGTTTCTCTTCACCATTTACTCACCAGGAGTTGTAACCACAGTGATTCGTGCAGGTTTAAGTCATCTTTAATCACTTATTTTCAAGAAGCCATGTTGCAGATCAATCCCTATTTTCACCACCATCGGGATACGCCCATACGTTCTCCAGTTTTATTTTATTAATCGGTGAAACACGCAGGATTTGACATTTTTGCATAATAATTTTGGTACAAATGAACAAAAAATCCTCTATGTTTACGACGACATCTGCTCCCACTGGGCTCCACATTTTTCTAACTCGTAAGACAGCAGATTTGTTTCTTTTATTAAGTCATTTTAGATGAAAATTGTGATGTCAAATGCGCAATTTATAACAGAATGAACCACGGGTGTTCATAGATTATAACTATATAGCAACACAAGCACAATAAGTCTTCTTTACAACAAAAGGTCAGGGATCTCATGCATGCAGTGGCTATAAGATGTATTTATTTAAGATTTAACTAAGCCTTTCTAATACCTCTGTGAGCTAATATCTTATTGCCATTGGTTTAATCCACATTTAAGTATATAAAAATATACGTGGATTAAACAGCACTGGATGGCCAATATAATAATCTGCCCAAACTGGCCTATCAAGAGTCAAATCCTCTATAATTTAATAGAGGATACAAGAAAATAGATAAATTGTCTCTTGTGTACATTAACAGTAACAGTAACAGTGTCTGACCTCTTGATGGGTTCATATAAACTCAACCACCCCAGGACTCGACTCATCACCTTTTAATTTAACCTCTGACTGAACCAATTCATTAAGTACCAACATGTTAAAGCTGCTGTCACCTGAGTGCAGTGTATGACTCTGCGGCTGCTTCACTGAGACCGTACATCCTGCAAACGCACAACAACAACAACACAAATCTGGACTATTACATTACAGGTGCAGTCTAGTGTTGCCACCGCACCTGTCTGCAGACAAAAGTGAAAATGCCCCAAAGACTTCCACACACTACAGCTATATACAGATTCTGTGATATTGTACTGTGTTAAATCTTACATCTTCAAGGCACTGAAAGCACTTTACATAAAGAAACCACTCATCCATTCACACACACACTCATGCACCAGTGTACGCAGACACTGGGGGTGAGGGGGGTTCAGTGAGTTGCCCTAAGGACACAATGACAGAATTCACACATCTATGGAAGCTGGAATCGCCCTGTCAACCTGTGGGTCAGTGGATCTGACCACTCGATCGTTGATGTTTATGTCAAGACAGGGACATATTCAGGATGTGTTACCAGTTTTGTCCAAATCTCCTTTTTAGTCCTGGTCTAGTCCATCTTAAATTCCTGATCTAGGGTCTGTTAAAGTCTGCAAAAGTCTTCACAAAATTCATATACAGATATATTCAACAGGTTCAATTAGTAGTATTAGTATTTTATTTATATTTTTTTATCAATTTGTCCATCTGGTCATTCGACAGAAAACCCCACTATTTGTTACTTAAGAGAGGTATTGTAACAGTATTAAACTAGTAGGCTTACACAGTTAGTAATAGGCCACAAAATATGATTGTGTTTTACAGGATATTAATTCAATAAATCAAAATAATAAGAAAAACAAATAATTTAGATACTCAATTGCACAGTTAACAAAAATCATTTGCCTGTTTGGTTGCTATGCTGCATCTTAATATTATGTCAAATCTGAATCCCCAACAAAATCCCGCTGTTTTCTTGTAATATACTAATTATGCGTTTATATGTAGTCTATTTATAGTTAGTTGTGTGCAGTTATGTTGTTTATGGCTCTGAGAAGTCTTTCAAGCGCAGCTCAAATCCAACAGGTGAAAATGAATGAGGTGGCGAGAGAGCCCTGGCTGTATCCCGTGACTGTCCACTTTACACAGCCCCATCTGTGGTCCTCGCATGTCAACGCCGGGCCCTAATCCCACGATGTTTATTCGATCACTTCATCGGTCTCGGGGCGGGGCAGTTACATACCCCCCTGTGTGGAGAGGATATTCGACGGAGAGCCAATGTCGCATCACGCAAGCCTCGTCTAAAAGGGACCGGAGTCACGCACGTTCGCCACGCCAACAAAGGCATCTGGGTTAGCGGGATCCCGGCAGGTCTGTATATATGTACTAGTGTTATGGCTAAGACCCCACAACCTAAGGAGATTGTCCATGGAGGGTAAACAAACATGGACTAGCCTGCCCTCACCAAACAGGCTGTCACCCTGAATCACACCACGATTTCTCAGACTGAACATACATGCAGATCTGAGCACACTTCCTCTGTCTCAAACTCTGGGACATGCGAGTGCTGTCTGGATTGGGGTTGTCAAAAGTATTAAAAAGTAGTAGTATTAGTAGTAAAATTCAGATCTTCTACTAGTCAATGCTAAAAACTAGTATCAAAACTGGATTTGAGCAGGTATTGATCCTAAAAAAGTCATATTTACACGACAGAAATGAATGATCTTGAGCTGTATCAGAACAAGTATAAGAGCACATAGACGAGTATACGCCACTGGACCACTGAGGGATTACACAGATATAAAACCACACGGTAATATAAAAGAAAGTACTACAATTTAATACTGAAAACGACATTCTACATTCTAAAGAGGTTTTTTTTAGTATTGGAATCAGTATTGAGTATAAAGTCTATTCTTGGTATCAAAATTGAGTTTGAAATGTTAGTATTTCAGTATCGTGGCAATCAATCAATCACCCCCACAAAGCTAAAATAAACAGGTGAGTCTTAAGATTACTACCTGTGATATGACTATCTTTTTTACTATTAAATGAATCTGGAAGCTGCGGCACGGTGGCTGAGTGGCTAACGCTCATGCCTCACAGCAAGAAGGCCGGATAAAGAGGACGAAGATGGATGGATGAACCTGGAAACAATACTAACTATGTGGGATCTGGAACACTATCTGAGCGTGTCTTGGGATTACTACCTGTGACATAACCATCTTTTTTACAACTAACTATCTGATCTGGCAACACTAGTGCTGTGCAATTAAAGCTACATGCTGTAAGTTGTCTGGTGGAGGAATCCATCACCTAGTCTCCATGGAGATGGTAGACAACAGTAATATTATTTGGTATGAAAAATGCTATATGGGCTCAATTTATATGCTAAGGGCTGCTTCATTTTTGCGTATTTTTGTATTTTCTTAACTGTGCCGAATGTTTTTACTGTATTTTTTTTTTGTTTGTTTGTTTTGTTATAAACTAAAATAAAACTAGAAGTCATCTCTTTGCCTGGAATGTTCCACAGTGTGGCATTAAACGTATCTACCTCCACAGATACAAGTAAATTCTGTCACCAGGCTAAGTTCAGTTCAGGTCTCTTTATTCTAGGGATATAACACCTGCACATGAGCAAATGCATGACACAAATTTTCCAGACTATGCAATAACAATTTTGTCATGGAGATAAGAGTAGTAATAAAGATGATAATTAAAATGATTAGGGCATGCACTCATCATGTTCTTAAAAACTTGGAGGCGAGCCACTCATCTAAACACCTGCTGTAACTTTTACAACACACTACATCACACTTTACTAATAAAGTATCTATAATGTTACTTTACAGATATTTGGGATTATAAATGTTGCTTTTTACATGTAAGCATCATGTGAAACCAAACTGGAAAACTAGTAAAGGTCCTATAGTACACAAAATGGATTCTTGTGAGCTTTAAGCCATGTTATAACGCTGTATCCTCATCAAAAACAGACTTGGAGTTGTGTTTTGTTTCATTCACACGTGTTGTTTGAGTAATCCTTTCTTATTAGTCTGTCTACATCTCCAAAGCTCAAAACAGCTACCTTTTTACCTTTAATTCAAAACAGATTGGCAATTCCCGGTCTGAAATTATGAAGAAACAACATAAGATCAATAAAGAGCGCAATATGGGCTCTTTAAGATGCAAAGAAGCTTTAAACCAAGGTTATCCTGATTGAAAAACAGATTTATTGGACTACAGATGGAATGAAAAACATATTCTACACCTCTTAATAGGATTTTGGTCAATATTTGAGAGATAGTAAAAAGGGAATGATGCACTTCCAATCCCGAATCCCAAATCTGATCATTAGAGACCAGTTTGAATCCAGGTCCCTAATGAGTTGGGACCATAAGGACATGTTTGTTTAAGGTCAAAGGTCAGAATTTGGCATCTTTTATAATCCAAACTGAATCAAATATTATCAAAGCATGAGAGTATAGAGATTTAACATTGAACAATTACATTATTTTTCATTCTAACAGAGGTCACAATCAGGTTTTCTTACAAAAAAAATACAAAAACATTAAATATTTTCTTTTATATTACCATGTGTACTAGTTTATGTGGTCTTATACTTGTACTGATACAGCTCAAGATCATTTTAAAGCTTCAGGAAAGGTTCATTTCTCTCCCAGTGTGACTTTTTTAGTATTTGCTCAAATGAGGATCTAGTTTTATAGTTTTAGTATCGATTATTATCTGATTTTCAATACTTCTAACAAACCTACTCGATGCAAAATAACAAATCTATGTTACTAATACAACTTAGTATGGACTTTTGATGTACTTGAGGGTTTTAAAAATTAATTAAAGTCTCACAAAGCTCATTATAGCTTTAAGCCTATCTGCATGTTTGTAATTGGAATAACACAGCTACAGTATTGCGTGATCCTGCTGTATTATTTGTTTGTTTGTGTGGATTGGTTAGTAAGCCTTTGTTTCCCTTGTGTTTTACCCCAGTCATGATCTAATCTCTGTTTAAATCCTGTTGTCCCCTCAAATATAATGTTATGTTACTCCAGATTTGGCACGAAAAGTGTTGTACGGCTGCGTATGAGGGACAAGCACAGGGGAATTCAAGTATGCTAAATAAACAAATTAAAATCGTCTTTGTCCCCAAACTTGTCAGACCGCTGTTGTCCCGGTCTACATACGAGCTAAAGAACCAAATAGGGGCAAACGGGGGACTATGGGGCATTCAGGGGCATCAAGTAACTCACTAGTAACTAAAACTTTGCAGCTAACATTACTAATAAAAACAACTATCATCCAGTGAGGTTGATTCAGTATTCCAATTTATTGAATATTAATAAAACACACTTTTTCTCACTGGCTTTTAACACAGCAGGAGAATTGTGTGCTCCTCTGACAGTCTTTTATTGATTTTATTTGCTAGTTTTCTATTTGATAATTTAGTATTAAGATTTTTTACTGACTTGCTTTTTATTTATTTTATGCTTTATATTATTCACGTGTTCATTTATATTGTGCCTACTCTGTGCAGCACTTTGGAGGCTTTGTGTTGGTAAAATGTGATATACAAATAAAGTTGGATTGGATTGGAATATTGACTTTTTTATTGAGAGTATAAAAGCTTCCTTGTCCTGGTTTAAAGATGGAGCTCGTTTTCTGCTTCTGGTAGGAAGACGGCGCCAAAATCAGTTTAAATCAGCTGGAAATGTCACAGCAAGATGACGTGACCACTCAAGTGAGAAGCTGAAAATGAGAGGTACGAAAACAAACTAAACTTTGGTCTGAAAAAATAATCTATTAAGATAAAAATGACTATAAAACGTACAGTATAACCTCACTAGATCAGCAACATCTCATTTACATTGAGCATTTTGATTCATTTCATTTTTCAAACATGCTTCAAACTGCAGGAGGTCTCCAAGTACATACTGTATCTCAATGATAGTTCCCGGGTTTACATTTTTTAAATTCTGTTTAATTTGGACTAGGCCAGTTATCCAGTTTCACTGGTGTGCATGTAAACGTAGCACAGTGGATTACAGAAGGCTACAGTGAGTACAGATGAGCTGGTGCCTTCAATGACCCGAAAATTCACACAACCAAAAAATCACCGATAAAACAGTGAACTTTTAACTTCACGACCTTTAACACTGTCCCATCACGGCTACAAGAGCAAAATGTTTTCTGTTGATCCAAAACAAATATATAAGACTTTTTTTATTGAACTATATTTTAATTGAGGATATTTGGATATTGATTATATAAAGGTGCATTAATTCATATGATGGATGATTCCCAACCTTGGCTACATGGAGATGTGATGTTTCACTTTACACGTATTTTTCGGACTACAAGTTGCACCAGAGTATAAGTCGTACCAGCCAAAAATGCAAAATGAAGAAGAAAAAAACATGTATAAGTCGCACTTTTTGGGACAAATTTATTTTATAAAATCAGAGACCAAGAACCAGCATTTCATCTTGAAAGGCAAGTTATAGAAGTTATAGTAATAAAAACAACCCAATAGAGAAGAATCCATGTATCATTCGTTCGTTTTTCAATACAGAACCAAAGATGAAAAAATAAAAAAAAAACAACTCTTTTGTTTATTATTTGTCTCTAAGACCAAAATGAAAATTTGTTTTTTCACTTTTGATTCATATATAGGATTCATATATTTGGTCTATGGTCTGTCAGTGTGAAAAATGTAATATATGAGTCACACCTGAGTATAAGTCGCAGGACCACCCAAACCCTGAAAAAAACTAATACTTATAGTCCAAAAAATACAGTAATTGGCGTTAAAATATCTGTCATTGACACCAGGTAAAGTTAGAGGTTAGATCTGCAGAGAGGCGAGGCTTTTCACACTACATTCACACTTTTTTCCAGGCGTTTATAGCAATAAAAAACTTCAAATTGAAATTGAAAGTCAAAAACCCACTATAACATTTTCATAGTGAATGTATTTTTAAACTGAAATCATAAATGGCATAATGCATTTATTCATTATTTCATTTGTTAATTACATTTTCTACTAATACATGACAATAAAATACTTACATTAAATTGCTTAAATACTGCACATGTATATGTTTTTTCCAGTTTCTCTCTAAACTAATGCTATAGGGTTAATATTGCCTTGAATCACGCTATGTGGCGCAGTAGTACGATTAAATGTGGAAAAGATTTTAGGACATTTCGCAGGGTAATTGAAACGATGTAATAGTGAATAACATGGAGTCATCTCATAATTCAATTTGTCAGGATTTATTTTAGTGGAGGAGACAGCCTTTTCACAAATCCCCCAAAAATGTAATGAGATCATTTCAAATACGGTTTCCAAAAGCCGTCCAATATAAAAAATATGCACCGGGCACACAAGAAGAAGGCTCCGTCAAGGCACTGATACTGACTCACAATCAAAATTCAACACTCAAACTTTTCCATTATGAGTAAAAGTGTTGAGGTTTTATTGTATTTGTGCTTTAACCTTACAACAACAAGGTCACAGGTCTGATTCCCAATCAAGTGGGGCATGTGTGTGTACATTTTTTAGCATTTTCATCCATTTTCATCCATTTTCAACATCCGCCTAAAATATGTCACCATGGAGATGACACTGGAATGTTTCACAGTATGGTTTTAAACATGCATGAGCCATTTTTATTTATTTATTTAACCTTTATTTAACCAGGTAAAAACCCATTGAGATCCACATCTCATTTACAAGGGTGACTTGGCCAAGTGGTCAAGAGCAGAAAACAACAATTAATTAAGATTAAAAAAAACAAACAAGAAAACAACAATTGATTAAGATAAACATCAATTATGAAGGTAAAGTGCAATGAATGTAGAAAATATTTTTAAAGTGCAGCAGCTGTAACAGAACTAAAAAGATAAAGTGCAATAAAACAGTCTAAAAAGATGAACTGCAGTATTTGAAAACCGTCTAAAAAGATATAGTGCAGTAGTTGTAGACAATAGATCATAAAATGCAATAAAATCTGTTACAAAAAGCACTTTTGCAGTGACTTCTGAATTCTGTATCTGTATTCTTACAGAGAGCAGGGTCACCTCTCCGCAGATCTGACCTGTAACTTGGTCTGGTATTCTCGCCTGCTTGTCTCCATGGAGATAGATATGTTTGTTGCTGTGCTATACTGTGGAAGGCAAAGCAAAGTAATCCCGATTTGCATGTGATGACGTCCTTCAGGAAAGTTACGTAAAGTTACGTAGTAGAGCTTTAAGGATGGAACAAATGCAAAAAAAAGTATTTTCCTACAGGGACCATAAAGTACATTTACCTATCATTAACCTAAAAGAGCCCTTATTACACTATTTTCTGATGTCATAATGTTGTTTCCTCATCACAAACACACGTGGAGTTGTGTTTTGTTTCATTCTACATGTTGTTTTTTTTTATTTATTATTTTTGTATTTTTTTTTTTTTTATTTACCCCTATGAACTAACATCAAGGACTAACATCAAGGACCATGTTGTCCACCCTCCTGTGGGCTCACCACCCGCAGAGGGGTTCATAGGGGGGTTCAGGTGCTATGAGTATTGGGCAGCAAGCTGCCCCCGCAACCCGGCTGGATTAAGCGGGAGAAGATGGATGGATGGATGGATTTTTGTAATTTTCTGCAACAAGAAAGCAAACAGAAAACACAATAAAACATACAACCAACACATATACAAAACACAAACAAAAGGATTGGGGGGTTTATATTTTCTTTTCCCTTATATCTCGTTCTTGTTATTCACATGTTTAGCACACAAACCCTGCATATTAAGGCTGAGTTCTTCTCTCAACAGAAAACACTCTGGTCCACCTTGTGATGTCATGTGGTAATACAGGAAGTGCTCCACTGTGTCCTAAACTCCATTCACATTCACTACAACCAATGGGATGATTTCAAGCCTGGACTTTCCCATCTTTACTAAACAAAAGGTAAAAAGTCACTGTTAAGTTGAAAAATATCGCTACATGACATCACACGGTGGAACAGAGCATTTTGAGCTTTGGAGATGTAGACAGACTGATAATAATAAAGAATTACTCAAACGTGTGAATGAAACAAAACACAAATCGGTTATAACAACATTATAACATGGTTAAAAGCTCACAAGAATCCATTTTGTGTAATATCACACCTTTATCACACGCAGATTAGTTGATTAAATTTGACAAACTAAAAAAAAAGAAGCTTTGAATGTTGTAAAATGAAGAGGAGGAAATCATATGTGGTGTGGTCCTGCAATTATCGCCTCTGTACTAATGAAGTCGCAGTAACAGTAAGTGTAAGTAAACCACTGCTAACTCTTTAACTTGCTTTAGCCCTCCACAAGCCGAGCATTGTGGGTAACGTGGCTGGACCAGACGCGCAGCTGCAACCCTATCTGAAACACAGGAGCGGGCGGCCATGTTTTTTTCACTTCACTTTGAGGGATTACTGCACTGTACACTGCGGGACAATGTTATTAGGCTAATTACTTACACTAATGCCTGAAGAAAGAATGGCCTGTTTCCTACCACTTTACAATGCACACTTATACAGTAGCTATAAAAGAAGGGAGTCACTGTAGTCTGGCTTTAAAACGCATTAAGCGATTTAAACACACATAATACCCCGTTTTCACAGACAAAAAAGCACGGACAAAAATGTGCTGATTCAGTTTTGTTCAGCTGTAAGTATTAGGTTTCCAATATGAGGTACGGGTTCACCTATAGCAGACAGACTAAGGAGGTATGCAAGGAGAGTCTTGAGGAAAAAAAAATTAAAAATCATGCCCTTATTATTGTCTTTATTTGATAGTTTTTAATCTTATTTCTTTTTTTTCATATCTCCCTTGTCTAAAAGTTTTAAATGTCGTGATTTAAGATAGGTTCACAGATATTTTCAGTATTTTTCAAGTGCGTTAGAGTTTTAAAAGCGTATGCAAAAGTAATATAGGGTAGACTATATTCTCTATAAGAAAACAAAAGGAGTAGATAAAAAAATAGAAACTCAGTGAGGGCGTTCGATATCGGGTTGAGCATTGGGCGATATTAAGAAAAATGAAAATCTCTATTTTTGGGGGATTATCTGGGTGTCACTATGGAAGTTATGGGTAAAATGTGTCTGCAAATGTCTTTCTTGAGGTTAAGTATTGTAAAAAAGCGTGAATGGACTGGAAAATTAACTAAAAAAAGTCCCAAAATCACTTCATACCCTTATTTGAAAGATTACGCTGCAAAGTTTGGTTTAATATGCAGGATTTATGTGTTAAACATGTGTGAATGAAACAAAACACAATTCCAGGTTTTATAGCATAATATGGGCCCTTTAAATGCACATTCGGGAACATTTCTGCTGTAGTATGGAAATGAGCAGAGGAATAATTGCATGTTACATTTAAGATAGCAGGATTTATTAAGCAGAGCCTCATCTATAAAAGCAGTGTGCTGTCTTGTGGTTTCACGGGAAAAAAATCAAGTAGCTGCTTTGCCCATTAAAAGCAGTCAGCTGGGGTGCTGTGGTCTGTCTTAACCATGAATATTGAGTTCAGCTGGAGTACTTATAAATCACATGTACTATAACTCTTCTGACAGACTGGGAGGAGATATTTTTAAATAAATGAATGCTAAGCGGGGCTAAAAGTCAGTATTATTTATAACAATAGGCCAAAAGTACAAAAACAAGCCAGACCGTGCAGTACATCACCATAAAGTGGAGTTTTATACTTTGACTACAGCTGATTTATGATAAGAATTCCTTTGCTATGGCTTCAGCGTGTCCGGGATAAGAGACATATCTGTGATTCGGAGTATGAGCAGATCAAAATGTTTCGTGTCACTGTAAGAAACTCACGCAACGCCAAAGCACAATATTATAAGTCCTTTTCTCACAGAAGACTAAAGACAGATGGTTTGTGAGAGCGAAAACTGTCAGGAAAATTAGATTCAACATATAAATAAGAGTAAAAATAAGCAGTGAAGTACCGAAAATATGTATTTAAGAGTAATTATTCTGGTACAGTTACTTTATCAGTTGGTGGTATTCTGATTATTGTACTTTCCTTAAATCAAATGAATTAATCACAGTATTTGATCATGTAATGTAGTTTTAAATAAGACTGAAACCAAAATTAAGGAGTTTTTAGGCATGTTTTCACAGTATTATAATAAAACATAACTCATATTAAGTATTCAGAACACAGTATTCACTACAAAGTACATTTTATTGTATATAACTATAGAGTTTTTGTACTGTATATTAAGACTTCAGTGGTTTCAAAGTTTTCAAAGATCAGCCCGGGTCTTTTTAAATGAGAGGTCTGCAGCCAGGCCTCTGTCAGGATAATTAAAGGTGCATTGTGTAACTTTTCTGGTGGAGGGTCCGTCAAATGCTTTTCTCCATGAAGACGTTATTGCTTTGTCTGGAATGTTTCACAATATGGCGTTAGACCAAGTTACAGGTCAGATCTGTGTTTTTCTAGTTATTTTTCAGCTATAAAACCACCTGGAATTGAATAAATGGCAGGCAGAGCTGTTTAATGTCATACTGTGGAACATTCCATGACATCTCCATAGTAACAAGCAGGTGACAAACCCCAAAACCAAAAAGTTACATACATTAGTGCACCTTTAAGCAAGCTGTTTGAAGTCGACTTTGGTACATGCATGAAATTAATCCCGAAAGCATTTTTATTTGTTTTCATTAAAAATAAACTAAATTAAATAAAACAGACGTCCTCCTTGGAACCATTTAACAGGACTTGGCATGTTGGCAAAGAAAGCCTGAAGCGACGCTGTTGACTTTTTCATCCACCAACAAAATTACTTGGTCACAGGAGTTGAGTACAAGAAAAACACTTGTAAAAAATGATAAAACAAATATTAAAGGTGAATAGAAGCAGTGATAATTTGTCAAGTAGTTGTGGTCAAGTTAACAGCTACATTTTACTTTTAGTTCAGTAGAGATTTCCAGGGCTAAAATCATCCAGCTGATTGTAGTGAAGGTGTATGGAGTTTAAAAACACAATGGAGCACTTTCTGTATTACCACATGACGTCATAAGGTGGAACAAAGTGTTTTCTGTTTGAGAGAAGCTTAAATATGCAGTGTTTGTGTGTTAAACATGTGTGAATGAAACAAAACACAGCTGCAGGTATGTTTTTGATGAGGAAACAACATAACATAAAGAAAATGGAGTAATATGGGCACTTTAACATTTTTCAACCATGTTAAAATACAAAGGGACCTGAACCTTTCTGGACAGTGCAGTGAAACAAACATGTCCCAAAAATAACCCGGTATCCTCCTTTGCCACAACAGCGGTGCGACTGTTTCTCATGTGAAAGAGTGAAAGAGAGAGAAAGAGAAGGAAGAGGGGAAAGCTGGAGAGAGGAGGAGAAGGAGGAGGGAGTGGCCGGGAATAGCGTGAGAAGACCTAATGCAGCATTTCAAGCCCAGATGGGTCACATCAGTAGCCCGCAATCAACAAATTTTCACTGCTGCCAAGTTTACACACTTTACATGTCAGGAGGGAGAGAGACAGACCTGTTGCATATTTTAATACCACTGGTTGTTTTTGCTGTTGCTTTGCACAAGATATTCATTGCAGATTGATTTTGTGATTGGAAAAGTCGAGTGAAATGAGTACAACCATATTTCATAAGCAGTTTTTGATTATTTTTGAGGGAATTTGACAATAATTGGTATATTTAACAAGAGAAGCAAGAAGAAGGCCCCAGGACTGAAAGTATAATGGTTTACCTTACATTTATTCCATTATGGGTGGTTTTATAGCTCAAATACCTATAATAACTAAAAAAGAGGCATTCTGAATGTGAGTGGGATCGCCTCTCCACAGATCTGACCTGTAACTTGGTCTGGTTTGGTCTCCATGAGGACAGAAATGTTGAATACTGTGTAACATTCAAGGCAAAGCAATAACATCTCCATGGAGGAAAGTATTTGAGGGACACTCCTTTTTCTGTTTAAACATACCTTTAAACTTTTCTGACGGAGCTTGTCTCCATGGAAATGTAGGTGCTTTGCCTGGAATATTCCACGGTATGGCATTAAGCGTAGCTATCTTGCATTTATTCAATCACAGATGCTTTTATTGCTCAGAAATACCTTGAGAAACTTGCATTCTTACTGCATTCTCTCCCCACAGCTCTGACCTGTAATTTACCCTTTCCGTGTCACCAGCTTATCTCCATGGAGACAGATAATACTACGCTGTGGGACATTCTAGGCAACACAATAGCGTGAATTGAGACAAGCTTGTGGTGGACCTCCATAAAAAATGCTAAATACAGAATCTTTTAATTCAAGATTTAGTTCACAGTGCACATTAATACTGAAATATAAGATGTTTAACTAAAACGAGAAGCTGAACTACAGGGTTAAAGTGGTTTATAAAATGGGATTGGATTTGATTATTTCATTGTTTTTAGTGGACATTATATTGTTTGCGATAATTGAGGCATTCAAATTCAAATTTTGATTCAATTTTGCAGCTCAACCCCAAAGCGATTTCATATTTTACCCGTATCAGACACAGCCCTTTGAATGAATGAAAGACTGTCATTTGGTCCCATTTAAAATTCCACTCCCTCAGCCTGCAGTAATGATGGGAAAATCTCTGGAGATATTTTTTAAAGCTCTGTTAAATGTTACTCAATGTGTCTGCTTTTTGAATGGACAGATCACAGGCACAAGAAAAATGAGGGCCCTCTCCGTAACAAAGAATGAATGGCACGACCACACAGCGTTTTGGGAGCTGATTTGCCCCTATGCTGCCCCTCTCTGCCCCTGTGCTGTTTCTGTGTGGGGCAAAAGCTGGGGTAAGATGTCACACTGATAAAACTGGGGCAGGATGCTTCACATTTGCCCGTTGTGGGCCATATCTCACGACTCATTTCCTCCGAGATCAAAATCAGGCTTCTTTAAACAATTCAACAAGAGCGGTCTAATTTCTCGATAGGTGGCATTTGAGGTAATCCAAAGTGTTTTTTTTCAAAGTAGTTTAAAGTTTTTTTTACACCTTTTAAATTAATTAATGTATTTATGTATGTATGCATATAACAGCTATACAGCTAGTTGTGATTTTTAGGTCTTTAAAGTGCACTGTGTAACTTTTGGTGGAGGGTCCGTCACCAGTTCCTCCATGGAGATGTTGCCTGGCATGTTTCACAGTATGGCATTACACTTATTTATCTCTACGGAGACAGCAAATGATGACATGGGCAATGGGCCAGTAAATGTCAGATCTGTGGAGAGGCAAGAAAACATGTTTTTAAGTCAATAAAAACCTGCATTATTGAGTAAATGTGAGATGAATTCATTTGATGCCATATCAGACCAAATCTCTTCAGGAAAGGTCCAGTTTTGTGCAATTTCCTTTTTTTTCTTCAATATTGACTTGTTCAAAAGAGCATATCATTCTGATTCTTTGCAGTAGTGTCTGTGTGTATCTGGTACATGTTTCTCTGATATTGCAATGTGGTATTTTACATGACTAGATCATTCAGAAACTATTCAGGAAAGATCAAATTCTGTCATATTTGCACTTTTTTTTTTCAATAATGACTTTGTGATGGAAATTTACATTGTGGAAAGATTTAACTCAGTCTGTCTTTGTATAAAAGAATGTGATTTCCTACCTGAGACCAGAACAGTCATTAACATGTGTAAAAGCTCATCAGACACAACTGTCTCCAAGTCAGGGAGTCATTGTTGTCTTAGCTGTCCTCAAGTGTAAGTTAAGTTGACCAGGTGAGCACTGGTCTGTGAACAAAAGTCACTCTGCTTTGATATGTATGTAACTTGTATTTCTGTATAAACGCTCAGAGCTCAGATGCTCTAGAGGAGATACTGAAGGGGACACAGAGCTAAGACTGGAGGTGATGCTCTGGGGTAGAGACTCAGAGAGGCTGTTGGGTTAGGGTTAGTTTATTGCTGCTGTAACAACAATAAACTTTTGTCTGTATTCCAAAAACTCATCAGGCTCTGCAAATGGATTAATTATTTTTTCTTCAAGATCTATATAATTTTTTTCCACAACAACTTGTTCAAAAGAGTATCTAGTTTTGACTTTGCAATGGTGTCAGCTTTGCCATCTGGTATGTATATTTTAACAGAACAGTATACAAAACTACAATGCCAATAAGATAAGAATCCAGGGGATCGACTTCCTTAAACACACAGGTTAAAACTCCAGCAAAAGTGAAGAACGGGTCTAAAAAATCATCAGTAATGAAATATCTTTTCTCTATACCAGTATGGTTTTCCAATTCATGCCTCACCGAAGAAATATGCCTATAACAATTCCATAGGAGACAATAACTATAGCTACAATCTATGGGAGAAGTGTCTTTAAACAGGATTCAAAGTCTTTTTTTTCCCACTGGACAATAAAACATGAAAAAGTAGGTGTGAGTCGGAAGAAGAGATCCTTTTTGGCCCTGGGATGCTGTGAGCTCTGTCCAGATGTGGCTCCAGCATGTTTTAGATTTCACTGTGTTACTTAAAGGGTCTTAGAGATGAGGACTGGGCCTGTATTAAACCCAGCTTTAGTATGTTCACACAGGCAGATGGCTAACATATGCTACATGATATGAGCCAATGTGATGGTAATGCATATACAGTTATCCACTTTTCACATAATTGTACAGACATGCTCTTCCTTTCATCTGTGCAAGCTGTTTTCTGCAATTAGACATGTTTAGGATCAAGTAACATGTGTGATTATTTGCTATGTCTGCCTGTATGTATGTATGTGCATTTGAGGAGAATTGTACTGGACGTAGCACTAATAATTAAACATAAAAGTGACTCTTCTGAGCTTCAGGCCATATTAAAATGTTGTCTCCTCATCAAAAACATGCCTGAAGTTGTATTTTGTTTCATTCATGCAGCTTGATTAACCCTTTATTATTAGTCTGTCTGCATCTCCAAAGCACAGAACGCTCTGTTACACCTTGTAATGTCATGTAGCGGTCATTTTTCAAGTTAACAGCTACTTTTTATCTTTCGTTCAGTAGAGATTGGCACTTCCAGGTCTGAAATCATACCAGATGGTTCTAGTGAAGGTGTATGGAGTTTAAAAACACAGTGGACCCCTTCCTGTATTAACATCAGGACATCACAAGGTGGAAAAACGCAGACTAAATATGCAGGGTTGGTGTGTTAAACATGTGTGAATGAAACAAAACACAAGTCCAGGTATGTTTTTGATGAGGAAACAACATTTTAACATACAGTAGGTCAGAAAACAATGTACTTTTGGCCCTTGCACTGATGTAAAACTACGTCTTACTCCCTAAATCCTCCCCTTTTACATCCTACAGTGTCAAACAGTTGCAGGCCTCATGTATAAACATGTACAAAATCATTACTGCGTTCTGGTCACCTGCCAAATCTCTATACAATAAGGCCGGTGGGTGTAGTCTCACTTGGCATAACTTTGTCTTAAACTGCTTGGTCGGATTCCAAAAGACATTAATCTGGTCGTAAAATAACTCAACTGTGTTAAACAATGGCCGATAACATCTATATGAAGCTAATTAGGATTAAATTAAGATCATGCTACTGCCTCATAAATTATACTTCAAATAAATAGTACAATAGAGTAAACTGTGGCTTAGCAAAAGGTATAAAGGTATAAACGCAATGCAAATAGACAAATCTAAATACACAAAATACGTAAAAAAAAAAAAAAAAAAGAAATAGATCAACCATTCACGCCAAGCAAACATAACAGTGTCTTACTATCGCCAGGCAACAAGGGCGTTTCCATATCTTAAAGGTGCATGGTGTAGTTTTGGTCGTACAGGGTCCGTCAGCAGCTTTTCTCCGCAGAAATGTTATTGCTTTGTCTGGAATGTTTCACAGTGTGGCATTACACCTTTCTGTCTTCATGGAGACCAAGACAGACCAAGTTACAGGTCAGATCTGTGGAGAGGCGACCCCGCTCACAGACAGAATGACAATTTTTCTGGAGATTTTAGAGCAATAAAACTACCTGTAATTGAATAAATGTAAAGTAGAGCTGTTTAATGTCACACTGTGGAACATTCCAGGCAGAGCAATGATGACATCTCCATAGAAACAAGCAGGTGACAGACCCCCGACCTAAAAGTTTCACAGTGCAAATTTAAAGGACTAGGTCACATTTTTGTTGGAGTGTCCACCACCTGCTTGCTCACTATGGAGATGTTGCTGCTTTGCTTGAATAATAATAACCCACACTGTGGAATTAAATGTATCCATCTCCGTGAAGACAAGCATGTGACGTCATAAAGCAGAGTTACAAGTCTGATCTGTGGAGAGGAGAGCCCTTTCACAGTAAGAATGCATGTTTTTTTCAAGTAAGATTGAAGATAAGTTTAATATTATATTGTGGAACATTCTAGACAAAGCAATAACATCTTCATGGAGACAAGTACGGCGGACCTTCCATCAGAAAACTAAAGCTCTGGGTAAGTACTTTTTTTTTTACTGTTACAATGAAATATAGACCAAAACATTACTTCAGTAAACACTTTTTTTATTTTCACCCATGTTTATTTTTATTCATTTATTTGTATTTAATTAAAGCCCCTGATCCAGGACCTGCAGGATCAGCATTTCCTCTGTCAGGTCTTAATCCCAGAGGTGTAGGGAGTGCAGATGTGTGGGAGGGAAGGAGGGAGGGAGAGAGGGAGAAAAGGAGAAAGAGAAAAAGGGAGAGGAGAGAGGGATATGGAGAGAGGGAAAGGAAGAAAATGAGAGAGAGAGAGAAAGGAAGAGAGGGAAAGAGAAAGAGAGGGAGAAAGAGTGAAAGAGAGAGAAGATAATTAAGAGAGAAAGGGAAAGAGAGGGAAAGAGAGAAAAAGAGAGAGAGAAAATGAGAAAAAGAGTAAGAGAGGGAGAGAGAGAGAAAGGAAGAGAGGGAAAGAGAGGGAGAAAGAGAGGCAAGGAAGAGAGAGAAAGAGATAAAACAAGGGAGAAAGAGTGAAAGAGAGTGAGAGCGAGAAAAAGAGAAGGGGGATAGAAAAAGAGAGAGGGATAGAGGAAGAAAGGGAGAGAAAAAGAGAGGGATAGAGGAGAACGGGATAGAAAAAGAGAAGGATGGGGAGAAAGGGATAGAAAAAGAGAGGGATTGGGGAGAAAGGGAGAGAAAAAGAGTGAGACAAAGGGAGAAAGGGATAGAAAAAGAGAGGGATAAAGGGAGAAAGGGATAGAAAAAGAGAGGAATAGAGGGAGAATGGGATAGAAAAAGAGAGGGATAGAGGAAGAAAGGTATAGAAAAAGAGAGGGACAGAGGGATAAAGGGATAGAAAAAGAGGGATTGGGGAGAAAGGGATAGCAAAAGAGAGGGATGGAGGGATAGAAAGAGAGAGGGATAGATGGAGAAAGGGATAGCAAAAGAGAGGGCTGGAGGGAGAACGGGAAAGAGCCGGGATTCCCTTAAGCGTTTTGAGTAAATCCTCCCGGAGCACGGACTGTCGGGCATCGCGTGCAGGGGGGCGGAGCCTACGGTCACAGGCCCCGCCCCCTCACTCATATACTCCTCAACATACACTCAGCGCGGGGCAGTAACAGAAGCCAGCGGGGGCAGTTAGCTCTGAGCGGTTGCCGTGGGAGCAGGGCTAATGGATTGCTAACCATTTATTCACCTGTCAAAGCGTTTAAATGTATGACTTAACCTTTCGTGACCAAACAGGACCTCTCGCATTGGTAACAGTGGTCTGGTTAACCTCAAGCACGGTGGAAATGCATCTCCTGTTCGACCATCGCACTGCTGTCACAATAAGGAAACACACTTAGAAAAATGTAAAAAGTAAAGAGTAGGATGTAGAGCAGAATTATACGGAACTGAATCAAAAAGTTAAATCTGGACTGTGTAACTTTTCTGGTTAATGCGCGTTGTTTTGCATAGAAACAGTTATCGTTCTTCATGACGACAAGCGGTTGCCAAGTGGTGGAAATTAGCTCCCGTGCTACAACCTGGCACATTGCATCTCTCCTGTTAAGGTTAATGTGTATTGTGCACTGTCCCTGTCTTATAAATAAAACTAAATAAATGAATAAATAAGTTGCAGGTCAGATCTGTGGAAAGGCAAGCCCCACTCACAGTGAGAATGCAGGTTTTTATGGTATGTTTTAACAGAAAAAAAAGAAAAGAAAACAACAACCTTTAAATTAAGATAGTTATGATTAATGCCTTATTGTGGAAGGCCAAGTAACGCGTTTCCATGGAGACAAGCAGAAAAGTTACACTGCGCTCCTTTAATGGACGAAAGCTGTAGATCTTTACATATAATTATCCTTTTCAAACAAACAAATAGTGTCTTAGAGTTTAGGCTTCTACAAAAAACGTATGAAATGTATGTGATTTTGTAGCAGCTTAGTAATAGTTCATAATACAGTTTTCTCTCAAATGTTATTGTTTCTAGAGAGGTTGAAATGTGTCAAAACAAACTGCACATCCGTCTATCCATTGGGTTTCAGAAAGATGATAAATTAGGCCCTAACGCAGAAGAGTGAATTACTGGTAACATATGATTCTAGAAATACAGGAAGAATCAGATAGATATTTATTATGGTTACAGTAGTTGGCTTTGTCACATGTTTTGCTTTTGACCAAACAAAGAACAATGAAATGCGATGTCAGCAAACTCAGCAAAACCACTGAGGGATGACGCAACAGCTGTCCGTCACGTAAATAAGGGAATGACCAATTTTCTGCTTAGTTACAATAAAAATATGTTTCAGGTCTATACATTTTAGAGAGTTTTATAAATCTATTTGTAATTGTGTCGCTTCTCAAAACAAGCTTCGTCCCTCTGGAAGGCGATATCTTCTCGGCTGGTGGTCCGTCACCTGCTTGTTTCTATAGATATGTTGTTGTTTTGCCTGGAATGTTCCACAGTATGACATTAAACAGACCTACTCTACGTTTATTAGGTGGTTTTACAGCTTAGAAATACCCAGAAAAACAGGTATTCTGACTGTGAGCGGGGTTGCCTCTCCACAGATCTAACATCTCCATGGAGAAAAGCACCCTTGATCGGAAAGTTACACAAAGTCAAAATATCATGAGCCACTTTTTCAATAGCTGCACTAGCCTAAATTACTGCCATAGCTACGTTTACTTCCATTGCGTTGTGTGTTTGTGTGGCTTTGGGCCTCTTCTCTCTGCACTGCACCTGTCTCGTGAGCGCTCTCGTCTGTGGCTAAAACAAGATGGATTTTGATGATTGCAGTTTGGTCACTGGTTTGGACGCGACCGTGGTTTTTGTATTTACAGAGCGCTCTTTTCGGGTGTGATGGGTCCCACATGGTGCACGCCGCTCTGTGGGTGGCCAGATTGAAAAGTGTTTCTGCGTCTCAGAGCAGGGCCCAGTCCACTGTACCAAAACATGTCATTGCTGATAAATGGTTCTCTCTTCACCTCTCAATGCAGTACGCTGAAAAAAAAACTTGAGAAAGAACCCAAAATACACACAAAGTACTGCTGTATCTGAGACCTCCAACAAGGCATTAGTTTTTTTCTTATTTGGCCTGACGGGGGGCCTTTTCCAGCTTGTTCTCATGGAAATGTTGCTCCTTTGGCTACACAACATAGCATAAAACACATCTATCTCCATGTAGCAAGTGCAGTTTTAACTTTTTATCTTCATGAAATCAAGCAGGTGACATTACCCCTCTAGAAAGTTACATAATGTACCTTTAAGTATTGCATTTGAAGTTACCGTACTGTCCAAAACTTCCTCAGCACCAAAATGAATAATGTATATTGTGTATCAGCCGTTTAATCTGTAACTTTGCCATCCTCGGGGAGACATTTTCACAGTTAAAAATTTGCATATTGTTTCTATAGGCTTGAACTGAAATTTCACCATTATGTCACATCCGCAATGTAATTTTCATATAAAGTAGTATGCCTGAGTACGCAAGTTCAAATAATCAACTACGTATCAATAAAATCAAGATCAAGGAGGAACTATCTGATGTATAACTGTGTATAGACAATATTAAACCAGACTTTTGTATAAAACAGTCTCTTATGTCACCATATATTACTGTACTATTGTGTGTTTGAAGATATTATAGTGTCCAAAACTCAAAATGGGGTAGAACGAGGCAAAAACTCAACACCAAAATGAATAATGTATATCGTATAGCATAGTGTCGTAGTGCTCGAGACCGAACTTGACCATTTTTTTATGGTCTTGGTCTCGTCTTGGACTCAGACTCGACTGCGTTTGGACTTGGTCTTGTCTCAGACTCAACCGCGTTTAGACTCTGACACTCGACTGACAAAATAGAGATAGATTTAAAAAACATTGAGATATATGTGCAAAAATAACTGTAAAATACAAATAAATGTTGAAAATGACTAAGATGGTCTCGATTTGGTCTCGATGGGCCGTGGTCTCGGTCTTGTCTCTGTCTCGGCCTTTAAAAGTCTTGGGCTTATCTCAGTCTTGACTCTCAAAAGTCTTGGTCTTGTCTCGGTTGGTCACGATTAGTGCGTTCTTGACTACAACTCTAGAATAGCCACGCAAAAACTATTACTACTACTTCTGCTACTGCCACAACTTCTCCTCGAGGTTCATTATCCCAGTTAGGAAAAGAGTGGACAGATTCTGCTTGTTGTAAAATGGAAAATCCTTTATAAATGGTTCAGAAAATTCAAAATGGAAATGTGATGAAAGCTTAAGACGGACCTGGGACAGACATACAAATCCAAAGGAGTAATTGGCAAACTCTTTATAATTTCCATTTGGCATCAAGGTGACCTACTCGATTACCGCACAGTGGACGCATCTTTCAACACAGAGACACACAAACCCAGTCTAAGTCGAGCTTACTGACAAGGAGGAGAAATAATGCAATCATCACCTAATTACAGCTATTTCAAACTGCAAAAGGGAGCTCCTAGCATAACATTGGCTACATTTCAAATACTTTTACTACTAGATTGAATTACTCACCCTTTACCTGTAATGCTCAAATTACCAAATGATCATTCCTCTTTTCTTGTAGTAATAATAAATCTCACCAAAGCAAAGTGTAGTGGTTCAGGGTTTTAATTTGAGGCGGTTCATGCAGTAAATGCTAGCCCTTAGGGAGAAATTATGGTCACAATATGAATTTATAACTGGGTAAAACAGGATCCGCCCATAGCATTAATCATTTTTGTTCCAATGGGTTTGAAGTTTGGGTTTTGTGTGTTGCTATTTTGGAAATAAATGGGATAGTGCTTTACAAAGTGCAATGGACAAAAATAAGACGCAGATATTTTTCTATTTTTCTTCCTTGTAAACCCTTCAGAAATGTGTGTAGACGTAAGCATTTATTTGTTATGCATGGGTTTCAGAGTAATAAATAATGTCACTGTTGTCATAGCAAATAATAGTGGATGAATGGTGGTTGAATGTCCTCAAAATGCCAACTATAAACAGGAAGTTGTAATGCATGAATAGCAAAAGGCACTGTACTCTTAAAGGCATATGATTTTGACAGTATAACCAAAACAGTGACTTTTTAGGCATGAATATATACATTACTGCTGCATTATGTAACATTTCTGATGGAAGATCCAACATGATGGCTGGAATGTTCCACAATATGGCATTATACTTATTCTATCTTGCATTTACTCAGTTACAGGTGTTTTAAAGTTCACAAAAACCTTGAAAAACATGCATTGCGACAGTGAGCGGGCTTGCCTCTCCACAGATTAGACCTTGGTCTAATGTTGTCTCCATGGAGATATATAAGTTACATACTATACTGAGGAACATTTCAGACGTAGCAATAACATCTCCAGGAAAAGTGAGCGCACCTTTAAGGAGCAGACTTCATGCAACTTTGTGGATGCGTGCATAAGTTAAGAAATTTAACTGTTTTAAATTTGCATATTGTCTCTTTACGCTTCAGTTTGCATATTGTCTCTTTACACTAGCATATTGTTGTTCACTATAACAGATTATAGGCTGTGGGTTCAATAACCTCTACTGTACCTACTTGAGAGCTGGTGTCATCAACATTCCTCGGCGTGTGACGGTACTAATCAACCTGAAGGTATATTACTCAAGTTAGATTTCAATCAAGAGCTGACTTAGTTGGAACTACAACAGGTGAGATGATTTGTGCTCTTAAACAACTCTCCCACACATAAAAATACAGTCAAATCTAGCTACTATTACCCTATAGTCTTGTTGAAATTCGTTTTGTTGAAATTCAAACACCTAAACAGGACCATGAACGCTCGTATTGATCACAGGCTCCTGAAATTGTGCTGTTTAAATCAATTTGGTTAAGTTTTCTGACAATCTTGTGTATTGCGTGCAGTGTATCACCATGGAAACTACACTGACACTGCAAAGAATCAATACTGAACTTGTGTTAGAGTGAACTATGCATAAATCTAAAATAAAATCCTCCTGGTAGACTTTATTTTACTGTTTTTCAATACATTTTTGGAGTATATACTTTGACTCGACTCACGCCCGCCTTATACCAAAACCTATAGCTCTATTGTGTCCATACAGTTGCTATAGGGCTGACGGCACTGCAGCCTGTGATCCTCTACACCTGAACAAACAAAGCTACAAAGACGCCCCTGTTTTCATGGACTGGTCTTTAATTAGTCTTTAATTACTCCACAGCTCCCAGTGCTCCAGCTGAAGACTGCAGCAAAACACACCACCCAATGGAGATTAACTGGAGAAATGAACGGAAAATGTCTCTTTCTTTCAATAGAGCGGCCTCGAATCGGTTAAAACCAGATGAAAATGGAGGGTTTTTGGGTGTGCAAAAAGTAAAAATGCATGAAATGGGTACTGTAATTAATAAAGTAAAGGTAAAGTTTGTTACATTAATATATTGTCCCAAATATGCCATAGTTACTCATCTGCTTATACACACATATATCAGGTTTAATTTGGGCTGAACAAAATGGTTAAAATCAAAATAATATAGAGAATGTGATTTATTTTTTATTTTTTTGTTGTGAATTTTATATTTTAAAATTCAGATTACCAACACAACGCACCTTTTAAACTCATCCAATAACATTTTAAAAGCGTAATATTTCTAGTGGAGGGTCCGTCATGTCTTCATAGAAATGTTATTGCTTTGTCTAGATTGATTAAACCTATATATCACGAGGTACGACAAGCAGGTTACAGCACTACGCTACATTACAGTTCAGATCTGTGGAGAGACGTCCCTATTCACAGAAGGTATTATTGTATTTTTGAGCAACAGTAACACCCATAACGAACAAACGCTAAATAGATGTGTTTAAAAACATACTATGGACATAACAATACAGGCAAATAAATAACCTCTCCATAGAGACTAGCAGGTAGCAGACCCTCCCGCAGAAAAGTTGCGCAGTGAACCTTTAAAATCATCTAGAAGCAATAAAAGTTTTTATGAGTTGCCATATGTCAGAACACTAAGCAGATTACCAGGTTAGCTGGTTTATACTTGCAACAGTTCAGTGTAATTTTACTCAATACCCTTTATACTTAATAATTATCCAATAAAAGCCTGCAGCAAAACAGCCAAAAACCTTGTTGCATGGGAAAATCAGCAGATCTTATTTGGGTCAAAGTTGTTTATTAAATTATTCTTCACACACCTCCGTCCCTCTTTTCCTCCGAGGAATACTGCACACGATTTACACAGTGCGTCCTCACAGTTATGCAATCCTAAAACATGTGGCTAGCTTTGAAAACAGTCCGTGGCACGCTAGCGGCGGAGGGGTCAGTTTACACCCTATACCTGCTCGGCCTTCCCAGAGGAGCACTTGTGGCTCTCATGGGGGAAAGAGTCAGACATTATTAGCTCAGAAACATGCCGACAGCTTTTCCCTGACAGAAGTCCAGACATTTAAATAGACACGGCGCTGCAGGCACGCGATGGGTACAACTCTATTCAAAATTCTGTTCGCTGGAAATAAAAACATAAAAAACACTGGAAGTAAGTAGATGCAATGGTTGAAGTCATGGATTTAATAAAATAAGAATTTTATTATTATTTATTAATCTACGGTTTCCAGAATGATAAATTATCAGTACTGCTGCCATGGAGAGTAACAGTTTAAACGTAATAAAAGTAAATACTATTTATTTTGTTGATGTCATTCAGATACACATTCCCTGGGGGTGTGAAGCTAACTGGAGGCACTGTTCTGTCTGAAGCTCTGTTGTTCAAATTAGAATCTAAGGTTTATTTTAACATAATCCGACCAGAAATTGCTGACTTGGTTTGCCAATTCAGCCAATAGAGATACATGTAAAGCAGGCATGGGCAATCATATTTCTACATGGGGCCACATGAGAAACAGAAAATAGCATGGAGAGCCAGGCCAAAATGCTCAATTCTGCATAATATTAATTGTATTTCTTTATAAAAAGCAGTAAATAGCATTGTTTTTACACCCTGGTAAGACTGGTAAGAGTTTATGTTATGATTAAGCAATGAAAAAGTGACGTTCCCTTATTTAAAAAAAAAAAAAAGTCATAAAAACACCTCTAAAATAAAAGCAATGCAGCTTTAGTCCATGCATGAGGTAAAATGGTAAAATATGTTTATTTTTTAATTCAAATTAGCTTAAAGGGGCCGGTCTGAGTCAACCAAAGGGCCGCATGTGGCCTGGGAGCTTTTACGATACTCAGGTCTGTTGTAAAGTTTCAGTATATCTGATGGGGGATTTTGATAGAAATTAACAGAAAATCCACAAATGGTTAGCCTTATCTTTTTATGTTAGAGACTGGCTCCACAAACTTGACTTATTCATCGATACAGATCAGAAACGTGACAACTATTGTTCCATGACAGATATCCAGACACAGCAGTGGCACGCAATGGGCTCCACTCATTCAAAACATTTTAAGTAAATGCACTGGTTGGTCTTGTATTTAGATGTCATTGTATGTCATTATTATTTAGGAGGTTGTGTTCAGGTTGTAGAGTTTAATCATGTCATAACTTCACATGGAGGGCAGGGGCCTTCATTTTCTTTTATAGGCAACATTTAGAGACTGCTGTTCCCATTCCACAACACAATATTTTGGTTTTCATTGTTGATCACAAAAGTGAACTTTATTTTTAGTTTGAGACTGGCTCCACAAATACATTAATCATATCTTACATTCTTTTCAGCTAGCAAGGCCTTTGTGATTAAATGATTGATGAATAATGGCTCTATTTGAAACTACTACAAAGTTGATTTGTGGCGACAGGGAAAAGCCGAACTGAAAGAGATCTGAACCATAAATTAGAACAAAACATCTGCATTTCCACAGGTAACTTTGATCATCCAAATCTAACCTGTCCTCCAGTCTTATAGTCAATGTAAAATCTCTTTATTCCAATAAAAAAGACTGGAAGTATATTGAAATGGATGCTCATTATTACTTTTTCATGTGCAGAATGAAGTAAATTCATTCTGCACATGAAAAAGTAATAATTTATTGAGGAGATGTTATTAACTGTCACTAAAATGTAAAATATTTCCTGAAATGTCAATAAAACACTAATATATTAAAGTAATTTGATTATTTTTTTTCCTTATTAACACTGCATACCAACCAGCGAGTTTATTTTCGATTCTAATGCGGTGAAAAGACTTTTAAAAAAATGACAGTAAATGACAAGGCAATGCTTTGAAATGGCTCAGGTCCAGTTTTCACACCTCGGAGGAGACTGCCGCCCTGTACTGAGGCGAGAGCTACAGTCTTCTCCTCGGGCCTGATATGAAACATGTGATAGTGTCTTTGAGCTGTGGCCGCTGTGTAATCTTCATGTAATCACTCCCACACTGAAGAGGCAGCCAGCCAAAGAGAGGTCTGACCCACCACTGCAGCCAAGATCTGCAAAATAGTGCACAAAACAGAAGGCCTGTTTTGTCTAGTCATTTTGAAGCATGTTAAGGGAAGTTAATGTCATCTTTGCTAAAACTGCCCTGCAACAACTTAAATCTAAAGTTAAGATGACTTTTTAGATGAAATTTTACCATGATTTGAGTACTTTTTTTTGTCGCTAAAATATGAAAATACATCTTGCTACGCTTAAAATAAACAAAATCTAATGTCGTTTGAATTAAGAAAATACACTTATTCCATTGGTCCATCATTTTGTCAAGTTGAATCTACTCAAATAATGTAAAATGTTCTTAATTTAAGTCATTTTTACATATTTAGATATTATTTATGAGACCGTAATGTAATTTCTCATATATATTTTTTATTATATTGAAAAATTATTTAGTATTTCTTTTACACATCAGACCCTATAGTCATTGTTTCTTATGCGATATTATGTTTTCCAATAAATTATTTAATGTAGATCCAAAACACATATTTAGCTGAAATTTGTCTACCTAAAATTGTCCGTTTAACATAAATATTTTAAAGGGAAAGATGACAAGGTGACAGTGGCTCAGTGGTTCGAGCAGGTGTTGTGTCCTTTGGCAAGATACTTCATTATGCTAAGTACTGGTCTAAAAGTGTGTGGTGGTCGTAGGTTTGAGATTGCATATAGTTTAGGATCGCCATTTTATTATTTTTTTATAGAGGAAGTTTGAAATTTTATCCACATGGGCGAATGATACTAAAAACGTGTGAAAAGTGCTACAGGGATCACTTTTTTCCTGTCTATTTGAGGTGTAATGCGAAAGTACAGCAGCAGGTGACTAGATAAGTGATTTTTTTCTTCTCTTTTTTTCTCTTTTTACTGCTGTCATAAATGAAATGGACTCTACATGTGTGAATCATAATTCTTTCTGTCTGATTTTAAGGAAGATTCTGAGACCAAAGGAAGTGACCTCTGCTTCCTCAACACTTCACAACTATAACTACTTTTAACTATAGACAGATGCTATACAGTGGCACACAGATTTTCATCATTACAATAGTTTTAATTTGGCTTTTTTATAAGTCTATCACGCATAATTATTTAGTTTTATTGGTCCTAGCTTTGAGTTTACCTCAGTTTAGTTTTCAGTTCGTCATTAGATCTTGTATAGGCCGGATACTACTTGTATGCCAAATATTTATTTTTATTCATATTAATACTATTTTAGGTAATTATGTCTTCAGAACTATTGCAATATAGTGTAGGTTTTAAACAGCTTTGACTACAGATTTCTTTTTGTAGTATTATTTAACATTTTAACTTGAAAATCTATAGGAAAAGTAGTAAAAGGTGTTAGAAATACCAGCTACCAGAAGCCTCTTTTTGTTTTTTTAATAATATTTCAAGAACTAGCGTATAAGTTTTCAACATTTTTGACTTGTTTGGACTATAGATCTGTTTAATATAGTGATATAAACTTGAAAATATAATAGGAAAAGTAGTAAAAGTTATCAGAAGCCTGTTTTAGCCCGTTCCAGGCCTGTGTGAGGAAGGGCATCTGATTTAATAACAGTGCCTGAAGAAGAACTGATCACTATAACCAATGGGTGGACGCTGATTTGTCATTTGGGGTTCAAGGAATTTTAATTTGAGCTGTTTACATCGTAATAAAATACAACGTAAATCACACCTAATTGAAATCATGTTGTTCTCAGATAGAAAAAATGTACAAATTACTCCAAGATTTTTGCGCCGAGATTTCCCCTTTTTAGCTCAATACAAACCATAAACCTCTTTTAAATTATTGCACTGCGTTCCTGACAATACCACTACAAAAGAAGCACGAAAATGGGACGCCACAATAGATTAATTAAAATACCAACTTGCCACAACTGTAGTCGATGCAACAACTGTGAGACGGAGGTTTAACAATGTCACGAATGACAAAAACACAGACATATGGGAAAGCCTAAAGGCCCCAGTAAAATGGATAGGCTGCTTCTGTGTGTAATCTAAACCAGCCTATTTGTTTTAATTATACTCAGCTGCAGAGATGTACAGTTGAAGTGTGAGCAGGGTGAACCAAACCATGATGTGACAGAAGGAAACCAATGAAAATTAAATCACTGACAGAGATGCAAAGGGGTTTAAAGGCCTCATATTACATTGTTTTCTGATCTACCGTTTGTTATAATGTTGTTTTACGCACAAACCCTGCATTTTTAGGTTATGTTCTTTTCAAAACTGAAAACAGGTCATGTGGTAATACAGGAAGTGCTCCACAGTGTTTTTAAAGAGACTCATTTGGATCATTTCAGTCCCAGAATTGCCAATCTCTACTGTACTAAAAGAAAAATGTAGCTGTTAACTTGAAAACTACAGCTTAGTGAAATCATAAGGTGGAACTGAGCATTTTGAGCTTTAGAAATAAGGACAGTCTAATAATAAAGATTACTCAAACATGTGTGAAAGAAATAAAACACTTCTCCAGGTATGTTATAGAGGAGGTGACCCTATTATAACATATCTTATAACTTACGAGAGTCAGTTTTGCATAATATGGGCACTTTAAATAAGGCATAAACAGAAATATTGAATTGACAACTAAAACAGCATCAAAAAGTATTGTTACTGCAAACAAATAATACAGAAGTACACAATTAAATCAATACAGAATTCCCTTTTTGGGTTTCAGCCTCCTGTTAGATGCAGCATTTTGAAGACCTATTCAAAAGATATAATATTTTCTTTTAAATTATTCATCATTATGACAATGCTCACAGATTTTCATCATTCTGAAAACTATGAGTAACCAGAAATAGAATAACCCTCTATGATTGTCGTCGTCATGAAAGAATATTACAAGAATGTTATGTAGAAATTGTGTTACTGTTATAAAATGTTAAAAAATAGATGCTAATATAAAACCTTTGTGGTAACTAACACTTCCTTGTTTGCATAATGTTTAATTCAGTTGAAGATAAGCTATTTTTACACACTTTAAACCTGTATTTTAAGCATTCATGAAGAACAATTATTATTAAATACCCCTTTTTAAACACAGACTGACTGGATTTGTATTAAAAGGACTCATTGTGCCAGTTCCAAGCATAGATAAATAGAGAGAAATGTGTAAGCGAAAACCATCTGAAGCTATTTCTGCTGGTTTGATTCGTTTAATATTTAATTTTGGTTCATCACGGGGTTTTTCGCTGCTCTTAAAACAGATCTTGTCTTGTGTCTTGCTGGCATTAGATCACATTCAAGCCTCCATCGGCTCCCTCACTTCTGTGTTTGCAAACAGTCACAACAGAAATGATTTAAGCAGCTCGACTCATGACTTATTTAGGCAGAATCCAGTTGAACTTGTTGTGAGCTCCCTGTGAGATTCCCGTTATGTAACGACAAAATTAAACACTGAATTTTAACTCTTAAACCAGGTTAAATGTAAGAACAACAATAGGAATTTACTTATGTGGCTACAAGTGAAATTTAAGAACTATACATATTTATCTTTTGGCTAAAATGAGATATATGATGGCGTTAAAAGTGCGTTGCGCAACTTTTATTTTTTCCATCACCTGCTTGTCTCCATGGAGATGTTATTGCTTAGCCTGGAATGTTCCATGGTATGACATTAAAAACAAACAACTGTCTCGCATTTATTCATTATGGGTGTTTCTTTTGCTCAGAAATGCAATTATTCTTATGTGACTAAAAGGAAAATTCAAGACAGTGCTCTATCCTAATCGTATCTTGGCTAAAATGTTACACACTGGGGATTTAAATAGAAGTAGTCAGCAGAAATAGAAGATACAGTCTTGGTTTATGGGGTTTCTGTCGTATTGTGGTGTTTTGTAATATCTGTAGGTTTCTTCAATGCCTCTTTAAGATGAAGCTCTACTCAGCTCTACTTTAAGCCACTTTATAAGGCTTTTACCACCTAATAAAAACATACCTGGAGTTTTGTTTGGTTCATTCACGCATGTTTGAGTAATCCTTTATTATTAGTCTGTCTACATCTCCAAAGCCCAAACGCTCTGGTCCACCTTAGCTACTTTTTACCTTTTGTTCAGCAGAGATCGGCAACTCCAGGTCTGAAATTATCCAAATGATTCAAGTGAAGGTGCATGAAGTTTAAAAGCACAGTGGAGCACAACTTGGAACAAACTATTTGAGCGAATACCTCAGGAAATATGCAAGATTTGTGTGTTAAACATGAGCGAATGAAACAAAACACAACTCCAGATATGTGTACGCCAGAACTGAAGAAGAAAATTGGGTGAGTTGCAAAATGTATTTGACCAAAATAAACTTTTGTCTCCTTTGCCACAACTCCAGACATGTTTGTGATGAGGAAACATTATAACATAGATCACAAAGCAGCGTAAAATGGGCCCTTTAATATTTTATAATCTATTTATTTGTGTATTTGTTGGTCTACAGCAGAATTTGTGCAGAACAGCGTCTGACCATTTCACACCCAAACCATGAAAGCTCGCATCCCTCAGTTCAAAACAAAGCCTCTGATTGTGGAGACGCATACAGGCTCCTTCACCCCTTCCCTTCTTCTTCCTCTCCTCCGCGCCTCCTCCTCTTTCCCAACACTGTCCCATTCGCGGATACAATGCGCTCCACTGTGCTCTTTGAAGGCCTCGCATTAAGTGTTCACACGCAATCGCTCATATCTTCACTTCTATCTTATCCTCTCTTCCTTTTATGCTTAGTGGTATTTCTAATAAGAGCTCGCTTCTTCTGCTCCTAATTTACTTTACTCTGCGCTGTTTCTTGTCACGGATATTTCCTTCTGAATCAAAACTTGAAATATACTCTCCTTTGCCAAAAAAAAAACTAAATTAATGGCTTGCATAGTTTTGATTACACACTATGGGTTCTGCAGACTGGGTTGATGGCCAGACAAAATGAAAGATAGAAGCCTCTGGGCAGACCACAATCGCATTACAGAGGCTAACCTGATGTTCTTCTAATTATTTCAAACACACCGGATCCATTACGCCACATTAGCTTAGACTATATGAATGAGACAGCGGACTTGTGTTGAACTTTCCTGTCTAAATAGGATTATTGCATTACATTTGGTGATTACAAACCCAAAATGAGATGAAAGCGGAGCTGATTGAGGCTAAATAAAGCCCACTAACGAGGAAATAGGTAAATGTGTATGAGTATTTTTGGATCATAACCATCAAAGCATTAATTTTTGTGTGTTTTGGGTGTTTTGTGTAACTTTTTTCTGGTGGAGGGTCCATCAAAAGCTTTTCTCCATGAAGATGTTATTTTTTTGTCTGAAATGTTTCACAGTATGGCATTAAAACCTTTCTACCTTCCAGAAAACCAAACCAGACCAAGTTACGGGTCAGATCTGCAGAGAGGCGACCCCGCTCATAGTCAGTATTTTTGAGCTATAAAACCACCTGTAATTGAATAAATGTAAAGTCGAGCTGTTTAATGTCACACTGTGGGACATTCCAGGCAGAGCTGTTACGTATCCATAGAAACAAGGAGGCGACGGACCCCCAACCAAAAAGTTACACAGTGCACCTTTAAAATACAGGTTTACGAATGCCTCACAGCTTTCTTCAATTAAAATGCAATAAAATACATAATAATGATCATAAAATGTACTAAAACAAGTCTTAAAATAACTCCATGAACTCCATGAATCTAAAAGTGGTTTTCTAGTGTTGCAGTTTTGTGTTTTGCAATTGTTAAAAAGTTAAATACATTTTGTGACAATAAAAAGATAGATTTTAAAGATGCGCTGTATAACTTTTCTGGAGGAGAGTCCATCACTTGCTTGTTTCTATGCCTATCCACATCTGACCTGTAACTTGGTCTGGTTTGTTCGTATAAATAGTCGTATAAAAGTACTGGTCACCTTCAAAAGACTAGTGTATTTTTAAACTATAATTTTCACACTTTTACTGCTGAAACTGAGCGAAACTACAGTCGCCCTGGAGTAAAGATCACATTTTTAAGACATTTCTAAAGTGGTCAAATCTTAATCTCTACAAATAAATCAGGCATTATAATACGACGATGTGCTGACAGCGCTACTAAAACAAGACATAAAACTAGTGATGGTTTTGAATTAACAATTTCCTTTTATACCCTCAAACTTTTGTATGTTTTCAGGTCTTTTTTTTTTCTTGGTCCAATTGCTTCCATGTGGTCAGCTGCTTCCTGTACATTTGTAAACCTGATACTTGACTCTCCCTAAAACTGTCCGTTCTTTCTGTTTTTTTTACTCCAGAATTTTTCTCGTTTTAATTTTTTGGCTGCTCTCGTGACTCGGTGCATGTCCTTGGTTGAGTTTCTAAAACTGAACAGAGAAGAAGAATAACAGGAAATCGTGTTGTGTAAAACTACTTGTGTTTTATAATGGATTAAGAATATGAGTATATGAAATGCTTAGTTTTTGGGGGCGAAAGTGTTTTGATATGAGACATTTTAAATGACTTTGTGCAGTATTTGATTTATTTGCATTAAAATGTTGTTATATTAAAGGATCAAAGGCAGTGCCGTCTCTTATTAGTCATTTTAAAACTCATGCATAAACAAAATGAATGTAATTTGCATAAAAAAACACCATATCCAAACTAACTGTTGCACAATGGAAGCCTTTTTTCCACCTCTGTCTTCTTCTGTTCTCTCTATCACCTGTTTCTATACTTTCTCTCTTCCTTCACCCCCTCTCTCTCATATTCTCTCTATTCTTTCCTTCTGTCTGACTCATTTAGCTCCACTCTCTTCTCTTGCTTTCTCCCTCTCTCTTTTTCTCTCTCTCATATATCTTATTCATCTCTTTTCTCCCACTCCATCTCATTAACTCTTTCTATCCCCTCTCTCTCAGCTCCTCTCTCTTTCCTTCTCTCTTCTCTTGCTTTCTTCCTCTCTCCCTCTCTCTTTCTCTCTTGTATATCTCTTAAATCTCTTCTCCCACTCTATTTCTCCTATTTCCATCTTGTTTCCTCTTTCTATCCTCTCTTTCTCAGCTCCTCTCTCTTTCCCTCTCCCTTCTCTTGCTTTCTCCCTCTCTCTTTATCATATATCGCTTCCATCTCTTTTCCCCTTCTCCCACTCTGTTTCTTCTATCTTCATCTCGTTTCCTCTTTCTATCCCCTCCTTCTCTGCTCTTTTCTCTCCTCTCACCCCCTCTCTCTTTCTTGCCCTCTCTCTCATTCCCTCTCTCTTTTCTTGCCTTCTCCCGCTCCCTCTCTCATGTTCTCTGTTTCCTCTATCTCCATCTCGTTTTCTCTTTCTATTCTCTCCCCCTCTCTCTCTTCTTGCCTTCTATTTCACCCTCTCTCCTCTCACCCCCTCTCTCTTTCTTGCCCTCTCTCTCCCTCCCTCCCTCCCTCCCTCCCTCCTCCACTCTCTCTCTTCTCCCACCACACTCTCTCTATGTCCCCCTCCCTCCCTCTCTCTCTCTTCTCCTCCCTCCCTCAGTTGTTCAAACAGATCATTTTCATAACCACTTTTCTGAGGTCAGGGCCTGGTCTGCAGTAGTCACGCAACCTCCTCTCCTCTGTCTGCGCCTCACACACCAGCTCCGCTCTACTGTACGCTCTTAAAGGGACAGCGCGCTCTTAAAGGGACAGCGCGCCATTATCTGACAGCCACAACATGTAACAGAGCACGCTCCGAAGAGGTCACCCGGGCTATTTTTATCTCAGCCTTCCCCGCTACGCATGCAACCTGTAGCTATACGAGACATACAATATTCACTGCGTATTAAACCTGCAAGATTCATCGCAATAGAGTCCGAGTTACAGTTTGAACAACAAAATACTGTGTTTTATAAAGGGCTCATTATTATACATGTCTCTGATCTATGTTATAATGTTGTTTCCTCATCACAAACAGACCTGGAGTTGTGTTTTGTTTCATTCTCACATGTTTAACACACAAACTCTGCATATTTAAGATGAGTTCTTCTCTCAAACAAAAAAAAAAACACTCGCTTGTGATGTCATGTGGTAATACAGGAAGTGCTCCACTGTGTTTTTAGACTCCACACACCTTCATTAGAATCGTTTGAATTATTTCAGCCCTGGAATTGCCCATCATTACTGAACAAAAGGTAAAAGGAGCTGTTGGAAGGTAGAACAGAGCATTTTGAGCTTTGCAGATCTAGACAAACTAATAATAATGAGTTACTCAAACACGTGTGAATGAAACAAAACACCACTCCAGGTATGTTTTTGATGAGGTAACAGCATTTTAACATGATTTAAAGCTCACAAGAATCAATTTTGTGCAATATAGGACCTTTAAATACGATAATTTCCTCCAAAACCAACAAAACATCCTGCCTTATTCTGCATAAAAACGACTAACCCTGTAGTTTAGATCTGTAAAAACAGGTCCTGAAATATGAATCTTGTATTAGTCTGTCAGTTCATATTTCAGGGTTTTTCTCTATTCTCCTGGAAACGTTTAAAATGTGAACTTTAAAGAAAATCCTATTATTAAAACATAAATTGCAAATGTAATCACGTTTGTCAGAATATTTGCAATGGACCAAATCAGCCCAAATATATATAAACATGTTACTGATTTAATTTAGTTCTTTTTAAATATTTGTTGTATTATTACATATAATTGGAAACAAAAGCTTAAAATATTATCTTTAAGTAAAACAACGACAAAATATTTAAAAATATGGCTTTGATCTTTAGCTATTTGCATGCAACCTGTGCCTACTTAAGACAGTCAAAGTATATAAACATGAAACTAATGCGCATAATCATTGTCCAATGTTTGAAATAATTAGAAATGTTGATTTAATGGCTTCTTATGGGAACTAAAACAATATCCTATAAATGTTTTCTCTCTAAAATAAGTCTCCCATGGAAAATGTGGCATGCACAACGTTTCTACAGAGTATTATGCTTTGGAAATATAATTCGAGTAAGACACGCACTTTAATTTAATGTTTTGTTAAATGCGAGGCTTGTAGCTGGAAAGATACTGAAAAGATTAAATTATTACTTTAAAGTGAAATAACAACAAATCTGACTGGCTAAACAAAAAATAGCTGCCTTATTATTATAATTATTTCATTATCCTGATTTTGGAGCATCATTATTGGTTCAGTCATCTTCATTAGACCTGTTTTCAATAACGTCTGAATTTTTTTTACCCCATTTACCACAAATTGGTTGGTGGTTTTATACCAGTGAGTAATAGCATTGTGTCCTTGGGCAAGGCACTTAAAGCCCTTTGAACATCTGAATGTGGGGTGTGGGACTGGTAGTCGTCAGGAAAGGCCAAAAGGAAAGACTGACGAATTTGATGGGCGTGATTGACAGGTGGATTGGGCAATCAGGGACAAGCATGGTTAAGTTCTATCAAAACAAATACGGCTTATGGGGAAAAAAGAAAAGGAAAAAGGATCACATTTACCACAAGTTTGAACAAGACACAAACAAAATCCACTTCCCAGTCTGTATCTTATATCCCACCATAATAACTAGGCCCCAGGAGGAGAGCAATCGTCCACAAATTGGTTGGCGGTTCTATCCTAGTGTATAATGTTATTGCGTCCTTGGGCAAAGGCACTTAAACCTCCCTGAAGAGCTGAAAATGCTTTGACAGTAACTGGTTGGAGTCAGGAAAGGCCAAAGCACAGATTGTCAGCCACGTCACTGTTGATAGAAAACCAACGCCTAAACCTGACCACATTCATTTTGTGTTTTTTTTCTTCAGTTTTCAGACTATCTCCAAACTTTTTTCTCAGTGTTCGCTCATGCGGGAAGTGTATCACCATGGTAACTGATGAACATTCTGCCATAGAGATACATGCAGGACACCCCAGCATGATCTCACTGCAAAGAAGCAAGTCTAACCCAGGGCAACTGTGACTAAAGTGAATGAATAATGCATTTTGAATGAATTTTAGTGGTATAGATGTATGTATTATATTATACAGTATTTTTGTTGTTTATATGTATGGTAATATATTGTTATCACATTAAATACATTATAGTTTTAGCAGAATTTATTGATAATCTTTTGTATGTCTTATTTTACAGGTGTAACTTGTTTTCCTTTATATTCAGTTGATGTCAGGGCATGTTTGGAGTCAGTTTGTTGCACATTTTCCACTTGTTTCCTAATGTTTCCAAACCATCAGTCTGTGCTGTCAACGCTACTTCACTTTGTTTTGCTTTTCCCAACACCTTTCCAAGCTTTCAGCACCTCAACTTTTCCGGGATGTCCCAAAGGAAGAAACTAGAGCAAAGGAGACGAGGAGACAAGAGAGTTACTACGGACAAATTAAATGTCCGACGTCCAATGGCAGTAATAAGGTGCAACTTTATGATCAGAAGAAGAAGAAGAAGAAGAAGAAGAAGAAGAAGAAGAAGAAGAAAAAGAAAGAGAGGAAGAAGAGATGAGAAAAGAGAAGAAGAGAGAAAATTCAAGAATATATAACTATAAATATCTTCTAACCCTAGCCCTTCTTTTACAGTAATTAACAAAGAAAACACAGAATGTGGTACTTCATTAAGTCTGTGTCTGTGGTTTTTTGTTTGTTTGGGTTTTTTGGGTGTTTTTCTTTTCTTTGGTTTTTTCTTACATATTTTGCACATCCCCTGGTTTTGAATTGCATTATTTTCAACCTGCTGTATGCATTATGAACTCTGTTTTAACATTTCTTTAATAAAAAAAAAGTTTTAGTGTCCATTATAAAAAGGGGGAAAAATATGTAGAATATGTCAAATATGTAGAATTTGTGATATTGACTATATACTTTATGATAAATATTTTTTTAAAAACTTGAAAAATTGCGTAAAAATGCAATCAATATCGCCTATAGTCCTATAGAGTTGTACAGCACATAGCCCGGTGCCTACCTACTTCTTAATGCCTAATTTAAAGTGAAGTTTTGGACACTTTTCACTGCACTAAACTGCGGACAGTAATTCCTTACAAGTCCGAATGAGATTTTCCAGCTCATCAAACGTGTGTGTGTTGTCATGACATCACCGGCACAGAGCGGCCGTGATCTGAGCCTGGAAATACAGTGGGAATTTGGCCGGAGCACACATCGCATGAGAAGGAGCGAGGATTCGGAGTAGCAGGCGGGAGCGGCCCTGCCAACAGAAAAGGCTGGGGCCCGAAGGCATTTGGCAGGTGCTTTGTGTCTGCGATCCGTCCAGAACCAAAACACACAACTGAGACCGTAGCTGCGCAGGCTGTAATGATCAGAATCAAGCTAATTTTAACGGCTGGACAAATATGGGAGAGATGTAAGAGCTGTCAACACAAGATTATTTTTATGTAGAGTGCATGCTTATGTCTCTATATGTGACAAACTGTGGCGGTGTAAATAACATGCGAAATAGTATTACAATTTTACATGTGTTTTTGTCCCCATTAACACATTTTTATACTTTTATTATGTTATATTGTATAGTATTCAGATGACAATATAAGTAAGTAAAAGCGTGTTCAGATTTGGGGGAATAATTTCATCTTTTTTTCACAATAACTAGCAAAACTATGCATCGCGTTAAAGGTACACTGTGTAGCTTTTCTGGTGGAAGGTCTGCTACATGCTGGTCTTCATATTTTTTTATTTTATTTTATCACTTTGCCTGAATGTTCCACAGCGTTCAAACTTTTCTATCTTCATGTATACAAGGATCCCACCAGGCCAAATTATGGGTCAGATCTGTGAAGAGGCAAGCCCACCCTTTTTCATGTATTTTTGAGCAATAAAAACACATGTAACTGAATAAATGTTTGATGTTTGACCCAGGCACAGGAATAACACGCAGCAGTGTAACCTCAAGTAGAAAAGCTGTGCAGTACACTTTAAAGGAAATTAGTTTGAAAGCCATTGTTATTTGTATTAAAAGGTGTATTGTGTAACTTTTCTGGTACCACTTGGTCTCTATTAACATGTCATATCCTGTACGTTTTGTCTATTGCCTATTGTTAGATGTTTTATGGTGTGAAACGTCAACAAGAGCCATGACGTCTGTGGAAACCTCTGGGACAATACTGTCTGTCTATCTTATTTTTACTAAAATGTTTCACAGCACGGCATTAAACATATCTGTCATTATGGAGATAAGCAGGTGGCATAACCAGGTCAAGTTTCAGGTCAGATCTGTGGAGAGGCAAGCCCACTCACGGTAATAATGCATGTTTTTCTTTTACCTTTCCTTTTACCTTTTATTCAGTATAGAGAAATCATCCAAATTATTTTAATGAAGGTGTACGACGTTTAAAAACACAGTGGAGCATGTCCTGTATTACTAACAGTGTTTTCCATTTGAGAGCTGAACTTGGCCTAAATATACAGGGTTTGTGTGTTAACCCATTTATGCCAGATGCTGCCCAGCGCGACGCTGAGTCTCCTGCCTGTTTGTCCTCATTTTCATGACGCAAATTTCATTTCATTTTTCATTTCATCAAACTTCATGGTGCAATTTGATAACAGCTGAGAGTCTTACCTTTTAAATGCAATTCATTCCATATTTTTATGGGCTTCAGAGGCTGAGATATTAAGGTTTTCTGAAACTAAATCAAAATACTTCAAAAACCCTCAGGCAATAATGACCTTTACCCTGAAATAGCATAAGTAAAATGGGTTAAACGTGAGAATGAAACAAAACACAACTGCAGGTAAGTTTTTGTCAAAGAAACAACAGTATAACATAGATCAGAGAATAGCTCAATATGAGATGTTTAATAAATGCAAGAAAAAGAGTGTTTACTATAAAAAAAAACATCCTAATAAATGATGCAAAGTGTTTAACCCCTCTGCTCCCTGCCCACCCCTCGCTCTCTCCATCCCCCTCTCTCTATATGTGTAAAAATCTCTCTCCATCCCTCCCTCCCTCCCTCCCTCGCTCTCTGTATATGTGTAAAAATCACTGGAGAGGTATTATCTTATTGCGTGCCTTGTTGACCCCGTTGCACTCCGTGGATGAAGCGGAGAAAACCATCCATTCACTTCAGTTCAAAGTACAGAGGGTTGCCGTGGAAATGTCAAGTTGAAATCTCACAGGCCCCGAGTCGAACAGCAAAAAGGAAGGATTAGGCAAAAGATTAACAAATAGACGAAGGAAGGAAAAACACTGGCACCTATGAAGAACACAATTCAACTGGAAAATGTGGATTAAGCTTCAGGGTTTAAGTCCAGGATGGGAAATATAACAGTAAAAGTGGTATTCACAAGAAAGCACATTTGAGTAATACCTGGATTGTGTCTGTATAGAAAAGAAAGTGATTTATAGAGACAGCTCCTCACAGCATTTTGGCTCCCTGACACAACTGGTACAACGAATATGAAAATGGCTATTGTATGTGATGTTTATATAATTTTGCAAGCTATTTTTACAACAACAAAAGCGTATTAAAGATATTTCCAGTTCTAAAGATACATGTAATTGAATGTAATTGGATATCAAACAACGCTTCAAGACAAAGTGGAAAAGAGCATTTGGAGATGTAGACAGATAATGAAGGATTACTCAAAAATGTGTGAAACAAAACATGACTCTAGGTATGTTTTTGATGAGGTAACAATATTATAACGCGGCTACAAGGTCACAAGAGTCTGTTTGTATGAAATAAAGGGGAAAAAATGAAACGTGTGTCCAATCTTATGACTGGTAGTGTGTATTTTGCTATGGAGCAGATGCAGTGGTGGAACATAAAGTAAAAGTAGTAAAGTACTGTACTTAAGTATACATTTTAGGTGTATGTACTTTACATAAGTAGGTTTTAAGGTAGATTTTAAAGTGGATACTTTTTTACTATGGGTATTTTTACTTCACTAGATTTGAGAACACATCTGTACTTTCTACTCCACTGCATATTTTTAGTTTAGTTTTTTTACTTTAGTTTATTTTCTTCAGTCATAACATCATCATTAATCATATTTCAATGATTTAAAACATAAATTCTGTATAACACAAATTATTCTACAAACTGAAGGGGTTAAGGCTGAAGTTTGCCTAATCCTATTAACATATAGAATAAGATGGCAGAATTGTTTACACAAAAAAACAAAAAACAAAACAAAACTTATCTTTTATGAGTGCAGGAAAAAATACGTACTTGGTTCTTTGCTATGCACACATACACACTACAGACACACAATCCAATGCATGTCGATATTCATACACACACACACACACACACACACACACACACATACACTCAGATCCATGTACACGTTATTCATCATACTTATTGGTATATAGCAGTATTTGAACAGGACTGAAAAGTAAAAGTATTTTTTATTACAGTTTGAATCTGCTGAAAAGGCTGAGGATTTATTGTTAACACATTTGTAATTTGAGCAAACAAAAATATACAAATAAAAACAGTTCAGAAAAGTAATAAATTCACTTGTTTCTGTCTCGATTTCAGCACAAATCTTTATCAAAATCATTACATTTGAAGCTTTACTAGATCTGAAAATCTGTGTGAAATACTTTTACTTTTCACTATTTTTTGCAACATTTTTCAACAGATGATTTCATACTTTTACTTAAGTAGATTTTTTCATGTGATACTTGAGTATTTTTTAGCTCCAGTATCTGTACTTTTACTTAAGTAACAACATTGATTACTTCTTCCACCTCTGAGCAGAACTGGAAAATATAACTGCTGAAGTTAACAATGACTTAGTTGGATTCGTATTTGGTTTAAGCCAACGTTTTGTCTTGTGGTTGTGGACAATCAATATCACTTATCACCTTAAAGCTCACCACATACACAGCTCGGATTGACTTATTTATTTCCAGTTGAAAGACAGTTACATGAACAGATGGTTGGATTTTTTACATTTTAACATCGCTACCAGCCCTCGCTCTCACTCCCTCTCCAGGCACCCTCTCTCCTCCCTCTGCGCAGCTCCCGAGTGCATGAGAACTAGTATTTATAAAGCTATCACCACATTATCATGCTTTAGACATGTGAGCGGGCGCGCCATCTTCGCCCTTAACTGGTTTAGGCCATATTGAGGTCATTTCGCCCGCATTTGCACAACATTGCGTGAGAAGAGAGAGGGCTGTCCGGTGGATCCAATTGCTCTGTGTCAGAAGCTAGCAGCTCCTCCAATGAATGTGTCCTTTGACTGGGCAAAGAGACAGACAGACAGCGGCCAGTGTAGAGAGTATCAGGAAATAGACCGATGCGACTTCAAAAGGGTTACAATGATGTTATTATGGTCCTGTGTCTTTCTGGGAACTGAGTATTTACTGGGGATCGGTCACTAAGCTTGGTTTATTTTTTAGAAAGATCATAGTTCCAAGTTATTTTTATTAGACTTGTTGTGGAGACATTGGCAGTCCTGTCTGCATACATTATAATAAGCAAAGTACAGTATATTTTAATCATTTTATTTTTTATTACTTAATATTATGTGCTCTTAATAAAGACTGAATTAGTTTAGATTTAGTTTAGATTAAAAGTTTGACTTAGACCAGCTTTAATGATCCACAAGGGAAATTATTTGGACACAGGAGCTCACACGTCACAATAAACATTATAACAAAGATAAAAATATATATATATGTTATTTATGTTTTGTTTTTTTTATACCAGATGCCCTTCCAGACTAATCATTTTAATTTATACAGCACAAAGTTTATCTCATAACACTTTACTCTTATGTGTGTTATAATGTTCCTCATCACAAACATACCTGGAGTTGTATTTTGTTTCATTCACATGTTTAACACACAAACCCGGTATATTTAGTTTTCTCTTAAACAGAAAACACTCCTTGTTCCACCTTGTGATGTCATGTGGTGATACAGGAAGTGCTCCACTGTGTTTTTAAACTCCATACACCACATACCGTTTTGAATCATAAAGTGTCTTAAATTAGATTCAGTACTATCTTTTATCGTCTGTATTTACGTTAGCAATACTGCAAAACGCATTTCAAAATATGTTATCGTGACAGGCCTAAATGAGACAATGAAAAATAATGAATGATTAAGCACCGTGACGACTGAAAAGACTGAAAAGACTGAAAAGGAGCAGTTGTATCTGAAGTCAAACGCTGGTGGGAGTGTCTTTCTTTGACATGTGACAGTGCATGGAAACGGGGATTAAGCTGTCAGTGCTGCTTCTGGATAAACACAGCAAAAGTCTATGGACGCGTTATGCATATTTAAGACATTTGCAATTTGATGATGAAAACTAACCACATTTACTATGGAGAATTCCCCTCTCCGCACGCGAGCGACGGAGAGGGGAGGGGTCGGCGACAGCTGTTTGAACTCAACACTGTCACTGCTGCTATAGGCCAACAGAGCCAGGAACCTGCACATTCACCAACTACTGCTGACTATATACATTTACTGCATATACGGCCTATAGACATGCGTGAAAGAGCAGGTTAAGTGTATGCAAATATGTTAGGGATTTACGTACTTAAACGTGCATTATGTAACTTTCCGGTGGAGGGTCCGTCAAATGCTTTTCTCTTTGAAGACGTTATTGCTTTGTCTGGCATGTTTCACAGAATGGTGGACACAAACCAGACCCACTTACAGGTCAGATCTGTGGGGAGACAACCCCGCTCACAGTCGGAAAGCCTGTTTTTCTAGGTATTTTTGAGCTATAAAACTGCCTGTAATTGAATAAATGTAAGGTAGAGCTGTTTAATGTCATACAGTGGAACTTTCCAGACAGAGAAATGACATCTCCATAGAAGGAAGATAAAACTGTGGCTGAAATCGCTATAAATGCTTTGAACTCCCGGTGTCCCCTTAGCAAAGTTCAAAGCTCAAAATGCTCTGTTCCACCTTGTGATGTCATGTAGTGGTCGTTTTCAAGTTAACAGATACATTTGACTTTTTGTATAGTTGTTGTTGTTGTTGTTGTTATTTCTATTATGATTTCTCTAATGTTATATGTTGTGTGTATGGAGTTTAAAAACACAGTGAAGCACTTCCTGTATTCCCACATGTTTTTCAGGCAGAGAAATGACATATCCATAGAAGAACTGAGCCTAAATATGCAGGTTTGTGTGTTAAACGCGTTAAACAAGTCCATGTATGTCTGTGATGGGAAAACAATTTAACTTTAGGTCATAAAACAGCGTAATATGAGCCCTTTACGTAGTTTTGTAGGGAAATGATCAAAACATTGATCTTTTTTCGCAGTGTGTTCACATCCTCTGCAGCTCAAATACCCCCCGGCTCAGATATGGCTCTGTTTACTGTAAAACACTTATAGCATCTTTTCTCGTAGTGAACACAATTCGCCTCTGGGGCTTCAGCGCTGAGCCAAGCACGAGTCACGCAATGTTACTCTCCCTCTCTCGCTCCATCTTGGTTTATTGTCATTTAACTGCTACATCCAATAATACGGCTGAAGTGGCAATTGAGCATATTAAACTGTGCATTCGATCAATTACCTGCATTAGAAGTGTTAAAGGGACACATTATCCCATTGCATCTGAGAAATAAGTTCTGAACAACTTATGTGTAACTTAAAATAAGTAATAACATTATTGATACCTGATAATACAAGAATACTTGATCTATCTGTCTGGTATGTAGTATGTGACGTGTGCATGTTATAGTCAAATCAATCAAATAAGATGTTAAAGGTGCACTATGCGACTTTTCGGGCACCTAATTGTCTCCATGGAGATGTGACTGCTTTGGAATATTCCACAGTATGTATAAAACATGTCTACATTTTACATTAAGTAAATTACATAACAATTATGTAACAATGCAAAAAAAAACAGCAGTTACACGGTTGATAAACCACAATCTTAACACTCTAATGATTTACCGCATCGGGTGCTTTCCACAACTGTTTAACAGCCACAGTCAAAACCCCCTTGTCAAAGCCTGATCTGGTCAGATCTAAGCTAAGCAGGACTGGGCCTGGATGGGAATCCACTGGGAATTCCACATGCCACAGTGGCCAGTCATTGTGTCCTTAGACAAGACACTTCACCCACATTTTCTAGTATGAAAGTGCTGTGTGTGGTGATGGTCATGATCAGAGGGGGATTTTATGGTAAAGCTAATAAATGCTAACAGTGCACTTCCTGTTTCTGGGGAGTAAAACATTCAGTAATTAGATTCAGACAATAGACACTGGCCTATTTTTGACCATAAGAGCTGCTTTCACAACAAGTTCAGGCTTTTAAAACATGTTCTTGAGCTAAAATAAAATGCTGACTGTCTATAGGTTTTTGTTTTGGGTTTGGTTTAACGCCTGTTTCGTCAGTCAGCCTCACGTTGTCCCGGCTCATGTGATCAGGGCCTGTCTCTAGCCCCTCCCCTCCTGTACACCCTCGCCGTACCCTCCGCTCTCCCTCCGCCCTAAAAATATTTTGTCAGACTCACTCATTCGATGATAATTCGACAGCGAGCATGAGTTCACGAGGAGTTCAGGCTGCGTTGAGTGCATCAAAAAACCCTGCCAGCCATTTGAACAAAAACTCAAATAACCCCTTTTATAACCAATCTCTTATATTATTGCGTTTCATTAGAATGCACTGTAGACTTCCTAATTTGAATTTTTTTCAAATAACATTCAAAATATTTCCATTTTCATAGAATATACAGGAATACTCAACAGCCCATGCACACTCTTCAGTTTTAAAGGTGCGCTATGTAATTGTTTCCATAGAGATGTCATGTCTTTGCCTGGAATATTCCATAGCATGGCATTAAGCTAATTTATCGTGGATTTATTCAAATACAGATCTGTAAACTGCACAAAAAAACATACATTCTTACTGTGAGTAGACTCGCCTCTGCACAGATCTCACCTGTAATTTGTCCAAGTGATGTCACCTGCTTGTCTGCATCTGTATAGATATGTCTAAAGCCGCATTGCGAAACATTCTGAACCCCACAAGAAAGGTTACATACAGTATATTACACCTTCAAGCCAGGATATGTTGATAAGGTTGCATTACGGAGGGAATCTGGCATAATCTTTGCCAATACGCAGCTAAATTTACATTGAAAATCCTGTCATTCTCAAAATCTTCAACAGTGATATACCCAAGCCTTACATTAGGGACAAAAACAAAAAAAATGTAGCTATAGATACTTATAGATGCCCCTAATATCAGCAACATTGTGATGCTAACTGCAGGCACTGCTCTGTCTGAGGCTTTATTAGACTTGACTCTGAGCTTTTTTTTTTAAACACAATCTGACTAGGGAATTGGCTTAGATGGAAAATCAAACACCTAAACAGAACCATAAACACTCGTATTGATCACAAATTCGGGAAAATTAGTTGTTTAAATCAATTTTGTATTATTTCTATTAGTATAGCAGTAACTAGTAGCTAATATGCCTCATTGTGTCGCCATGGTAACTCCTTCACCATACATAGAGATAGAAATGAACTATTCATCTGATTTTAATTCATCCAGTCCCTCCCAATGTAAGATTTTCTCAGGTAGTTACCCTAATATTACGTGACAAGATCTGACGGTCTATTTTTACTCACAAAAGGGAAGCCGTATACGTTTTTCCCATATCAAATGAGGATGAAAGAGGACCTCATCTGGCTCCTGCAGTTAGCCTATCGCATTGTATCAGGTCAGATGCCACCTTTGGTTAGTGATCTTTCCAACCACACGGAAACCTATCGATTTACATTAGAACAACAGAGACCATGGGGCAGTGCTGCAGTCAACCATGGCTCAATTAAGATGAATGGAGGTGACAGACTAAACAATGGATCCTGATGCATTGTGGGAATCGCTGAACTTAAAACATATTTAAAATGTATTTTCTGTGTTTTAAATAGTGTGCAATAAGGTTGAAATGTCAATTATATATCCATCCATCCATCCATCTTCTCCCGCTTAATCCAGCTGGGTCGCGGGGGCATCTTGCTGCCCAGTCCTCATAGCACCTGACCCCCCCATGAACCCCTCTGTGAGTGGTGAGCCCACAGGAGGGCAGAGTCAATTATATAGACAAAATAAAATGTGTTTTATATGCAACATTTTGAGGACTTTTTCCCACTCAAAAGATGAAATATATTTTGTTCTAAATCGTTAATCGCTATGGAAACGCTCGAAATTTCTCATCGTTTTGAAATCCATGGGTAAAAAAGACTGCAAATCGGAAGTTGGTACATTTTGAGGGGTTTTCCCCATTCGAAAGACAAAATATTTTGCTCTGAATTGTTAATCGCCATGGCAACGGTCCTAATTTGTCATCATTCTCAATAACATGGGTCTGATTATTCGTAATTCATAGCAACAATTGTATCTGTAGAAAATTCATGATCAAACTATTTAAAAATAGACAAAAACGACTTTAAAACATTTTTAAAAGTATGTTAATATTTTGTGTATTTTTTATGTGTTTGTGATAAAGCTTTGTAATATTGAAAACTCCATTACCTCGTCCACTATTTTGCACCTTCTAAAAACATTTGAACAGTTGTATTCTCAATTAAAACACTAAATAAACATGTTTGTCGGATTTGATCTATAACAGCAAAAGTGGTACAATATTATCTTATTTTAGGTACTGTTATCAACCCTGGAAAGAAAACTTGGCATCCTCGTAGCTAATCTTGTAATCTACCTTCCTCTCCTATGTTTAAGCCCTGGTTCAATTACCGCCTGGTGCTATTTCGATGTCACTTTAACGCTGTCAATCAAGAATCCAGTGCCAACTACTCATTCAAAAAGCATTATAACAATCATATCTAAACTTCACTGCAGATCTAATTGTTTTCGCTATAGCTTTTAGTGGTTCAAAGGGCCCATAGCTCTTCTCTGAAACGGAAAACACTCTGTTCCACCTTGTGACATCATATTGCAATGCAGGAAGTGCTCCACTTTGTTTATAAACTCCATAAACTTGAATCATTTGGTTTATTTCGTCCCTGGAATTGCCAATCTCTACTGAACAAAAAGCTGGCTGTAAACCTGTAAACTTGTAAACTTGTTTTTGATGAGGTTATAACATTATAACATGGCTAAAAGCTCCCAAGGGTCAAATTTGTCTAATATACAACCTTTAAACGGTTGCCTATTCATGTTACTGACAAACTACTTAGCATTTATAGGTTAATTTGCTTCTCCTAGCCTCGCGTGTATCGTACTACAGTAGCAATGTCAGGGAGTTCATTTATCAGGCTTTTGTGCATAGCCATGAGCAGATCGCATTACTAACACCACTGGCTGTTTGATGCTGGTGCCCCTGTTAAATTGGTTACGCTCTGTAGCTAATAGGCAAAGGGAGGCTTCAATCGGGCTGTTGTCTGAAATCAGATGGGCCCAGACACAGAGAGAAGAGATTTATCATGGGTTTTTATGTGTCTGAGAAGCAACTGGCAGCTTTTGTGTTGGGTTTAGTCATGTGGTATTGTTGCAGATGGATGAATATGTAGATTCAAGAAAGTTCGAGACAAAAATGGGGAAATTAACCTATATTTTTAATCAAACTAACTAAAGGGTAGTAGTGATGAAAAGCTAAGTCTGAACATGAGACTTTTATCATAAGGAAGACATAGTTGATTAAGAAAGATTCTGGCTTAGTAAGTGTATTTAAAGGTGCACTCTGTAACTTTCGGAGTGGAGGCTCTGTTGTTTTACCTGGACATTTTCACAGTATGATATTAAACTTATCTGTTTCCATGGAGACAAGCACCATGCCAATATACAGGTCCGATTTGTGGAGAGGTGGGCCCACTCACAGTAGAATGCATATTTTTCAAGGCTTTGTTTTATTTTAAAAAAAAAAAAAAAAAAAAAAAAAAAAAAAACACCTATAATTAAATAATTAGCCATAGTGTGGTACACTCCATGGACACAACCAGGTCCTGGACTTGTATCAGAAAAGTTACATAGTGCGCCTTTAATTAAGGAGTTTTGAGTTAAAAATGCAGTTTTTTTAATACATTAAGTAGTTTCTAACCTTATCATCTTTGTTAAATAGACTATTTACAGTACACTATGAAATTATATGAATGTATTTGTTCATGCTTTATTAAAATTAACAAGACTGTATTTTATTTTCATTTTTGATTTATGTGTGATGCGTTTAAATATAGCTGCACACTCAAAAGTTGCGGTACAATACAAACATTGTTAGTTGCAGAGAAGAAAAGAACAAGTGAAATATGAAAAGACACGTGGATGGGGTGAGCAAAGGACAATGGTAAAAATAAAAGTGTTACATTTGGCCCAAAGCGATTCCAGACTCAACACAGTCCGCTCAAAATAAAACAAAATAAAAATTGCAGTGTGATCTGATGACTGAAGTGGGCCAAGGTTTCCTAAAAGATTTGCATAAATACATATTGAAAGGCACCACAATCTATAAATAAAACGTCCTAATTTTATAACAATAAACATGTGAACTTAATAATAATATTTGAGTTAATAGAAACTACATTGTGATCTTTTGTCTTGTCTTTTCTGTTGCTTTAATATCTCAGTGTGTGTTAGACTCAACATGCTCCAAATGTTTCATTAATATAATAATTGTCCTGTGGGCTTTGTACTGCTTTGCCTCTTTCTCTCTTTCTCCTTCTGTCCATCTCCTTCTTTCTCTCGCTCTGTATAACCCCCATGTCCCTTTTCCAATCCCCGACTCCCCTCTCCCCTTTTATCACACACCCTTTTCCCTCTCTTTTCTCCTCCCCTCATTTTTCTCTCTCCCTTCCTCTCTCAGCCCCTCTGACCATCTCCTTCCCTTTCCACATCCCTACTCTCTCCCTCCTTTCCTCTCTGTCTCTCTGTCTCACCCATCTCTCTACTCCCTCTCATCCCATCCTCTCTCTTCGTCTCTCACTCACCTCTCCATCGATCAAACCTCTCTCCCCAACCTTTCTCCTTCTCTCTCTTTCCCGCTCTCTGTTCCCCTTCTCTCTTTCTCCTTTCCTAAATCTTTTTCCCTCCTCTCTCTCCCCTCATTCCACCCCTCTCCCCGACTCCCCTCCTTTCCTCTCTCTCTGTCTCACCCATCTCTCTGCTCCCTTTCTCATATTCTCTTCTCTCCATCAATCGAACCTCTCTCCCCAACCTTTCTCCTTCTCTCTCTTTCCCCTTTCCTACGTCTTTTTCCCCTCATCTCTCTCCTCATTCCACCCCTCTCCAAGACTCCTCTCCTTTTCTCTCTCTCTCTCTCTCTCTATCCTTCCCTTTGCTCCATCTCTTTCCCTCCTTCCTCTCTCCTTCGCTAAGCAGTAGAGCTGACAGTAATCGCACTGGACAACCTCCTACAATGGTGTTGGCCCAACAAAGCCGACTGCTCCCTCTGCCCGGCTCTGCTCTGTCCATTCACACTGACTGCCCCCCCCCCCTACATATACACACATACACGCCTCCTATCACCCCCACTAGCTGTTACACTTAGCACTAATGGGGGGCCCGTTGAGCACTGATTTCGCTAATTCACTTATGGCCCTTTGTGATCCCGTGGGGGCAAACGGGGCAACTCCAGTGAAGTGTGCGCTGCCAGACAAAGGAAGTGTCATGGCTTTGATTGGAGCTACTAATGAGTAAGATAAGGGGATCCTAAACGCGCAGGGAGCCGCATACATTCACACATAGCAGGGATTAGCATGGCTGGGCTGTCACACTGGTTAACAGCTATTGTGTGTCTGATTACAGCACACAGGGCAAACATACATGCGAGAGGGCGAGAGAGAGCGCGCTGTGTAATTTAGCATGGAAATACCAAGGCTAATGTGACACAAGAAACATGCAGACGCTTTAATTGAGGAAAAAAAGGGGGAATATATTTTGCTATATGATAATTTCTGTTAAAGAGCCCATATTACGCTATTTTTTGATTTGTTATAATGTTAATTCCTCATCAAAACATGCCTGGAGTTGTGTTTTGTATTGTTTCATTCATACATGTTTAACACACAAACCTTGCATATTCGGGCTGTCATGTGGTAATAAAGGAAGTGCTCCGCTGTGTTTTTAAACTCCACACACCTTCACTAGAATCATTTGGATCATTTCAGACCTGAAATTTCCATTCTCTGCTAAGCAAAAGGTAAATGTAGATGTTAATTTGGAAACTACAACATGACATCACAATGTGGAACAGAGCATTTCGAGTTTTGGAGATGTAGACAGATTAATAATGCCAGATTATTCAAACATGTGTGAATGAAGCAACACTACAAAAAACAAAATATAGTCAAGATAAAATTACTTGGCTTAAGAATGTTTCACCATGATTTGAGTAAATTTCACTTCACAAGTAAAATTATTTGCCAGTGCAATGAGATTTTTGTACTTAAAATATGAAAATACATCTTGCTACACTTAAAATAAGAACAATAAAACAACTTTTTGCACTTAAATAAGAAATAAAATCAAATGTTGCTTGAATTAAGAAAAAAACACTTATTCCACTGGCAGATCATTTTACTTGTCAAGATGAATCTACTCAAATAAAGTAAAATGTTCTTAATTTAAGTCATTTTAACTTACCTAGATATTGTTTTTTAGTGAACTCCAGGTATGTTTTTGATGAGGTAACAGCTTTATAACATGGCTAAAAGCTCACAAGAGTTGAATTTTGTATAATATTAGAACTTTAGATTTTGTCAGTGGTAGTAAACAAATGATTGGAATATAATACAAATGCATTACGGTATATAAGAAACCTATATGCAGCTATACAATGTCAGTGACAGAGGCAGGAGTAGCACGGGACAGCAGACGTTACATGCAAAGAAGGAGGAAGAAGAAAATCCTAGCAGTGCCATTTGGGCCGGTCACGCACTGGTCAGGCAAGAGGTGAATCTCTTTTACACAGAGGTCAGAAAGACACAGGCTCATAAACAGACAGGGGCAGGAGCAGAGGAGGGGGGCAGAAATGATATGGGCACAAAGGCGACGAAGAAGCATGGACTGAAATGAAATAGGTTTTAGACTGTGGATAATAATGTACAATGTTCGTAGAAGGAACAAAGTTAGAATGTTCCATTTGAACATATAAATGACATCTTGAGGATTTTTAGTGTACAAAAGACATATTTTTAATAGTTATAAAAGGTAATATATAAATAAAATGTTTGAAAAATCTCTTAAAGCTGGTGACACAGCAACATTGTTAGCTCTACACCAGAAAAGAACCCTCTCTTGCAGAAATATTGGCTCAATTAACCATTCAACTGAACAGTCATATTCAGCGCATTAAAACAACAGTCATTTCTACAGAATTATTTATATAATGTCATTATATCTCATGTTAATCAGGATTTTCTCCAACAGGAATGCAGAAAATCTATTGAAAACAGCAAGTTGGCGACATCTAAACTGTAGATTGGTTAGATTAGTCTGAAGACTTTTTGCGAAGATTTTAAGGCATTTTCTTGCCTTAATTGTATATTATAGACAAACATAACACAAACTTAGCAACTTTTCAAATAAAGATGCACCAATATGGTACCGATATTGCCACAGATACTGAACATTTAAATGGATCAGATATCGGTTCCAAGAGAGTTGATGGGTTCAGTCAGTATCCCAAGTCAATATCTTGATCTATAAACTAGTGTAAGGCAAGGCAAGTTTATTTGTACAGCACAATTCGTACACAAAGTAATTCAAAGTGCTTTACAGAATAAGACATGCATTAAAATCACAATACAAACAAATTGAAAGATAAATAATCATCATAAAATTTAAAAACAGAGAGAGACAGCGAGTGTAATAAGACGATTTACTGACGACTGTTGTTATATGATGAATAAGTTACAAAACACATTTGGATAAACCCGTACAGCATTTGTGTTTAAAATAAATCATATTTTCAGTCTCAGCTTTGGTATTAGTTGATATAAATTATTGACAGATACTTAAATCCATAGTATTGACATCAGTATCATAACAAAAAAGCTGGATCGGTGCATCCCTATTTTCAACTATCCCGAAAATAAAATGAAAATTACAAGCCACCAGAACACCCATGTAGTTTTATTTACAGACCTGTTTTGACATATGACATTCAGACAGGTGATAGGTCAACGGCCTCGAAGCCTCAAGTCTCAGAGCTCAGGGCTTGTCACATTGATACTAATCACCAGGAGCCTAACTAATGTCCGTTAATTGTTTTTCTCTAACCTCCGCTTGTACCACAACACAAATTGAAAGCAAAAAGGTGAAGGGTTGCGACCTTTGGCATGTTGGAGTGTTCACTTCAAAAGCAGGTTAATGAGCTAGGCGGCTAATGCTAAGCTAAAGTGGAGAGTATTATGATACAAGCGATGCAGGTCAAGCGAGGAACCCCAATTATCTCCTGTGTCATGAATGCTTAGGGAGATAGGAGCTTTTCAAGGTGTTTTCAAAAGTGACAATGAAAAAACAAAGGTCTGTATGGGAGGCTGTTGAACATATAAATTTATAAACAGGCCATCTCTGCCCTCTATTCAAATACACAATGAGCATAAATATTTGATCAGTGGAGGATTTGTGAAGTTGCTTAGGGAGGTGTCTGTCCTTGCATGTCGATGGCGAAGACGAGAAGGCGGAGAAGAAGAAAAAAAACAAAAATAATTGCAATAAAAGCATGGAATAAAAAGGCTCACCTGATACATTTCATTTTTAAAGGTCCTATATTACACAAAATTGACTCTTATGAGCGTTAAACCATGTGAATATGTTGTTATCTCATCAAAAACATACCCAGAGTTATGTTTTGTTTCATTCACACATTTAGGTAATGAAGTTAGGAGCTACTTTTTGGCTTTTGTTCAGCAGAGATGGGAAATTCCAGAGCTGAAGTGGTCCAAATGTTTCTGGTGAAGGTGTGTGGAGCACTTCCTGTATTACCACATGACATCACAAGGTGGAACTGAGGGTTTTCTGCCTGAGAGAAGAACTCAGCATAAATAAGCAAAACCGTTTGGCTGTGAGACGAGAATGTTAGACACTCTGCCACCGTGCCTCTGCTTAAAACAGACTCAAAACAGTATAAATTTACATTAACCTTTTAACCAAAGCTATGGAGCTCTTGGTGAACTATTCGCAATGACAAAAAGGAAAGAAAAAGGAATAACAATTTGGCAAATACATTATTAAAACATAGGCCTATTACTATAAGATTAAAAGTAAAGATGCATCGATTCTGGTATCAAATATCGGCACAGATTCTGAACAATTTGCTGGATCGGGTGTAGGTTCCATGATATTGGTTAAGATGATATCCTGGTTTGACTTTTAATTGGGTGTAATAAGAATTTACAGGCTGATTTGGGCTTAGAATGTCATAATGTGTGAACTTTTATTCTTACAAATCATTTCAGTAGTTGTTTATAACATACATTTTTAGTTTTGATAAGAACAACCAAAATTTGACCTTTTTTCTGCTAATCCTTGTCAGCTTATTGTGTAACATGTGCTGAGTCTGGCTTCTGTGCTGCGGCCTTTGCGTTACACTGTGGAGGAAGGAGGAAAAAAGAAGTCTGGAGGGTCACACAAAGTTTAGTAAACACAAGGTCCATCTATGACAAGAGGGCTATAGATTTTACCCAAGAAAGAGCCATTTGAACAGGCTGAATGAAATTAGACATGCGAAATGATAAGACAAAATTTATTACTCAGCGGTTTGAAACTGACTAATTGAATAACAGTTATTTTGTTCCATTTGTAGAGTTTTGTTGCTTATAGCGGAAAAGGACTTGACTTTTAAAGGTGCACCGTGTATAGCTCAAAAATACCTAGAAAAACAAGCATTCTGACGGTCGCCTCTCCACAGATCTGACCTGTAACTTGGTCTGGTTTGGTCTCCATGAAGATAAAAAGGTTTAATACCATACCAGACAAAGGAATAACATCTTTAGGGAGAAAAGCACCACCCGAAAAGTTAACACAATGCACCTTTAGACCAAAGCCACAATATCGATTCTTCACTTTAGACATACAAGGAAACATCTTTGACATTTTATCAAAAGAGGTGGACAATATATAGAATTATCAATAATGTGAATGCTGATTTGAACATATGCAAAATGTGAATAGCAAGTCTATTGTTCATAATCTCAAAATGCAGCAAAAAAGTTTATTTAAAAAACTTCCAAATAGCTGTACAGTGATATTTCTACATTTTTTGTGTAATTTGTTTTTGTTCTCATTATGTCTGCTCCTCAAATCTCTGCCAATTTATTTAAAGTGGTAATTTGGAATATTTTTGGATTGTCAAAATATCTTCTGATTATTGACAAGGGTTTATTTTATTTTATGTATTAATTTTGGGCAAGTACGCAATTTATTTATTTATTTATTTTACAATGAAACAAGGCATTCTCCATATAACATTAGTGAAATCAGAACAGAAATAATAAAACAATTTGCCCAAAAAGGAGTGGGAAGAAGAGGGTTGTCAAGTATCAAAGACAAAATTATTTGATACTAAAATTAGCATCTGAGCAAGTATCAATACCAAAAAAGTGACATTTCCTGAATGATCTCGAGCTGCATCAGAACAAATATAAGAGCACATGGATGAGCAAACGCCCATGGACCATTAAGGAATCTACCTGGATGACTGAAGGATTATAGATATAAGACAACATGATGATATAAAAGAAAGTACTACGATTTAATGTTAAAAAATCACCTTCTGTTGTCTAAATCAAGTTTGTAATTGTAGTTCTGTGATAACACTATTATCAAGATATAAAAAAACAATAAAATATAGTCTATAGATGCATTTTTGTCAATTAATATCTTGTCTAGAATGTTCCACAGTAAAGCTACGCAGCACTACAGCACCACGCTACATTACAGATCAGATCTGTGGAGAGTTGTCTCTATTCAAGGAAGAAATTATTGTATTTTTGAGCAATAGAAACACCCGTGATGACTAAATGCTATGATATGTTTAATCTCATACCGTGGAAATAACATCTCCATGGAGACAAGCAAGACTGACAGCAGACAGAAATATGATGCTAAACCAATACAAGAACCACATACATTTGAGAACACGTATAGGTCTCCAAATTACAGGGTGAGCAGGTTTTTGTGATGAATTGTGATTGAACTTTTGCATGTGTTCGCTGCAAGATTCACAAAGTTTGACAAAATAGCCTAGTCACCCACTTCTCTTTTAACTTCCAAAATAGCGTCCAGTCTACACGCTCACGTCACCAGGCGCGTAAGATAGCGTGCGTCTGCGGTCCCCCTCTTCCTCTTTTATCTCCACCAGACGGACAGCGACAGTACAACAGATCTGCTGCAAGGAAATCAGCACGACAATTTCAACTTTCAGTCAACAAAATCAAGCGTGCTGAATTCACTTTACTACACAGAGCTCCTTTTTACTCTCCTGTAACCTATAACCTAAAGGTTTTCCATATATTTAAAACATCTTTCCTCTAGCAAGAACAATGAATATTAGAAAAAATAGTTACAGACAAGTTAGGTAAAGGCTGTACGTTTTTAACTTTTAATCGCCTGTGTTTAAAGAAAGAGTGACAATGGTTTTCGATTGCAAATAATAGGCCTATAAACTGTGAAAAATTAATAACGTAACATAGTAAGGTTGAAAAATTGCCAACTTGCCTTTGTAATTGTGTTGATTGACAGCTATGACAAAAGGCAGGATTGATATAGCTAATATATTTATAATCTATTTTGGTATCACTGTTTACAGGTTTTATATTACAGATAATTGATTCTTGCAAGCTTTAAGACATGTTTTAATGGTGTTACCTTCTCAAAACAAACCTGGAGTTGTGTTTTGTTTCATTCACACATGTTTAAGTAACTCTATTATTAGTCTGTTTACATCTCCAAAGCTCAAAATGCCCTGTTCCACCTTGTGATGTCGTGTGGTGGTAGTTTTCAAGTTGACAGCCACCTTTTTACCTTAACTTCACTAGACATTTGCAGTTCCAGAGCTGAAATAATCGATTCTAATGAAAGTGTGTGGAGTTTAAAAACACTGCCCTGCAAAAAGCAAAATCTACTCAAGCTAAAATGACTTGGATTAAGAAAGTTTTACCAGGCTTTGAGTAAATTTTACTTGACAAGTAAAATTAGCTGCCAGTACAGTAAGATTTTTGTACTTCAAATATGAAAATACGTATTGCTACACTTAAAACAAGAAAAACAACTTTTTGCACTTAAAATCAGAAATAAAAACAAATGTTGCTTGAATTAAGAGAAATACACTCATGCCACTGGCATATAAATGCACTTGTCAAGATGAATCTGCTCAAATAAAGTAAAATGTTCTTAATTTAAGTCATTTTAACTTACCTAGATATCGTTTTTTTCCAGTGTGTGGAGCACTTCCTGTTTTATTCAATGACATCACAAAGTGGAACAGCCTAAATTTGCAGAACATAATGCAATTTGGTCCCTTTAAACAAGATGACTGGTTCATTTTTTTTCTTCTATAGTTTATGCAAAGTTACTGTTGATAAAACTAAAGGCAAAATGGCTCAGACAATATACCCCTGATTTGATCTAAACTGAAAGTGTTGCCACGGGAGACATGCTCTGACGATGATCCATTGTTCTCAAATAAACACAGAGAAAACGGATGTCTGAAAATCATGCGAGGCCGACCACAAGCTTTGACAAAGACATAACCGCAAAATGCAAAACTCCTCCCCCAAACGGAGCCCAGGAGAACCAATAAGCCCTATTTGTTACCATATCTAAATATCTGTTACCATATCTAAATATCTGTTACCATATCTAAATATCTGTTACCATATCTAAGTCTCTGTTACCATATCTAAATATCTGTTACCATATCTAAATATCTGTTACCATGTCTAAATATCTGTTACCATATCTAAACATCTGTTACCATATCTAAACATCTGTCACCATATCTAAATATCTGTTACCATATCTAAATATCTGTTACCATATCTAAACATGTAACAAATCCACGTATGAACTGGTGCACACGTTTTGTTACACGATTAGGCCTGTTTACTGCCTTCTGCCATGTGGAAATGCTAAGTTTTAATAACAGCTGAAGTTTAAAGGTGCACAGTGTATAATATAATGCTCTGTAAACCGTCTTTCGGGACATGTGTGCGTGAAAAGCGCTATATAAATAAACTTACCTAACCTTACCTATCTAACCTTTCTTTATTTTATATATATAGTATTTATATTTCAATTCTCTTTGTAAATTTTGTACATATACTTATTCACTTTATATTATTATTTTTATTATTATTTCTATTTTTATTATTATTGTTTATCTTGATTGCATCACACTTCTATTCCTTTTTTGCACTAAACTGTGGAGGTACTGTGACTGTTGAATTTCTCCACTGCGAGATTAATAAAGTCCTATTTTATCTTATCTTATCTTATCTTAGTACAGGTCCAGCACCTGGTAGTGTCTGGAGATACTAGAGATCGCTTTCCCTGGAATGGACCACAGTATGGCATTAAACTTTTCTTAGTGCTAACTGGTCTCTGGACATTTAATTGTATTTACTGGTAATTTTCAACTTTTCATTTAACGTGACTGTTAAAAGCTCTTCTATGGACGGGCGTTGCGAATTAGCCATGGCTATAAACACTGTGATACATGCATCAGATTATTTTGACACAATGATGATGAAAAAGTAAATAAATAAATAAAGTCTGATGTGATTAAGAGTGTTTTTTTGTTTTTTTTTGTTAGCAATAAAAACACTTGTATTTGAATAAATGAAAAATACCATAATACCAATTAGGTGGCGATCCTCCTCTATAAGAAAACTTAAACGATTTAACTTGCACGGCAAAAAAGCTTAGATATAAACACGTAAATCTATCAGGAAATGACTTAAAAGTAGTGAGATTATCTTCTTGCATAGACAGATCATTTTACCTGACAAGTTATCTTAAAATAAACTACCTCTAGACTAGAATCAAACAGTCCCAGAACTAGTAAGTCGATAATAAATCTGAAAACAAGATGAATAACCTGATATAAGTTTTAAAATCTTGGCCAGATCAGAGAAATTTGCAGTGTAATAAACATAGACACTTACTCAGGCCACATTTACTTTTTTTTTTTTGCTATAAGACCCTATAAATAGTTTGTGCATGCGTCAGTATAATTTATAGATATTTCTGACACGACCACAGCGCTTTTGTCATTTCCTGTGTTGCACTAAACTGAGCTCCCAAAATGCATCAGTGTAAAGCGGGAATTAACGGAAACAGAAAAACGATCAGGGGATTAAGGGTTTAAAAAAACGACGGGCAACTGTGTCACTGTGTCAGAGTCCTCATCAAACCAATGAAGCCCTGTCCAGATGTTAACTGTGACGGGAGGTTAGAACTGACTTTGCTTTGCCTGGAATGTCCCACAGTATGGCATTAAACACCATCAAGTTGCAGGTAAGGTCTGTGGAGAGGCGACCCGACTTAGATAAGAAGTATGTGAGTCTCTTTAAGATGGAAAACGTTGCTGTAATTGAACGAATGACAGATAAGTTCAGTGCCGTACTGTGGAATTTTTCAGGCAAAACAATAGCATCTCCATGGAGACAAGCAGGAGGCAGAATCAAAAAGAAAAGTTACACAGTGCTCCTTTACATAGAGTTATCATACTGCAATCTTCAACAAAGCATATTATTTTGTGTTATTTTTTCTATTATTAAATATGAATTTCAGCAATTTGAGGCAGAAAGATTTTCAATGTCGCACTACAAAGCAATAACATCTCCATGGAGACAAACAGGTGGCAGATCCGACAGAAAAGTTACACAGTGCACCTTTACATAGAATTATCATATTGCAATCTTCAACAAAGCATATTATTTTATGTGTTATTTATTCCATTATTAAACCAGGATTCAATCTAATATGAATTTCAGCTATTTCTGTGCACAGAGTAAGAAAAGGACTTTCTTTGTCATACTACAAAGCAATAGCATCTCCACGGAGACAAGCAGGTGGCAGAATCAAAAAGAAAAGTTACACAGTGCTCCTTTACATAGAGTTATCATACTGCAATCTTCAACAAAGCATATTATTTTGTGTTATTTTTTCTATTATTAAATATGAATTTCAGCAATTTGAGGCAGAAAGATTTTCAATGTCGCACTACAAAGCAATAACATCTCCATGGAGACAAACAGGTGGCAGATCCGACAGAAAAGTTACACAGTGCACCTTTACATAGAATTATCATATTGCAATCTTCAACAAAGCATATTATTTTATGTGTTATTTATTCCATTATTAAACCAGGATTCAATCTAATATGAATTTCAGCTATTTCTGTGCACAGAGTAAGAAAAGGACTTTCTTTGTCATACTACAAAGCAATAGCATCTCCACGGAGACAAGCAGGTGGCAGAATAAAAAAGAAAAGTTACACAGTGCGCCTTTACATTGAGTTACATACAAATGTTAGTATCACCATATCATATTGCAGTCCTCGGTGTTAAATATATGTTTGCTTTGTCCTGTTTTCTTAACTCAAACAGGATCAAATCTAATATGAATTTCAACGATATTTGTGCACAGAGTGAGAAAAGTAAGAACAATGGAGGCAGAATGACAAAGCAGCAGGATAGGTAATCCTCAGGGTAAATATTTAACAAGTTCAGCAATTACAGCGAGGGCACTGACCGAGCCTGGGAGAGGAGAGGAGGAGCCACCAGGCCAGAGCTGTCAACACATTTAGACATACAACAGATATGGAGCGAAAGGCACAAGCGATGAGGAAAGCCAAGACCAAAATAGGATGAAAATACTGTAAAACATGACCTGATATCTAGTAAACAAAACACTGAACAACCAGAACGATGATTTGAACTGTTTCAGCTTCAAATAGGAGTTGTCCAGTTTGGTCTGTTTCACACATTGACTCTACTGTATATTTCTAATGCGTTTTACTTGTACATATACATTTGAATAATTATGCTTTATCTGTTTCTCTTTGTTATTAAAATATATTGAAGTGCGTGAGCTACTGTATCCAAGTAATTTCCCTTGTGGATCAATAAAGTCTAAGTCTATGTATAAATATGTCTGTGTATTTGTCATTTGCAAGTAAAATCAAAAATTGAACTCCCATCCCTAAATAATAATCATGAAACAATGTGTAGAAATTAAAAAAAAAAAAAAAGTTGCAGGAGGCTGTAATAGCAAAACATGTAATTAAAAATTGGTTAAATATTAATGCAGATTTGGTCAGAAAAAGACCAAATCAATCAATATAACAAAATATAACAACACTTATATGGACACACAATATTGTCTATATAGAAGTATCCATAGCAACGTTATATGGTTTATAATTAGAGGGTTTCAAAAAGATAAGGAACAAATGGCTTACTGACAAATTTGTTATCACCAGATACTGTATGTAGTATAATGAAGTCTATGGAAATAAAACAGCTTATTTACTAAAGGTTATCAAAAGTATCAAAAAATATGATACTAATCAAGATACTCAGTTTAAGTATAGATATTCATAATGAAAAAAATCCACAAACATAAATAAATTTTAGATTTAGAACAGTTTTACAGTAATTAAGTAGTATATATATATATAAGTAATATATATATATATATATATATATATATATATATATATATATATATAAAACAAAGAGCAACAATATAAGGAGTAATAATAAATTCAAAATAAGCAGCAAAAGTAACAGACTGGTGTCAAAAAGGCATAATTATATAAATGTGTATGTGCAAGTAAAAATAAAAAATAGAACTATAGTTATATCTTAAAGAAAGCAGTATTATTTTGTGTAGAAAATTACATTCTATTGTCTTTTTTCTAGTGTTTTTTGTTTTCTTGTGTTTTTTTCATCATTGTGATATCAAAATCAGTACAGAATATTGCGACTTCCTTAGTATTGAGTTTGGAATTGTATTATCGTGACAACAAAACTATTTAACTCAACGGCTAAAATAACACCGTTAATGAATGGTAATTATATTTGCACTTGTTAACCTCTGTTTTATTCTTGGCTCTTATACAAAGAATTGTACGGCGCCGCATGCACTGGGCCCTCGGGCTGTATTTGCATATAGTGCCATAGGTACACACTCCACAGAGTCACGCAACAACTGACAAAATTTAAGGATGTTCTTTTAAACCACCTGCTGTCTCCTGACACGTAAAAATATATCGCATTATTATCAATCGCTTTTAAAGATGCACCTGGTGGAGATTCCATCAAAAGCTTCTTATATTATTGCTTTGTCAGAAATGTTTCACACAAACCAGATCAAGTTACTGGTCAGATCTGAGGAGAGGAAACCCCGCTCACAGTCACATTCAAAGCAGAGCAATGACATATCCATAGAAACAAGAAGGTGACGGACCCCCCAACCAAAAAGTTACATAATCCACCTTTAAGATTAACAATATATGCAAAGTTTAACACCGAACCAGTCTACTGTAGCTCTACTGTACAGGCTGGAGTCATGAGATCCTCCTGCTATTTGACTTCTTATAGTCCCCCTAGTGGTCAATGTAAAGAACAACAGGCTGATCACAAAGACATTTCTGTTAATGCATGAAAGAAAATAGATTAGATGTTATTTATGAACACACAGAAAGATTAAATTAGAATAAAAAATGTTAATAAGAACACAATTTGGTCCATAACTATCTGCTTATGGTAAACATTATGTCCAATCTGTATATAAGAATTCACAATATAATTTCAAACAATTTCTACTATACTGTCAAAATAGACTTATATGGAAAGCATATATTTATAATTATTACTATTTTGAGATATTTTCAAAGCCATTGTAGATTAGAAAAGTGTGTTTGCTTTACATTTGAATAGTGGAACAAGCCAAACCGTAGCATATAAGGTTAATTCATGGTATTTTTCATAACATTTTTGTAATAGAATTTGGTAAAACGTGAAATCACAATTATAAAATCAATTGCACAGCCTTATCCAAAACACAGAAACAACCAGAATGAAAAATTGTTGCTTATTTTAAATATGTCTTTGAAAAAATAGTTAAATTAAAATGATAAAACGCAGGAGTAGCACCACTGATCATACTATAGACTATATACAGTGTAGGTTAGACAGAACAGAAATGCATTTGCCATTTGTAAGTTGAAAAAATCGAACATGTATTACTAAAATAATAACTATGAAACAACACATAAAAATAAAAAGCTGCAGCAGGTTGTAATAGTAAAACATGCCATTAAAAAGTTGTCAAATTATGAAACTAAATTTGGTCAGAAAAAGACAAAAAAACACAAAACTTGTTGCTTTTCTTAAAATACTTAAATTAAATGATAAAACACAGGAGTAGGGAGCCGTGGAGCATGGATCACAGATGTATACTGACCAAAATCCTTCATGCTTTGCTCCTAATTAATCTCATTACGCTCTGCATCAAAGGAGAGCTAAGATGGCCACTGACAAAATCCAACAGTAACACATGGCAAATACACTTTTACCTGGACTCTGTGAAACGGAAACTTATAACACCATATATAAGGCAGATTTTAGGATATTTACAGATCAAAAAGTGCTTCTAATTCGCATAATGTGTTGTTATACTTCTAAATAATAGACGATAGTAGGAGGAATTTGGTAAAAGTAAAACAGAAAGTATAAAAAGTACTAAAAAGTAAGCAATATGTTTGTAGACACCTGTACTTACTACAACTTGTGTAACCACTATTGCTGCTTCTGTAATTACTACTGCTACTACTACTACTACTACTACTACTACTACTACTACTACTACTACCACCAGTACTTCTATTTCTTTATTGTAGTCTCATAGAGAGAAAGAGAAAAAGAAAAAAGAGAGGGCGAGTATAGAGTAGATATATATAGATAGAGTAGATATATATAGATAGAGTAGATATATATAGATAGAGTAGATATAGAGAGATAGCACAACAAACCTAGTACAGACCTTTAGTATAGTTGTCAGAAAGAGACATGCACTGAAATTAAATACTAAAAGTAGTAGAAGTAGTAGTAGTAGTAGTAGTAGTAGTAGTAGTAGTAGTAGTAGTAGTAAAAATAGTAGCAATAGTTAAATGCGTTTTATTTGTCAACATCTTATCAGCTTTCTCAGTAATTATTATTTGTTTTCATAATCACAGGTTATTCTGGGCACTCCTCCTTCACCAACTGTCCTGTCCCCTGCGTGATTCTTTATCCAAGAGCACTCGCTGTTAATACGACTGCTTATAGGCCATAGGCTACAAGTTTGCGTGCTCTGAGTGCTGACTAAGCTAAACTGGACTAAACCTCAAGTACACATAGTTGCTACGAAGTTTACAAGGAATGGTAAAAGAAGTGTGAAATATAACAAAGCTTTGAAAAGAGATCGCAAGAGATTAGAATGTAAAGGCTCATAAAACGTGAAGAAAATACCAAAATTTGCATTAAGGATAAGTTGTAATTAAAACAACGTTAATATTGTGCTTTCTATTAAACGGTTTCCCAAAAATTTCACATGTTTTTCAAATCGATCCACAAAATAAATGTGTTTCTGTCTTTTCGAATTAAGCACCCAGCTGTGTAATTACAGTGGCGGCTATTGTTAACAAAATTTCAGCAACAAGTGAGGAAAATTTTCAGTGCAGTGAAAAGTAATGTCAAATCTACCTTATAATTAATACAAATGTAAAATAAAGTGCTTTAAATGGGCAGATGTATGACAAAACTGTTACAGGTCAACAGGGTAACAGCTAAAAGAAATTGGACAAAATGCAATGCAGATGTGTAATAGACGGGAGCATGTGTAAAAGTTTCAAAGATAACTCAAGACAGGAACAAACCAAGCAAATAAAAATGTTTTAAAATGAAATTAAAAAGCAAAATGGATTCATTATAATAGAAAAGTATATGGTGGTGCAGTGTGTAGGTGCTTTTTGAGAGATATTAAAACAATAAACACACAAACGAAGCGAAGATAAGAAGAAAAAATATAAGAAAAGATAAGTAAAAAATTAAAATGTAAAGCTGCTTCTGTAATTACTACTACTACTACTACAAGTACTGTTACTACTACTACCGCTAGTACTTCTATTTCTTTATTTTAAATAGTTTCTAATCTTAAAATGAAATAAAAGCGAAATATAGATGAATTATAACAGCAAAGCATATGGTTGTGTAGCCCATAACTGTTTTCCATGGGATATTGAAACAACATAACGCAATCAAAGCCAAGAGAAATTAAAAGGATAACAATCGATACGCAACAACAATCAAAAATATGAGTATTTTTGTGGTCCTACCTTGGAAGAAGCTCTTGACACGGAGGTAGGACACAGCCAGCCGGAGCACGGAGAGTTTGTCCAGTTTGGAGATGACGTCCGGGGGGAAGGGGAGCAGGTTGGCCAGGCGGTCCAGCTCCGCATTCAGCCTGTCCCTGTGTCTCTTCGACGGATTGGTCTTCTCATTGGCGGACGACGGCTTCCTAATAATAATAATAATAATAATAACGATAATTCAATATAATCAAAGCGACATAAACACAGTGAGATGAAAGGAGAGGGTTAAAAAAAGTTGGCACAGAGGATTTGAAAGCTTTAATGGGTAATTCTCTCACTACACACTGAGCATTTACAGTTGGAAATGCTTCAAGAAAGTGCAAGCCATTTAAGTGTTTATCTTTTTGGTGCTACTGTTAATGGGGAAGTACACACAGTTACTAGTGAAATCATTTCAAAATAAGATATGTTTTGTTTTAGGAATTACTTTTGGTATCAAGGTCTGGGTAATAATTTCTGCTTAACAATTTTATATCTTCTTACATGTAATTTATATTATTATATTCAATAGCTCAGTCATTTATTATTTGGTTTGAGTAATGATTTTTTAAGATGTCAGTTCAGTGTAGAGGAAAGTCAAACCACAGAAACACATGATCGAATAAACCACATTTTCAACTCTCCATCTTCCACACTTTGTAGTTCAGTCGGTTCATGTTTGTTAATATAGTTTGAAACCAACACAAGGAAATTAAAAGTAAAATATGACGCTATAAAAGCAAATTTTCAGTTTCGGTTAATAATAATAACATATACTATAAATGTAAGGGTTAGTAAGTTGCAAAATTTGGAGTTAAAATAACACCATTGATCCATCTAAAACATGGCTTATGTCTTATCAGAAAACCTTTCAGATTGTTGCTCACAGTTTAGTCAACTAACAATTTGCTTATATTTTCTTATGTTTAAAATATACACAAATATAGGGTTAATATCTGAAATTATATCAAGCCATGAATACAAGCAAACTTCAGCGCGTCTCCAAACATGTGTCACTATCCACTTTCAGCTATTGATCAGATGGGGCCGTACAACGTTGAACACTATGTATACGCCAAAAAACTCTCGTTAATAAAACCAAAGCGGTCCAGATTTTACAATATTACGTTTGACTGACAAAATAATATGCAAAACGAGACGATTTCAAAAAGTTACGAGCAATTAGTTAATGATAAAACTGAAATAGCAAAGTCACAAGCATAGAAATCCACAAGTTCTAACTAAGCACAAAGTAGTTTTAGCTAAAGGTGCTTTGAAATAAGTTATGATTATATTAAACCGAAAGTCAATGACGTGATAAAGAAGAGCTCAATCGGCTAAACTACAGGGAATCACCTCGTAATGGTGTGATAATAATACATGGACTTATACTTAAAATAAATAGTTCGAAAGACGATTTTAAGATGTAATCACATAGGCAAGAAGAGTCAATAATAACTGGTCCTTACACATTCAGAAGAGAGACTTGGGTACAAATACTACAACTACTGAGTTACACTGTTAGAACATATAGTATAGACAAAACTACAGGAACTCTGCTCGTAATGTTGTGACAAGTGCATAGACTAAATCGGATAATTATTTTAAAAAAGCTCATTTCGAATGATGACGGACTTAAAGTTATAATAACATAGCCAAGAAAAGTCAATAATAACTTGTCGTAACACATTAGGAATATATACTTTGCAACTGTTACACTGAGTCATATTAGTTTATGTATGACTGTAAATAGTTGGGAGCTGCATTAACAAGTATCTTAACTGTTTTTGGATGGGCTTCCTCCGCTTCCTGCCAGCGTACATACAGTCTCCAGGAGGGATCATGATGGTTCGGCGCTCCGTGGAGGTAACAGGTGCGCTGTGAAGAAGACAGAACTTTACATGGGACGAAAACAACGTGGAGACTACAGTAAACTGCTTGATGAAGTTTAACATAAGGCATGCATGGATAAAGGCAATTTTTAGCTATCAGTTCATGTGAAAGTGCATTATCAACTGCTTCTATAGACATTAGCACACTTCATGCACTTTGAGTAAGATCAAATGAATACATTTATCTAATAAAATCATTAGTATCCTAGCATTGAAGTAAAAGTATGATAAAAAGTGGTCAGAACTTGATAACAGTTGCATAAGACAGTGACAGTCCTGGTTTTGGACAAGCATGGACTTACTGTACACTAAGGTAAAAGAAACACAGATGCAAATAAATCAAATTCTAGCAAAAATATTACAATAATCCAGTGATGATCTGGGATAAAAGTCGATATAAAATCATATTAAGAAAATGTAGTCCAACAAAAATGAGTAAAAGGTGAAAGCACTAACCCAAACGCAGGGTTACTGTGAGTTAATTCCAGTATAGAGCTGTATGAGGAGTCATTCACTTAAAAAAAAAAAGAGCCGCGTGTCCGAGGATGCACTGAGTGAACTGTGCCAAAGGATAAATCCAGTAGAAATCAAATAACAGGTCCGGTGTCTTGCATGCGCGTTTGTTTTGATCAGCTGTGAAGTGCGAGGGGCAGATGTGGGCTTCTGATGCTTTATACCCAATTGAGTCGCCTTCTTCACTTCCTCGCGTTTCAGGTGGTGGATTCCTCTGAATGACATGTCGAGCTCTTCGCACGCAACTCTGCCTCGCAAACAGCGCGCGGCCGGCAGCAGCGCACACACCGGAGCGCGCACAGGCTCACGGCGCGTTCAGGGGACGTGCACGGGTGGGAATTCAGACGACTGAGTGCATTAAAAGTCCAAACATTAAATACAAGTCTATAGAGAAGTAATGTACAGAAAAAGTGCAATGTTTAAAACTTTATGACGACAGGAAGTGGTAGTTTATATGACCATCCATCCATCTTCTCCCGCTTAATCCGGCTGGGTCGCGGGGGCAGCTTGCTGCCCAATACTCATAGCACCTGACCCCCCCTATGAACCCCTCTGCAGGTGGTGAGCCCACAGGAGGGTGGACAACATGGTCCTTGATGTTAGTTCATAGGGGTGCGGGCATGTTTTAGGTTGATGGGGGAAACCGGAGTACCCGGAGGAAACCCATCCAGACACGGGGAGGAACATGCAAACTCCACACAGAAAGGCCAGGGTGACCCGGGGATCGAACCCGCAACCTTCTTGCTGTGAGGCCACTCAGCCACCGTGCCGCCTAGTTTATATGACAAAAAAGGGTAATAAAGTCACATTTGAAGGCTGTACGACGATTCAACAACAACAACATTAATAATCATAATCATAATTTGTATTTATTAGGCGCCTTTCTGGACACCCAAGGTTAAGTACGATTAAAACATACAGTTAAAAGCCTACAGCTAAAGTGGAACAGTATTTAATTGATTGATTGTGTTTAGTATTGTATTTAGTGTCGTATGCTGCTATCAAAAAAACAGTAATGTAAATAAAAATGTATTATCCCAAGTCGCTTTCTTTGGTAATCATGCTAACAGGCATGGGTTTCAGAATGATAAGAAAGTGTTTAACTATTTAAAATAAAAATAGTATAGGCCTAACTAGCTTTGGAAAAGGGAAAAGTCCTTAAAATGAAAATGTTGCATAGGGAAAGGAAACTGAAACCCACGAGTAAGCTATATATTTTATATATAATGGGCACTTTTGGTTAGCACTTGACGTCTATGAGCTTAAGTGCGCGTAAAGTAGTTTTATGTAATGTAGACAGTTAAAAACATCACGTGCCAAACATGCGTAATGGCTCAGATCACAATAACAATAAGACTATAAATAACCAGATGCATCTTGAGTAGATCGACTGAAATAATCTTGGTGCGCAACGCTTTTTACGGACTCGTTGAACGCAGCGCTAGCCCAACCCGACACGAGCCCACAGAGGCGCACAGTCCACACACACAAGAAGGAGGGATCTCACGCGAAGGGCAGCAGACGCACACAAACAGCCCCGCGCTCACAGCCGGGCGATCCTCGGTCTGCGGCGCGCAACGACCGGAGGGCTTCCCCTGCGTCACACGGACCAATATTACCAATTTTACAACAAAAACAGACTGCGAGTGAACACGGCGGAGCACTGGACGTGGTCGGGTCGTGTAGGGTCACTGCGCTCTTTGTGGATGTAGTTTGAAATGGACGATTTTGGATAGACGAGTGTTTATGGTTCGGATATTGACTCGAAAAAAGGCAGACTGGATGCGTAAAGCTACGCGTAAAACGGCTCACTTTCTGATTACTAGGACAAATGTTTGTTTAGCTTGAATATGCAATGTGCTTTTGATTAACAACGTTTCTTTACACAATACGCCACTCAACTGTTTCCTATTATGATAGTCAAGTTGAACAATAGTCTTATAAATACGACCGCTGTGACTGAATACGTTTATATTATGGCCAAATGTAAACTAGTGAGTAGCCTTAATCCCATTACAGAAGGTGAGGTAATGTATAGTATGTTGGCCTAGTATTGGAGATATAAATAGAAAGTGAGGCTGCAGCTGGAGCTTTTGCCACGCGTAGTCGCTTTCACCATAACCACATGAAAGCACGTTATACAGCAGCACTTTGCAAAGCTTTTGTGTTTATCAAGGCCAGAGTTGTTTATCCGTGCGTGTTCATTTCCGTTTGGGTTTTACTGTCTGTGTGTTATGTAAAATGTGGTGTACTTTAATAAAGTGGAAAAACAATGCTGATCGCTTTGTGTTATGGTCATTATACCGCTCCCTGGTGTTCAAACACGGCTGTACATGTGCAGATCAGGTTTCAAAGTACAGCGCAGACCACCGGATATTTGAGGAATCGTTTATTAGATCTTAAAAGAGATCATTAAAAGTGATAAGAGTTATGTGTGTCACTTGAAGGTGCATTGTGTGACAACAACAAACAGCCTAGAATTGTAAAAACAAAAAAAAACTTGTAAGGCTGCATTGTGTAACTGGTGGAGCATCCTCAAATGCTTTTCTCCATGGGGATGTTATTGCTTTCGAATGTTCCACAGTGTGATATCAAACCTTTCTGCACAGCAAAAACTGGAAGGTTAAAATTTCAGGGTAAAATATTTCAGAGTTGATATGGCTGGAGTTAATTCAACTTCCCCTAGTGTTAATTCAACTTCCTTTAGTGTTAATTTGGCACCTCCCACCCGCCACTTCAAACTCCCACAAGAGAAGACCACTTTGAACCAGTTTTGTACATAATTTCATTTTAAATGAGCTAAAATAAACTGTAAAGATAAAACACCTCTGTGTGTTGTTTAGCTAAATCAGGATATACCTAAAAGTGTTGTCCATTTACTTTCCAAACTTTAATAACTCTTTATTAACTCTTCATTTTGGAGTTAAACAGGAACTTTGGTCCAGTGTAGAGATAAGATATTTGTTTTTCTAGGTATTTTGGAACTATAAAACTACCTGTAATTTAATAAATGTAAGGCAGAGGGGTTTAATGTCATACTGTGGAACATGCCAGGCAGAGCAATGACATCTCCATAGAAACAAGCAGGTGACGGACCCCAAACCAAAAAGGTACATATTGCATTATTTAAAAATAATTCAAAATGTCAAAAGGGGACAAATATTCAGACTGTGTTACTAAAAAATATCATTAAATATAAATAAATGAATATAAAATCACTATAGCTCGACTCTCATGTATTAGAGAGTTACAGAGAAGTCAGTTTTATTCAGTACTTTGTCCGTCACTGCACTATATTATTACAGACAGGTGGAGGAGGGTCTTTAGGTCCCGTTAACACTGTCAGGAGCGGCCATTTAAGCCACGGGGAGCTTTGGTATCAATGTAAATCCACCAGCAACACTATCTGAGCTGCTCCAGATTAGCCCGGGCTTAGGGCGTGATTTACGGCGCAGGAGCGAGTTTCTCACGCAACCCGCCGTCCGTGCGTCAAAGTGAGTCTGTATCATTATAACAGCGAGATTTTAAGGGTTTACAGGTTAGCAGGCAAAAGGTGTATAAGAGCATAAGAACATGATAACTACATGATATTCATACTAAGTGACATCTGGAGGTAAATTGATCATTCTGATTAAAGGGTCCATATTAGTACCATCTTTTTCTGATGTTATAATGTTGTTTCCTCATCAAAAACATACCTGGAGTTGTGTTCTGTTTCATTCATGCTTCTTTAACACACACATCCTGCATATTTATACTGAGATCTTCTCTCAAACAACAAACAACTTCTTGTTTTTAAACTCCACCCACCTTTACGAGTCATTTAGATAATTTCAGCTCTGTCATCTCTACTCAACAAAATGTAAAAAAGTGGGCTACAGTTGTTAACTTAAAAAGTACTGCCTCGTGACGTCACAAGGTGGTACAGAGCATTTTGATCTTTGGAGATGCAGACAGCCTAATATTAAAGGATTACTCAAACGGGAATGAGACAAAACACCACTCCGGGTATGTTTCGATAAGGTAACAACAGTAGGAGCAAGAGTATGGGCATGAGTTTAGGGTGTAGCCTACTTGCAATTATTATAATAGCAGTGATAGATAATAATGATGGCAATAAAAATGCACTGGATTTTTATAATGCCTTTCAAAACATCCAAAGCTCTTTACCGTGTATTATTCATTCACTCCTTAAGGTAAGTTACTATTGTAGTCACTGTTTCCCAGGGGAAGACGGACAAACGCAAGGCTGCTCATCTGCACCACAACTCAAACACACACCAGACTCATACTAGGCAAAGTTGGTGAAGTGTCTTGCCGATAGAGAAAGAGCTGGCGACGAAATAACATCGATTAAAGAAAGTCTCAATTCTAATACAAATAAATCTGCACTGGTGATGCATTCGTAAGCCTGTATACATGCTGTTATTTGATTAATTCATGTTATTTATGCTGATGTTTTATGTAATATTATAGCTTGTAATTACAAAAGTACTACAATATTTGCAGTACTAGCACACAAAATGTAGTATTTGGAAGTATAAGAGTAATTAAAGCCGCTCGCGGCAATGATGGCCTCTCGCCCGGCGCGCACGCCCCTCCCAGGCAACCGCTGAGGTCTCGTGACCGCCCTGGCACGACTCTCTCCTCCCGACAGCTCGTCCCCCAGAAAAATTACATAGGGCACCTTTAATATTTGAAAATGGGACCGATCTAGAGCCAAATTATAGAAACTAGGCCACAGGTCACATGACTTTTATAATCAAGAGCACTGTCAGACTAAGACTGTGCATAAAAACAGACCCTCCAACAGAAAAGTTACATAGTGCACCTTTAAACATATTTTGGGGGGGAGTATTTGCCCCCTTTGTGGCCAACCATGGAAAATACCCCATATCCATAATGTATTTTTTTGGTCGTAGACACGCATAGAATTTAATACCCATATTTGGTACAAATCCGATAATGTTGATGTTTCATGTCTGGATAGGGGGCGCTATAGAGTTCACTTTTCATATACTTTATAATGTATTATATTCAGTCCATGCTCAAGCTTTAGTGATTCAAATTTCAGCACAATCAGACAAAGTCTGTGCGTGTAGTCATTTTGGAACTATTTATTGGGGGAGTCTTTGCGCCCCTGCTGGCCAACCGTGGGAAACACCCCATATCCATAATATATTTATTTGCTTGCTTTGATACAGAGAATTTAATCCCCAAATTTGGTACAAATCCGATAATGTTGACGTTTCTTGTATAGGCTAGGTGGCGCTATAGAGTAACTTTTCATATGCTTTATAGTTTATTATAATCAAGCCCTAATCAGGTATTAGTGATTCAAATTTCAGCACGATCAGAAAAAGCCTGTGTGTGTAGGCATTTTTTAACTATTTTTTTATTGAGTCTTTGCGCCCCTGGTGGCGAACAATGAAAATTGCACCATTTCCATAATATAAGATTTTGCTTGAAATCATGCATAGAATTTAATCCCCAAATTTGGTCCAAATCCGATAATGTTGAGGTTTCACGTATACACTAGGTGGCGCTACAGAGTTCACTTTTATTATATTTCATATTTCATCACATTCAGGCCGAGATCACACAATAGTGATCTGAGTTTGAGCTCTGTAGGCCAAAGCCTGTGGCCGTGAGAGGTCATCAAAGAAACAGGAAACGAAGGTGTTATTCGCCGGCGTGCTACGGACAAACCGTGAAAAAGTGCGCTGAGAAAAATGATGGCGTTTGTGGACCCACATCTGTAGATGTGACGTGTCAAATCTGAGCTCGTTTGGACCAAAACCAAGACACTTGAAGACTTTGGCGTACACGCAGTCAAAACGGCGGTGAATTTTTGATCCAATATGGCCGACTTCCTGTTGGTCATAGGGCGGTGTGACAATGACATTTTCTGCTTGTCTCCTTGTTTTCTATCACTGTCCCGAATTTTGTTGGGCTACGCCAAAATATGCTTTTCAGCTCCCCATAGACTTTCAATTTTTGACTTTTCCAGGGGCGCTGTCGAGTAGGGGCACTTTGGGCATTGTCGCGATGCCCGTTTTATCAAATTTTTCGCCGGGCCGGTCGATCTGATACCCCATGTGAGACTTTTCGTCGATGTTCAGGGGTCAAAAATGCGATCATTTTGGCGGAAGAAAATAATAATAATAAAAAGAAACCAACGAAGAACAATAGCCCTCGCCACTTCGTTAGGCGAGGGCCAATAATTCACATCACATCACTCACTTATGTATCGTGGCAGGAAATCATCTATGCCCAGTGTTCATTAATATAAGGATTGTAATAGATTGCAACCCTCCAGGCACAAAACAGACTTGAGTAAAATGACTTGAAAATGGCCTTTAAATACAGACTTTAATGAGCTCTTTATATAAATATGGGGTCTAGACTCTTACACCATCCCTGTAATAATGAGAGTAGAGGAAATGAGTCATACACAGAGGAGCAGGTGCTAAAGTGAACAGCTCTTATTGATTAGTATTCATTATGGTACGAGAATCACTGTGGCACGAATGGACATTTATAATACATGACAAAATCAATGCAATGTGGAAGTTTACTGTATATATGACTTAAAACAGAGTTAGTCTCCATCATTCAGTATGCACGGTTTGTTTTATGTAGAAACTAATTTAAAGCAATCAACGCTATTTCGAATACTTATATATATTACACCATTTTCTGATCTGTTATGTTGTTTTTCTCATCAAAAACATACCTGGAGTTTTGTTTCATTCACACATGTTTGAGTAATCCTTTTTTCTTTGGCCTTTTGTTCAGTAAGGACAGGTAATTCTAGGGCCGAAATCATCCAAATCATTCTAGTCCTGTCTTTACTGAACAAAGGGCCAAAGAAAGAAGGATTACTCAAACATGTGTGAATGAAATAAACACAGCTCCAGGTGTGTAGAGCTCACAAGAATCAGTTTTTGTGCATTAGAGGACCTTTAAAAGACAAAAGGGTCAATTATTTATTTCCTCAAATGAAAGGACAGCCATGAGGTCAAATAATGTTCATGTATTGAATGGTAGTGGCTGATGTCAATGTGGCTCACAACTCCCACTGGTGGTTGACCCCGTAAATCTTTGTATCTGTGATATTGCACACACATGGATGTACCATGGATCTATTTGTACCTGCCTAGTGTGACGAATGCTGCAGTCAGACCGTGGTCCGCCAATTAGTGACCCCCATAAAACAATCAAGTGGGAGTTAGTAAAGAAATGTTGAAGACAAGAGAATGAAGCTTATTTAAAAATAAGGGACTGAGACTCAAAAGTGAAATGAAAAGGCAATTTATTTAAATTTCAGCTAAATTTAAATCACAATCTGGTCACTTTAAGTCATCAAAAGAGAAGGACACCTGGTCTGAGGGCAAAAAAATGCAATGTACTTTATAACCGGGGGTTTCTGTTTGTTCTGCGTTTGAATCATGGTTTGAATATTGTGAATCTGACGGCCTCGTTCCTGTATTTTTTCCAGCAGATGGAGCCACTGCTCTGGACAACGTGGGGTACTTGGTTCTTAGGTTTGCCTCTGTAAAACTCAAAAGTCATAAATTCAAAAGTAGAGCACAGTTGTCAGATTTCCCCACATTTCATAATTTTGAGACACACAGTACCTTTTATTCAACATTACAATACTGACAGAGTTACAGAATAGTTTACAGATGTACTTTTTATTCTAGCAGCAGGAAGCAATTTGGTAACAATTGACCAAATCAAACCTATAAAAATAACAAATTAAAGCTGCAAGATAAAGACAGATTTAAGCTGGTACAGTCAAAACTCACCATTAACATGATTCAAATCTGGCTCACATTAAACTACATATGACATGATGTTAGCAATTATATTTATTAAAATTTCTACCAATGTTATTTCTTGGTTGAACATGGGCAGCAGATGTGACATACAGAGCTAATTTCATAACTTTTACGTAGCAACCATACGGTGAAAAAGGGGTCAAGACCTGTCTAAATTAAACAGTAGTTCAATTATCCCTTTTTAGAACCACTACGTATTTGTTTTTGTGCTTTTTTTTCAACTTTTATCCAGAAACTAACCCTAAACTGATGTAAAACTATGCAAAATATTTACCACAAGTGCTATTCTACCAAACCAAGTATCTTATATTAACTATGAACTAATTAACAATGATAAACGCAAGGGAAACAGGCAGTGACAAATTACAATAACTGTTTTTTCTCAGCATTTTCTCAGTATTCAACAAGGAAAGTATATTTTAGCTTAGCTGTTTCTTAAAGACTAGCATATTTCAGCAAGACAGTTTTATATTCACCTTTGGGTCTTTGGGGACTGAAGTACAATCCAGAACTTGCACTTTAGATAAACTCTTCCAGCGAGGTGGTCTGGACCAAGTTAGCAACGCTCGTTCATTCATTCCATATTTTTGAGCATAGCCTCTGATACAAAATGGTCCATTCTTCTTAGTTGTTGAATCCTTTTTGACTTCAGATGGAGGCAAAGGTTTATTTTCACTCTGCCCCAGTCGTTTTAGTTGTTTGTGGCTGAAGTTGAGCTTTTTTTCCGGACATTAAATTTAGCATTTTATAGGTCATTTAAAGTTATATTACACAAAACTGATTATTGCTTTAAACAATGTTACATTGCGTTTTTGTCCCATTTTTGTCTCGAGCGTCACATGTCCGTCATTATTTCCATTTTGAAGGATTATCTTGATGACGCTTGGGTTTATTCAAATCAACCTTCAAGGTAACTTTTTGGTTGGGGGTCCGTCACCTGCTTGTTTCTGTGGAGATGTCACTCGTCTGCCTGGAATGTTCCACAGTGTGACATTAAACAGCTCTACCTTACATTTATTCAATTACAGGTGGTTTTATAGCTCAACAATATATGAAAAACAGACCTGTAACTTGGTCTAGTTTGGTCTCTATGAAGATAAAAAAGCTTAAAGGGGAACTCCGGCACGTTTGAAGCTAAAGTCCATTGCTAGAGGTGGTCGAATACTGTCAGAAGTAAAAAAAAAAAAAAAACAACAACAAAAAAACGGCACAGATCAGTGTTGCCTCGGCGGAGATCTCACTGTGGCAGTGAGTCTGTCAAGGCAACAAACTAGTGTAGTGATGGGGGCAAGGTCTTAACTTCCACGTAAAACACCAATTTGCTTCACACTGAAGAAGCTTAACACCACTTTAACCCATCTTACAACAGCCACGAGTCTAACAAACAAAACGTTCTGCCTGGTTCACTCATTAGTGTCTGGAAACGTTATAAAACAACTTTATAAGCAGCCTTACACTCACCTTTGTCGATTTCCCACTGCGCATGTGAAAGCCCTGTACCATAGGCCATAGTGTGAAACATTCCAGAAAAAGCAATAACATGAAAAGGCCTTCCACCAGAAAAGTTACACAATGCACCTTTAACAAACCTGTTCTTACAATAAACACTTTTATGTCTACGACATGACTCCCATATTGACAGTTACAAACAATAAAACTATATGAGACTGAAACTTTATGTTGGGGAAAAAACGATCATCGGGGTAATCGAATGAGTGAGTCCATTTGCAGCCCGCACACCACAGAAACGCTAATAAATCCCAAATGTAGTTTTTCTTATAGTCCTTAAATCTAGTACATAAGAGGATTCATACAATTAGACATCTGAAGCAACGGATGCTTTTCATTAAACACGGACTGAACCCTGTCGCCTGCATGTCTCCCAGCCTATGGTCATTTATTATTGTAGTGGTATCTGACAACTGTTTGGTGGGTTTGCTTTGTGTGGTATGATGCTTTAATAGTACTGTACAATTGTGCATCAGGACAGTGTAAAAAAGGATGGGGAAAGCTCGTATACTTGATTGCTTTTTCTATGCCTATGGTGCACTGCAAATTTCTCTGATCTGCTTTTAAGACTTTAAAACTTATATCAGGTTATTCATCTTGTTTTCAGATTTATTATCTATTTACTAGTTCTGAGGCTGCTTCATTCTAGTCTAGAGATTGTTAATTTTAAGATAACTTGTCAAGTAAAATGATCCTGCTGCATGGACAGATAATTTCACTACTTTTAAGTAATTTTCTGATAGATTTAAGTGTTTATATCTTAAATTTTGGCTAAGCTTATTGCAGTGTGTTAAAGGTGCACCGTGTAACTTTTCTGAAGCATCTGCCATCTGTTTGTCTCCACTGTGATGTTATTGTTTTGCCTGGGATGTTCCACAGTATGGCATTAAAGAAGTATATCCTGTATTTAGGTGCTTTTATTTCACAAAACCGGCATGAAAACATGCATTATTATTGTGAGCAGGTCCACTTCTCCACAGATCTGACCTGTAATTTGGCCCTGGTGATGTGGCCTGCTCGTCTCCATGGAGGTAGTTAAATTAAATGCCGTACTGTAGATAATTTCAGAAAAAAAAACACAATGGAGTCGAAGTGATGGACCCCTCTACCAGAAAAGTTACACAGTGAATCTTTAGTAATAACAGTGTGCTCTTTTGTTTGCTTGTTTGTACGGTGTAATCTCTGTACTCATTCATGAATATGTAAAAAGTAGGAAAGAAAAGAAAGAAAAAGAGAACAAAATCTCTTATATCTGAGTTTGCTTGGCCTATGCCTTTTGCCTATAGTGTTACTGTAGCAGACGCTTCACCAGAAAAGTTACATAGTGAATCTTTAGTAATCACTGTGAATGACTATTATGCTATTACGTTAGTTTGCTTCTTTGCATAGTATAATCTACTCTATAATCATGAATCACAGCAGCGTAAAAAGTAAAGAAATCAGGAAAACAAAAGCATCTGTATCTGAGATTGCTTAGCCTATGCCTGGTGTTAATGTGGCAGACCCTCCAACAGGAAAAATACACAGTGAATCTTTATTACGTTGCTATTATGTTACTTTGCTTCCTCGCATGGTATAATCTCTGTACTGCAATCATGACTCAACAAAGTGTAAAAAAAAAAAAAAAAAAGAAAAGAAAAAAAGTAAGGAAATGAGGAAAACAAAAGCTGTTTTATCTGAGATTACCTGGTCTCTGCTTGGGGTGAACTGGGTGTTAGTGTGTCAAGGATTATGACATGGGGTTGACAAGTTCAACCTCAATTTAAAGCGACAAATAGGGAACCACTGCCATCTTGTGGACGAAGGTTGCAACTGCATCACTTATTAAGTTGTAATTGCAAAACCAATGCAGTGAATGTGATTTTTTTTGCCATTATGTCCTTGCAAGTAACCTATAAAGTGTAGAAGTCCCAAAGTTGCTGGATTAGTCTACAGACAGTATCAAATAACTAAGAGGTTTTATTTGAATGAGTATAAAATAACCCTATAAGAGCTTAAAAATAACTCCCACAATAATGAAAAGGTACAAAAGTTTGCCTAACTTTAAATTCATGAATTTGTTATTTATAATGGCAGATATGCAAAAAGAACCCATGCGTGGTGGAAACTGTCGCTCAGTGCGCCTCTTCTTTATACACGCCATAAAAACACAGGCAAAACATTTCAACTTTATAACTTGCCATAAATGCTCAGAAACTGTTTTTGTCAACATCTCCTTGTCTCGCGTCCAAAGACAGTTTAACTTTGAAAAAACAACATTTTGCATCTTGATTTTTATTTATCAATAACAGAACATTTACGACCGAGAGCCATCTGTTTACATAGTGGTTCATAAAAATCAGAACATAAAAAAGTCAAATTTATTGGAGTTTTACAGAAAAACAGCCAGGTTAAAAATCACTCTCTCTCCTTCATCAGTGCACAGCAATTCCCTGTTTTTAAAGACCTCACCACGGTCATATTGGCGACTATTACTACAAATTATTATTACTGTTGAAACTATCCTTCATATAGTATGTGTGCAATTTTCACGCTGTTTGTCACATTATTAGAATTAAAAATAAAATCTCTTATTTAGCAATGTAACAATTAATTTATGCATTATCTTAGTAATATCCATAAGGCACATCAGATCCATAAGGCACATAAGGAATCTCCCTCTATCCGATAACATAATATCAAGATAATACAACATAGTCTAAAGCAGTAATTCTCAAAAGTACTCACAGCAAATGTACTTTTAAATCTGAACCTGTCTTTAAAGTATGATGTTGGTGCTTAAAGTTGGAATAACTTTGATTTTTTTTTTAGTTAATCACACATTATTTGACATTTTCTGAGAAAAAATAAAATAAAATAAAGGCATTTAAACGAAGGGAGCGATATTTTTTCTTTTTCTCTCAATTAGCTGTACCATTTTTCATGAGCGCCCTTAATTATCTGCTGTTTTTGGACTTATAAAACACTTTCTTGATAAAAATCTAAGTTGTAGCACAGAGCTCATTTACATTTTTATATTCATCTTCAGATTTTAATAGATTTCCTTAACCATGATTATCCCACCCCACAACAGCCATCCATTTTCTTCCAGTCTCCAGTCTAAGCAGAGACTCCCAGGCTTCCCGTTCCCCAGACACTTCCTCTAGCTCCTTCAACGGGACCCTAAGGTTTTCCAAGGCCAGCTGAGAGATACAGCCCCTCCAGCGTGTCCAGGGTCTTCCCAAGAGCCTCCTCCCATAGTCCCATGTCCTATCCCGCCACATTCAAGGTAATAGTAGTAATAGTAATAGTATTATAGTTTGAGAATCACTGCTCTATAGAAAAACTAACTTTTCTTTATAGTACCTCTTTTAAACACCTTTTGAGCCGTTGTGTTCAAAAGGTCCCATTGTAATTACACATCCACCTGCTTATTTCCCTTTGCTCTCAGTACCTTTGGTGATTGGTTTTGCTGTGATTTCTGTGCTACCTTTTGTTGGATGAGCGAACCTGGTGTCTCATCCAGCCTGTTGGAGCTAAAATAAGACAACAACATAACATATAACATATATTAGTGACGATAAGCAAGATTTTAGGTCTATTTTAGCTCGGTTTGAAAACTCACATCGAGGCTCCGCAGCTTGTCTTGAGTTGCTGGCGCTGCTGCCGAAGGAGGACTGAAAGTTGTGGATGGTTTCTTGGAGGATTTGTCTTTCTCTGCCCTAAAACATCAGATATATTCAGGTTTGAAGTAGTTAGTATAATATTCACAAAAACCAATGGTGAAGATGGCAGACAGGAGTTCTACAGAGGAGGAAAGGTACAAATATAGTAAAAAAGACAATTGTTGGGTGTTGAAACTAAAGGTGCACTATGTAACATTTCTCATAGAGGGTCTCCAATTAACTCCATGGACACGTTATTGCATATTCCACACTATGGCATTAGATTTGTCTCTTCACTGTACATGGAAATAAGCAGGTGACAGCACAAGACAAAGATATGGGTCAAATATGCAAACCTGCTCCTTCTAAGACATTACACAGCAATAAAAAGCACATGTAATTATAAAAAAAATAAGATGAAATGACAAAATTAACATATTTACAGTATATTACACTTTACATGTCAAGTGTTACTATTTCTGAAATAATAAAAATATACCTGTGAGTGACATAAACTGACATCTAGCTAACTTTACAAAGCTTTTGGAAAGTGTGGCAAATGTATTAAAAGCCAAGTATCTGCATGTACCTTCCCTGCGTTGAGCTCTGATATCGCAGCTAAAATCTGCTGCCGAGGCCCGTCAGTTTTAATGCCCAGCTCCTTCAGGTCTCCATCAGTCAGAGTCAGGAATGCCTCCATGTCCACCTAAAGACACAAGAGGGATTAAACTAAACAAAGCACTATTTTAATCTTAGTGTAAAATAAAACACTACCTCTTGTTCTTCAAATATAGGCTGGTACTTCTCCAGTGACAGCTTCTTTAGGATACTCGACAGCTCATCTGAAAAAGAACAACATTACAGTCACAATCAGTTTAACACACATAGTCAGATCTGTGAAGGGGCGAGCCCGCTTAAAGTAAGAATACATATTTTAAGGCATTTAAATATATAAACTATAAATATAAAGATGTAATAGAATAAATACATGTTATATAATCTTATAATTTCTGGTAATTTCCTTGTGGATCAATAAAGTCTAAGTGGTCTATGTAAAATGTAAATGATTTAGAATAACCAAGTGCGTAGTCTTGCCTTCATCAGTGATAGTGCCACTGCTGGAGCCCCCGCTGCTCTTGGAGCGTGGGTGGGAGGAGGCAGAGGACAGAGAGTCTCCAGGCCCAGTCGGAGGCTTCGGTGTGGGGGATGGCGACGGGGTGAGGGTGGGGGACGTGCTCTTGGAGGTGGAGGAGTTCCCAGACTGCGGCCTCTTCTTTAAATCTATTTTCTAACCAGATTAAAACAAGATCAGCAAAAGAATTAGCAGAACAAGGAATACAACTTTTTAATGGGTTTAATTTGAAATAGACATCAAATTTGTAATCAGTCAAGTGTTATTTATTTAGTCCTGCAAGTAGGAAAAGCTCAAATTAAAGCCTGGCTCTCAATTTATAATTATATAACTATAGAAATTAGTGTTTTTTGCTCCACAAAGTCTGAGTAGATGTGGTATTGTCATAAACATATAGAGCAGTGGTTCTTAACCTTGTTGGTGGTACTGACCTCCACTAGTTTCATATGCGCATTCACCAAACCCTTTTTAATTAGAAAAATAAAATATGTGTTTTTCAAATTCAAAACATAGGTATATATATTTTATTGGTGCACACATGTGAATTCATATTGCACATATTCGTCCGACTACTTTCTTCTTTCGTTAGTATGAAGGCAAAATCTTAAGAAAGAAATTACAATACACCATCACGACAGTCACAAGACTATTGTGCACACAAAATTTTCTGCAGCCAATAACGGCAAAACGGGTCATGTCATCATGAATCATATGAGTTGGATGTGTGTCTTGACGCCTGCTGAACCCCTGAGATTGACTCATCGAACCCAGGTTAAGAACCACTGATATAGAGTGACTATTTTAACAAACTGCTTCTTTCTTTTGAGGTTATGTATGAAACATATTTACCCCATAATTTGTACTAAATAAAATGATTAAAATATGGATCACTTGTGCCTCCATAGTTTCAGTATAGAACGGTGGGAGACACAGTAAAGATGACATACCCTCCTGGAGTGTGTGTCTGCAGTGACCATGCTGGGGTGGGCGTGGATATCGGGCAGGTTGATGTTGGGGAGGGGAGCGGCTGAGGCTGTTATCTGGACCTGGTTCTGGTGTTTGTCTGGACTTTGAGGTTTCACTTCAATTAAACCTGCGGCTCTCTTCCTTTGGGCCGCGATCTGAGAGAGAACACTGTCTGCACTGCCCCCTGGTGGAAAAAATGGGGATAAATAATTGGGAAAAGCATAAGAGATGTGGTCTTTTAAGAAGTGCTCCTACCATGTTTTAATGTCTATTCACCTTGATCAGTGTTAGAGCTGGGATACCTGATTTTCACACCATGGAAGAAGGAATTTTGCTGGTGATTTACAGACTTACAAACTGCATAGGGCAGTATCTGGAAGTCTCAAATGTTTGTGTTGACCTCTGAGCCTCCCTAAACACAATTTCAAAGGACTTTTTCCAGAGGATTATCGAAACCAGCGTGTCTGATGCAAAATACAATTCCAAGTATGTTTTTTATGAAAGAATAATATCTCAAACGTGTCAAATAATTCGTAATAAGTGTTCATTAATGCATAATACATAATGTGTTGAAAGGAAGACAGAAGGCAGTGATAAAGAAAGCAGAGCTGAAGAGGAATTTTTGGGGAGTAACCGGGATGCACAGATTTGAACAGCTCATGTTGTATGTTTAGGAGATAAATTTATAGAAACAAGTTCATAATGTACAGAGGAGATGTTTATATACTGGATGCAGTGTCAGAAAAATAATGTTTGAGTCAAAACACATGGGTTAGAGCTATAAGGGAGTATCCAATAATATAACTATAAATGCTATAACATGTGCATAAAAAATAAACGGCACTATATTGTGAATTTAATATCAGACACTATCAATACTGAAACTAGTATTGAAACTAGATACTCATTTGAACAAGTATTGCTACTGAAATACTAAATATAAAAAATCAGATTTTTCCTTGATCTATATCAGAACTAGCAAAGGACCATATGGTAATATTAAGATATCATCATTTTGTCTTGAAAATTACATTATATTGTCTAAATAAAATATGTTTTTGGAGTATTGATATTGGTATTAAAGGTGCACACTGCAAAAAAGCTTGGCCAAAATTTAAGATATAAACGCTTAAATTGATCAGAAAATGATGTAAAAGTAGTGAATTTATCTGTCCAAGCAGCAAAATCATTTTACATGACAAGTTATCTTAAAATAAATGACCTCTAGACTAGAATTAAGCATCTGGTCTAGTAAGTCGATAGTAAATATGTAAACAAGATGATTAATGTGATATAAAACTTACAATCTTGGCCAGATTAGAGAAATTTGCAGTGCACTATGTGACTTTTTGGTTGGAGGTCCGTCACCTGTTCGTTTCTGAGGATATGACATTGCTCTGCCCTGAATGTTCCACAGTATGGCATTAATCAGCTCTAACTTACATTATCAAATTACAGGTGGTTTTATAGCTCAAAAATACCAAGAAAAACAGGCATTCTGGCTGTGAGTGGGGTTGCCTCTCCATAGATCTGGCCTGTTACTTGGTCTGGTTTGGTCTCCATGAAAATAAAACGGTTTAATGCCACACTGTGAAACATTCCAGACGAAGCAATAACAGTGGAGAGTATTTGACGGACCCTCCGCCAGAAAAGTTACAGAATGCACCTATAAGTACTGAACCTGAGCCTTGGCACCAGAATCAAGTTTACAATTTTAGCATCATGACAACAGTAAATATAACGGGAGCAGCCCCACATAAAATAGATGATAAAGTTCATATTGTATTACCTGATCTGTTGTGTGAGTCCCGGTTGAGTCCTGCGACACCGTTGGAGCCTCCAGACGAATGGGGCGAGTGGTAGTGCCCGGAGTTTGACGGAGAGGTGGAGGAGGGCCCTTTGTTTATGTTTGGGAACTTTATGGAGCGGTTCACAACACGACTGATGGAGGTCTGTGGATTAGAGTTATGACATAAAAATACAGGTTAAGACATGTGTTTTGTACTGTTAACGCTTATAACTGTTTTGAAATATGTCTCGGTTAATTATAAGTAAAGTAAAATCATTGGGAACTTTATGAAGTGGTGTAAATTTGAGTAACATGAATATAACATGGACTAGTTGTATTACAAATAAATAAACATGAAGTAATGTTGATAAAATATAGTATAAATAAATTGTGTTTTGTGTTTTTTTATCTTATGAAAAGGTAATTTGTATTTATAAATGTGTATTATTTCACTATTTTATACTGCAAGTTTTGACTGTCTGATAAATACAAAAAAATCTATGTTGACTAAACTGTTATTAGGTATTTTTATCACAGTTAATTACTTTTCTTCGGTCATTAGACATAGTCAAAACCTGAACCAAAAAAAGTACAAATTCATAAAAATGTTGGATAATTAAAAGCATAATTCCTGATTCACTTATTAGCACGTTTTATAGGGTGTTTTGCCTGTCTGATAAATAAAAAATAAAAAAAATGTTATTAAACAGTTGTCTATCAAAATTATTATAATAGTTAGAGATTTTTTTGGTCATTAGACATAGTAAAAAAGTAACAAAGTAACAAATAAATGCCAGTGAATTAAAGATGCAATGTGCAACTTTTCTGGTGGAGTGTCCATCAAATGTTTTTCTCCATGAAGATGTTATTGCTTTGTCTGGAAATGTTTTTTAATTCCGAATTAATTGTTCTGAATTAAATTGTCCAGAATTAAAATATTCTCCTTCGAGTTTACATGGAAATAGTAATTCCAAATTGAAACTTGCATGGAAACGCGTTAAATCGTCTTTCTTTAATTCTGTTCAACATCTGACAGTTGGGAAGGGTTCTGATTGGACATGGACACGAATGTATTTACTGCTGCTACCGGCTTTTCTCTCATCTCGGTTTGTCGGTACGCCACGGACACAAACAAAATCCAAACTTTTTTCGCAGTCGTTCTGGATATAATTAAACAGCAGCTGCAGAATTCTCTCTTTACGCTTTATGTCTGTGAGCTGAGGAGAAGGGACGAGTGTTGGAGAAGGAGGAAGAAGACAAACTGAGTCAGTGGCTGCTCCACCTCAGCCCACTCCTGCATCCCGCTCCCAAATCCAAAGAGCAGTGGATGAAAGTCCAAAGCGACGACTGGTAGAGCCAGATCATCTGGATCATGTCAGAAGGGAGACCCAACAAGCATGGACTAAATGACCAGAATATTTTTAAGAAGAATATACATTTACATTATCAAGGAATAAATTAATTTTACTTTAAAATCGGAATAAACCACCCACTTACTTCAGAATTAAACTTAATTCCGAATAATCCTTTTCATTAGGAATTAAGCGTTTACATGGTCTTTTTAAAGCGGAAATCATTTTTATTCAGAATTACATTATTTTTATTTGGAATTAAAGCTCTCATGTAATTGTGGCAATGCATTAAATCTTCCTATCGTCATGGAGACCAAACCAGACCAAGCTGCAGCTCAGATCTCGGCATTTTTCAGATTTAACACCACTTGTAGCTTAATAAATGTAAAGTAGAGCTGTTTAATGTCGTACTGTGAAACATTCCAGGCACATTCCAATGTCATATTCACAGAAACAAACAGGAGACGGACCCCCCAACCAAAAAGTTACATAGTGCAACTTTAAAATGTTGGCTAATTATGAGCAGAACTGCAGATTCACTCACAATATCGGAGTTTCCGCTGCTGTTGAGTTTCCTCTGGGGGGGCATCGGGAGGCGGGGGGCTTCAGTTTTGCCCTCTCGGAGCAGTCTGGACCGGTCTGAATTCCAGGCCTCGAAGTTTGACGGGGGCAGAAACGGAGGGATTACGGCTTTCAGTTTGTCGTTAGGGAGACGAGTCAGAGGAGCACCGCTTCTCAGCTTGAGAAAAATATAAAAACAACTGAATGTTAAAATAAAATGGATCATACAGAGAAAAACAGAATATAACAATAATGACAGTTTCAAAATTCTATAAGTAATCCCACATTTAGCCATTACAAGCAAGAAAAAATGCACTTTATAAATAAACTTTTGAGAGATTGACTTAAAATAATAAAATAACATATGTGTACTTAATTACCGACAATAAATGTGTATCTCAGATTTGTCCTAAAATTGAGTTTGTGTAATATTTTAAAATTATTAATGTAAATAAAATTCATTATTTTTAAATATGTACCAGGTTTGCAAGCCATGTTGAAACTGCAGTGTAAAGAAATACTATGGAACATTCTAGGCAAAGCAATAACATCTCCATAGGGACAAATTACAGGGCAATTCTTTGGAGAGACAAGCTTATTCTCAGTAAAGGTGCGTGTTTTTGAGTGTAGATTTTTACTGAAAATAAGAAAAAACTTTTTACTAATTTACTCGTTACTTTTAACATATTTTAGTTTTTTTTATTTTTTGTTACTTGTTACACTGATTACTAATTTTTAGTATGACTGAACAAAACTTACCATTGTAGTTATTAAGGGGTCCTCTTTTTCTCTGCCTAGTCCTGGAAAAAACATGAGTAATGACAGAAAAGCAAATTAAAATACAACATTTCTACACACAAAACAATACAAATCCTCACCAGTGTCTTTAGGTTTAACAGCCCAGCTCGAGTTGGTGTCGGTTCCCCCAATAGCCGGGCTCGGTGCTACAGTGCCATTAGCCTCTGCTGTGGGATTATTATTATTATTGGCTCTCATGGTCGAATCCAGGGAGTGAATGACGTCGTCGGGAAACGGAGCGAGCCGATTGGTCGAGAGGCCGTGTCTCAGTGTGTGAGTCAACTTCAGCCTGCGGAAGCGGTTCGACATCCTGCTCCACCAGGACTGTTGGCGAAAAGGGCAAATAAAAATAAGTTATGTAAAAAGTATTCACCATCAAGTAGTTTTTGTGTAAATTTTAAGATGTTGGATCTCACTGTTTTTATGACTGAAAGGTTTTCATTCTGCATTCTTCTCTCTCATTTAAAGTGTCTCTTTTTTTTTTAAGTTTTATGATGATTATTTACGTTTTGATTTGTTTGTATTGTGATTTTAATGTATTTCTTAAGCACTGAATTACTTTGTGTACAAATCATGCTATATAAATAAACTTGTCTTGCCTTTTTACTTTACTTTCTGTTTTGTTCTGTTAATTTTGGATGAATTTAAAAATGTAATACATATTTGAGTTATAACAAAAAGCAGCAGTATTCAGTGTAATAAGTGAGTAACGTTCAATGGGCAATTCAGATGACAAGAATAAATAGCCAGTACTATCTACCAGTACTACATACTCTTTGTGGCAGTCCCAAGCTCTTATAAATAGATGTGGAAAGGGCGTACATTGCAATATTGGCTTAATTCTGTTAACTGTTTTGCATTAACTTTATTACTCTATGTATAGTTTAAAAGGGTGTAGTGGTTAGGTCACAGAAAAATATTGTGATTTCAGTTCTGGCATGCAAACAAATGTCTCTCTTCACTTTCTTCCCCATTCACACTTGCTATCTAAGGCCTAAAAACTGTTGAAATCTAAATGAGTTTACCTTAAGTCCTCCTTTGTCATCAGGAGGCAGGGGGACATGGTTGAGAGATTGTCTGCTTTTGGAGCGAGCCATCAGACCTCTCCCTCTGTGTTTACTTTTATCTTTATCCACCTGCATACAGACTGACGCCAATAGACGGACCAACTCCGTGTCTGCAAAAAACAAAAAATATTCATAGCTTTAGTTTACTGGCCCTCACCATTAACAAAGCAAATGGCGAGGGCTATTGTTCTTCGCCGGTTTTGTCCTTTCCATTATTATTATTTTTCCTTGCAAACGATAGCGATTTTGAGGGACCTAAACATCAACGTAAAAGTCACCAAACCAGGAGTGGGACTGACTGTTCAGATGAAAAATTGGATAAAATTGGATAAAATTTGATCAAATGCGACCCGACTCAACAGCGACACATAGAAGTGGACCCCTATGGGAGTCGGGACAAGCAAAGTTTGGTGTAAGCAAACGAAATGCAGAACAGTGATAGAAAACAATAAGACAAGCCAAAAGTTGGCGCATGACTCAGAACAGAAGGTATATTGGATCAAAAATTCGGCACCGTTTTGACAGCGTGTTTGCAACACGTCTAGTCCCTGGTTTTTGGTCCAAATGAGCTCACATTTGGCACGTCACATCAAGAAACATGGGTTCGCAAAAATTGTAATTTTTTTGAGAGATTCCTTACAGTTTGCCCATTGCACACTGAAAAAAACACCTCCAATTCCTGTTTCTTTGATGTCTTCTCACAGCCACAGGCATTAGGGAACTTAAATTCACAGCGCAGTTGCGTGATCCTGGCCTGAATGTAATGGACTATGAATAGCTAATAACTAACTGTAAGTCAATTAAATTACAATAAACTCAAATACTGTCTATTACATTACTAAATACTAATAAAATACAACACTAAATACAATACTAAACACAATCAATCAATTAAATACTGTCTCACTTTAACTGTCGGTTTATAAAATGTTTAAAAAAAAAAGTATTATTATTATGAAGCCTAATGCAACTGAACATGTCTAGTCCGGTCATGCTTAAGTTTGAATCACTAATGCGTAATCTGGGCCTGAATATAATGCTATTACTATACTAATTTTATTATGTTTAATCTGTAAGAAAAAAGTCTCCTATCCAATTGCCACTGAACTTTAGAAGGATTTTCTTTATTATTTAGATCTCAGTGCTGCTTCCAGCAATTTTCATCTTTTCCCAAACTTTTCTTTACAAAATGCCTCTTGACTGATGTAAAAGACAAATATATAACAAAGTTTCTGTCCTATCAAATCACTATAAAATTGTGGAAGCCTGTCATTTGCACTTTAGCAATAAGACTTTAGATTTCTGCTGTAAATATTATGTTTTTGCACTGATATAAACTTACCCGGGTCATTGAGGAGCATGACCAAATCAAAGGCAGTGTATCCATTCTTGGCGCGAAGGTTCACATCCGCACCTTGACTCAACAGGTACTTGACAATGTCTTTATTACTACAAAACAAAGAAATACTCGTAAATACTACCTACCATTGTATTCATTTAAAGTAACTGTAAACCTGAAATCTGACACCCACCCGTGATATGTGGCTTGCATTAAGGCTGTCCACCCGTGTACGCCGTCTTGTTTGTCGATCTCTGCTTTCTTCTCCACCATCAGCTGCACCACCTCTAACTGCCCGCTCACCGCCGCGATCATGAGAGGCGACGCTCCCTCCTGATTGGACGAATTCACCTGGGCGGGATCCTCCTCCAGGATTTCTTTGACAAGCTGAGAATTACCTGTAACCAAGTTTTGTATGTGAACATTTAACTTTAAAGATGCACTGTGTAACTTTACTGGTGTAGTGTCCTGTCCATGTCCTGCTTGACTTCATGGAGATGCTAAATGCTTTGTCTGGAATGTTCCACTGTCTAGCATTAAATTTAACAAACTTCATAGACAGGTCAGATCTGTGGATGAGGCGAGCTCACTTACAGTAATAATACAAGCTTTTCAAGGTATTTTAAAGCAATTTAATTACCAATATTGAAATGTTACATACCGGGTACATTCCTGGCATACACATTCCTGGCAAACGTCTAACATCCCCATGGAAACCAGAAAAGTTACATATAGCACTTTTAAAGTAGACATTGTGGTTTTATTTGACTTTTAAACATGCTTTTGGTCAACCTTGGCATTTGTATTTCACATTTTCAAACATAAAATTATGTCTAAGTTTGGAAAACACACTTCCACTTCCATTACGACTGCTATGACTAGTTGAATGAAAAATGAACTCATTAAAAAACTAGAGATTAGGCAATGTGATTTCTAAGAGCTGCTATGTTTTTGTTGTTCAAGATTCAAGATTCAGTTTAATATCATTTTAATGCACACATAAAAATGAAATACTGTTTCACAAAACCCCTCAAAGTCAGTCTACAAATCAATAGCAACATGAGACAGCTGGATTCAACAGTTACACAATTATCTGGGGAAACAAAGTAATTTCAGAATCTGTAAACACCATTATGGAAACAAGAATAAAGTAAAACCCAACTCCAGGGTTTTTTGATGAAAGATAATGTTATACAGGGTTAAAAGTGCAAAAATTTCTGTTTTGAATTATATGTGCCCATATATTTCTTATAGGAGCTAAGAATGAAATAATGTACGTGATGAAATGTTTTATCATATAATATTTTCTAATCTAAAAATCAGTGGCTCTTAAACTTTTCACACCAAGTATCACCAAAGGAAAAAATGTGGCTCTCCGAGTACCAATAAATCTAAACCAGGTCTATAACAGGACTATTCCGAGTCTGATATAGGGCTAAACCAGGTCTAAACATGGACTAAATACTTCCTACTGTATTTTTAAACAAGAAAATACCCAAATAAGTGAATAAAATAAACTCTATCTTAGGCAAACCCACATAATAAAAAATAAAGGAGCACCACATGCACCACAGTTTGAGAAATACTGATGAAAATTAAACTTATCTGCTTACCCAACTTGAGAGCACTGAATACGTCTGGTCTTCGTCTTTCATCGTCTGTGAGGCAAAAGAGAAAGAAAGAAGTGATAGATTAATAAAAAACTTAACTTTGCCAAATACTGCAGAATAACACAGTGGGGGGGATCTGTACGCCAAAGAATATAACATTTACCACGTGCAAAGAAATAAGGCTAAACACACAGTAACATTTACATTTAACTGGGAATTTGACCTTGAATATGTTTCAACTCAAATAAAAAAACAACTATTTTCTAGTTATCAGTATTTTTTGCATCTTTTAGCAATATTTTTTGTGACTACATAACAATTTTGTTGCGTAATTAATGGAAGGAAACTTGTTTATGCGATACACTTGACATATTCACTGTTATGATGATTAAACTTGATGTATTGTGTAACTTTTCTGGTGGAGGGTCTGTCAGATGCTTTTCTTCATGCAGATGTTATTGCTTTGTCTGGAATGTCTCACAGTATTATGGTATTAATCCTTTCTATCTTCATGGAGTCAAGCCAGACCCAGTTACAGGTCAGATTTGTGGAGAGGCGACCCCGCTCACAGTAATAATGCCTGTTTATCTAGGTATTTTTGAGCTATAAACCCACCTGTAATTGAATACATGTAAGGTAGAGCTGTTTAATGTCATATTGTAGAACATCTGAAGCAGAGAAACGACATATCCATAGAAATAAGACCCCCAATAAAAAGTTACATAGTCCACCTTGAAGCTTTAAGGTGTTTTCCATATTTTCACAGCATTTATTTAACATATTTTCCTTAAACATCTCCTTGGCGCTACAGTTGCTTGAATATGAACCAATCAATGTAAGTTTATTTATGCTTGTGGTCAATTACAGTATATACAGTAAACACACTGCAAAAAGCTTAAGATATAAACACTCATATCTATTAGATAATTACTTAAAAGTAGTGAAATTATCTTGTTGCATGGACAGATCATTTTACTTGACAAGTTATCTAATATGAACTACTCCTAGACTAGAATTAAGCAGTCTCAGAACTAGTAAGTAGATAATAAATCTGAAAACAAAATGAATAACCTGATATAAGTTTTAAAACCTTGGCCAGATCAGGGAAATTTGCAGTGCATAACACAGCCCCCACCTGTCTGCGGTCTCACGGTGGTGATGGGGTCCAGGTAAGTCTTGACGTCTCTCTGTTTGAGCTGCATGGACAGTTCAAACGCAGTCTTCGAGAGGACATTGACTCTGTCCGGGTCAGCTCCCCTCTCCACCAGCTGCTGAGCCACTGCCACCTGCGGAGTATACACCACAATGTTTTTCACTTTTTGACCGTTTTTACATTCATGACACGGCTCTGGTCAGTCTAAACATTTCCGATTATTGCTGGGTACATGAACATGAGGTAAATTGTATTAGTTATGAAGATTTTGCTGTAAGGGTGGATAAATATAGCAGGATAAAGGAAGCAATTAGTCATATAATTTTAACTTTCTGTAATTTTAAGAATTTTTAAAGGATTTTTAGTCAATAGAAAGATATTTTTGGTGAATGGCATGTAGTTGCACTCAAACTTGCAAATACCGGCCATACCGGCTCATCAAAGCCTGATCCCGTCAGATCTCAGAAGCTCAGCAGGGCCGGGCCTGGTTAGTACTTGGATGGGAGACCACAAGGAATTCCAGGTGCCAGCAAAAACTGTCGTTGTGTCCTTAGGCAAGGCACATCACCCACATTGCCTAGTATGAAAGTGGTGTGTGCGTGAGTGTTGGTGGTGGTTGGAGGGCTGATGGTGCAGATTGGAGCCTCGCTTCTGTCAGCCTGCCCCAGGGCAGCTGTAGCTACAATAGTAGTTTACCACCACCGGGTCTGGAGTGAATGAATAATGCTCTGTAAAGCGTCTTTGAGTGTCCAGAAAAGCGCTATATAAAACTGATGCATTATTATTATTATTATAAAAGTTTACCGTTTTTGTTTTGTTTCCGATTATAATTGTTGTATTTTGTGAACATTTCTGAAAAACATAATACATACAGCATACATTTCACTACTCAAATAACTTAACTTTGAACCGGTATGCTAATTATTATTATTATTTGGATCAACCATAGACTTTATATACAAATGTCTATGTGATGAACCTACGTATATTATTATATTATTTGACCAAAAGAAAATCCAATGTACATACAGGCTCCTAACTACACGCTACCTTCCCACTGAGGGTCGCGATCATGAGGGGGCCCCAGCCGGTGGTCTTCTGGGAGAAGTTGACGTCGGACCCCCACTCGAGCAGCAGACGTACAGCTGCTTCATGTCCGTGCTGAGACGCCACCATCAGAGGAGTGATGTCCATGAACTCTCTGACTCCGCCACAGCCTTCAATACCTCCAAACCCAGTGCCACTGAAGAGATAAAGAGAAAAAACACAAGGGACGAGGACTGCTATTACTACTGCTGTCAAGTATAGGTTTGATTTGAAATTCCTTTAATGTCACATACATTTATTATGTGGTCTTTATCTAGTTCTGATAAAGGTCAGGAGGACTATTCTAAACTCTTTAAGAAAGACCCAGATCCATTGTTGTATTTTACGTTTACTTTGTATTGAAACCTGTTCAAATGAGGATCTAGTTTTGATACAAGTTTTAGTATTGAAATACTACTATTTCTGCATGGAGCTAACCCAAATTGGAAATTAAAGATTAAAGTATGATAGAAACAAAACAAAACATAGATACATCATAAATGATAATGTGTTAAATTACCACAATTTAGTTTTAAACATTTGACCGCCAACTTTGTATTCTTTATATTAGGGTTCAAACCTGTTGATAAAACATTATTCAAATCTATTTTTTATTCATATATTACATGACATAAAGCTTACTTCACTTCACTACTGCTTGTTTTATCTACATAAACTTTTGTATTAAGATATCATCAATAGATCAGTTATTGTGATACTTAACATAACAAATGTATGTAAAAAATGTATTTTGAGCCCTGGTTTCCACAATCATGAAACATTTCTAACCTGTTGTTGTTGCCATTGGAGACCACATCAGCAGCCACAGCGAGGTGGTCGTAGTCGTCGATATAAGCCCCGCTCTCCAGGAGGAGTTTGACCACATGAGTGTGTCCCCCGCGGGCTGCCATAGCCAGGACACTCGCCCCAAGACGGTTACGGCCATTGATCTCTGCTCCGTTCTCCAAAAGCATATGAGCAACGGACAAGTGACCAAACCTGAGCGAGAGGGCAAGAATTTTTACAGATATTAAATATAAACTTTTAAGTAGATGAGTTAAAGGTGCACTATGCAACTTCTCTGGTGGGGGATCTGCCATCTGCTTGTCTTCATGGAAATGTTATTGCGTAATTTGTCTGGAATGCTCCACAGTACAGCATTCAACTAATCTTGCAATCATTGATACTGTGGAACAATCAAGGAAAAGCAAACACATCTCCATGGAGACACCTTTAACAATACATTTATTGAAATATTGTCATGCAATGTAATACTATTTCAAAATAAATACTTATTAAACTTACAAAATTTGAATATGTATAATTATTTGGTAGGTCGGATTAATGTTCTTGCAATATAAGGATAAGGTTCACTGTTTGAGAATAGGCACAGACATTTTCAATAAAACAGATTACAAATTTCAGAAGGGATTTTATTCTGAATTTGTCAAGTTTCCTAACGTTTTAATAAACAGAGGATCATTAGAGCCTCATCTATCATTTGCAGACTACTATCCACTTTAATTTCTTGTTTAAGAATGATATTGGACTAGATTTTCAAAATTAAAAACTGGGACACACCAGAGTTGGGAGGGTAGCTATAAATAAAATTGTGAAAAAAGCACGTAGAATTGTCCATTCTTGACTTACGTGTCAGTGTATAATATGAGAGACAAAATACAAAAGTGCTTTTGATTTTGGCAAAAGCAAATGCAATTTATGCTCCTCTAGTTTATTCCTAGTTTTAGCTCTAGTTTAGTCCTGGTTTTGACCTGGGTTAGTCTTGGTTTAGTCCTGGTTTACACCTGGTTTAGAACTGAAATAGACCTGATATTGTCCTGGTTTAGACCTGGTTTAGTCCAGGTTTATTCCTGGTTTAGACCTGGTTTAGTCCAGGTTCATTCCTGGTTTAGACCTGGTTTAGTCCAGGTTTATTCCTGGTTTATTCCTGGTTTAGACCTGTTTTAGCTCTAGTTTAAACCTAGTTTAGATCTACTTTAGACCTGATATCGTCCTGATTTAGACCTAATACAGTTCTATTTTAGCCATAGTTTAGACCTGGTTAAGACCTGATATAGTTATATTTTAGCCCTAGTGTAGTCCTGGTTTAGACATCGTTTAGCCCTGGTTTTGCCCTGGTCTAGACCTGATATACAGTAGTTCTATTTTAGCCCTAGAATAGACCTGGTTTAGACCTGATATTGTCCTGGTTCAGATCTGATAATAGTTCTATTTTAGCCAAATTTAGACCTGGTTTAGACCTGATAGTTCTATTTTGGCCCTAGTTTAGTACTGGTTTAGATCAAATTGGTCCAAAATAGGGACACCTGGGCCATTTCTGGAATAAAACTGGGGCAAATCATTGGTTTTGGATAAATCTGCTGGGACAGGGGACACAGGGCTCAAAAGAACAGGTAAATAGGGACGTCTGGTCACCCTGCATTATTTAGACCCTCACCTGGCCGCCTGCATAAGGGGGGTCCATCCGTAGTTGTTGCGGCTGTCCACGGAGGCTCCTTTTCTCAGGAGGAACCGGACCAGGCTTTCGTGTCCGCTGGCCGAGGCGAACTGCAGGCCGGTGTTGCCCTCCTCATCCGTGCAGTCCACCGGCACCAAAGAGCACAATATGTCGGACTCTTTCGGGGCTCCGGGCTCCAAAATACTCCGAGCTGTCTCATAATCTCCCTCGTCACAAGCACGGAAAAGTAAAAGGGAATTTGCGCAAACTCCGAAATTCATGTCCTCATTTGGATTCCCGGACCATCTCTCAACATAGTGGGATGCACCAATTTTTCCTTCTGTCCGTGTCCTCGCGTTTGGAAATCATGACGCACCGTATAATGTTTTGATTTTAAGTGAATAAGTTCGTTTACTGTCATTAATGCAAAAGAGAAGATAAAGTTATTTCAAATCTCGCTTTTAGACGCTAAAGTTTGACTCCACGGGACAGTCCAGCTGCGCCCCGGTCCCGTTACATGTTTTGGAATCTGAACAACTGGATGATCCACTTCCGCTCAAATCTTTCACAATAAAAGTACGAGGCTAAAGAACAAGAAACATAATTTTCTATATCGTTTGTCCAGCAAATTATAGATTGAAGATTATTTTTGAGTGAATATGAGGCACTTTCAAAAATGTCTTCAGTAAAAAAAATGTTTTAGAGCTTCATAGCAGGGGTGGGCGCAATTATTTTTTCAATTGGGTCACGTAAGAAACAGAAAAAAAAATTGGAGGGCCGGGCCAAAGTGCTTAACTCAATTCTACATAATATTAACTGTATTTCTTCATAAAAAGTAGTAAATCGCATTGTTTTGGCAAGCTGGTAAGACTGGTGAGAGTATATGCTACGACTAAGCAATGAAAAAGTGAGGTCGTCTTACAAAAAAAGGTAATAAAAAACACCTCTAAAATAAGAGCAAAGTAGCTATCGTCCATGCATGAGGTAAAATTATTTTAAAAAAAATTTAAAAAAAATTTATATGATAAATTGTGATAAATATGAATAATGTAGTCCAAATAGTTAATGACAAGAACAGTTTAATCCACCTGTGACTGTTCGGGTGTAAAGTTTGGCCCCTATCATAGCAGGTTTATGAAAATTTGAATCACTGTAAAGCCCATTGTGTTACATTTTTATTATGATTGATTGATTAATAATGTGCAATACTGTAACATAATGTGAGATTTTGCTGGTACCAAAGTCACTTGATTTAATTTGTCCATATGCTGCATTGTAGATAATCTATAGTTATAGCTACTTATTGTACAAATAATATAGTTTACTCAAGTCACTTTATCTGCTGTTTATTCCTGTCCATCTGCTGCACTGTTCATAACCAGTCAGACCCACTTATTGTGCAGTGTTGTAGCCTTATAGCTTTACTGTTCTGACAGTGTTGTGTCTGTTGTATTTCTTTATAGTATCATTTATCTTCATTTTAATCGCATGTTCCTATTTTCTTGCTGTTCCCTGTTTCCTGATTGATTTTTTTTTTTAAACTCAACTCAGCTCAATGTGGCGACATTTACCACCTTCAACCCATCATCCTATTGATTTCGTGACTAATTTGATTGATTCAAAAAAAAAAAAAAAAGAATAGATTGAAGTTAAGGAATACTATGTAGGATTTCATAAAACATACAAACAAACATGATGATCAAAAAATGACCTTTTCTTCTTGAGTTAACTGTAATTTCTATTGTGAATTTGAATCTGAGTATTGCAGTTTTACAGAAATTCCTGCATAGTACACCTTATACTTTCTGGGCATAGGAGGGTCAGAGGTGAGAGTGTTTTATAGTAGTAGTAGTAGTAGTAGTAGTAGTAGTAGTAGTAGTAGTAGTAGTAGTAGTATACCTTTGTGTTTGTGTGAAACAAAAAATACAAAAAAAAAACAAAAATGATTTTTAAAAAAAAGGAATACTATGTAGGATTTCAACAAACAAACAATAATAATAACAATGACAATAATAATAATAATAATAATAATTATTATTATTATTATTATTATTATTATTATTATTATTATAAATATATTAAACTTTTTTCACTAACAAAACTATAATTAATGATCAATTAAATTTGAGTATTACAGTTGTGACAAAAATTCCTGCATAATACACTTTAGTTTGACCATTTTTTTGGGCATAGGAGGGTTAAACTTTGATGATAAAATGTAAAGTTTTGTCATTGACTATATTTTAATTGAGCTATTCTTAACTATCTTAATTATAATACTTGTTATATGGTTAGTTTGTACTGAAAACGTGGGTTCTAATTGATACACTAAATTTAATCAGATTTTGACAGAAATTCCTACATAATTCTCCTTGCATTTAATTCAAACTTGTGCTTTTCTTGGCATAGGTTAAGGATTAACTGTGTGATACAAAAAAACAAAAAAAGCAGAAGTAATAGCCACCATTTCTTTATATTGCCAATACAATAGTGATGCAATAGTGAAAAACAGATCAGACAGGATCTAGTGTCAGTGTGTGGACAGGGCACTTGTCCACATAAGAGACACTAACAAAGCCGAGTGCACTACCAAGTTTTTCACTGCAGCTACCGCGTCTAATGCAGCTAAAGCTACTTCTGCTCAAACAAAGCTTTGCAGGTCGTAATATCTGAGGCTGCAAATCAAATATATATTTTACTGTAAGCTTTTGTAAATAGTCTCTTTGGAGATTGTACATACAGAGACTGTTTTGAATGATTGTATCTGGAGATGTGGGTTTGTTCACTAACTCACCAGTCAGTGGGACATTCCCTGCATCTCCTTTTTACTTATTTATTTATTTAATTTTTAAATGATTGTATCTGGAGATCTGAGCTTGTTCACTAACTCATTGGTTGGTGGGACATTCTCTGCTTCTCCTCTTTTTGTTGTTTTGAGAATTTATGTATATTGTTTTTTGTTTTTGTAAATTAAGTACTGTAAAGCATTGTACTGTTAAGAATTGTAACTGCTGAGATGGGAGTGCGTTCGCTGACTCTTTGGTTGGTGGAACAGTCTCTCCTTCTCCTTTTTAGGTTTAGGTGTTTTATTCTAAGTCATCTTAACTTATTAAAATGATCTGATTCTAATAATAATAAACAAATATAAGGTGAGACATAATAATTCCATAGTAGCTTATTTTGAATGTGCACTTAACGCTTTAACACTGTTTCTGTTTCTGTGTCTGTTCACATGGTGACTGGTTTGGAGGGGCCAGCTGAGCCCAGTGGTCCTGAGATCTAATGAAGCTGACGAGAAGAACTTGGTCTCCAGAAGATGAAGAACAGGATGTAACTGCTCAAAAGTGATGTGATGAAGCTGATGAGAGGAACCGTGTCTCCAGAAGATGAAGAACAGGATGTAACTGCTCAAAAGTGATGTGATGAAGCTGACGAGAGGAACCGTGTCTCCAGAAGATGAAGAACAGGATGTAACTGCTCAAAAGTGATGTGATGAAGCTGACAAGAGGAACCGTGTCTCCAGAAGATGAAGAACAGGATGTAACTGCTCAAAAGTGATGTGATAAAGCTGACGAGAGGAACCGTGTCTCCAGAAGATGAAGAACAGGATGTAACTGCTCAAAAGTGATGTGATGAAGCTGACGAGAGGAACCGTGTCTCCAGAAGATGAAGAACAGGATGTAACTGCTCAAAAGTGATGTGATGAAGCTGACGAGAGGAACCGTGTCTCCAGAAGATGAAGAACAAGATGTAACTGCTCAAAAGTGATGTGATGAAGCTGACGAGAGGAACCGTGTCTCCAGAAGATGAAGAACAGGATGTAACTGCTCAAAAGTGATGTGATGAAGCTGACGAGAGGAACCGTGTCTCCAGAAGATGAAGAACAGGATGTAACTGCTCAAAAGTGATGTGATAAAGCTGACGAGAGGAACCGTGTCTCCAGAAGATGAAGAACAGGATGTAACTGCTCAAAAGTGATGTGATGAAGCTGACGAGAGGAACCGTGTCTCCAGAAGATGAAGAACAGGATGTAACTGCTCAAAAGTGATGTGATAAAGCTGACGAGAGGAACCGTGTCTCCAGAAGATGAAGAACAGGATGTAACTGCTCAAAAGTGATGTGATGAAGCTGACGAGAGGAACCGTGTCTCCAGAAGATGAAGAACAGGATGTAACTGCTCAAAAGTGATGTGATAAAGCTGACGAGAGGAACTGTGTCTCCAGAAGATGAAGAACAGGATGTAACTGCTCAAAAGTGATGTGATGAAGCTGACGAGAGGAACCGTGTCTCCAGAAGATGACGAATAAGAGATGGGGATGAGCAGAAGTGGTGTGATGAAGCTGATGAGAAGAACTCTGTCTCCAGAAGATGAAGAACATGAGCTGATCAGAAGTGATTTCATGAAGCTGATGAGAGGAACCGTGTCTCCGGGAGATGAAGAACAAGATGGAGCTGATCAGACCACCCTGAAAGAATGTATCAGTCAATAAACAGAGGTTTAATTTGGAATTTTTATGTCATTTTTAAAAAATATGTTTAAGGTACATGTACATTGTATTTTTTACTACAATTCACTTAAAGGGGCATTATGTAACTTTACTGATGGGAGTCCGCTACCTGCTTGTCTCCATGGAGATGCTATTCCTTGAACTGGAAAGTTATCATTGAATTTAGTATGTAACATACCATTTTATAAGTTAATATGTTTTAAGTGCATGTAAAACATTATTATCTGATTATATCTGACATGTAACCTGGGGGCATTAACAGTTTGAATATAGAGATAGTTTGGTTTACTGCAATACTACAATGTCCATTGCTGTTATTGGAGACCTGGTTTAAATGCTATTATTTTGCCCAAATCTTACCGTTCAGTTCACATTTATTTTATATATAATATATATTTATCGGGTTCTCACCACGGGCACCTTCCAGGCCCCTTGAGCCTCTTCACCCTCGCTTTTAGCCCCATCCAGTGGAATAAACATGAAACTAAACTACTCTTAATGGCCACCAGATGTCACTGTCAGATTTTGACTGCATCTAGAGCCGTAGAAGATGTCACATCCCTAAAGTCCCCGGATGTGTGGTACAAATTAAGCACACGAGCGCTTTTCTGTCCCTTTCCTGAAGCTAACCCACGTTGGTGGCGCCTGTTCCTGGCTCACCGCTGTTCGCTTGATTTATCTCCGAATAAGTCGGTCAGGAAGTATCGCAATGGTATGTTTAATGGAAATAAAGTGTCTTTCTGGACTGCTGGGATGATTATTTTAGACAGTGCGGACAGTGATCTTACATAAAATAGATAAATGCAACCCCAAACCGGCTAGCTAAGCGGAGACTAGCCATAGCCTAACTTGCTAGTTATTTACCGCATGTTTACTCTAAAAGCTTCGATTACACCAACTGTATTGCCTAACTATATTGAGTATGTGTTTACATTTTAAAGGCTTATTGTTTAATCAGTGTCATTAGTAAAGTGAAAGCTCAAATTCAAGGTTCAGAACTGTCTGATGACATTTGTGATTATTTGCAAGGGTCCGATGCGGTTCAGCTCAAGACCTGATGCTTGCATTACAAGCAATACTTATGTTAATGTCTTTTAATGTCTTTAATGTTAATGTCTGTTAATGTGTTTCAGGCTTTTAAAGACTCTGGCAAAGCACCTGTGGAGGCTGAGGTCGCCATCCACCGCATCCGTATCACCTTGACCAGCCGTAACGTCAAGTCTCTGGAGAAGGGTATGCTGCTATTTTAATTTGGTGAAACTGGATTTTTTGTGAGCTATGAGGACAAAATTTTTAGACAGAATTATTGTGTTGACTTGTATACGCTATTCTGAGCCACCATAATTATTCCATGGGTATTGGTCTAGTATTTATGATGTGATTAATTTAGCCTTTCATTTTTTTTCTTCCTAGTCTGTGCTGATCTGATCCGTGGAGCTAAGGAGAAGAACCTGAAGGTGAAGGGACCAGTCCGTATGCCGACCAAGGTATGTTTTTCTAAAATTAAAGGTTAAATAAATGAAAGTTATTATTTTGTCTTGTGGCTCAATTTTAATTGCTGCAGGAAATATCATGAAAAATGAACTTGACACTGACTCTAAAACTAGATATTCCCAGTAAAACATCAAAATGTATATGTTTGAATGTGTAATGACATTGCCCACTATTGTAAGTGCGTTGTACACATAAATACTGTGCACAAAATATTGCTCCAGCTATATTCCAATGAACCACAGGTCTGCTCATGTAATTTCTGTATCTTTGAACATGTATTAGTAAAGTGTGGTTTCCGTTCTGTAGCAATTTTATACATAAAATAAACTGACTACTATTCCCTAGTTTAAACAAATCATTTTTGGTGTAGGCTATAATGTGGCCCCCAAGTTTATTTGCTGAAAATCTATACTAGTATTACTTGCACCACATAAGTTGTGAATTTACCATTGAGGATTTGGCCAGTTACTCTGAAGTTAAAATTAAGGTAACAATATTTTTTTCTCCTATAGACCCTGCGCATCACCACCAGGAAGACTCCCTGTGGTGAAGGATCCAAAACCTGGGACCGTTTCCAGATGAGGATCCACAAGCGCCTCATTGATCTGCACAGTCCATCTGAGATCGTAAAGCAGATCACCTCCATCAGCATTGAGCCCGGTGTAGAGGTCGAAGTCACCATTGCAGACGCATAAACAATGCTACGTTTTCAATAAAAACAGAAAATTGATTCATTTTGGAATAAATCTTTTATTAAATATGCATGCTTTAGAGTCTGCATAAATGGGATGTACATAAATCCCACTGTTTGTAGACCTCAAATGTGGTCAGTTGGTGTTTTTTTTTCCCCTCAAATTAAATGAAAAAGGGTTCCAGCAACTTGCCAAGCTAGTTTTTGTTAAAATGGTAAGATCTGATGCTCAAAAATAGTAATTTGTGTGTAAGCAAGGCCTCCAAGGTGTTAAATATGAAACAGTTTTTAAATTAAATGGATAGTTATATTTAAAGTGTGAAGATATTTAGTAATTGTTAGTAACAAGTAGATCAGAGTATGGCACTGGCACTTGAAAATGCACTTTTTTAAGAAATCGCCAATTATTATGAATTAATCATTGCATTTTATATATGCAATGATTAATGAATGACACCCAAAGCGCTTTACAGTTCATTCTTCATTCAATCCAGTGATGGAAAGCTACTATTGTAATCACAGCAGCCCTGGGGCAGAATGACTGAAGCGAGGCTGCCAATTTGCACCATCCGACCACCACTATCACACACACACCACTTTCATACTAGGCAAAGTGTCTTGCCTAAGGACACAACGATAGTTTTTGTGACTGGTGCCCCACTATGGCACCTGGATGACACCTGGACAGTGTAACAGAACATTGAATTGTTCAGTTTATGTGATTAGTTTGAGGGTTTTAATCTCAAATGTAACATTTGGTAACTTCTTGATATCATTTACCTCCATCAAGAGGGTTCTTACTGACTTGTTATTTTTAATAATGCAAATAAGTAAAAGGGTGATTTTTATCATTTGACATGAACATGAAACCAGTGTCTCAGGTCTGCTTCACATGCTGCGCTCTGTGGACACCTGTGTTCAATTTAAACTAATTACAGCCTGTTTCTCACTTTTTGGTCCAAGTTCAGGTCAGGAGCTCCCCATAAGAACAGATCTCCCCACAGGGCCATTATTACAACAGCTAACTGGAAGAGATTTTACATTTGCTTTATTTCCTGGATTATTAGCTCAAAATGAGTTCTACCAATGATTTTATAATGAATGATGAAAGTGTCAACTCTCAGCCTATGGACATGGACATGACTCTAGCTCAAACCACTACAACAGAAAAGGTAAACACCTTTGGAGCTAAGTGAACAGTTTTGTCAGTTATTATTAGTTGCTTAGTCACAAAACATTGTATTAATGTTTTTCAAGGTTCAAGAGCCAAGTGACTCTGAGCCACAAACAATGAGCGTCTACCTCAGAGTAAGGCCTTTCTCTAAAGAGGAGCTCAACAGCTGTGAAGATCAGGTAGAGAAATGCAAATATCTTACTTTATCATATTGACATTTTAATTGAATATGTGTGTTTGTGTTGTTTAGGAGTGTGTAGTAATTGAAAATGTCCAGACAGTGACCCTGAACGCACCAAAGGGCTCTGCCAACATGAAGAGCAGTGAGAAGGGGATTGGCTTGTCCATCCACAAGTTTTCATTTACTCAAGTTAGTATCATTAGTAATCCTATATTATGTTTGATCCTGTATTACACTAAATTGGTTCTTGTGAGTTTTAAGCCATGTTAGAATGATTTTCCCTCATCAAAAACATACCTAGAGTTGTTTTGTTTCATTCACACAGGTTTGAGTAATCCTTTATTAGTCTGTCTACATTGCCAAAATCTTCATCTTCAAAATCCTTATTGTAATAGTTGCCTCACAATGTGATTGTCATTTGAGAGAGGAACTCAGCCTAAATACAAGTATGCAGGATTTGTGTTTTTGAAAATGTGTCGGTGAAACTAAAAACTCCAGGTATGTTTTTGATGAGGGAATAACATTACAACATAGAAAATTATGTAAAAGTGGCCTTTTTACAATTCACAAGTTTATATTTAACTATTTAACATTCATGTATTATGTAATTTTGTCCTATAGATATTTGGCCCAGACACCAGTCAGGCCGAGCTCTTTGAAGAAACTGTCCAAAGTCGGATGTCTGATTTCTTGAATGGGAGCAACGCCCTTATATTCAGTTATGGTGTCACAAATGCAGGGAAAACCTACACTATTCAAGGTGCGTGTTAAACTACTAAGTTAATGTTAAATATTTGTCAAACTAGGTATTAGAAATTAAAGGAGCACTACGTCACCTGCTTTTTATAGATGTGTCATTGCTCTGCCTTGAATATTTCAGTGTGAGATTATACCTCTACAATACATTTGAGTTTTATAGCACAAAATTACTGTATTTTCCGGACTATTGAGCGCACCGGTATATAAGCCGCACCCACGCTATTTTTTTTTTTTTAATTAAGAAAAAAGTTGTACAAGCCGCAACCGGGCTATAAGCCGCTGATATCTGTTGAAAAATGAGATATTTACTGCATATACAGAATGATTTTGTACTGTAAATGTACATTTATGTACCTGAACAGATTTCCGAACAGTGCCTTTTAACACGGCAGCAGCAACTGTGCTGATTAAAACGAGGTCAAAAACAGAAAAGAACCGGTAATTGATTTCCTTCATTTCTCCTGTGCAGTGAAACCACAAGTCACTAATCATCTCCGCTGACTCCGAGCTTACGTGCAGCAGCACGGTAGACATCTGCGCGGGACACAATTCCGCTCCCGCCCGCTGCCACAGTCCTCAGTCCCGCTCGCGCTCCCGCGTCGTGCGGTCGCGCTCCCACCCACACCCGCAGTAAGCTTTCAGAATATGTCCCGCGCCGCGCTGTTTTGTGTTGGGTCCCGCTGGTCCCGCGGGTGCAGGGCTCTACAGCTGTTTCCTTCCTGGAGCAAGATCAATGCCTTCAACTTAAAACTCCCATCATACAAACTCCTCCGTGTGCTTTTCATGATGAAGGGGCGAGGATTTGAAAATAATTACCAGTTAGTAATTTGTTGTGCGTGTTATATCTGCTAAATAAAAAGTAGCATATTCTTCTCCATCTATCTTGTTTTTGAAATTCCGGTTAGAGCGCCCCTAGCCGTGGAAGAAAAAATCAAAATTTAGCCGCTCCGCACTAAAAGCCGCATGGGTCAAAGTCTGTGGGGAAAAAAGTAGCAGCTTATAGTCCGGAAAATACGGTGTCTAGAAAACGGGCATTCTGACTGTAAGTGGAGTTGCTTCTCCACAGATCTGACTTGTAATGTCTGAGTTGATCTCCATGAAGAAGGTTTAATGCCATACTGTGAAACATTTCAGACAAAGCAACATCTCCCCAGAGAAAAGCATTTGACTAACACTCCACCTTTTAACTACTAGTAATTAAATTAAAAAGCATTTTGAACCTACTATCTTTATTTTTTCGGCGCATAACACACATCTATATTTTTGTGTGTTAAGTTAAGATATAGTTTGCAATTTCTTTAGGATCTCTAAAGGATCCCGGTATCCTTCCTCGTGTTTTGGATGCCACCTTCCAGCACATCAGAGGTCATCAGTACGAAGCCATGGACGTCAAACCTCATCTCCGTAACGACGCACAGTTTCTCACTCCAGATCAAGTCAAACAGGAGAAGAGCATTAAGGCTGCCATTTTCGCTTCATGTAAAGAGGTACAATATTTCAGCAATTACAATTTGTTTTATTTATGACTCCTGAAAATTGTGTGTTCCTTCTACTCCGCAAGAATATAGTAGGTTCAGTTCCTTAGCCAGCAGACCACAACCCAAGTCTTTCTCTGATATGATGTACTTATCTGTGCAAATAAGTTTCAATATTACTTCATTCTATCACTATAACTGGGAAAATTATATAGGAATGTTATACCCATGTTGCCATTTATTTACCTTCATAATACTGTTTATAAGAGCTTTTACAGATTTCTAATTGTATTACTGTAATTATTTCAGGAGAGCGACACATTCAGAGGCAGCTGTGGGAGCGATTCTTTATCAATGAATCTCAGAAGCCGCTCGGCCTCTTGTTCTTCATTCAATGAAAATGGTAATTTGACATGAGCTTTAACATTGTTTTGGCTTGCACATTGGCGTCATATTTCAATAAATTGGTAAATATTATTAATTAATATATAATAATTAATAACGTCATACTATAATGACATGCTAATAATTTATCGCCATGTTGTCTCTCCAGTGCAGTGGAGCTGCAAAACTCCTTTTCTTTATGAATGTTTCTTTTACAAGACTTTACTTATCTGAACATGTTACAAATTATCACGTTGTCAAATTTGAAAACTGTCCTTTACTTGTGACAGACGGCACAATGACTGCAGATGATGGTCAGATTGCCTTGTGGGTCGCCTTCTTTGAAATCTACAATGAGTGCGTGTATGACCTGCTCCAGCCCACCCTTTGCTCCAAGTCCAAGAAAAGAGCTGTTCTCAGAGTGTGTGACGATGGAGCTGGAAACGCCTATGTAAAAGGCAAGGGTACATTATACTCAAATCCAATGATTAAAGGTGCACTGTGTTACTTTTTGGCTGCTTTTTTTTTTCTATGGATACATCATTGCGCTGCCTGGAATGTTCCACAGTATGACATTGGCTCTACTTTGCATTTATTCAATTAAAGTTGGTTTTATAGGTCAAACATATTTAGAAAAAGTCTCTCCGCAGATCTAACCTGTAACTTTGCCTGGTTTGGGCTCCATGAACATTCCAGACAAAGCAAGAATATTTCCATGGAGAAAAGCATTTGACAGACCCATCACCAAAAAAGTTGCACAATGCACCTTAAGTTTTTGGCTACAATTATCCATTTTATATTTTCAGATTTGAGGTGGATCAACATCATGAATTTGAGTGAAGCAAATAAAATACTACAGTATGGAAACAAGAACCGAAGTGCAGCTGCTACGAAAATGAACCAGTGCTCCAGTAGAAGGCAAGTCCACAAAGCTCCAATACTGAAGCTATAATATAGTAAATCTATGCGAAATATTGGCAATAATTATAGATTGATGACTAAAATTCATTCAGTTTTTGTCATTTTGTTTGGTCCTATAATCCATATAATGTGACACTGCTGCTTATAATGTGAATGTGTGTTTTACAGCCACAGCATATTTACAATGAAGCTGTTGAAGATTGACAATGATGCAGTGAAGGGCATTTCAGAGTAAGTATCTAAAGCAACATGATTTGCATATCAGCGCTTTTAGATGAGTCATATTTGTTTTCAATGTATATTATGGGAAGTTTACTTGTTGCAGCAGTGGGTTATCTGTTTTTGAAATTTTTATTATAAAAAAATATTCTATAAACATTTCGAACTAATAATAAATGTAACGGGATTCCTTGGCAATCTCCCTCATTAACAACACTGTACTATTCCCTGTGCTAATTAGTTTACAGCTCCTCTCTGTTGTCTAGAAGTCAACATCTCCATTGTTCTTAATGTTGTACTGAGGTTATGATGGCAGTAAAACTCTATTGTTTCTTGCAGGTTTTCTCTGTGTGATTTGGCCGGATCTGAAAGGTGCAACAAAACAAAGACTTTTGGAGAGAGGCTCAAAGAAGCTGCAAACATCAACAACTCTCTGCTCACCCTGGGAAAGTGCATCATGGCTCTGCGCAACAACCAGGGAGACAGGTGAAACACATAAAAATGTGGGGTAATTATTTAGTATTACTGGGTTTAGACTACGGTAGCTTGGTTCTACTAAGGTGTGTTGCACTGGGCCAACAGTAGATGGGGAAAATGCAGAAGTTTTTTGTTTTTTTATGTAATTTTATTTTGGTAGGCATCAAACCTGGGTGAACTGACCTTTTTATTTATGACTAGAACCTTCCCCAGGTTGTAAGTAAAATTATTATTCAGAATGACTAATTACAATATTATGTAAAGTTCTGTTTAAATTAAATTACTATTGATAATATGCTGATTTGATTGTCCTTGGTCACACTAAAAAGCTAACGAGTTCTGTTTTACCTTGATGGCTTAATATTCAATCAATGGTGATTTATTATAACTATTTAATAGCCTTAATAAACCATGAACAAAGGTTTAGTAACGATTCAATCCCTTGATTATAATGACCAAATAAGGCTTGAGTAAATGTTTTTCATGATTTATTAAGACTAATTAAGGTATAGTTATTATAAAGCAGTAGCTCCATCCTTTTATACTGGTGAAAAGGATAATAAAGGACTAACGCTTATCCGGGCATATAACCTTTGTATAAATACAGATCAACATTTACATTTTCCTAGATCAAAAAGCTGCATCCCCTTCAGAGAGAGTAAGCTCACAAAGCTGTTCCAGTCGTTCTTCTGTGGAAAAGGAAAAGCCTCAATGATCGTGAACATAAACCAGTGCGCCTCCACCTACGACGAGACCCTCCACGTCATGAAGTTCTCCGCTGTGGCCAAACAGGTGAGATGATGATAATAATAACAATAACAATAATAATAATAATAATAATAATAATAATAATAATAATAATAATAATAATAATAATAATAATAATAATAATAATAATAATAACAATAATAATAATAATAATAATAATAATAATAATAATAATTATTATTATTATTATTATTATTATTATTATTATTATTATTATTAATAATAATAATAATAATAATAATTATTATTATTATTATTATTATTATTATTATTATTATTATTATTATTATTATTATTATTATTATTATTATTATTATTATTAATGCATCAGTTTTATATAGTGCTTTTTTTGGACACTTACAGACTTGCAGAACTGTACAAGACTCTAAGTGGACCATTCAAATGTAATGAATAAAGCTAGTCAGTTATTATATGCATTTGTTCAGGATTTTGGACAAAAGAATGCTAATACTTAACTTTTTTTTTCTGGGAAAAAATGTAACCAAATTATTCTACCAAGAAAAGATGAATGTTCTCTGAGTAAATAATGATACCGGTGTGAAGTGGGGTTTTACAATTATTAGACCAGTAAGTGAACATTTGGTCCAAGAAGCTGGAATTGGGGGAAAATTATTTATAGTCAAGTCAAATTATTAATGTTAGAATGTACAATTTTACAGATTTATGGTCATTGTTGGTGCACAGATATGGGAATGTGCTTCAGTCTTTGTTCAAATTAATCTCTTAGAAGTAGTAATAACATGCATAATAGAAAAATGAAATGTTATAAGTAAAATGTGATTTTAATTTAGTTGTAGATTGTTTCATATGGACAGCAAAGCAGGCTGGTGGTCATAAGTTGCTGTATATATTAAGAAAAATAATAAATTGACCTTGACCTAAATTGCTTCTCCTCCTGCTGCCTGTAGGTGGTGCAGGTGATCCCAGAGAAGTCCGTCCTTATGTCTCCGTGTTTGTTTGGTGGAGATGGGAAGCCTCTGGTGCATCCTGGGACAGACAGCCCGGCCCTGGAGGGGGGGCACCTGTCTGAAGACGAGCTCCTGGATGAAGAGGACGAAGCTGATGTGTCCCTCATGCCACAAAATGTAATCTATTTAATATTGCAGCATAGTTCGTGCTTCTTTCCAGTGCTGTTTATTAGTTTGTTACATTACTTTTTCTTGGTTTGAAGTAATTAGTGGTAGTGGCAGTCATTTTTCATTATTGGAAACTAAAGACCTTATGTTGAAAATATATAAAATCCTTAAAATTAAATTAATTAAATATTTACTTAATTAAATTTAAATATTGGTTCTGGCCACCAAATGCCCTAAGTGTTTTGCTTAAAGGGGTAAATGCAAACAAAATTATAATGGAATAAAAAAAGGAAATTACAGATTTACAGAAATGTATACTCCAAAATTAGATCCTTTTACCTACTGGTACTTATTTTCCTAAATGCCCTATTCCAGTGTTTTGTTCCCACATTTTAATTTACATTTGTGTTTTCATAGGAGCTTCTAAACATGATAGATAATCTGAAGAGTAAGTTATTGGCTGAAAGACGGAAAAACCTGGTTCAAGAAATGGAAATTCGTAAAGAAATGGGGGATGCCATGATGCAGCAGATTATGGAAAGTGAAGAACTACGCAGGTATAATTACTGTAATCTACAGATCTGTAATCTTTAAAAAATTCTATAGGTTGTTACTTTTCTAGTGGGGTGCCTGTCAAATGCTTTTCTCCTTGGAGATGTTATTACTTTGTCTGGAACATTTCACAATATGGTATTAAACCTTTCTGTCTTTGTGAAAACTAAACCAGACCATGTCATAGGTCAGATCTGTGAAGAGGCAATCCTGTTTAGTCAAATGCATGCTTTTTTAGTTATTTTTGGCAGATGACAGACGCCCAAACCAAGCAGCTACATAGTGCACCTTTTTAAAGCAATTTATGATCATCTTTTATAGCCGAGAGATAGAGGAACTGAAGGAAAGTTACCAGGAGAAGTTGGAAAACACTTTTGAGATGTACAAGGAGGCGATCAAAGAGCACGCCTATCAGAGCGCCATGAGGAACCTGGAGGACGACTATGTCCCACTGGACGAGTTTACAGCTGAACAAGAGAAAGTGGAGGTATGGTTTAAGTTTGGTTGTACTCTCATCTCCTAAGGCAGTGTAAATTCAGAAAGAATTTGAGATTTAGATTAAATTAACATGCAAATTGCATGAACTGTTGAGCTTGAATCAGTGCAACTCAAAAAGAACTCAAGCCTTATCGGAGTATCTCCAGTGGTCAGTTATATTAAGTTTTTGCAAGAATGACAAGTTTATTTGTCAAAGATGTCCTATAATAACATTCTTAACGTAAGAATGTGAAGAATTTTTTTTTTTTTTTTAACTTGAAACCTTTGTACTCTGATTCCAAATGGCTCAAATTTTGTTATGGACAAGTTTTGCATCTTAATTTTTTATTGCAGGCCCTTATTTCAAATTAAATTGGCTGTGCATCATGTTGGGTTAAAACGATGTACCACTCACACCTTGTGATGTGTGTGTCGTCTTCTCGTCTCTTTGCAGGAGTTAAAGCGTCAGCTGGAGACAGCTGAAGGCCGAGGAGGTTCAGTGGAGACGACCAATCGATCGACTCAGACAGAAACGTCCAGAGAGACAGAAGCAGCCGGTACGGCACATGTTTCCTGTCTTTGCTTTAACATCTGTGGTGTACTGGTCTCAAAGGATATTTTTGTGTTTATTTATCAAAAAAATCAAATGGCCCTGACCTATTTTAATTCTAGTTCTGTAGACTATTAAAAACATACCGAAACATTAGGATCTCTTTTTAATAGATTCACGCTGTAATGTGTTTTTTAGGATTTTGAGAGGCATATTCTCACTATGCCTTGGTAGTTTTACTATTTTGTGCGTGAGGCTGCCAATCTGTCTCTGACTGGATCATAGCAGTCCTATCAAACCAACTATATTCATTGCTGTGCTGGTGGTAATATTAAAATGTGGCTCTTGAACTTCTTAGGGGGGTGATATCATATCACCCCAAAACAAAACAAGACCAAACTTGACAAAGATGAGTAGATCTGGAGCTGTATCCTATCCAAAAATTCACAGGCCATGATTGACCGGTGGTCCATTCAGAGAGGCGTATGCTCAGTTTGCGTCAAAACATGGCGGTTTACTTGTGGAAAAAAAAAGGAAAACAAAAACGACTGAGCAACGGCATGGATTTTCTCTGAATCAAACCACCAAACTATTATCTCAGGTAAAATGAAGTTGGATATTTTGTGTATCTAAATGATAGGAGGTTTTAAGAGATGCCTTCTACACTTGAGAGATACAAACTACCAGCTGTGGTTGGATCATCAAGTTTGGACAGAAGATTTTCACCCAGTTCCAGTGCCCTTCTGGATTTGTAAAAGAATGCTTGCATGACCAGCCAGTCTACAAAGTCTTACAGTACAGAACATCTTTTAGTCAATGTTGGGTTGGGGAACTCGATACCAACAGAACTGAAGAGCATTTCTGAGTCCAGGTTTAACTCTTGCAAATCTAAATGACATGCGAGTAGTGAAAGTTTGATTCTGTTTTGTGTAAAATCGTAATCAGGGATTGGGTTTGAAAATTAGCCATATATGGAATCATACCACCACATGTCCTTTTGTGTGAACAGAGAGGTGTTTGAGGCTTTATAAAGAAAAGTCTGCACTGGAAACCATGTGTGAGAGCAAGCAACAGGTATTTGTGTGTATTGAGTGAATTTAGTTTTGTTTTTTGTCCATTATCCTTACTAAATGTTTGCTTTCCAGCTGATTGTGTCATTGGAGAAAAGCTTGAAAGATCTCAATGAGGGACATAAGTGGCTCACGAGCTGCCTCTCGGAGAAGTCACTGGAGGCAGAAACACTTGAGAGGAAAGCTGAGGATATGGTGAGCGAATATTCACCGTGTTTGATGCTACCACTCAAAAAAATATAAAAAAGAAAAATTCAAAAGGTATAATTTGTAGCCAGGAATTGGCTTTTTACAGCCGTACTAAAGAGTCAGTGATCAGATAAAAACAGTTTCCAAGTCGTTAAGTATACAGATGGTCACTCTGCACAACTCACAGGCCTTATCCTTCCTTCCATTATGTTTGTTTTAACTAAATGTGTGCATGAGATGTAAGTTTGATGCATCTTATTGCAAACCTAATTCATTTAAGGGTACAAATAAAGACTCCTTAACCATAGCCTTGGTGACCCATTAGAAAGTGATGTTAAGGAATGTGATATTTTTCTTTTTTTATATTATTAAATAATTTTGTTTGAAATCTATATGGCCAGTTTTTGTGATTACTTTATTAGGCGAGATAGAACTTCTGATAAATTTGGCAGTTTTACACCACTGAAGTGACTGTAAAAAAAAGTTGTAAAAATACAGGAAGGAAGGTCAAATCTTTGGTAAAATCTTAAATATACAAAAACCATATTTGTGTGGTGTAGTCTAACCTCTCCTATGCACTTTAACGTTTCCTCTGTGTTTTTTTTCTTACCCTTTTAGTCTAAATCTCTGGAGGATGTCCTGCTGCAGAACATTGAAAAAGACAAAGAAATCGAAACCTTAAAAGAACAACTGGAAAAGAAGACGAGCCCACTGCCACCAAAGCCCAAACGTGGTCTCCTCGCCAACATCAAGGACGCTGTCACATCACCACGAAATTCCAGCTCCGCCCGCACCCTGAGGAAGACTGTGAGGGCTGTTAAACACTAATTTTATACCATGTTTTTAAATGTAAAATATTTTATACTTGTGTGATTCTTTTAAAATAAATTAAATGGCTTTAAAGCAGGTGGAGAGTGCTGGTTTATTTGTGTGTGTGAAAAAAGGAGAGCCACAGATGCTTGTATAGTTTTAATGGCCAAAGCAATGTTATAGCTACATTGTGAATTAAGTGCACATATAAGCAGATAACGACTAGCACAAATTCATGGCTACCCCAAAATGACAAGAGGTCTCATTAATATTGTGCTGTAAACTGTAAGTGATAAAGCTTTAAATGGAAGTAAAATGTAAAAATGACAAGGTAGCTCATATTTTTTCAGATGCTTAACGGGTCTAAGCTGCAAACTGCTTGTATTTCATTGCATTAGTATTGGCATAAAGAAGTGGCACCTACGTTATTTATTGGTTTGACCCATGTCTAAATTTTGAAATATTACTCAGATTAAAAAGTTGCTTGATGAAATTTAAAGGTCCTATATTACACAAAATATACTCTTGTGAACTTTAATCCATGTTAGAATGTTGTTACCACCACGGTTCCTGTATTACCACATGACAAAGTGGAACAGAGTGTTTTGCGTCTGAGCAAAGAAGTCAGCCTAAATATATAGGGTTTGTTTAAGTATGTGTGGAACAAAGCACAACTCTGGGTATGTATTTGACGAGGAAACAACATAACACCGATCAGAAAATGGCGTAATATGGACCTTTTAAAGAAGACAATATGGCATCACACTTATCATTTCTGCCATTATTAAATTACAAGTCTTACTGCTGAAAATAAACTTGGAAAAACTTGCAATCTCCTTAACCGGACTTAACTTTGGTCTAATGGTTGCCTCCATGGAGATGACCGTACGTTTAATGTCCCACTTTGAATTATTATTATTGCATTATTGGCCTTCCCCGTGGTTTTGCTCAAGAGTGAGAAATTGTACAGTATCTCCCGTAAAATATAATCCCCAGTAAAACCTTAGCCCCACATACAACGGCTGTGTGAACCTGGTCTGGATTTTGTGTAGAAGCGTCATTGTATCCGAAATACTGTAAAAACACACCACCCCTGCACTGTGATCCAGATAGACCCCTATTTTAGATGAAACCGGACCAAAAACCGGTGAATGGACTTTGTTGAACTTAAACAAATAGCCATTTTTGTCAATACATAAAGCCCAAGATTTGTCATTAAGTCCAAAAACGCATTCATCGCTGCTTCCTTTTCTCTTTAAACTCTTATACGTGAATCCTATGTCCACCATTGAACCACTCCATTCCAATTCCCAATAATGACGACTGATCAGATCTTCTCTGCTCAAAACCTGCCAGAAGTAGTTGAATCTCTCAGGAGTTTGGGGGTATTTTTGGTCTTCCTCCATAAGCATAGCTCTTCTGTCCCCATCTGAAAGCTTGATTTGTGAATGGGCAGTGTAGGAGTCCATTGTAATCTGACATGAATATTTCAAAAAGTCCTCTCTTGTTTTCGGATCTGGTTGAGTTGGCATCTTGTGAATTTCTGGTAATATTTTGCCTAGCTCTTCCGTTAGAGAAAGCTTTAAGTTATCAGTTAGATCTGCCACAAAGATAGACACTCGATCCAAAAATGTTACAGGTTTTTCAGTTGCCATTTCTGTATTTTGGATGTCGTCTTTTGTCTGGATTTCTCCGGATAATATCGTTGCATATTTGTGTAGGAAGAAGTTATGGTCAGGAGTTTGCGCCAAGGAGTTCAATTCAACTTGGGTTATTCTCAGTTCTTTAAGCTCAAATTCCAGATTTTCCAAACGCTGTTGAATTTTCTCCTTTTCTGATTTTTGCCATTTCCATAATTCTTGTTCTACGTCATACATTTTTTTCTGAATTAGATGAATCAACCCAGTAAAGCTCTCCACTGTAATTTCAACGGCTTCCTCTGCAATGCATTTTAGATCAAGTTCTTCTTTTTTGATACTTTCCAAATCCATTTCCTTATTTTGAATTTTCTGCACAACTTGGCGATGTCTTGCTTCAACTTCTGGCTGCTTCTTATCCCTCTCCTCTGCAGCTGTAACTATACAATGACCAGTATGTTGTTTTTCCATGCAACAGGCAGCACAAATGAGCTCCTGATCTGTACTGCAAAACATCCTCTTTACTTCGTTATGTTTGGTACAAATACTTTCTTGGATATTTACAGACGGCGTCATCAGTTGGTGTTTCCTCAAAGCATCTGACTGGTAATGAGGTTGTAAATGTACCTCGCAATAGGAAGCCACACATTGTAAACATGACTTTTTTGCTTTTAGCTTATTACCAATGCAGATATCACAAGTTATATCTGTCTTCTCAGCAGGGCAGTGGTCAGAAGACGCAGAATGGTGTCCAATTTTCTGTAGCTGCTCCACCAAAACATCCAGCACTGTATTTTTAACCAAGGCTGGCCTTGGCACAAAGCTCTGCCTACACTGTGGACAGCTGTAAAGTTCATCATTTTTCTCTCTGTTCCAATGCTTTTCAATACATCTCATGCAGTAGCTGTGTCCACAAGGGATAGTTACCGGATTGTTCAGTAATTCCAAGCAAATAGGGCAAGAAAACGCATCAAGGTCTAGCTGAAGTTTGCCCTCCGCCATGTTTTTGCTGGTCAGTGTGGTGGAGTTTCCCTTTTCACTGTGTGGGTGGGGAACATTGGGGGCAGAGCCATGTTGGACCACCCATTTCACCTCAACCAATCAGAAGCAGCAAACAGGAAGAGCTGTTTTTTATTTCCTTCTTTACTGCTTTTGTATACAGCACATATTTATAGTTCAAGCTGGTGTGTAATGATGCCAGACCCAATGCACAACCAGGGGGAGGGAGAGGCAAAGAGAAAGAGGAATAGAGATAGAGAGGAGGAAAACTGAGGGAAAAGGAGACAAAGGAAAGAAGCAGAACTTTCCTTATTGAGGCTGTTATTTACAAAATGAAATTTGAAAATGCATTGGTCATAAAATTGTACACCATTTTCACCGACCCCGTTTCTCCACTCATTTCTCTGTTCAGATTCTGGGTCAAACATGTAAGTACAGTAAGGTTAATAAATGTTTTTGTTGCAATTTTCAACAGGAAGTTAGTGGACCTGGTTTTTATTATAAACCTATTTTAGTCTTGCTGTTTACAGTGAAAATGTAAAATAAGGATGTAGTTTAATACTAAATACCAGAGAAAAAGATTATATGTTTTTAAAGGTTTAGCCATTTTAGAATTTCCCCAAAAACATACCTGGAATACCTCCTGTGGGTTCACCACCTGCAGAGGGGTTCATAGGGGGGGCCAGGTGCTATGAGTATTGGGCAGCAAGCTGCCCCCGCGACCCAGCCGGATTAAGCGGGAGAAGATGGATGGATGGACATACCTGGAGTTGTGTTTGTTTAACCTTTTATTATTAGTCCTGCTACATCTCACCGTGGGCCTTAGGTGGGGTGTAAACTAGACAAAACATACAACACCATCCACTCACACTCATTCACTTGGGGCAGTATTATTCAGTCACCAATCCTCTTTAAGATCAAAGAGAAAGTTCACATGTGGGCACCATTTAATCCGCTATTTTATACCCTCTTTGTCCTAACCATGTCTTTACGGCAAAGTGCCCCTCTCTCTCCTTTATCCATGAGACTGTACGCCTCTATAGCCGTCACGCCATGCATTTCACGCTTGGGTGTATGCTGAACATGCGCCACTTCGGTCAAATGAGGTCGTCCATTATCTTGAGTCCTAAAGGAACAAAAACAAGCTACAAATGACCAAGATACAGGAAGCCATACACAAGCTTAAGTGCATTGCTATTCAATTTTCTTTTTTCCAATTAATGCATTTTACACTTAACTTCCTAAATTTATTGCCAATTGATACTTTGCAGCTGATGTTATCAACACTCCCTGGGGGTGTGATGCTAACTGAAAGCACTGCTCTGTTAGAAGCTCTGTTACCCAAGTGAGACTTGGTGCTTTATTTTACCAAATCTGACCAGAAGGAGATGGTTTAGTTGGAACTCTTACAGATGAGATGAGTTGTGCGCTTAAACAAGACTGGCCGTTCCATTGCACTTTTTCTGAGGCGGAGATTGATTTTCCCCAAGTTCTGAGCACAATAGAGCCCAGTTTTTCATCTTGCCCCATAGAAGTGTAATACCCCCTCTTTAAAGGTGCATCATAATGTACTGACTGCTTTAACTGGAATGTTCCACAGTATGACATTACACTTGTCTATCTTGCAACTATTTAATAACACATTGTTGGGGTTATTTTGCTCAAAATGATCTTGAAAAACATGTAGCACTGAGCAGGGTCGCCTTGTAGCTTGGCTTGATGGTGTCACCTGCTTGTCTCCATGGGCAGTGTTCTTTTGAAGACAGTTCTGAACAGAGTGGCCTTGAGTTTCCTCATCACAGACATGCCTGGAGTTGTTTTGTTTCATTCACACATATTTAACACACGGACCCTTAAGAGTCCTGCTCTCAAACAGAAAAAAACTCTGTTCCACCCTGTGATGTCATGTGCTCATACAGGAAGTGCTCCATGTGTTTCTGAACACCTTCACTAGAATCATTTGGATAATTTCATCTAAATCTCTGCTGAGATAAAGGTAAAAGGTAGCTGTTAACTTGAAAACTACCACTACATGATAACACAGGGTGGGACAGAGACAGATATAAAGGGTAACTCAAACTTGTGAGAATAAAACCAAACACAACTTCGGATATGTTTTTGAGGAGGTAACAACATTTTCATTAGGGCTCCAACCTTTTCCCTCTGGTGAGCTACTTTTACAAAACAAAAATACCAAAGAGATACTAATTTTAGTGGTTGCAAAAAAGTGTGTAAGCCTTAAATGGGGTCCAGTTAGCTGCCTTTGAAACATAAACCATTATCCCTTTAGTACTGCACACGGTTAGGCATCAAAATTATACATCTACAATGGTAATAGGCATTTAAATTATCAGATTTGTAGTAGTGGTGAGCTACTTGGAAGGGGCTAGAGAGCTACAGGTTGGAGACCCCTAGCTTAAAGCTTACAAAAGTCCATTTTCCGTAATATATAGGACGTTTAAGTGTCTATATAGAGTTATGTTATTATAAATGATGCTCCAAAGCTCACAATCTACTTATTTGTGGCCATTAATTAAAATCTCAGTGTCTGAAAAACATCAGGAGGGTGAAAGTTGACGTAAGCCCTGCCTATACAAGTCTATGAATGATGTGGCAGTGTGACCCTGTACAGTGCAGTGTAGTGAAGCAGCACAGCTCAACCTCTCACTCAGTAAAAGGACCATTGTAGTAGACAGCAGCTGCCTCTCTTCTCCTCTCTCAACCCAGCCAAACTTAATGAGATTACCTTTACGCTTTATCCTGTGTCAGTAGCCTGCATAGGGGTCAGTCACTGGATTAGTTAGCACCTTGTTTCTAACTTACGTCACTTTTATTACGTTTTTTTTGTAAATTTTGTTGCTTGTTTCATCTCCAAAGGATGCTGAAGACTTTTACAGGTTTTTAATCGGGCAGGAGTGAAATTTTGGGACCATGGGGAGTGGGGAGTGAGCGCTGGAACCTCATCTACTGAATGAAGCATCTTTTGGGGGGACAAAACGTGCAGAGGAGGTTAGGCAAGAAGAAGTAAAGAGCAGAACTGGGGCTTGGATTGTCTGTTCCTCATGCCACTTGTAAATAACAAAGTGAGCGATGAATGCACGGTCAGCACAGACAAATCTTTGACTGATGCGAAAGCTCTGGTGGAGTCCCTGATCAAGGTACAGTAAGATCTTCTATAATCCATAATTAATTGTAATGTATTTGTTGTAATGACTTTAAATGAAAGTGAGAGTGTCAAACCACCAGATTTTTGTTCAGTCCTGTACGATTTGTGTCTATCCCATGCCTGGATAAATTGGAAGAAATGCATTACTAAAAGCACTGATGCAAAACGACTGTCAACATGTGTAAACTATTTAGTAAGATTTGCCTTAGAGAAGAGAAAAATCTAAACAAATTTTAAATGTATATTAATTATACCCCAATTGTATGATTTTGTATTGACTTAATAAGAAAGATGTTTCATTTAAACACTTGCAACTCCAAAAAATATTTTTAAAAATGCTCAAAAAAATATGTTAAAACACAGATATCAGATAATTCATGGAAATACAGATAGATAGATAGATAGATAGATAGATAGATAGATACTGTATTGATCAAGAAGGAAATTCAATTTTTAGCAGTGACAATGAAACATAATAATATGTACCAATATATGGCAATTGAAACCATCTGTTTTGGTAGGTTCATGATGTTTTTGTACCAAACTGGAACTGTAAACACAGATATGAGAACTTGTGTCCCCTATGGCTAAAAAGGCACTCTCTCAGTAACAGTTCTTGCTCCAATGAATCCTTTGAGTCTATTTAGATGACATACTTTCGCATTATACCCTATTGTACTACTAGTCTCGCCACTCTTACTACACTTTTACTATTACAGTGAATTGGCAGCCCCCTGTAATATAAATTAATAGGAAGAGAGTTCAATTCTGAGCCCCTAAAATCCAACAACAGACCCCTTTGTCCCCCTCATCTACTGCACTGAACCAAACTTAAATTATCATCATAAAACATTAACCTTAAAAGAAAAGAGTGCAGAATAAAATATGCACAGCTAAACAGAAACTTTTAGCCTGGATTCACTGCAAGACAAAATGTGATTAATAAAACTTGTATTTGTTTGAAAAAAGAACCAAAAACAAAACAAAACATGCAATTAACTATATTTCTAAAACTATAAATATCTGCAGATAAATTAATGGGCATTTATCTCTGAATTACAACTGGGCCAAAGCTGTGGCTGCACAAGGTTGTCAGGGCTTATTCCGAAATAGATCACAGATAATGAGATTATTCATAACGTGTCTTATTATCCCAGGTATTCCTTCTGGGCATGAAAAGATCTATAAATAATATGTATGATGAGTGTATGATTTATTATCTGTAAAACTTGTTCTGTCTCATTTTAGGATCTTTATAGGCCAATGGTTCTGCTGCATATGCACGTGTGATATTACATGTTATAATAATTGTATGGGATGTGTATAGGAAGTTAAAATTATCTCAGGTTGGGTAGTCTTTATGCTGGCCCCAAGCCCAAATAAATGATGTAATGTGCTGTGTTATCAACTTGCATAAAAGAAAGAAAATATGTACAGTTCCTAATAATTATCAGCCAGAATAAAAGTCTTGCATTCACTATAAAAATGTTACTAGTACGCACTAGTTCACAGGTGCTCTATAAGCCAATTTTGTGACTGCAACCATAGATTTAGACCCTATATTGTTACTAGTAGGGTCTGTGTAATACTTTAGAGGTCCAGGTATGATACATAGCAAAAGAAAAATTAAATTCTGGACAAAAGTACTGGACTAGCAAAGGGAATCATACAGCTACAGTAGTCCAAATGTTCAAAGGAAAAGTAAACATGTTTAATCTACAAATACAGTACATTATATATATATATTCAATATAAATGAGTTGAAAAGTATTTTAAACTGTAAAAAGTAATCTAAACATAAATTAAATCAAGGTTCAAGGTTCTTTATTTGTCATTCAACCATGTGAGACAAACACATGATAGAACGAAATGTGTTCCTCAAGGCTCAGTTATCAAAAGAGATAGGAATAATAATAAATAAGCAATATTAACTGTAGATCGCACGTTTTCCAGGTGGTGGCATGTCACCGTCACCTGGCTTCGTGTGTGGGGGGCTATACAGACTCTCTCCAGCTCCGGGACGAGCTCAGACAAACCCGGGAGAGGGCCCTGAAGCTCGCCATGTCCATCTGCACCCACCTGACCAAAACTCTGAGGGACAAGAGCCTGCCCCCGGATCTCAGACGCCACTGTGAGCTGCTCTGGGTGGGCTTCTCCTCCAGCCTCGAGCTCCTGCACGTCGATATGTGCAAGGTTTTCAAGATGGCCGACAGTTTCATGCTGGCCAATAACGTCTCTCTGGTGCAGACCGGATTACAAGGTTCAGTTCAATTCATGCACAAAAAATCCACGTTGTTTGTAATATGCTCTTTAATAATAGTTTACTCTTTACTAATGCATGACTAAGCAACTAAGCGTCTTATTCACTATACTGGGCCCCACCTACCTTTGGCTCTAAACGCGCCTAAACCTGTCTTTCTTGTGGTGGCACTTACGGTTAAACCCGGCATCTCATTAATTTCAACATCAATCTGGGAAAGTTTTACAGTTAAAATACACATAAAGTAGATTAATTTGTGTAAAATGTTTCATTTTCATGTGCCCCAACAAGTCAACACTGCACTGATTCTCCGGGCAGGTGGGGTTGAATTCAGGCGTTTTATTTGCTGCCAGGATCAGCAGTTCCATACAAAACAATGACACCCTGAATGATGATGGTATCATGTGCAGAAACTTGCGAAATAAGGTGAATAGAAAGAAGAATAATGGCTAACACCTTACTTTTTATTTTAGGGATGCAGTTCATAACATATCATGTGTTTTCTGCACTGTATCAGCCCACTAACTGGTGTTGTTACACTTATAGTAGCTTGAGCACACTCCAGACAGCTTAACAAATGAATGATAACAGCGTCCCTTTTACAGGAGGGGGGAGTGAGGTGGCTGCCAGAGCTCTGAGTTTACCAGACCTGTACCAGGCAGAGAGCACAGCGCTCCCGGCTGGTCTGGAGGGGCAGGAGCGCTGCAGCCTGGAGCAGGACATCAGTCAAATGGACCACATGATCGAGGACATGGAGACCAAGGTCAACGTACTGCGCTGGATGGTGGAGCCACAGGGGGCGCTGTTACCTGTGGGCAGCACTGACAGCTTGTCTATGGCCCTGCTGTCTGTGGATGAGGAGCGCCCCGGGACAGAGGAGGGACCCAAACACCTGTGCCAGCGCAGCCATGTGTTTGCACTCATCCTGCTCTGTGTGATGGTCGCCGTGGCAACTACTCTGTCCATCTGCATTGTCCTCTTCACATGAAGGTCACCGTCGCTCACACAGGAATCATTTTCAGTTCTTTTAGTCTCATCTCTCCATGTACTGTAATTAAAGATTAAAGTCATTTATTTTATTAACATTTTCAAGGAAGTTGATTCCATCTTTATGTCCAGTAGAGTTCACACATATCAACATCATGGTCTACAACTTTTGTCACCAACATAAACTGAATCTGTTATTTAAAAGCTGCTTGTATTAAAAGAAGCTGATAATCCTGCACTGATCCCAAAGCTGCCGTATTTCACCTTTCCTTTGCTGAATATCATTTCTACAGAACTATACTGGATAGAATTTCTTAGATCCGGCAGCTCTTTAAAACTTTACGACCAGGCCTGTACAAACACCCACCCTCTGCATTTTACAGCTGTTGCTTTCAAGTTCATTATTATGTTATTATATTACTTTACTAATTGTAAAGCAAAGTAATAGAGAATGTAAATTTGGGTTGAATTAAACATGAATTTGTTATGGCTGTTTTACTGTGTTTAATATCCAAATACAGAAGAATACAGTGATCAGATTAAGAACGTTGAAGTTTGGTAAATAAGTTTGATATTAATTTGTGTTTTTATTGACTTAAACTATGTAAGAGTTTAGTATTATACTTTGAACTACATCTACATAGTCCATGCTACTCAATTATCTTTATTCAGCAGAACAATTATTGCTCCTCACGTGGCAAATATGAAATTTCAGATTAGGAAAGTAATGAATAAGACCACAAAAGTCAGATGACAGTGTTTATTTGTTTTACAGACTTTGGGACTGGGATTTGTATCTCTCCACCCCTCCAATTTATAATAGCTGTTACATGCACTCTTACTGACTTAAAGGGCCCATATAATGCTATTTACCGATCTATTTAATCTATTTTTCTGTACTGAAGAAAAGCTAAAAGGTAGCTGTTAACTTGAAAACTTCCACTATGACAGCACAAGGAACAGAGTATTTTGAGTTTTGGAGATGTAGAAAGACTAATAATAATATAACTGGCTTCATAGACTATTTTAGTTGTGATGATCTTCATACTTTGCAAAGCTTGTGTGAAAAAAGTTACAGTTTAATGGAGGAAAACATGCCAAAAATTCTGTATTCCATATTTTTATTCACAGTTCACATAGACTGAGCACAATTTATTGCCGATTCACTCATTTTCTGCCATCATTGTTCCTCCTTATTTACATGTGGCCAGTCCATAACCGAGGCAGGCCCACTCATTGGTCATTTCCATAAAGTCTGGCTGTGAGGCAAGACCACTCGCTGCAACAGGAAATACACAATAAATTAATACAATCAATCGTAACTACACTATACATAATCGTCCATATAAAACCACATTATTCTGTCGTTTAAGACGTCTCACCTGAGACCAGATTGTAGAGGTTACAGTAGTTGAGACCGTTGTCAAGCAAACTGGTGAAAGCAATGGACTGGGAGTTGGCCTATTAAGTATAAATAAACCAATTACTAATAATAATCTTTGATCATTAAAGGTCCTATATTATGTAAAATTGAGCTTTTAGCCATGTTAGAATGCTGTTACCTCCTCAAAAGCATACTGGAGTTGTGTTTTGTTTCATTCACACATGTTTGAGTAATCCTTTATTATTAATCCATGTCTTCAAAGCTCAAAATGCTCTACTACACCTTGTGATGTCATGTAGTGGTATTTTTCAAGTTAACAGCTACCTTTCCCTATAGTTCAGTAGAGATGGTCAAGCCTAAACGTGCAGGGTGTGTGTGTTAAACATGTATAAATGACAACTCCAGGTCTGTTTTTGATGAGGTAACATTATAACATAGATCAGAAAATGGATTAATATGAGCCTTTCAAAATAAATATGGAACAACCAACGTATTAAGGTCGTAGCAGGTACTTACAGAGACCCTGCAGCCTCCAGTTACAACAGTGGGTATGAATTTAAAGCTGAGAGATTCTGCAGTGAGTCCATCTGCTGAGGTGTGGTTGGCCATAATTGCCTCAGGAGTCACTGACACCAGCTGAAGAGGAGGAGGAGAAGGAAAAAATTGTGAATTCATTTATTTAGATTGTGGTTTTAGCATTCAGAACTATTTACATCATAGAAACACATCCCGTTTGTAGGTGCATTGCAAATTTAAAAAGCAAATTTAGCAGTTTATAGGTAGGTAAGGTAATTTACAACAAAAATACATTCAAGCAACATCAAATCCCGTGGGAACTAAAATGTAATAACATGGTTTTCATTTTATCAGTGAATCAATGTTTAACCTAGGTGGGATCTGCCAAAATAATAAGTTTTGATCCATGAAACACATATATTTTAATCTGATATGACCTTTAAAAAACAGCAGTGGAGGAGGCAGGAATTTAACCACCAACTATTTAAATTGTGGATAATTGTTTCTATTTCTTACTAAACTTATTTTAACACTGTAAACATTTTATCTTTCATTTTAATAATACTCACATTGTAAAGACAGTTTTCACATCCGGCTGCAGGACTGAGGGCCTTGATCTGTCGCTCCAGCGTGGTGCTGATCACTGCACATGGGCTCGCAAACAGCCTGGGTTTGAAAACAACAATTGAGATGGTCAGTTTACTGAGTCAGGTCTAAACCAAGACTAAAACCAGGACTGAACCAAAACTAAACCATGGCTGATTAGAATGTGAATTTTGTTTGTTAAAAAAAAATACCCTTGGCTATAAATGCTGTACTGCATTGGTTCTCAAAGAAAATATTTAGTTTTCTGAGTATCACCAGACCTAGAAACAGAACTAATCCATGTTGAAACTAGGGGTAAACCAGGTCTTAAATACAGAACTAGAACATTGCTAGTTCTAACTAGTTAACTAACTTGCTAGTTCTATGTAATTACCCCCCTAAAAAAACAAAAATGCAGATGAAATGCACAAAAATGCAAATGAATTAAGTTAAAATAAAAAAGTATATATATTAAATTAAAATTCAACTCACCATATGGATCTGCAGAAGGCGTGGTAGGGCACTGGTCCTGGGAAGGGGACAGTGCTCACAGAGGAGAGCAGGGCAGCCACAAGAGCAGCACGGAGCAGCAACACAGTCGTCATGTCTGTGGTTTGATGTGAGTCCTGCTCCTGCTCCTTTTATATGAACCCACACAATGTGACCTCTAATCAATTATACGGGTACGAGGGGTGCGGGTCTTGTGGTAGATTTCATGCTGTTACTATTAACCATGAGACAATAGGACTATTAATTATGTTTGTAATTACAGCATTTTGCTTTGGATACAGTCTGTATCTGATACTTAGAAACTGTCTCTTAGTTTTATTAATGCATTATGCTTTACATAAAGGTACTGTGTAACTTTCTGGGTGGAGGGTATCATATTAAACTTATCTATTTCCAAGGAGAAAGCATCATGCCAGTTTACAGGTTTGATTTGTGGAGTGGAGGCCCCGCTTACAGTAGTGAATATTTTTCAAGGTAATGTTTTATTGCAAATACTACTACTAGTACTACTACTGCTAGTACTATTACTACTACTACTACAACTACTACTACTACTACTACTACTACTAATAATAATATTGATAATGATAATAATGATAATAATACTAAATACATAAATAAACACTTATAATTAAGTGTAAGCAGGGAAAACTTAGCAAATCTCCATGGACACAACTGGCTGCTGGACTTGTACCAGAAAAGTTGCACAGTGCACCTTTAAACTCTACACACAATTTTATCATAAACAATATTGTTTTGAAAAAATAATTTGCGTCCAAGTTGCCATGTGGGTAACTTTTCATACTGAGAAATTTCCACAAAAAAATTCAGTTATTTAAAGGGAGTTTTGGCAGCTGAATTTTCCACGTAAAGTTCTTTATTTGTTCTTTATTCATGGTCTACTACAGTATAATCCAAAATAGAGGGTTATTCCCGAGCCACTGTAAATTCAGGGAAGTGTATTAAATCTGCAGTCACATTGAACAGGTAGAACCCATATAGTCTAGGAATACATGTGTGAAATGAAACTCATAAGATTCATTGAGAAATTCCCAGTATTTTGCCTCAAGTGACCCACTTAGTCTTATGTCTTCTATCTGTGAGAGTCACCAGTTTTCTAACGACCACGTGTGCGTTAAACATGTGAGAATGAAACACAAGTCCAGGTATTTTTTTTTAGAGTTACACTTAGACAAACTTTATTGATCCACAAGGAAGATTATTTGGACACAGTAGCTCACACATCATAATATAATATAAAAAGTGAGTAAAAAATATAAATGCTAATAATAGAAAAATAAGTAGTAAAAAAGATTGCAAGGATATGTGTCAAAAAGGCATAAATAAGGTGTGAATAAGGTATAAATAAATGTGTTGTTTTCTCATTTTAATGAAGAAACAACACAGAGAAAATAGTGTATTATGGGCCCTTTAAAAGTGTATATATGGTAAATGTACTGTATGTGTGTAACGGATAACCCTATGTCCTGTCATCACATCATTGTTGCACTGTCTTCCTATAACCTCTTGTATATAGCTGAGATTTTACATTTTATTACTTATTTTTCTATTTTATTTTGACTTATACATTTGACATATACATTTATATAATTATGCCTTTTTGACACCTGTCTCTTGTTATCTTTTCTGCTAATTATTTAGAATGTATAGGGTGTCCCAAATAATGGGCAGGCCATGCAGGTTTATAATTATATTCGATACATGGTCTTCGGGTTCATTGGACCCAGAGAGCTACTGAAAGTTTGTAGATCATAGCTCCTAAACCAGAGCTAAACCAGGACTAAACAGGGACTGAACCAGAACAAATCCAGGACTAATCCAGGTCTAAACCAGGACTAAACCAGGACTAGACCAGGACTGGAGGAGGACTATACAAGTACTATAACAGGACTGAATCAGAACTAAACCAGGACTAGGCCAGGACTTGACCAGGTTTAAACAAGAACTAAAGCAGGACTGAACCAGGATTTGACAAGGACTGAACCAGGTTTAAACCAGTTCTAAACCAGGACTGAAAAAGGACTAAACCAGGACTAAAGTAGGTCTAAATCATGTCAAAAGCAGGACTAAAGCAGAACTGAACCAGGACTGTGTCGGGACAGCCGGAGGTGCGCTAGCGCAGATGTCGGGTGACCGCAGCCGAAAGGACCGGCACAGGGCGCAGCGCCGCATGGAGCCGTCGCTCCTCAGGCTTTACTGACATCCTGTCAGCGGGCTTGGGTCACTATATCTCTCTCCCTCTCCCGAACCCAAGATTAGTCCTGGTTTATTTATGTTATGCTCAACTCCAGCCAAATATGTACGGATTTCTCTCCTATATGCGCATATTCCTGAATTCTCTGTACCTATGCCCTATTTAGCCTACAGGTAGCCTAGCGTCACGCATTTTTTTTTCAACGTAATGTCCAAATAATCATGGTTCAAACACAGTCCATAATTCATAATAAATTATTTTCAAAAAAAAAAAGTCTAAACTTTAGCTCCTACCTCTATTTGAGTGTTTCTCAAAATTGCTTGTTTTGCATTCTCTTGCAGCCTCTAGTATGAGACAGTTCAGTGACAAAAGCCACGCCACCCTTGCTTAAACTAACTCGTGAACCTCCGACTATTGGAATTTTGATAAACACTATAAACGTCAATCTGAGAGAATTTGGCTGTGTTTGACCTATTTTTGCAGCACATAAGCTACTAGAATTTGTAGCCAGTTCGTGATTGTGTACATTCTCACTTATCGGTGTCTTGTTTTTTCTTGTCTTCCTCTATCTTTCTCTTCTGGCTTCCTGAGGGGTAATTTCGCTTCATTTTAAACTGATGGCTGCTCAAATATTCACTTGACTTGGCCGCCCGACGCCCACGCGCCGCTGCCGTCAAACTACAAGGGGAGGGGCCCCTGCCGAGTGGAACTGGATGGGACTCGGCACTTTCCGGCACTTTCCGGCACTTTCCGGCATTTTCCGGCATATTTCGGCACTTTTCGTCATAGCATTTAAGGTGGCGATTTAAGGTGGCGCTGCCTCGCCATGTGCGGCGCTCATAAAGTTGTCATTGCGGCACATGCCTCGTTTGCCTGTTCGGTTGCCACGGGTCTGACCGGATGTTTAACAATTTGTTTTGGTCCACTAATTTCCGGTAACTTTGCGCTCTGTAAAACATTCCGGAAAGGTGAAGCGGCAATGTTAAAGTGTAAATAGCCTTGACTGAACAAGTTTAGCGCATATGTGCAGTTTAGTTTCACAATGTTGTCCAAAATAGTAAAGTTACGATTTCGATTTTTAATGAATACCAAACTATATAGGTTTTATCATCCGTTTTGTTGTCAACACAGAGTAGATTTTATGTCAAAGCTCTCGTCGGGCGCTGTCGCATGTCGTACACGATTTGATCCAGATATTAACCACGTTTTTCAACCACGTTTTGGCTTTTTGAAGACTGAGAAACTTTCTTACGGAGCTCTGAGGCATCTCTCTGGGCTGACCCGGAGGAAGTCCACAAGAGGTAAGTCTTGAAGTGTAAAATTGTAAAATGGATCGTGAAATTAAGAGCCATGTGAGAGGCGTCTGATGACTGCATAAAGTCATTATAAAGGGTAATAGAGACAAAGCAGGCTTAACACAACCGGGAACAGAGGTCTTATTGTCTCTCAGTGTCACCATTAAATCTTCATGCTATGACACTGTGGCCTAGTATTACCACAGTTTCCTGCAATGTTGTCAGCCAGTGTCTTTCAATCATTAAAATAAAATAAAGCCATAGATAGAAATGGTACTACTACCACTGAAGCAAGAAGGCTAGATTCATCATGAACAAATGCTAATTAAGTAGTTACTAAGCCTGAATCATTCTTAATAAACTATCTGTTCATTATGAATTAAGTCTAAGTCATGCTTATTAAAGTGATAGTATGTAACTTTATGCAAGTGGAAAGTCAGCAGCACGATTCCATGGAAATAGAAAGGATGCATGTTTCGGTGAAATAAATGATAATGAAAAAACATTTTATTTTAGTCCTCTTTTTGACAAAAAAGTTACATTCAGGGGCTTTTTTTTTTTATTTCTGCACGACAACTAACAGTGCTCACTCCCACTGCTATTATTACCAAAGATACTATATTAACTTAAGTACAACAGCAGAAGATTTGTGATAAAATTATGCTGTCAGCTGTACACGTTTGGTAATTAATTTTATTGAGATATAGTTTGGTAATTCACTTTTTTCATTTGTACTTGTCTTTAACAACATATAGGACCTACATTGACTTCTATAGAAACTTCCGTTCCCTGTGATCGTCATGTTTCTATGTAAATGCACTCCCTCAGTCTCTGCTACTGTTTACAAAATACTCCACAGGGTGTCCCAATTTTCCAGAAGTCATGTGGTTTTGTTTTGTCTTTCAAATGAAACAGAAAACGCACACCGAAGTTCTTGTAGAGGCACAAATGCAATTGCAAGGAACAGCAAATAAAAGACAAAATCCATAGCACAGTCAGATGGCCAATGTCCAAAAGCTTCTTTAAATTTTTTTATTACATTTTGACAAAAGGCCTTCATCAGATCATTTCCCTTGCTTTTCTTGCTTTTCCTTTACCAAAATGCACTTTCAAATTGCATGTGACCCTGGTTGGTGGTGTTGTTATGACACTAAAATTTCAAACTCAATTTTGATACTAAGGAATAACCTCGATACACAACATTGATTCTGATACCATGATGATAATAAAAATCACTCTTTATGTAGACAATAGATTGTGATTTTCAACATTAAATTGTAGTACTTACTTTTATGTTACCATCTGGTCTTATATCTGTGTAATCCCTCAGTGGTCCCAGTAGGTTCCACAGTGCTCCATGGGTGTATACTCTGTGCTCTTTTATATTTGTTCTGATACAGCTCACGATCATTCTAACTATACTTAAATGAGTATCTAGTTTTGATACTAGCTTTAGTATCAATAAGTATCTGAATTTCATTACTTTAGCCAACCTTAGACCCTGGTTTGTTATGCTAATCTGATTATTACAGTTTTTTTTTTTTATCATTTCCAGACTATTCTTCATCAACCACCGAAACAATATATTATAATTTAAGCCCAGATGTGCCCAAGAGCGAAGGAAGGAAGCTGTTTTTTGACACACACGCAGTGGTTCGACTCCTGGAAAACAATGGTACATTTCTATTACGGTTTTATTGTAATTTTTCTTATATATTTATGTTTTTTTTAATAATAGCTCATGTTGTTTTCTTTTAGGTTTCAAGACTGAGCAGGCTGAAGTCATAGTCAACGTACTGGTCCAAATGACAAACTCGAATATGGATGTGATCTACTCAGACATGGTCACTAAAGTACAACAGGTCAGATCTGTGGAGAGGCAATCCACTCAGTCAATGTACCTGTTTTTGTAGATATTTTTGAGCTATAAAACCACCTAATTGAATAAGTATAAAGTAGAGCTGTTTAATATCATACTGTGGAACATTCCAGACAGAGAAATGACATATCTATAGAAAGAAGCAGGTGACGAATCCCAGACCAAAACGATACACAGTGACAACATGATTTACATATTTTATTTTCTATTTTTTCTAATATTTTTCTAATTTTGGCAGGAGATCATGTTACAGCGCGTGATGTCTCAAATTGCAACAGTTAAGAAGGACATGATAATTTTGGAAAAGAGCGAGTTTTCCACGTTATTGGCAGAAAATGAGGTACAGATTTATTAGAAACAACTAAATAGTAGCACAATTTCTTATCTTAACATAAATATATTTTTGTATTGTCCCACAGAAATTGAAAATCCAGTTATTGCAGCTTAAAGTCCAGCTGGCAGTAAGTCTTTTCTGCTCAAATACATACATATGTGTGAATATAGTAGCTTCATTGTACCCTAAGAGAAGTTTGTTTTGGTTTTGATTGATTAAAGCCCCAGTGTGTAACCTTTTAGCCATAAAAAAACACTCAAATAAAAGCATGTTTTTTTCATTTTATTGTTTTAATTCCACGAACAAACATAGAAAAACATGCATCCTTACACTGAGTGGGCTTGCATCTCCACAAACCTGACACTTATTTGGTCTTGCAGAAGGCCACTCCCACTTGTATCCATGGAAACAGCAAGGCATAAAACTTAATATCGCCATAGAGAATGTTTTAATGTGTTGTTTGAAGTACATGACCCCTCTAGAAAGTTACGTGCTGCTTCTTTAATATTTAAGACAGAAACACACATCCGAAAGCAGTAGAAAACTTTAACCACACATAACACTTAATCAGTTTAAAATACATAAATAATAACATTAAAATATGGGTGGATATAGTCAGGCTTAGTGCTTTAAGTGAAAAAGTAATTTCACTTCACAGGTATTAAGAATAAAATGTGTTTTGCAGGATATAATGAACAAAGTGCGCTCTGACAATCTTTTGGACATGAATTTGGAGAAAAGTCGAGTAAAGGAACTGGTGAGTCTTAACTAAAAAAGTCAAAAAACAGTTCAGCCCTTAGATATTATTAATTACTTTGTTTGTTGTTCAATATATTTACAGAAAGCAGACCATGAGAAGAAGCTCTTGGAAACACGTACTGAAATAATGGAAATGGTTGGTATTTCTCAGTATTTTTAATATAATTTCTAGGGAGAAGGGAAAAGGAAAAAACATAAAAAAAGGAAGATGTGTGAGGGAAGTTTGTTTCGGTAGTTTGTAGTAATAACATGCGTGGAGTCCAGACAGAAAGGGATTCTATAAATGATTGATTATTAGTATTTTGGAGAGATTCTGTTGAGATATGATGCATGAGTAGGTTTTTCCAATGTGTAATGTTTATGTGTTTCCTAGTTTTCCAATTCATGAGGATTGTCTTCTTGGCAATGACCAGAGCGATAGTATTTTACATTGTTTAAGGCAAATCCACTTGCTGGAGCTTTCTACCATGTTATAAAGTTGTTCCCTCATCAAAAACAAGCCCATTCATGCATGTTTAAGTAATATAGCGATCTTTCCCAGGCTCTAGTCTAACCCTCCTAATGGTTAGCAGTACGATTCTGTATACTACAACTTCACAAACCTGATGCGATATGCAGAAATTTCAATAGCGGGATGCACTCTGATTGTAATTTGATAGCACACTGAAGGGGGAGTGACTTAGCCTAGAGACCAAAGGATGTTAATACATTGCTTTTGGCAAATATAAAATTTTTACACCAATAAAATGTAACAGAATGATCTAAATATTTATGTGTTAGCAATTCCCATAGGAGTCTGATACCTTATCTTTAATTTAGTAACACGTAGATAAAATTCATTCATAATTGCACTGTTTTTGCAGAATGCTGAACACGAGCGTCACCTCACTCAAACCAATATGAAGATTGACACAGAAGTTGCCGGGTTAAAAACAATGTTGGAGTCTCATAAATTAGATACTATCAAATATCTGGCAGGTATGTCAATACATTATATTTTTTCCAATATTTTAATAACTGGACTGTTACTAAGGCATTATTTTGTCCTATCCAGGGTCGATATTCACCTGTCTCACTGTGGTTCTGGGTTTCTATCGTATTTGGATGTAAAATGAAGCACTGATCACTAAAATGCACTCTGGACTATATCAGTGTACTGTATGTCAAGTCGCACAAGTTTTTTTTGTTTTGTTTTTTTAAATACAGAAGGGTACTTAAAGATGCACTATGTAACTTTTTGGTAGAGGTCCGTGCTCTGTTTGCTCAGCCTGTTGCATGTTGCACAGTATGACGTTAAATTTATCTACCTTACATTTATTAAATTACAGGTTTATAATGAAAAAATACCTAGAAAAACAGGCATTCTGACTGTGAGCACTATGTAACATTTCTGGTAACCATGGAGATGTTCAACACTATGGCATTAAACTCGCATTTATTCAGTTGCTGATGTAGTACTCCAAAAATACCTTGAAAAACCACATTCTTACAGGATTGCCTCTCCCCAAATCTGACATGCAATTTGCCCTGCTCGTCTCCATGGAGATAAGTGTAATGCCATACTGAGGGACTTTCCTGGTAGAGCAATGGCATCTCCATGGGGATGTCAGAAAAGTTACATAATTCTCCTTTAAATATTTTGCTTTTGCTACTTTTCTGCTTTTTTAAAGGTATTATGCAGGGTTTTCCATACATAGTAATTATAATGGACATCCTTTTTGTACGGTGTATATTTTTATGTTAAAAGATTTAGATCCTTTTATACAGCACAAGTAAACCAAAGTAGCCTTAGTAAGTACCTCAATTCACGGATTATCAATGTGGCTGCTGATTTTGCATTTCATTTTCTCCTAACCTGATTCTGAAAATTATTGACTTGAGCTGACCCACTTTGTATCCCAATATTACGCACTGTACCTGTCGGCTTGCATAACCTTACATTTGAAGACCTTGTATATTTTTAAGTGTATTTTTATATTATAAGGAGCTGTTCAAATGACCAAACAGGAACCACTAAAACCACTAAATAGAATAGACCAAAGATGTTTGTTTTGTCTTCTTATGTACTTTAACATAAGGTTAAAAATGTAATATATTTAAGTAAAAAGTCAAATTTGGGCTGTAAATGAATAATATCATTAGGACTGCAAGTTCTTTATTATTACCTGTGCTCTGCTTTATCACACAATGATTGAAGTTTAGAATGTTTTGTTTTCTGTTTTGTGTGTGTGTGTGTGTGTGTCTGCTCTGTTGTTAATGTTGTGGATAATTTCCATAAATTAAAGGCCTTATAAAGGAAATTAACATAGAGTTTCTGTTCTCAAGACTTCATATCAAATTAATATTAATAAATAAAGGCTATTTGGTCTTGAAATCCAGTGTACTATTCGTTACACCACCACACCAGCGCCACACGATGGCGAGAGCACCAAAAGAGGAAGCGCTTTATTTTGAAAGGACTCGATGCACCTTCAACCGGAAGTTTTCTCTTCAGCTTTTCCTGTAGTTTTTTTGTTCACACGTGCGTTACTGTCAGTGAAGTTTATCATATTTCAGATTTTGTCGAATGTTTTGAACTGTTCTCGAGGTTGAAATGTTAACATAGAAGAGCATTTTGTCTGTGTACCAAGTGGACCAAGGTAAATTGTTCATCGTACACATATTTCTCATGTTATCGCCAGGCTTTATTAGTTCATTAGGCTATTACTGCTTTCTTTTTTATTATTAGAAACTGTTAAACATTACAGATGCAACAGGATACTTAATTTATTCTTTCAACTACGGTTTATTTACAGTGCCTTTTTAATGATCATTTAAAATAATATACATTTAATACAACAGCAACAAGATTGTCATTGTAAATTGTCAAATTCCAGTTCTTATAGACAAGTTTATGTTGTCTCTTATTTGGTCTGTTTACCATAACAGTTTTGTTTTGTGTAGTGACCATGGCTGACCCCTTTAGTTCAAACTCTGAGGACGTGATCCAGCGCGTTATAGACGTCCCTGTGAACACCGCTGCTGCTCCAGACAAACTAGAAGAGTTTTATCAAATCAGTGAAACCTGTGACTTCATTACCAAGTCCAACTATAAAAGGGTACTGTACAATTTACAACATAGGGCTGCCTTTATTTGCTGTCTTATGGTCAGGTGCAATGATGTAGCCTACTGTACAGACTGGAATTCAAATGACTCCTTTATTAGTTGCCGTTCAAGTCACACTATATTGTATTATATTCATATTGTTGATGTGTGCATATAAGTTATATGGCCAGTTATAATGTATGATAATAATTAAAAACAAAATTTCATTTGACATAAAACGTAACACTACCAAGGTTTGGTTTCTTTAGAGTAATATTACAGTAATATTAAACTTCAGTTCAGGAAGGGCATCTGGCTTATTATGTGTGCTCATTTAAATTTCAAAATATTGCAAAATAGTGTGCTGTTATGGTACTGATGATTTATTTGAAGTAAATATAGTTGAATGATGTGAATTCAATGAGCCTCTAATGTAGACTGATGTAATATTTTCTAAACATTCACAGGTCGCCCTTCAGTTTCCGGACAATTTATTGGTGGATTCAGTTGCTATTGCAGCTGAAATTGAGAAAAACACCAAAGCCAAGGTGTACATTTTGGGAGACACGTCCTATGGCAGGTAAGTTTGTTTATGTTAATTAAAGGTCCTATATTACTCGATATGGATTCTTGTGAGCTTTAAGCCATGTCATAGTGGTCATAGTGTTGTTACCTCATCAAGTTATGTTTTGTTTCATTCACACATGTTTGAATAATCCTGCATTATTAGTCTGTCTACATCTCCAAATCTTAAAATGCTTTGTTCACCTTATGCTGTCATGAAGCTGTAATTTTCAAATTAACAGCTCCTTCAGGGATTTTGCAATTTCTGGGCTGAAATCATCCAAATCATTCTAGTGAAGGTGTATGGAGTTTAAAAACACGTCCTGTATTACCACCTGACATCACAAGGTGGAGTGTTTTCTGTTTGAAAGTAGAAATCAGCCTAAGTATGCAGCATTTGTGTGAAATAAAATATAATTCTAGGTATGTTTTTGATGATGAAACAACAGTGTAACATAAATCAGAAAATAGTATAATATGAGCCCTTTAAAGGTCCAAAAATCGCCATGAAAATCAAATGCATATTTTGATGAGTTAATTTATTCTTCTCATTGTCTTTACAGCTGCTGTGTGGATGAGGTAGCTGCAGAGCATGTAGCTGCAGACTGCATTGTGCACTACGGGAGCTCGTGTCTCAGTCCATCCAAAAGGCTCCCGCTGATGTACATCTTTGAGAAACGCCCCGTCGATGTGGAGAAGTGTGTGAGCGCGTTTAAAGAGCTCTACCCTGATTCACAAACTCACATCATCCTCTTGTATGATGTCAGTTATGTCCATGCTCTTGGTAAGTAACAGTACTGTATTTTAGTGCTGTCACTTAAAACTTAATTTTAAATACTAAGGAATAGGCTTGATACTTAATACTGATCACACTGATAACAAACACTTATTTAGACAGTAGAATGACACTTTCAACATTAAATCATAGTACTTTATTTTATATTAGCATGCGGGCTTTCCTACATCCGTGTCGTCCAGGTATATGTGCTCATACTTGTTCCAGCTCCAGAAGATCATTCTAAAGCTATTCAGAAAAGGTTCATTTCTGTTCTAGTTTAGTTTCTGATTTTCAAAACTTTTGACATCTTTACTGCAAATAAATAATTGCCAGAAGACAAGATAACATAAAAGTAAGAAAAAAATTTAATGATAAGAAATTAAGAATAAATATTTTTCAATTACCAACTGACCTATTTAAGATATCAGAAGCAGTTAATATAAAATCATATTTAACAGTCTTTCCATATATTATAAAAAGGCATTTTATTTTTTTTAGACATTTTATTTTAAGCAGCAGTTTTAGCAGTGACATGAAATAAATTGTTGCTCTAAAGTACGGGGAAAAATGGATGCAAGTAATCAGTTTTTTACACTTAGACATAGGCATTTTACAACTATATATTTACAGCCTGCAATCCTTATAGTAGAAAGTGTTATATTGTTGCTAATGAAACTGTATTGTATTTGAAAACGAGATGCTGCATCTCAAGGGGCTTTCCATGAATAAATTTAGCATATTAGATGTTTTTATTAGACCACTACCTATGCAAAGTTAATATGAAATAAATAGACTTTAATAATCAAAACAGTGAATTGTAATTGAAAATTGTAGGGTTGTCACAAAATTATTTAGTAAAATATACAAAAATATAATACACTTGGTAATATGTCAGTACAGTAGCCCACAATATTGATACTGTATCTTCTAATTAACAATACGATATATCGATATTTCAATACTTTTGCACACCCTTGTTTAACTTTACAATAACTGTTTTAATTTTTCCCTTATTTCAGGTGATCTTCGGACAGCTCTTCAAACACAATACCCAAACCTCGCCATCTCTGAGCTGGTTTGTGAAGGGGAGACGTGCTACAGTCACACTCACGTAAAACGCAAACCAAAAACTTCCTCTGATCAAGAAACCAACCAGTCTGTTTATCAATTTGGAAGACAATTTTCCTTAAAAAGTGGACTAAGCATAAAGGACTACAGCATATTCTACATTGGGCAGGAGGGGGCAACGTTGACGAACTTCATGATGACTTGGAATAGGTCCACTTTTTGCTCCTTTGACCCCAGCACGGACACAGGAAGGACAGAATCAGTCAAGATAAACCGAGCTTTGATGAAGAGATATTACGCAATAGAACGAGCCAAAGATGCTTCAGTAGTTGGAATACTAGTCGGGACATTGGGAGTGGCGGATTATCTTTCTTTAATACCCCAGCTGAAAGAGGCTATCCACAAAGCAGGAAAGAAGTGCTATATGTTTGCTATGGGGAAGCTGAACGTGCCAAAGCTCGCAAACTTTCTGGAAATAGACATTTTTGTGTTGATTGCATGTCCGGAAAACTCCTTGCTGGATTCGAGTGAGTTTTATAAGCCAATAGTGACGCCTTTTGAGATGGAGATAGCCTGTAATCCGAATAGAGAGTGGTCCGAAGAGTATGTGACAGACTTCAGACATCTGCTGCCAGGTTTGTTTGTTTATTTATTTTGAACATGCATAGAAAAAAGCAAAAACTGTATCAAGACATAACAAAAGCAATAATAAGGATTCATAAATCTTATATACAAGGAATTATATACGTGTTCTAATAGTCTAAGTTTTTATTCGGTGTAGGGCTGCACAATCCATGGTAAATTTGTCATGATAGTAATAACATGACCTAGAATAATTTAGGGCTCCAAGATATTATTATATTTTTATATTATATTATCATTGTTAACTGTTTTACATTTTGAGATTTTTGTGATATTCTAATATAATGTTTGACATGTTTAGCTAATTAAATTATAGCAAAATGTAGTATCTTAATATCTGTAATGACATTTCTGATTGACAGCCTGCTTGTCTCTTTGGAGATCTGTGTGGAGTCTTTTCTTTAACAAATTATAATTATCTTTATCACTTTACATTGCCTTGATGTCCTTATTTGAGTAGACTTGCCTCTCCCCAGATTTACAGGTCAAAACTTGGCTTAATGTCGTCACCTGCAGGCTCCATTGAGACATTTATTGCCTTTGGAATATTTTTTACAACGCAGTGACGTCTCCACAGAGGCAAGCAGGTGGCTGACCCTAAACCAGAAAAGTTACATTGTGCACTTTAAATTTACTAGTCAAACATGTCAAAAAAAAAAAAAAACTTGAACTAAGCTAAGACTAAATTACACATAGAGTAACAAAAATGATAAAATGGCATGTTTATTCTTATTCTCTTCTACACCATTCCTCTGTGACCTAACTGTGTGTGTTTGTAAATGTCTTTAGGAGGACAAAGCCACGTTCCTCTGGCTGAGCTGCAGGATTTCTCCGAAGCAGATGTGTCTTTGATTTCTGGTGATTTGAGACGACAGTGTTTGGACCCTGAACCGGACCAGGGCTCAGGAAGCTCCTCTTTGGTCCTGAGGAATCAGACCATGACTGTGGCCAACTCAAACACAGCAGGTAAGAGAGAATAATATTAATATCTATAAATTTGACTGGAATTTTTGAGCCATTCCAATATGTACCACTCCCCGTTTTTGCCAGCAGAGGGAGCTATGGACAACTTCGTTCATACATTTGAATTACTATCTTAACTAGTGACCCTAACCCTAGTGACCCTTTTCGGAATAGTCCAAAATGTTCTCATTGAGAATCTTTTCCAAAGAATAAAGAGTGCAAACATGGATCATAATTAAATAATAAAGTATTGTATTTGCGGTTAATATTTGCGTAACACATTTATCAAAGCAGACCTACTGCAAAATTTATTTTTCAGAGCTTTTAACCATGTTCCCCTCACCATTTATTTCACTTAAAGTTGTATTTGGAGTGATTTGTGCATGTTTGAACAATCTTCAATCATCTTATTTCAAGATGCAATATTGCTCATCAATCCCTGTTTTCACCTCCACCAGCATCCACCCACTGCTCTGTTCTTACTTTGTTCTTCCATTTTAATTTAATTTATTTTATATGGATACAAATGAAAAAGAAAAACACTACTCATTAGTGTGATCAGCAGCTATCCATAGGATAGGATATGAGTCAGCTTCCTTTCGGTACCACAGTTTTCACAGTACCACAGATAAGATAATATATCCTTTATTTGTCCCACAATAGGGAAATTTAAGTGTTGCAATGCACAGTTAAGAGAACAGTAAGAAAACAGTAGCAGCAATAGAAATACAGAATTACTTAAAAATAGATGTCCATACCGGCTTGTCAAAGCCTGATCCCCTCAGATCTCAGAAGCTAAGCAGGGCCGGGCCTGGTTAGTACTTGGATGGGAGACCACAGGGAATTCCAGGTGCCACAGTGGGGCGCCAGTCACAGAAACTGTCGTTGTGTCCTTAGGCAAGACACTTCACCCACATTGCCTAGTGTGAAAGTGATGTGTGCGTGGCAGGACTCCCTTGAAAAAGAGATTAGTAATCTCAATGGGACTTTCCTGGGTAAATAAAGGTTAAAAAAAAAAAGATGTGAAAGTCATAATGTGGAAGTCAGCAGACTGGTTTCTTTTATTAGGTCATTTTAGGTCAATGTTGCAGGTTATATAAAATATGCAAAATATAACAAAATGATCCACTGGTGTCATAGTTTATACCTATATAGCAGCTTTTATTAGTACCCAAGTATGTCTAATCACTTAAAACCTTTTGTCTTTTTTGTTTTATAGCATCATTTTTGTCTGGGCGCAGCTGGCAGGGTTTGGAGAAGAAGTTGGGTGAGACACCTGTGGTAAAAGCAGTGGAAGGAAGGAGAGGGATCGCCATAGCCTACGAGGAGGAGGGGACATCTTAACCATTTTACTCTGACGTCTACATCATCACTTTGCCTGAGATCCAGAGTACACACTTCTTCAATACTGTGCAGAGATGTGAGTCTGGTCACCAATGTATTTCAGATGGACATGATTGACAGGTGGATTAGCCAATCAGGGATGAGCAGGGTTAATAAACCTTCTGTTTTTTGACCTTATAAAAAAATAGAGACATTTCATTCTGCACTGGCGAGACAACATCACTACTTGAACTGAATAAATAATGTGCGCACACTGCTCAATATAGATGTATAATTTATTATATTCATGTCAAAAAGTCAAATATTAATGTGTAGCTGTATTCGCTTTGATTAAAATATTCACTAAATGTAAAATATTGGTCCCTTTTATTGAACATATTTTATTGACTTATTTTTCATATAAATATAAACATTGAAATAGTAGACATGGAAAGAGAGTTGAACGCCTTCAGTCACTTCCCGTTTACTGGCAGCTCCTTGACAAACGCAGCTGGAAAAATGCCTGTGTTCTCACCACACTGGCCCTCGAGCCAATCCTGGTTAACTAAAGGAGAAGAAAAACAGTAAATCTACCTTTTTATTAAAACTTTATAATTACTTGTGAGTTTAAAAAAGAAGATAGAATGAACCTTTACCAAATCTTATTAATTTTACAATATAAACTCTTACTTCTAGACAGTAAAATTATCTTGTCTCCTTCTTGAAAACTAAGATCTTCTGGATTCGAGGACTCGTAATTGTGAAGAGCGACGAAGGAAATCTCTGGCTCTTGAGGAGGCTGGAATTATCAAATATAAAAAAACATTACTATACACACACCTGAATTCTTACCCACATTTTTAATATAAAAATGAATAGCCCATATACGAGTAGTTAGTTCACCTCATAGACTTTACACCACAAAGTGAGGCGCCCATTTTTAGCTTTGTTCCACACAGTTTTCATGTCTGTGCTTCCATTGATAATGCTGTCTCCTGTGGCCTCTGGGGTTAAACTAAAGAAGAAGTAAAAAATTCATTATAATTAAGATGCAAACATACAAAACTAGCTAAACATATAAGATTATGCAACGTGACCACTTTAAAATAGTGGATAGATTTGCTGTGAAACCTTGTATGCAGCAAACTCGTGTGTAATATTTGTACTGGGAACTGTACAAACCCGTATTTAAAGGTCCTCTATTATGCTAAATTGATTAATGTGAATTTTCTGCCATGTTAGAATGTTGCTATCAAAAACATACCTGGAGTTTGTGTTTCGTTGCATTGTTTCATACATGTTTGAGTATTTCTTTATTATCAGTCTTATCTACATCTCCAGAGGTCAAAATGCTCTGTTCCAGGTTATCCAGATTATTCTAATGAAGGTGTATGTAATTTAAAAACGCACTTTCTGCATTACCACATGACCTCACAAGAGTGTTTTCCATTTGAGAGAAGAACTCAGCCTGAATATGCAGAGTTTTTGAGCTAAAAATATGTGAATTAAACAAAACTCAACTCTGGGTATGTTTTTGATGAGGAAACAACATTATAACAGATCAGAAAATAGTGTAATATGGGTCCTTTAAGTAGTAGTAGTAGTAGTAGTAGTAGTAGTAGTAGTAGTAGTAGTAGTAGTAGTATATGTTCAATTGTCGTTTACAGGCTATAGTTAACTCTTCACATGAATCATTCAATACAATTACATTTTTCGATTGGTAATTTTATAAAAACTATCACACACAGCAGCTGATCAAAACTATTAGCAATTATAATAATAGGACTCATTTTCAAAACATACTCAAAGTTATTACATTTTCCATTCTCAGTTTTCGTCATTGGTTCATTTTTACCTCAAGATTAAAGATGTAGTTTCCAGTTTCAGTTTCTGTTTTATTTTGTTGATAAGCGCTTCATAAGAGGAGCCCAGTGGCAGTGAGATTGCGAAGGTAAAAGTGAAGTGAATTTTGATGACGCAGCTATTTTCCATAAAATCTGTATCCTGGGATTGAGTAGAGATTAACATCTTTATTTTAGATTTAATATTTTTACATGTACGTCAGAATTTGAATTAAATTGAAAAATGTGAAAAACCTTTTTGTCTTTATCGGCTCTGCTTCCCATAGCAGGACTTTGATCACCTGTGAAGAGACCATAATTGGTAATAGCGTGCATAAAAGACTAAGAAAAGGAAGTAATTACCAACCATTTCTTTTTGGTCTTGTTGGAGGATCATGTGTTGGAGGTGTGTCTATTCCCTGTTAAAGTGAATTTGTCGTTAAAGTGAATTTGTCATTAAAACTTAACAAAACAAAATGTGCTGTAGTTTTTAAAGGGCCCATATTATGTTATGTTCTGATCTATGTTATAATGTTGTTTCCTCTTCACAAACAAACATACCTGGAGTTGTGTTTTGTTTTTTCCACACATGCTTAACACACAAATCCTGTATATTTAGGCTTAGCAGAAAACACTGTCCCAATTTGTGATGTCAGGTGGTAATACAGGAAGTGCTTTTAAACTCCATTCACATTCACTAGAAACATTAGGATAAATACAGACCTGGAATATCTGATCTCTACTGAACTAAAGGTAAAAAGTAGCTGTTAATTTGAAAACTACCACTTTTTGACATCATAAGGTGGAAGAGAGCATTTTGAGCTTTGGAGATGTAGACAGACTAATAAAATTAATAAATGAATGAAACAAACACAGGTCCAGGTATGTTTTTGAGGAGGTAACAACATTATAACATGGCTAAAACCTCACAAGAATCATCATTTTGTGTAATATTGGCCCTTTAATGTGTTAAAAGTACAATAGACAGATTCACCTCAGGTCTTTTTGAAGTGGGTGAAATATCCAATGGCTGCAGGTAATTGTAAGGAACAAGCCCCTTCTGTAATGTACACAGATTTTAATAGAATAACAAATATCAATAACTAAGATATTTAATTTCAAGGTAAATGATTTGATCTTACTCTCCCATTGAAAATAACAGTGGCCCAGTTGTCTGCTCCTTTCTGAAGCACAAACACAATGTTTCCCGGCACTACAGCCAATTCATCACTGGTCTCAGGAAATAACTCGAATAAAACTATGTGAGCTTTACCTTCTAAAGCCCTAGATGAAGAGATGGAGAGACATATATAGAGCGAGAGAGATGGAAAGATAAATAGCAAGGTAGATAGATCAAGAAATAGCGAAATGGAGAGGTAAATGGAATGAGATAGAGGTAAAAGATGTAGACAGAGAGATAAAGACAGAAAGAGATAGTGAAATAGAGATAAAAAGAGGGAGAGATGGAGACATTGATAGAGAAATAGCAAGACCAAGAGAGAGAGATGGATAGGGAGAGATGATAGAGAGATGGTGATAAAGAGAGATTGAGAGAGTGTTAGATTAAATAAATAGACTGATAACCAGAAGAATTGTCCCCTTTATATGTTGTACAGAAATTACAAGACCAAAAAACAAAAGAGTTGATTTACTTGAAGACCCCGGGCTCCTTCGGACTCTTAGGACCATCCTGCACCTGTGAGTTATGTACGCAAAAATGGCACATGTAAGACTCTGTAGAAACCACTGTTGCACCACTATTTAAAGCAATCATTTCCCCATCGTGCTGTCACAATACACAGTACATTTCCACCTCAAATTTCATACTAAGGAAAAGGTGCAACACTCAATACACATGCTGATACAATGATAATAAATTAATGTTTTTATACAATGTAATTTGCAACAGAGAATAAGTGGTATTTTCTTTAATAATACTATATGGTTGTACACTATTTCTGTTATAAATCAAGGCTATTATGAAACTATGCAAGAAATATCTAGTTTTGTCCTGATTATGAGATGTTTTTCTTTTTTTCTTTTTTTTACTTGTTCACTTATTCAAATGAGAATCTAGTTTCAGTTCTAGTTTTAGTATTTGGTTGTGGGTATCCAGTTTTTTCTTCACAGCCCTAATCTGTTTGGTTTCATATCAACTCTTGAAGACCTACGGCATCTCATACGATTCCGAGGAATGTTTTATATAACCGCACATAACTTTTTAATTGATTGCACTTTTTTTTTGTTTTTAGAGCAATAAGGATATTTTTTATTTATTTACAGACTTGATATTTTGCATTTTTGTAGCTAAGGCCCTAAATTAAGCATTTTTATGTCCAAAAAGTTGTTTATACATGTTTGCTGTGTGTTTTGTATAAAAGAGTGTGAATTTTATTTTCTGTTTTTTTTTTTTTTCATCTCTATTTCTGGTCCTATAGCTTTTATTACAGCCATATGACACATCTACAGCATGCAGATTGTGAAATAACAGGTTGTACTGGACAAAAGGATGTATAACACTTCATTATAGGGTAAAAGGGGCAGTTTTAAAAGCAAAATTAAGAAAAAACTCCAGGCGAGGAGAAATGTACTAAAATTTCCCTTAGGTCTTCATGGGTTAACAGTGGTATAAAATCATACGTTAACCCTGTTTCCCCATGTATTTAGTAACAACATTAACATAATATAACTTAAAAAAATATATGCTGCAATGGTGATTAACTTATTATTTTAAACAGGTCTTTCTAGATACTTTATTGAGGATGCAGCAGAGTATCATTCTTTTATTAGTAATATTAAATCAGTTTACTTATTTAACTGTACTTACCTGTGGCTGTAATGGTGCAAATCCTGAAAACTGATCTTGTGGAACAACTGAGGCAACAACCTAAAACATACAAAAAGTTATTAAGATGTTTTTAAAGGTCCTATATCATGCAGAATTGACACTTTGGGAACTTTAAGCAATGTTATATATGTTGTTACCTCATCAAAAACATATCTGGAGTTGTGTTTTGTTTCATTCACTCATTTTTGAGTAATCCTTTATTATTCCCCAAAGCTCAAAATGCTCTGCTCCACCTTGTGACATCATGAAGTGGTAGTTTTGAAGTTAACAGCTCCCTTTAACCTTTAGCAGAAATTGGAATAGAGTGAATGTTTCTCATGAAGGTGTATGGAGTTTAAAAACACAGCGGAGCACTTCCTGTATTATAACATGACATCACAAGGTGGTACAGAGTGTTTTCTGTTTGAGAGAAGAACTCAGCGTAAATATGCAGGATTTGTGTGTTAAACATGTGTGAGTGAAACAAAACAACTCCAGGTATGTTTGCAATGAAGAAACAACATTCTAACATAGATCAGATTTGATATTTTGGTCTTTTTCTTTATATTTCAATCTTCCATGTTTTACCTTTGCTTTCCCCAGATAGTCCTTCTTCTCTAGCTCTGCCACATAGTTCTTATTTGGCCTGAAAAGTTCACTAGATGGGAACTCCACCAATCTGAACAGCTTTTGTTTCTGTAAGTTCAACAAAACATGATTATTAAACACACTACACAACGAATAGGAAATGAGAGCTGCCTGTCAGGGTATATTGGAGTCACAAAATTGGATTACTTATGAAATTTCCTGGGTAATTGTACACAAAGGAAGTTTGTGTGTGAATAGGGGAGACTAACCAGAATAGACTGAAATGCTTTGTTGATCAGGTTGATTTTGCTTTCCGTCTTGTAGTCCAGGGCTTTCTGCAAGTTTTCTTGGGCATTTTTCCAGTTTCCCAAATGAGCTTCAGCTAGAGCCATGTTGTGAAGAACCTTGAAAGCAAAAATACGCATCATATAACATTGTATTTACATAATTATTTAAGATTTATCCAACGTACATGTTTTAGTCATTCTTTATTGGTAGTCTGTTTACATCTCCAAAGCTCAAAATGCTCTGTTCTAGCAGTAGATAACGGCTACCTTTTACTTTTGTTCACTAGGAAATTCAGGGACTGAAATTATCCAGATGATTCTAGTGAAGGTGTATGAAGTTTAAACACACATTGGAGCACTTCCTGTGTATTATGACATCTCAAGGTGGACTGTTTTCTAAGAGAAAAACTCAGCCTAAATATGCAGGATTTGTGTTTTAAACGTGTGAAGGAAACGAAACACAACAGAGGAAACAATATTATAGCATAGATCAGAAAATAGCATAATATGGGCCCTTTAAAGGTGCACTATGTAACTTTTCTGGTGGGGTTATGTTTTTCATAAGGTAGCAACATTTTAACAGATCTTAAAGGCCACAAAAGTCCATTGTTTGTAAAACAGGACCTTTAAATGGGTCTAAAACTCCTGAAATAGTGTTCAAACATGTGCACTCCCCTTCACCTTCATAAAAGTATAGTATATTGGGTAGATCTCATATTATGTGGCATTTAAATCTTACAATAGAAAACATAATCAATTTATTATACGTAGCCTACCTCACATGCAAACAGCTTGTATCTGAGTCCAAGGGCTTTGTAGTCGATCAGTTGGTTTCCTCGAAGTGCTTTGTAGGCGTTTGTGAAGTCGCCTAAACTCTCCTCCAACCTTAAAATACATTATTAGAAGTTAAGAATGAAAGGAATTGTAATTTAATGTGACAGTTTTCTAAAGGTGTAGCCAGAATTTAGTAATTTAGTAGGAGGAAGACTGTAAAGTAAAATCTCATCTATATTATTCAGTTGTATTGTTTTCAAGTAACTGTATTTTGAGTGGGTCCTCCAAATATCATTTTATAGGTGCACTATGTAACTTCACCTGGTTGGATCCATGCAAATTTTCTCCAAAGAGACAAGCAGGATGCGTCACTAGACCAAGTTACAGCTCAGGTCTGTGGAGAGCTGAGCCCATTCACAGCAAAAATGAATGTTTCAAAGATATTTTTGAGCAACCTATGATTTAATATATGTTTGATAAGTTTAATGGCATACTGAGGAACATGTCAAGCAAAGCATTAATATCTCCATAGTGACGGATCCAGAAACCCATGTGAAAAAGTTACGCATTACACGTTTAAAACATGCTTATTGTTGTTTAAGTGAACGCTGAAACAGTTCATCTTGCCTCTCCTTTTTGTAGAAGGTGATTCCTCTTTGAAAGAAGGCCACAGCCAGGTGTTCATCTTTGCGTATGCTGCTGTCAAAAGCCTGCGATGAAAAAACAGATTTCAAAATATTGATATTTCCACATGAGGAATAGAGAAATAGCAACTTCTTGTTTTTCAGTGACTTGCACTTTGACAAAATTCTTTCCAATCCTTATCACCTGCAGCCAGTAGAAGTTTATACAATGATTTCCAAACAGATATTACAAAATTATGACAATACAAAATTAATTCTGCATTTTGTAGATTCACACTAAATTGGGAGTTAACCTAGACTAGACCAGGACTAAAGCACTAAAGCTAAATCAAGTCTATATCAGAACTAGTAAGCCAGGGTCAAACCAGGGCGAGTATCAATGCAGAAGATCTGGTACCTTTTCTGCATCGTCAAGATCTTTGTTAAGAAGGTGAAGACAGCCGATGTTGAAAAAAATTTTGGAGTTTGGTTCTTCTATGGCCAAGAAAATCCTGAGGGCTTCTGGGGGGTTCTTTTTATCCACACATGTCACAGCCTCGTCCCATTGTCGCAGAGTGTCCACAAAAGTCATGATGTCTGTAGCACTTCACCACCATGAAATTTTAACCAAATTCAGGAAACTTGTGATTTGTATCAGACAGAACAGGAAGGACATGATTACAGTAGAGTGTGGGTGAAACTTTTAACGTTGGTGTCACTTCTCTTTTAGTGGTACTTAGAAAATCGCTTTGATTTGAAGGCTACAGTAATCTGTATACATTCAACTTTAGAGTCACAATACCAGATTTGCTCAAACAGTGAGATACAGGGTACAACATTTCACCTTTATGTAACGGGTAATACTCCCTACAACTGTACAACAACACACCCTATGTCCTGTCTATCATCATATCATTGTTGCACTGTTTTCCTATGACCTTTTGTATATAACTGAGATTTTATAACTTTTCTATTTTATTTTGTTTTGTGCATATACATTTACATAATTATGTCTTATTTGACACCTGTCTCTTACTATCTTTTTTACCTTTCATATGTTTTCTCTTTGTCATTATATTCTGTGACGTGTGAGCTACTGTGTCCTAATAATTTCCCTTGTGGATCAATAGGTAAGGAAAGTGTAAGTTTATTTGTATAGCGCTTTTCAGACACATGTCCCCAAAGACCGAGGTTCAAATTTAGACTTGGTTTAGATTCAGTTGGTCAAAAATAGGGACACCTGGGACATTTCTTGCATAAAACTAGGGCAAATCACTGGTCTTGTATAAATCTGCTCAGACAGGGGACACAGGGCTCAAAACTGGGACTGTCCCGGGTAAATCTAGCCACCCTAGACATGGATCTTATTATTACTTTTATGCTTTTATTTTGTAGTAATGCACACACTTCCATCCTCTCATGACTCACTGTGCCTTGGTGGAGCTTTGCCCGAAACAAACATGGCTCTGCAACATTTTATAACAACAACCCCAACCAACATTTGGCTAAAAACGGGGGAAATATGTGACATTTCATTGCAAACGAGCCAACTCTTTACCCGTGCTTGATGTAATCCTAAACCGGGCGAGTTTGAGTAGCCTTTTGTGGCCGTGTTTACAGAGAGGTAAGCTTGTTGGCTAAAGCAAGCAGCGAGCAAAATGGACCTTGGTTCAATGTTGTATAATAATCTAAAAGATGTTACGTGGAGTACGACGTCTCTGTCTCTGGATCAACTCGTCAGCACCTACAGATTACCTCAGATCGCCAAATTAGACAGCGGTAAGTAACTTTTGGACGTCTTTCAAGTTGGCATGTTGCTAGCTGTTAGCCTAAGTTGCTAAGTAGCAGCTAAGTGTAACTATGCCATGTTACTGAGCAAAAGTCACTGCTGTCTTCATAAACTGGACTCCACTTTCTGATTATTATTAGGAGACGCATATTACATTGGAAACACTATGTAACACTGTCGTAAAATTGTACTAGCTCATTAATAATTTGCTTATTATTATCTGTATTTGTACCTGCACAGTTACACATGAGTTATTACAGTCAGAGTAATGCACATTTCTGGGTCATTTTTAATTAAATATATACCAGGACAACCAAATGTATGAAGAGAAGCAAATTGTGATTTTATTTTTTAATGTTGACTGGTGAGTTGTCCCCATGTATATAAGATATAGGCTAAATCATTTGTTATAGGTGGACTATGAAACTTTTTGGTTGGGGGTCCATCATCTCTTTGTTTCTATGGATATGTTATTGCTCTGCGTCAGTTATAACACAATATGACATTAAACAGCTCTACCTTATGTGCATTCATTTTATAGCTCAAACACAGGCATTCTGGCTGTGAACGGGGGTGCCGATTCACAGATCTGACCTGTAACTCAGCCTGGTTTGGTGTCCGTGAAGATAGAAAGGTTTAATGCCGTACTGTGAAACATGTCTGACAAAGCAATAACATCTCCATGGAGAAAAGCAGGTGGCTGACTCTCCACCAGAAAAGTTACACAATGCAACTTTAATAAGACCTACACATGATATTCTGTGTTATTTTATAAATGGACTAGCTGCCTAGAAACAGTATTGTGACATACCAGTGTGGGTGTAGAAGGTAACCAAACATGAATCAGTACTGGCAATTGGCTTGTTGTAATATTTATTTAGCAATCAAAATCTCTTGTCTGATGAAGCAAATGTACAAAAGCAACAGATTTTTGCAGAAAAACAAATAAACTTTAAACATAATGTATATTCTCATACTCTCATTTTGCATCATGAACTCTTGGTCTGGCCTATCCTCATTTAAATGCTGCTGTTGCCTTTTTATACCGATATAGATTGAACCATTAGACACTGTCAATAATAAGAGAAGTAGAGTGTGCTGAGTAATCCAGTGCTTGGGCCCGACTGGTGCATCAGGACAAAACAACACGCGCATTGTTTGGGGCTGTTTTGCAGAATTTGTTTGTTAAGCTCAAACAAGCATAAGAGAAATGTATTTTGTTATAGTTTCAATCTAACAAGTATTTTGATTTTATATTCTGTAAATCAGGATTCAGTACTTATCCTGTTTTAAATACAGCTAGAACTATTAACAGAGACAAGAAACAAAGAGATTTTAAAGATGTGTTTACAGAAGTCTAAACTACAGGATTAGCAAGTTTTAAATATTAAAAGAGATTGTACACATTGAAAACTGTTTTTTATGTAGGATAGGTTTGTCAAAAGTATTGTAAATCAGATACAAATCAATACTTTTGAATCGATACTAAAAGAGTCATATTTACAGGACAGAAATGAACCTTTCCCGAATAGCTTTGGGCATGATTTTGACTAATATATGCCCAAGAATCATTATGGAACCGACCTGGATCACTGCGGGATTACATAGATATAAGACCACATTGTAATATAATGAAAGTGCTATGATCTAATGTTGAAAATTACATTCTATTGTCTAAAGAAAGAGTGTTTTTTGTTATCATTGTGGTGTCAGAATCTGTCTATATGTAGCGAAATCACATTTGAGACAACACTACAATGTGAACTTATGTTCAGGTCAACTGGTGGAAGGGCTCAGAGAAAACGACTACCTCTTGATCCACTCTTGTCGTCAGTGGACAACCATTACTGCCCACAGCCTCGAAGAGGGACACTACGTCATTGGGCCAAAGATCGAGATCCCAGTTCACTATGAAGGTGAGTGACATCAACATTAGATTACATTTATCCTGTATTTATTATTTGAAAATCAGTAACTAACTTTATGTTCACTTGATTTACTAGTACTGTATCAATATCAGTATATAGTAATTTATTTAAAGGTGCAACTTTTTGATTGGAGATCCGTCACCTTGTAATTTCTATGGATATCTCACTGCTTCGCCTGGAATGCTCCACAGTATGACATTAAACATCTATACCTTACATTTATTCAATTACAGGTGGTTTTATAGCTCAAAAATACCTAGAAAAAGAGGCATTCAGAGGTGCAGGGTTGCCTCACTACAGATCTGACCTGTATGTTGGTCTGGTTTGGTCTCCGTGAAGATAGAAAGGTTTGATATTATACTGTGTAGCAATCCAGACAAAGCACTAACATCTCCATGGAGAAAAGCATTTAACGGACCCTCTACCAGAAAACAGAAAATCTACACAATAATTACTATACTGACAATTTATGAAAGCTAGAACTATATTTTTTGAGGTCGACATTTATTGTGTTCACTTTTTTTTGCAATAGTGCAGAGATTTTAGCTATTTTTGTGTACTATGTTAAAATTTGAGCTGTAGAGGGTAGAATACATAACTTCTATGGCTATTTATTGCTTCATTCTGCTATTTATTTGTTGCAGCTCAGGCTTTCTAATAATGTATATTTAAAACTGGTTTACTGGGATTATCCTGCTTTGTGTCAGTGGCATAAACTAGTTCCAGTATTATCATTTATGGTAATATTTCTCTGTAGCAATATACTGTGCTTTACAACAGACTCCCAAGTCATTCAGCAAGCCAATATACATGTTTTGAATGTTTGATTTATGTGTCAGTCATGTTATTGTCCTAAATGTGTATCGCTAACAAACCTGCCAACTTAAAGCTTAAAAAAAAAAACTGTCCCCTGATCCAATAAACCAGGATTCTTATACAGGATACTTCGTTTTAGTGTAAAAGTGAATAAACATTTGTATCTGAATCATGATTTCTTTCCTATTACAGGTCAGTTTAAGCTTCTGGAGCAGGACCGAGACGTCAAGGAGCCAGTGCAGTACTTCAACAGCGTGGAGGAAGTGGCCAAAGCATTTCCTGAGAGAGTTTACGTCATGGAAGAAATCACATTCAATGTCAAGGTCAGACTGTGATCAAATATTAAACAACCATTTTACCTTCAACGGGATCCTATAATGTAGTTTATACAGAGAGTTTGAACAAGCAAGCATTGATAAGCATTGCAATTCTTCTATTTTCAGTGTATATTTTTGGAACACATCCCGAAGCATTAAAGAAGGCTTATTGTGCTTGTGTCTACTATATAGTTATAGAAAACTGCGGTGCCCAGTGGGAGCTGACACTGCTCTAAACGTCATTACAACACAGAGCTGGATAGCGGCAGATCATGCTAGCAAGTATCGGCTTTAAAAAAAAAAAAAGACCAAAATAATTATTTGATACTATCAAATCCACACCAATCACTGATTAAGAAAATTAAATTGGAGAACAAAGGTGAGTATACTGGTGGCAGGGAAAAGGGGAGTTGATCTGCAATATGGAGTCTTGAAAATAAGTCATTAATGATTGCTGAAACGTTTACGCAAAATCACTCAAAATACAATTTTGAGAGGGTAAATGAGAAGAAGAAACAACAAAAACAGTCAAAAGCTCTGAAAAGTTGATTTTGCAATAGGTTTGCTTTAGCATTTTGAGAGAAGACTGAATTGCTTAATACAAGAATCACAGGGATTTCACTTTGTACATAATACTTGAATAATTGCAGTAATTGAGACTTGCTTCAAATGGCAGTGGTGAGATTTTAGCCATGTTTCTGTGCTCTGACAAGATTTGGAGTGTAGAATAAATAACTATGTTTCAGCTCAGGACTTCTATAATCATAAAAGTATAGATCATAGGCTCCTCAAAATGTGTATTTGAGATTTGCTTCAAACTGCCTTTTCTTTCTATTTATCTTTTTATTTTGCATATGTTTCTGGTTTGTGTTCACAGATGGCCTCTGGTGAATGCAATGAAGACACAGAAGTCTACAACATAACGCTAAGCACTGGTGATGAGCTGACGCTGATGGGCCAAGCTGAGATCCTTTACGCCAAGTCCTCTAAGGAAAAATCACGATTCAACACAATATTTAAAAAGATTGGGAAGCTAAACTCCATCAGTAAAATGTGCAGAGGAAAAATGCCATGTTTAATTTGCATGAACCATCGAACCAACGAAAGTATCAGCCTACCTTTCCAGTGTAAAGGCCGATTCAGCACTTGTAGCCCTTTGGAGCTACAGATGCAGGATGGAGAACACACAATTAGAAATATCGTAGAAAAAACACGTCTTCCAGTTAATGTTACAGTCACGAGCAGCCCTCCCCGAAACCACCACGATCTTCATCTCATCCGCGAAGGCCATCGGTACAAACTGGTCAACATTCAGACCAAAACAGTCGTGGTCTGCTGTGTATTACGAAGCAACAAAATCATCCCAATTCACTTCCACTTTCAACCGTCAATGCCCAAGTTCATCGTCCCCGAAGAGCTCCTCCAGGGCGAATTATGGCTGGACACTATGGTGCACAGGTGGTTTTCATTTTGTCAAGAGCAGTTTGACATTGATGACTACTCGAGAGCTGTCCGGGATGTTCGTACGGATTGGACCGATGATGGGAAAAGTCCGAAGAAAAGCACAGCGAATGGTAGCGGCGGTGTTGGCGGGGGTAGTAATTCAAATGGGTGTCCAACTCACATGCACGTGCCCAGTTCGCTAACATACGCGCGAGATGAGCTAACCCAGTCCTTCCATCGTTTGTCTGTGTGTGTCTATGGGAACAACTTACATGGTAACAGTGAAGTCAATTTACAAGGTTGTACGACTTTATGTGGAGATTGGACACTTCTGCCTTCTGATAATGTCCCATCCGAATCAGGGGAAAGTGAGCATTTATTCTCTGAACTTTTGGAGACCACAAACCAGCCCCCTGCCCTCAACAAGTCCGATGTCCCCTATGAAGAGCTGTGGTTGGATCGAATGGGAACTCAAATGGCCAAAACTTCTGAAGGAATAAGGGGTATAAACAATGGATGCAGCACGTCAGGTGCCCTCCCGTACCCAGGCCCCTGCGCCCTCAGTGCAATAACCAGCTTGGATGTTTCGCTTACGCCACCGCCAGTGCCACCCAAGTCTGAAGCTGTAAGTATATTACAGTGTTATCCACAACATTACTTATTAGTTACAGTGTATTTAAACAAATGTGTATTTTCCATTTCCAAATGAATATACTGGGTTCATGTACTGGTATTGGAAACAAATATTGTACTTTTTTTTTTCAACAAATTACCAGAGAAAATACTTAGTTAAAATTGTTACAAAAAGTATTGTGAACATAATTTTTTTAACCTTGCCATGAATTTTAAAATACTGATACTTTACAGCAGATGTCATCAACATTCCCTGGGGGTGTGATGCTAACTGATGGCACTGCTCTGTCTGAAGCTCTTTTAGACTCAATTAGACTAGAGCTTTTTAAGACAATCTGACCAAAAAAACTGTCCTTGCTAAAACAGGTGAGCTGATTTGTTCCCCTTTCAATTAATCACTTTCACCTTTTTGTTGAAAAGCAAGCACCGAAATGGGACCATGAAGGCTTGTGTTGATGACAGACTCTTGAAAATGCAGTTTAAATCCATTTTGTATTTTTATTGAGTTTACAAACAATCTTAAAACATTTTGGCAGTGTTTGCTAATGTGTTCATTGTGTCACCATGGTATCATTGGTTATCAGCCCCAATATCAAGACAAGACCATTTACATGGATACCGGTAATGAGATTAAACGTCATAGAGTCTACAACCTTACTGCGGGTTTAAAGTTCAACACAAAAAAACAAACAAACAAACAAATAAAGATTTATATATAAGGTTATAAATATAATGTATGCTTTTCTACTCTGTATCATTGTAAAGGATAAAAAAATGTCATAGCAATTGCACCTCTCTTTAATTTGAACTTTAATCTAATCTCCTGAGTAATTAAATTTTACTAATATTTTTTCCTGCACAGGTCAAAGAAGAATGCAGACTTTTGAACGCTCCTCCCATCCCTCCTCGGAGCTCGAAGCAGATGCCGTCAGTGCCCATTTTATCCAAACCACGACAACAAGAAACGCGCTCTCCAAGTCCCACCCTCTCCTACTACTCCTCTGGTCTACACAACATGTACGATTCAAAATACCCCAGTCAGAAGTGTAGTTTGGGCACACTTTTTCATTTATTGTTCTCTTATTTCTACAGTTATGGTATTTACGTTGTAGAGTCTCACTGAAAGCATCAAAACTATGAATTCTGGTTCTTGTTGATTCACCTGCAAACTGAATATCACGTTGATGAAGGGAGAGAGTGAAGTTACAGGTGCACTGTTTAACTAAGAGGTGTGTCACTTGCTTGTTTCCATGGATGTGTCAGTGCTCTGCCTGGAATGTTCTGCAGTATGGCATTAAACATCTCTATCTTACAGTTATTAAATTACAGGTGGTTTTATAGCTCAAACATACCTAGAAACACAAGCATTCTGACTGTGAGCGGTGTTGCCTCTCCACAGATCTGACCTGTAACTCTGGTTTGGTCTCCATGAAGATTTATACCATACTGTGATACACTCCAGACAAAGTAATAAAATCTCATCATGGAAAAAGGAATTTGACAAACCCTCCACTAGAAAAGTTACACAATGCACCTTTAAGGTTTTGCCAGCTGACTTTAAAAGGCATCCAAAGTTGACCTTAAAACTACATCAGTTGGTAGTTGAGAATGAAAAGACACACATGGAATGTAGTAAACAAAAGATTAACCCAAAATAACTTAAAACTTGTTTCAGATTTTTAGAAATACCCACCCTTTGACCTCTGCTTTGGACTTTAGGCTTTTATTCACCCTGAGGAGGCACAGCTGTGAATTAAAAAACATTTTATGTCAATTCTTCAAAGCTCATTAAGAGAAGAGTTTGCTCCACTTGGCTGCAAAGGATGGTTACTTTGAAGATTTTAATTACAAATGTACAAAAATATGTTTTTTAAAAATATATAATTACCTTGATCTTATATATTTGATGCCTCCCATGTGTATAAAATGTAGAAAGTAGTAAAAATACATTGAAAAAGGTTGTCCAAACTTTTGACTGGTTGTGTACATTATGTTAAGAAAAATACTTATACATACAATTATACAACATACAATACAATTAGCAAAATGAGTAATTACATCATTTAAATGGTGAAATGTCCTCACTATATCAATAAATAGTAAACAAAAAGTAAAAAGTTATAGTGGTCAGAGGGGAATGAAGTCAGTTGTGAAAGACAATGGGGAAGGAATGGGGAAGTTCGGTCTGAGTTGAACTTCTATAAATGACATGGTTATTCCTGATTATTGACAGTGAAATTGAGCTTTAAGTTCCTTGTTATTTCAAAAAATGTTTGATATCACGCACAGCGAGAAAAATAAAACATTTGCTGTATAGATTGATTTGATATGGCTTTTAAAAATTTCACAAATATTATTTTTAGTTTTCACCATTGGTTAATCATGGTTATCAATTAACAGATTATAATTATTATATTAATTTTGACAGTAGATGCTAATCCTGTCATTTCTAAAGCTGAGAAAAAATATCAATATCTTTACACTACATTTGGTGATACAGTATCGTTATCATGAGCCGCTGTATCGATATATCACCAAGAGTTTTTCGTTTTAGTGTCTTTTAGCTAGCACAGGTAGTGATTTAAAAAAGGAATATTGTTGCTAAAATGTATTTGGTCCTTAAAAACAACAATATATCGCGTAATATACGGACTATCATATATATCACATGTATCGTATTGAATCGTGAGCACCTGTTAAGTCCCTTATTTGCTAAAAGACATAACTAATATAAACAATCATAATGAGACATGGAGTCAACAGATGTTTGGCTACTTTATTTCTGAGCCAAAACATTCAAAAGATTTTCACATAAAATGGAGGAAGGAGGAGCCTGCCAGTTGTGCTAACAAAACCAAAGTATAACAAAACAGGGCCTAACTAAATAAGAGAAAGGGAGAGAAAGGAAAGAAATCAAAAGCCCAATCTAATTGATCTAAAAAAGGCTTTGATGCTATAAAACACCAAGGTGTAACAACTGATAAACCTGTGATTCCCAACGCTAGTAATTACTGTTTGTTTTTTTCTCAGTAGCCCTGGAAGTCCTGACCTGGAGCTCCCCGATCCAGTGGAGCAAAGCCAGGCGTGCTACCCTTGTAACTGGGCTAAAACCAAGTCCAACAGCCTGGAGCCACCAGCCTCCACTCTCCCAGCTCCTCTCCCTTCTTCAGGTATGTCCTCTCGGTTATCCTGGCCCAATCACTTCACCAGAGAAGACTCGCAATGCATGGAGGAATTTTTACCATCTGGCTGCAGGAGCTACTACAGCTACCCACGAAAAAGGACTCTGAGCAGTCAAAAAACCTGTACATCCAGCTTGGTTGACTTTGACGGAGGGGATCATTCACACGGCAGCTCAAATGTCAGGCTGCAAACTATGTCTTTGAATCAGTTTTGTATTAAATCCTCCAGCTACAACTCAGAAATGCACAGGGATAACAAGCCAATAGAGGAGTCCAATACAAAGCAAAGTCTGTCTTGTCCAAGCTTACCACCTAGGACTGCTAAAGGCAACGCTATGAAAACAAGTACAGAGGCGGAGTTAGCTTGCGATAATAAGCAAGATAACTCTGAATTTTCTATTGAACAACAAAACACAACAGAAGCTAGTAGTAGTAGCTCTGCGAGCCCTAATAGTGCAGCTTCACAATGGCAGCCTCCATCCAGTCTAGCAGGTCTTTCTATTGAAGAAGTCTCTAAATCCTTGAAATTCATCGGCCTGCCGGATGACATTGTGCTACTTTTTGTGTCGGAAAAGATTGACGGGAATTTACTCCTGCAGCTCACAGAGGAGATTTTATCGGAAGACTTTAAACTGAGCAAACTGCAAGTGAAGAAGCTCATGCAGTTTATGAATGGGTGGAGGCCCAAGATCTGACATGTTTAATACTAAAATAAAACCCAGGTCAAAAATGTTGGGAGACGTAATGGAATATAGGTCAATACAGAATGCAATTAATACTTTAGTCTCCAAAGAACATGAACAATATGAGGTGAAAATTCAATCAATCATTTATTTATGTAGCACAAAAACAAACATGGCTGACTTATGTACTGGTTTAGTATCACAAAAAACATTGAATAATTAAATTACAGCAATTAAGGTTCAAAAATCTGGTATTCGCTATCCTGTCATTTTAGTCATTTGACAAAACATTCTCAAAGACATTACAACAAATGTGTGAGTTTATGATAATTTAAAAAACTAAATGTTCCTTGAGCAAGCTCCTTCTGGTTGTTTTACTGTCCATATTTACCTATATTTTTGTCATCCTTTGGGTAAGTGCTTGAAATCCTGCAGCAATGACATGGCGCTATTTTGAGACTTGGTTTAGCCCTAGTTAGACCAAGACTAATCCTGATTAACAATAACAATTATATGAAAGAAGCATTAAAGAAAATAATAATAGTAGAGGCTCATGACTGTTTTCAAGTAGTCTGGAAAGTGTTATGCATTATTAACTTTCATTAAAAAAACAATTCAAAGTAGACACACACAACTATTTATAAAACCAGTTATCTTATATATAAAATAAGATCAACAACATTAGAATTAGTGGAAGTGATTTGCAAATAAAACATGTTAAAAGTGAGAAAAAAACTGTTGAAAAACTAGGTTTACAACATACAAATTGGTCAGTCAGCCATTGGAATCCTCATTGACCATGGTTTAACAATAAAAGAGTAAATGGAGGCTTGGTATAAAACTGATATAATTGATTATATTGTTGGAAAAAATAATAGGAGATTTGCAAATTATTCAAAACGTGTCCCAACATTTTTGAACGGGAGACTGTTCTTGCCTTCAGTATACTGTACATCTGCTATGCACACTAAGCCACAGCGCGTTTTTGAACTTATTTTCTTATTATTGCTCTGTAGTTGGAAGGACAGTGGGGTCTCGGGGGGCCTCAGCACATGTGAGGTGGAGACATTTGGCACTTTTTAATTTTATTTTCTGATCAGCGATCATTTTCAGCAACACTTTTGTCATGCAGTTATTAAAAATAGTTTGAATGGTACAAATACAAAATAATAATAATAAATGCTTAAATGCTAATAATACAAAATGTTTTATTAGGGTTTCATAGCAATACAGGAAAAGTTTTGACTACAGACCACACGCTACATTAACTTTATTTTTAATACAATGAATGATGACTTCACAAAATAATCTGACTTTGTATCTTAAAAACCTTTTAGTACTGAACTAATTTTCTTATTTGGTGCCTAATAGTAATGCAAGATTTGCTTTGATTACTTCGAGCTTAATTGATACTTTGCAGTGACATCGCACTGGGGAGGGTTTACATCTATGTATATGGTGGAATACTCAGTAGTTACCATGGTGACCAAATGCATACTCTAGGAAAAAAATGGTTTTAAATATTTAGAAACTTAAGAAAAAATACAAAATGGATTTAAACATAGTCTTAAAGTGAGAGTGGCTAACTGGAAAACTATTGGCTGATGCTTGTTTAACAGTACAAAAGTTGATTAACAGAGCTTCAGACAGAGCAGTGCTTATAGTTAGCATTATACCCCCAATGTTGATGGCATCAGCTGCAAAGTATCAATTGAAATCCACCAACACTCATGCACCATAAGGACTTGGAGGTTCACGGACAGTTTCTTGATTTAAAAAAAAAAAGGTTTGACTGCTAAAACAACAAAAGATGACTGGTGAAACACTGTATATTACTTCAACAGTGATTTTAAAAGCGAAAAGTCAACTCAAATACTATACTATACTATTACTATACTATTACTATACTATACTATAGTATACATACTGTTTGCTTGATACAACAACCCCTTGATATTTGAAAATGTTGCTTTCCATTGTTTCATATCACTTTATATTGCCCATAGCAACAGTTGTGAATTACATCCAACTTATTTTTCCATTATAATTTGATCATTTTTTAGATGCCTTTATGCTAATGCCGAATAAGCTTACTACTTTTCTAGCTTTATTCTAAAACTATGCTAAAATTTGATGTCAAATTATTGGAAAACCAAAATATTAGCTTGATAATTATGCACTTTTGTTCACTTAATAATGAGTCAGACTTTTAGTGGCTTACATATTTTTAAATCGGTACAATTTCGTATTTTTATCCTCTCCTAAGTGACCTAAAGGAAGTAAAACTCTAACACAAACTCTATGCCTTAATTTAGAAATTTTATTGACAAATGTAGAGATCATTCAGGTTTTGGATAAAGGGTCCATTATATTACACTATTTTCTGATCTATGTTATAATGTTTCCTCATCATAAACATACCTGGAGTTGTGTTTTGTTTCATTCACACATGTTTAACACACAAACCCTGCATATATCTGTGTTCTTTTCACATGGAGTTTTAAACTTGAGCTTTGGAGATGTAGACAGACTAATAAACACATGAATGAAACAAAACACAGCCCCAGGTATGTTTTTGAGGAGGTAACAATATTCCAGCATGGCTTAAAGCTCACAAGACTCCATTTTGTGTAATATATGACCTTTAATATTATATTATTGATTATTTGTTTGGGTTTGGGGTTGATAAATTAAATAAAGAATAATGTTTTGGGGTATAAAGCAGCTAATATCTTCTGCAAATAATATAATGAAGTTACAGTGCGCGGATGGTGAATAATAATATAAAGGTTTGGGTCAGTAAATTATTTTTTTCATACTAACCATGGCAATGTGAACCAGTAAAAGCTAAATTTTCCTGCAGCCCAATTTCCAAAACCTGAATTATCAATAATCAATTAACAAGAATGTAGCCAACTAATAGTCTACACATAAAGTAAAAGTATTGGTACTTTAATCAAATGTAAATTCAATGTTTCTTCTGAGTTGACTACACTACACGCAGTATGCCAAATACTATTACCCAGTGTGTTTATGCAGTAATTTAAAGTAATACACAATATGCATTAACTGTGTTTTAAAGCCAAGTTGGGTATTTTTTGGTTTTGTTTTTTTTCCCCTTGACAATTTTGCATTGGGGTGTTACATATTGTTTGATACTTTATTTTTTATGTTGACAGAAATTTTAATGTAATTTTTTTAAAGAAAAATATTGACTAATGTAAAATATTTTAATGGAAAAAAGCTTATGTTCAAATGTTTGTTATTGCTATTGTACACTATGGGTATATTCATTAATGTGAGTGAATGGTTTTAATGGTCAGTCACAGTACACACTACATGCACAAAAATAATGTTAGAAGCCATGTATCAAAATCATTACTTCATTGTATTTTGTATTATATTGCAGATTATATCCTATGCAGTTAGACAAGGCTCTACTCCAGTGATTCTCAAACTCATTACGCCAAATAGAAACCAGCTACCGTTGGCTAAAGCAGGACTAAAGCAGGTCTAATTTTGATTTATTTACTACTATAGGAGGTCTTCACTCGAAACTAGGGATCATAGACTGTATAAAGAAGTGGACTAAGGGACTGTGACGTCACCCATAGCATTTGGCTCCAGTCAAATGAAGCTCATTGAGGCAAGTTATTACAGAAGTGTATTTGAGGCCAGGTCTATAATAGGAATATATCAGGATCACGTTCAGTGGGTTAATACAAACATTTTAAGATCAAAATGACAAGGCTCACTGCACCAGTTCAAGAAGGAGCGGTGAGAATTTTCCAATGTAAAGTCAACTGGAACAATGGAGCTGGAAGTGCCCCTAACACTTCCCATTTGGAACGCGGTGGCGCTTTATCTGTGTCCGTGTATATATACAGTCTATGCTATGCACTGATACTAGTATTGAATATCGGCAGTGATTCAGAAAAAAAAAGTTGTAGAACACAGTTGGATCTATTTTTATAATAAGTTAATTGTGTTTTAAGGAAATAAATGTCATTTTCAGTCTGAACTAAACCAAGACTAACAGAGACTGAACCTGGTCTAAACTGGACTCTCCTACAATTAAAGCACTAAAATAGACATTAGATACCACCATTATCATATCATCTGGTACGTGCACTGCAGTTTGAGAACCGCTGGCCTTAGTCATTGGAAACAACAGCCATGCCAGACACAAGTATTAATAATACAGTATAGAAACATGAATAACAGGTCAAAAACTGTGAAACCGCCATGGTACTCTGAATAAGTTTGATCCAAAAGCAGGAAATTGACCAACGCTGGGTTTGTATTGGTCAAAAATACAGAAATACTTTTTGTCCTAACTCTTGTTTTCGATTGTATTATCTATTAAAATAATTAACTGAACCCACCTGTTTTATGTGTGTTACTGGTCACCAGGGTTGTTGGTTTGCTTCTCACTCTGATTGTGCCTTGAATAAGGCACTTTACTTAAATGACTTCTTGGCAAATGTAACACTGCATGCAATACTCAATACTAGTGCAATACTCAATACTACTGCAATACTCAATACTACTACAGATCGTAGTGGCTAACTGATACTCTGACATTATGCTGGGGGTGTTCTACGTGGATCTCTATCGATAAAACGTTTCTGCAGTTACACTATTTTCTGATCTATGTTATAATGTTTCTTCATTAAAAACATACCAGGACTTACTCTGTCTACATTTTCAAAGCTCAGAATACTCCGTTCCGCCTTGTCATGTAGTGGCAGCTTTTAAGTTAACAGCTGGCCTTCCTTTTGTCGTTTGCTCAGAAGAGACTGGCAATTCTGGAGGGCTGAAATTATCCAAATGATTCTAGTGAAGGTGCATGCAGGGAGTTTAAAAACACAGTGGAGATTTTTTTGTATAAGAAACTGTGGAACAGAGTGTGTTCTGTTAGAAGAACACAACATGTGTGTTAAACGTGTGTATGTGAAACAAAGCAAACCTCCAGGTATGTTTTTGAACATTCATTAGGAAACAACATTATCAGAAAATGGCGTAACACACTTTATTAAATGCATTTTACAGAGATAAGGCTTTAGCAACATGTTTTGTGAAATCATCGACAGGTTCTGCTTTTGCAAGCGCCAACTGTCTACAAACTTCGGTTCTAGCCAAAGGTTCGAACACTCACTGAAACCAAGTCTATTCTAATAGTTAACAAAAAATACTGGTGGTTTTCAGAATATAGACTGAGATGTCATATTTCCAGATGGAGGCAAGAGCCAGTTTTTCCTATTGATTACACTGTACTTTGCCATGAAATATTGGAAAGATAAATTCTCAAGTATGAAACCTGATCATTACTATTATAAAAAAAAAGATACACACAATAATGTGGCCTAAAAACTATATTAATCATATCTCATATGTTGAATAATATCTTTTATCTTGACTTCTGGACTTCACCTATTTAAACATAACACTATGGGATGAAAGAGAGCCCACCTCATAATACAAGGTAACAGACAGTTGTTCTTAAATAAAGAAAATCATCACAACTTATTTTCAAATGAAAATAAGTTCCTGTTTTGCAAATTGCTCAACCTAAACTCTCCATATATGTCACTAATGAAGGTGAAGCCCCTCCAACTTGCATACGACCAAAAAAGGTTATGATTTCTCTGCTATGGGAGGCAGGTCTATTACTGGTGTTTTATTATAAAAGCAACGCTGACTTGCTGGTCTTCATATCATTTTTTTCTTCAACTTCTTCTTCTTCGTCTTCTGCGATACTCATACTTGCCTCAGGGGGGAAGCAAACAGCCTCCTGTCCATAGACGACATGGGCAGAAACAAAGATGCACCAGGTGAGTTCAAAATCTCGTCTCATACTGTAGAAACTGTATCTTGTCCTGTCCCTGTATAATATATTAAATTTTTTTAATGTGTGTCCTGTCTTGCCTACGCTTGGGTCAGTGAGAAACGTAATTTTGATTCCTTTGTATGTCTAGTACATGTGAAGAAATGGACAATAAAGCTGACCTTAATTCGATTAGGGCCCGGCCCTAATTAGAGACATTTTGAAAAATATGAATACGTCACTATTTCACTGAAGTATCCTGATAATTATATTATTCACCTTTGCCTGTAAGAAATACAATGTTCAGTTCATTTTACAGTCTGTGTATGTTTTTTCAGAAATGCTGCATCTAAACTCATCACTGTTCTTGGTGTTGGCCTGCCTCACCGTGCTTTGTGCTGGTACACAGCGCAGCCTCTCTATTGAGGAAGAAAACTTGGAGAAAGGAATCGTGGAACATGAAGTGAAGCAGTCTCACGTGTGGCTTAAGAAAAATGGTAAAGAAATTGCTGAATTAGCAGCTGATGCTCTTGGAAGTATTCCCGTGGCTGGAACGGCAGTCAGCGCAATCTTCAAAATGCCCTTAAAGCTAATCCCAGAGGAAGACAAATTGGACATGATTCAATCTGAAATGGCCGCTCTTAATACAAGACTGGACATTTTTTATGAAGAGCTGAAATGGGCCTCAAATGACTTTCAGAAGGTTTTCAACAATATAGAACAGGCCTGGTTAAAGTACCAGCAAATGGAAAGGAATGACAATGCTCTTAAGAGCACATTTTGTCCCTTTTACAGTCTGTATGTTGACAGTGTTTCAATCCTACACAAATTAATTTCTAAACCAGAAACCGGCGAACAGAGTCTAGCAGATGTGCTTGCAAAAAAATTACAATGCCATGAAAAACATGTGGAAGCTAAATTTTTTTATTTGAAAGACCTTATATGCAAGGGACATAAGATGGTTCAAAAGTGCTACGAGTTGATGGGGGTGGATAAGAGTCTCATCCCAGACCCTAAAAAAATGTTAAAAGAATCGAATTCGGCTTTATTCAAGGCCCAACAAAGATGTGTATCCAACAGTGAACTTTATATAAAGAGAGACATATTAGAGCGCATTAATGATGAAATAGTGCACGAAGACATTGCAAAAAACATTTACAAATTTCTGAAGGAGAAGTATGACAGATATGACTGGTTGGTGGTTGTTTTCACAACTCACTTTTCAAAGGACAGGTTAAGATTCCTGAAAAGACACATTTATTCAGGATTCACTGGGGTTGAGAGGGGTTCTGTTACTGTAGCAGTCGCCCGACAAGTTAAAGGGAGCCATGCACAAACTCAGATTAAACGTGACATTGAGGACAGTTTGAAAGGTATAGAGTGTAAGCACGTGGAGGACAAACTAGTGCAAATGAACCTTATGAATGTCATAACTGCTGTGCATGTCTACACGAAACCACAAAAAGGCAATGCAAATGGAAAACAACAGAACGAAAAAGAGGAGGAGGATGAAAAACTTGCTGTGAGTGTTGTGACTGGTGCAGACAACAGGTACACAGCCTCTGGAGAATGTAAAAGAAGGAAAGGACTGGGCAGACCTGGATCCTACACAATCATGATTAAGAGTGACGAGGAGAGGGCCAATAAAAACCCCTGTGACACTTTTAAATGTAACAATGGAGGGAAATGTGCGGTTGCACCACGCACAATTATACCAATGTGTCAGTGCACAGACCTATTTTATGGTAAACAATGTGAGAATCAGAATGCATGTCCTTTAAAGATTATTGATAGTCGAACTCAAAGACCAAACCGCACCTAAGTCAAATCACAAGAATACATGGGTAATATATAAAAAAAACTACAGGTTCTTGTGGTTCTTTTTGCCCGTAATAATACAAAATGCTTCAGTTTATAAATAATTCATAATTTCTTTTGCATTACTATATGATGAGCTATTATTTGAATCGGCTTAAAAGTTTGAAGTGCTATGTAATATAGTTAATGCCATGTATGTCAGATCTGGAGGGACAAATGCATTATTTTTTAAGCTAAGAAAAGTGTTATGATGAAGGTGAGGAAAATGTTTTGGGTTAGTTAACATGTTAGCAAAAGTAATTCACCTACGAGCCCTATCTCAACTTACAAGATAGAATAAATCATAAAAAGTAAAAAAAATATTACATAGTTAGATGCTAACACATTAATATGGCAATGGGAGCTACATTATCTCTTCTGTCCCTCCTGACCTAACGATCTAGCACTAACCATGGCTAATATTTGCAGTATTTCTGTAGTAAAAAATGAAACACTGGCTCTTTCTTTACTTGAACGTTGACCAAATTATATGCAAAGGGTACAACTGTAATCATCCTTGTGGAAATAAAAAGCTGCATTAAAAACTATAAAATGTGCTATTTCCTGATTTGCATACCACAGCAGTTCTATGCAAGGCAAATGGTCCATATAAGTCACTATCAAGACTGAACGACACCTTCTCTTAATATTTGGCCAAAAAAGGATATAGTTTCTTCATAGACCCATCACTGAATGCTGATTATAAAAACATGTTAAAGTTCGTATGACAGGTTTTGATGATTCTCTAATTTTTATTTAATTTGGGGGAATATTTTAGACAGTTGCATATTGATGATTACACTAGGGAGAATTCTGTTTCAAAGTCACAATTTACACAAAATAAACAATTTTTTTTCTATAGGAATTAAAATTTTAAACCTAAAAAATGGCCAAAGTGGGAAAAGAATGATGCAGTTTTTAGGTAAATCTTTGGGTCTTTATTTAAATCATGTTTTAGTAAAATGCATAGTCCAACCTGTCATAGTCAACACAACTTATTCATATGAATTCATACCTAGTCTATCTACTTTATTTGTAGATTGTATTTAAAAAGGCTTTGAATGCGTGCCATAGTTTAATTGTTGTATAATTAAAATAATATATATATCAAACACTGACTCTTTCATTCTTTCTTTATATGATGACCTGATAAAGCTAAGACAAAGGACATGAGGTGACATAAAGACCGTACACCACTGCCAACTTTGAGTAAGCCGACCATAAAACCAAATTATTTAAATGTCTTCAATTTTGTCTATCAGCCTCAACACGTCCAATGCACCGGTTACACTTCCACATGCTTATCTTACCACAGATACGTTTCATGCAAATTCCACTGTAGCCCGAATGTGTACTCTGTAGTTGCTCTTGAAAGGTAGATCTAAACACAGTGTACTCAAAGCATTTTACATTGCATCATTTTACACTGAGCTTAATGGTTTGTGGTGCATTTTGTAGTTAAATTGTGTTAACCACCAACAAAGATAATCGCCATCTTACCAAATGTGCCAATAGAAGATACTTATGCATAATGTTCTTATCTACATTATTACTGTTTTCACTTAGGCCTATAACAAAGTACAATTCTGTAGTAGTTGGTTTTTTTAAGTAAATTTTGTAAAATGAGTTGTTCTTCCTGTGTCAATGGAGACTGTGCAAGAGACGGGCTAAGGAGCGAGCTACAGACATTTGAGATGGTAAAGGCTTTACCTTATAGAGGAAATACTGAGGGAATGAACAATTTCATTGCGAACAAAAACAACAAAGCAGAGTAAGAGTGAGGCCTTTCGTGTTGTATTCACCTGGATCTGCTGACCCTACATGAGAAATCCTCCTGTTCAACTGCACCAAGAACTTTGACTGAGCCACAAAGAAGTGCAGAGTAAATGTTGCTAAAAACTTGAATTTCCCTCAAGAAAGTATCTCTCTCTCTTTCTCAGTCAATAGCCACTGCTGACCCATTTTTGGGACCTGGTATTCCCAGTGTTCTCTCATCCGAGTAGGCTACTAATGACCAAATCCTGTTTAGCTTTTGAGATCAGGCAATCTTATACCAAATCTGTAGAACTCCTGCTCCCTCCTGACTAAACTTGTTAGGAACGTCATTTTGAAGTTTTTTTTGCCATTAAATTAAATCATAGACAATGATTTATCTTAAAACCTTGCACAGGTGTGACTTTACAGAGTATAGATCTTGTAGATTTCAAAGTCTATCTTGGCATCTGGTTTCTTTACACCTTTTTATACAAGTAAAAAGGGTCCTGGAGGTGTTTGTGAAAAAGAGACTTTATTAAAAAGACTGGTACCTATAACGTTTACTGGTGCTAACTGTTTAAAAGAAATTTAAATAGCAAAAACACAATGTGCTGGCAGATGTGCAGATGTTGAAGCTACATAGCAGCTAAATCACTCATGTCAATGTAAAAAAAAATATTGATTTAACTTAAGTTTGATTTCATTTTTTAGTCAGTGTTTAGCAAAAAGCCTTTAGGATTGTTTCTCTTCAAGCTAGTCTCTCTCTGCCTAAATCATACACTATAATGCCAATTGACAATACACAAACATACAGCTTTTGAACCATTTTGAGACAATGGTTGAATCATTCAAATAAAAAAAAAAAAACAATATTGTTGTAAAATCCAGAAAAAAATGCTGGATCAGGTATCTGCCAAATATTAGTCAAGCCAGTATCTTGGTTAAATAAAAATGTATGTAACGAGACTTTTACTGGTCTAGTTGACCCAGAAAGTCTCATAATGTTTGAACTTTATTTTATATACACAATATTTTTTCTGCAGTTACTTGAATAACAACTACATGACACACGTGGATCAGTTTTGTCTTATGTTAATCTTGTTTTAAGGAGAAAATGCTCATTTCAGTCTCTACACTAGTATCAGTTGCAAATGCTAACTGTAACTCTGCAAAAGTACAGTCCTTATTTGACTAACACCCCCTGTTTTATTGCCCCATGGTACTACTGCCTATTTAAAGACTGACTCAGACAGGGGCAAAGAAACTGCTTGGATGAGAGCTGCTTGGACCTGAAATAGCATCTGATATTTTCTTCAGCAAGACACCAAAGTAAAAAGTGGTGGAGACGAGAGGGACAAGGTAATTTTATGAATTGATTTTTGTAGTGTCAAGTATGTCTCAGGTCATGTACAATGTTCAGTTCATTTTACAGTCTGTGTATGTTTTTTTCAGAAATGCTGTGTCTAAACTCATCACTGTTCTTGGTGTTGGCCTGCCTCACCGTGCTTTGTGCTGGTACACAGCGCAGCCTCTCTATTGAGGAAGAAAACTTGGAGAAAGGAATCGTTGAACATGAAGTGAAGCAGTCTCACGTGTGGCTTAAGAAATATGCTAAAGAAATTGCTGAATTAGCAGCTGATGCTCTTGTAAGTATTCCCACGGTTGGACCAACAGTCGGCGCCATCTTAAAAATGCCCTTAAAGCTAATCCCAGAGGAAGACAAATTGGACATGATTCAATCTGAAATGGCCGCTCTTAATACAAGACTGGACATTTTTTATGAAGAGCTGAAATGGGCCTCAAATGACTTTCAGAAGGTTTTCAACAATATAGAACTGGCCTGGTTAAAGTACCAGCAAATGGAAAAGAATGACAATGCTCTTAAGAGCACATTTTGTCCCTTTTACAGTCCGTATGTTGACAGTGTTTCAATCCTACACAAATTAATTTCTAAACCAGAAACCGGCGAACAGAGTCTAGCAGATGTGCTTGCAAAAAAATTACGATGCCATGAAAAACATGTGGAAGCTAAATTTTTGTATTTGAGACAGCTTGTAAGCAATGGAAATAAGATGGTTAAAAAGTGCTATGAGGTGATGGGGGTGGATACGAGTCTCATCCCAGACCCTACAAAAATGTTAACAGAATCTAATTCGGCTTTATTCAAGGCCCAACAAAGATGTGTATCCAACAGTGAACTTTATATAAAGAGAGACATATTAGAGCGCATTAATGATGAAATAGTTCATGAAGACATAGCAAAAAACATTTGGGATTTTCTGAAGGAGAAGTACGACAGATATGACTGGCTGGTGGTTGCTTTCACAACTCACTTTTCAAAAGACTTGCCAAAATTCCTGAAAAGCCACATTTTTTCAGGATTCACTGGGGTTGAGAGGGGTTCTGTTACTGTAGCAGTCGCCCGTCAAGTTAGTGGGAGCCGTGTACAAACTGACCAGGTTATAAAAACAATTAAGAAGGAATTTACTGATGTACCGTGTAACGGGGTGGAGAAAAAACTAAAGGATCTGAACCTTATGGATGCCATAACTGCTGTGCATGTCTATCAGAGACCACACAAAGCAAACAATGCAAATGGAAATCAAGGAAATGAACAAGAAGAGGAGGAAGACATGGTGGATGTTGTGACAGGTCAAGACAAGTACACTGCTTCTGGAGAATGTAAAAGAATAGGAGGGGGCAAACCTGGATCCTACACAATCATGATTAAGAGCGATGAGGAAAGGGCCATGATTAAGATGGATGACGACAGTGTCAAGAAAAAACTCTGTCCCAACGGTTTTTGTAAAAAAGAAGGGACATGTGAGGTTGCACCACACACAAAAATACCAGTGTGTCTGTGCAAAGACCCATTTTATGGTAAACAATGTGAGAAGGAGATACAACCTATAACACAGTTTTAGTCAAGCGAGACAACAGTAATTTTACTTGTGTGAACATTGATCAGTACCAATTGGTTATGTGAAAATAACATATTATAGCATTTCCTGAAACTTTAGCTAACCTGAAAGCAAATAGTGAGCTTTTATAGTGGTGTAGGTGCAATTGTTTTATTTGAATTCTAATATGTCTAGATGCTAATGGGAATCTAAATATACTTAAATACATTCACACTTTGCAAAGTTGATTTAGTAATGGTCTTGTATTGAAAAGATTTAAATGTGAACGGTTTTATGGAGAACAGAAGTGAATAAAATCTCACAATGCTTGCCATAATCTGCATTTCCTTCATTGCCCAGCCTACACTAATTTACACTGGAATCTGTAGTGCTGTAGCTAGGTATAATATTAAACCCCTAAAACTACTGGGTACATTTGCATTCACAAGTATAAGAACAGATGGTTACATTAATTAAAGTACATTCTCTTGTATCCAGAGAGTTTGCGTGGTCTCAAAATAGGTCTCTAGTGTCATTTCTTTTGTATTGAAATGAATCTTAATACATTATAACTCTGTACAGCAGGGACAGCAGTGATGGTTGGTTTTTGTTGGACTTTATCTAGACTTCCCATCAAAAAGGTTTATAAAAGGTACCATAAAGAAAGTAGGTGGTGCTGGTAAGAAATACTACTGTACCTGTCCAGTTCTTTAATATTTATTAACAAACACATTACATAAACAGTGTATTAGGAGTTCAACATTTTTCTCTGCATGAGATCTTAACATCATTAATATCTAATAGCATATTTTAAAGTCCATATGACAGGTTTTTATGTTTCTCTAATTTTGACTTAATTCGGTAGGATAATTCTTATGTACCTAAATGTAAATTATAGTTTTACACCAGTCAAGAAGCAATTTGTGAAGAAAAGTTGAAAAATATGTTGAAAATTACAGGAAGTCACAATTTACATGCAAGAGGCATGTTTTTTATAGCACTTTGAACATTATTTCAACAACATAAGGAGTGAGTGACTGAGAGTACATCATGGTTTATTTATTTATTTAAATGAATTTTATTTATTTGATTTTTACTGGTTTTATTATTTTAGGGCTGGTAAGATAACATTTTTAGCAATTTACGTTTTGTCATCTTAATTTTATGATCTCTGTGCAGCACTTTGGAAACTGCTTTGTTGGTAAAATGTGCGATATAGGCTAAATAAAGTGGATTTGGATTTGAATTCCTTAGCATGTCATGATTTCCAACCAGGCAGTAAAATATAAAACCTACAAATTGTCCAAACTGGGAAAAACAGTGAAATTTAATCTTAAATTGTGAATATAATGACTTAACTGTGTAACTGTGTTTTGGTGAAATGAGTAGTCTGTCATACGCACTTTAAAATGTGATGCTTTAGAACCAGGGCTCCCAACCAGCCCACACTCTGCCTAGTATATTAGGGTCCATGGCTTGGTCCAAGAGGCAGTCCACCTGTTTCTCCACAGACAGACCCTCAGCTGGAAAATCTGCACGCACATTCACCTCTCTGGTCCCCATGGCAACAGACTGCAGGTCCCGGAAAGCTGGGTCCTTCTCAAATCCCAGCTTCAGCTCCTCACTGACAAAACAACACAAACAAAAAACATGTATTAAATAATTATAAGCTACTACAAAAATGTTTTAACGTCATCATTTTTAAAGGCCAGTTGATACTTTGCAGGGACATCACACTAGGGGTGCACTGCATGTACAGTTGGGCTCATAAGTTTACATACGCTGACAGAATTTGATTAATTTCTTGGCCATCTTTCAGAGAATATGAAAGATAACACAAAAACTTTTCTTTCATTCATGGTTAGTGCTTGGGTGAAGCCATTTATTATCAAACAACTGTGTTTACACTTTTTAAATCACAATGAGAACAGAAACTACACAAATGACCCAATGACATCTTGGAGTCTTTTGTGATAGTTGTGGATGTGTTATTTTCTCTGATGGTAAATCTGCCCATTCTTCTTGGCAAAAGGCTCCAGTTCCTGTAAATTCTTGGGCTCTTGTCTGAACTGCAGCTTGAGATCTGCCCAGAGGCTCAGTGATACTGAGGTCAGAAGAGACGGCCACTCCAGAACCTTCACTTTATTCTGCTGGAGCCAGTGACAGGTCCACTCGCCTTTGTGTTTTGGATCATTACCATGTGGGAATATCCAAGTACGTCCCATGTGCAGCTTCTGGACCAAGAAGTCATCGATTCTGCCAGGGTATGGAAACTTATGCGCACAACTGTATGTCTACGGTGAAATGTTCATCCCATGGTGGTTGACAAATTTTTAGATTTAAGAAGAAAATACTAAATGGTAAGTACAAATACATTTTGTAATTCCTTAACTGTAAATTATCTTAATAAAAGTCTATTCCCAAACAATAAAATACATGAGAAAAGAATTCTAAATACATTTTCTCTAAATTCTGAAATTTTGTCTGATGAGATGTTAACATAATTTTATATTGTAAACTCCTCATAAACCATTTAGGCCAGTCACTGTTTGACCTTTTGAATGTTACCTTGTAATAGTAGCTGGGTTAGCGCCCTCTAGCTTCCTCCGGGCAAAGTTCACTTTCTGAAGAGGATACCAGTTGATTTCTTTGGTGTCCACCTCTTTGGTCCACGTGCCTCCCTTCTTCAGTTGTTTCAGCTCAAAGTTCTGTGTTAAAGCAAATACATTTATTAAAGAGCCAGCAATACTATGCAAAATAAGCTGTAAGTACAGTCATAGAAAAATATAAATATAATAACGGTATAATATGGAATATTACAATAGCAAGATAATTATATGATTTATGATTTTATATGATCTGCACGTATGTTCCATCTGTGCATGTCCATCAGAAAATAAAATTGTAGACGTCATCAAAAAAGTAAAACTTGGATAACTATGCAAATAGATATTGTTTTTCCAGACATTATTGCTAAAAATGATCACTAAAAATGTCTTCTTTACATTCGCCTCTCCACATTCCTGACCTTTAACATGGTCTAATGGAGTCACCTCATATCTTCATGGCGAAAGAGAAGTAAAACCCTGTATATTTAGGTTAAGACTTCTCTCAAATTGAAAACACTGTTCCACCTTGTGATGTCATGTGGTAATGCAGAGCTCCACTGTGTTTTTAAACTCCATCCATCTTCAGTAGAATCATTTGGATAATTTCCCTGGAAGCTTTGGATTCCCTACTGAACAAACAGTAAAAAGTAGCTGTTAACTTTAAAACTATTGTCACTATTCATGACATCACAAGGTGGAACATAGCGTTTTGAGCTTTAAAGATGTGTGACTAATAATAAAAGATTACTCAGACATGTGTGAATGAAACAAAACGCACCTCTGCGTATGTTTTTGGACAACGTTCTAACATGTCTTAAAACTCACAAGAGTCAATTTTACGTAATCTAGGACCTTTAAATTATAAACCAAATAATCGTGGTTATAATTTTCCTGCAATATTCCCATTGGTAATTTTATTATGTTTCTTGAAATCGAGAGGCCACACCTTCCAGTCAAGTGAAGGCTCCTTGACAAAGACGTCCATAGTGTTGAGCAGCAGGTCTGGCTCTGCTCTGAAGGCTCTGAGTGAATGAACCATGACGCTCTGGATCAAACCTGACTCCTGCAAAGGCTTCATCAGGTTCACAAACTGCTGCGTCAGCCGAAAAGGCATCAGCTCTGGCACTGGCAGAAACTGTGGGGGAAATTATAACAAAATCTTAAATTTGATTATTCTGTTGGCTTTGGAGCTTTGGAGATGCAGACAGACTAATAAACATGTGTGAATGAAACGAAACACAACTCCAAGTTTGTTTTTGAAGAGGTAACAACGATCTAACATGGCTTAAAGATCACAAGAGTCAATTTTGTATTTGTTAAACTGAATAAATGAACTGCTAACCTGCGTAGCTGACCCAAAGGCATGTCCAAAGTCTATACCGATCATGCCCCCTGTCTCTGTGTTGATCATAAAGTTAGAAAGATGCCGGTCTCCAATCCCCAGCACCCAGTGACTGACGCAGAGCAGCGCGTGAGAGCTGATGAAGTGAGACCTCAGGGATAGATAGGCCTCGGGGCTGTTACACATCTTCAAAAAGGCTCTCCTAAAAACACAGCAAGCATCAGATGTGAAGCTGCTTTCACTTCTTCAGACATTTGAGCGACTTTATCACAAACTGTTAACATTTAGTCCTCATATAGTCTTCTCTCACTTGTTTTTCATATTTTCTATGTACAAAGTACAAAATACAAACGCTAAAAGGTATCTGTTAACTTGAAAACTACACCATCATGACAGAAGGTGTTCAAAACAGAGCATTTTGAGTTTTGGAGATGTAAACAGATTAATAATAAAGGATTACTCAAATGTGTGTGAATGAAACAAAACAACTCTGGGTATGTTTTGGGTGAGTTAACATTATAACATGAGTAAATTATAAGAAATATAGAATGTTTAAATTATAAACCAAATAATCATGGTTATAATTTTCCTGCAATATTCTTATTTTAATGTTTTTTTTAGACAATTTTACCATTTTAGTTAGCATCACTACTTTGAGTCCAATTTTATATCTATGGCTTTTGTGCTGAGTTGTGCTAAAATTAATAAATATTTCAAGATAAGGCATTGGACAGTGAGTGGATGTGACTGACACATGTTAAAAATGACACAAATAAAATGGATACTTCACCGGAGAAAACCCCTGCTTTTAGAAAGGTAGAGGTTAGTCTCTCTATGGTAATGTTAATTCTAATTTTAAGGCACAATAAATATTAAAACAATGTCACAAACCAAAGTATTCTACATTTAAAAACAACTGGGCAGTCTTTACTTTAATTAATTTGAATTTAAATTCATTTTATACAGATTAATTCTAGTTTCAATACCAGTTTTAGTATTGGACTTTTAATACTTCGAACATTCATACCTGGTACTCTGAATATCCCACCCATTATGATGAAGAGATCTTTTTTTTTTTAATCAATTAAGGACAATCAAATTATTTCAGCATAACACAATTAAAGTGGGACTATTTTTATATAGTTGAATCTAAAAAGTTCTTACTTTAGTAGATCACAGGGCACAAGCTGCAACACGTTTTGAAAGTTCTTCACCACATCAGAACGACTGGCTTTCCTAACGAAAACAGGAAACAGATATTGGTTATAGCTTTTCAAATAGTAGTCTAGGTATTTTAGTACTATGAGAGGAGATTAAACTCACCTGTACGCAATGTTGTATTGTGCTACGATACCCGCTCTTTTGTCATATTTCTGAGCTATACTGGACAGAAACTCATTGTAAACTTCAATGGGTCTGAAAATAATGAGACAGAAGTTATTAAGTAACAAAAATGGAGATTTAAGGAGATTTTAGGTACAATATACAGAGTAGTTGAGTTTTAAATAGATTTATTTTGACAATTAACCTTAGACAACAAGAGAATTTCAAGTCTGCACTGTTTAACTTTTCTGGTGGAGGGTCCGTCACTTGGTCTGGAATGTTGCACAGTGTTATGGCTTCTAATTTAACACTGGGTCGTCCGTAGTGCGTTTGATTCCTTTTATTTGCAGATTTCATCGTATGGACGTCCACGTGTCGGTCACCCTCCACAACAGAATGATCCCCATACACTTCTCCCTATTTGACCTAATTATTTGACCTATATTTTCTCCTTAGACCCGCTCTGATGGGACTGAAAATAACTTAAATTAGGACTGAAAATTCTTAATTTTAATATTTATATACATTTAAGAACAATATATTTGTAATTGGTTTTAAGGAAGAATTAAATATAAATTAATAGAAAATAAAAATGTATTTAAATAAATTAAATTATGGCTCTAATACACGGTATGGTATTAAACCCTTGCTCGTGGAGCCCAAACCAGACCAAGTTACAAGTTACATCTGTGGAGAGGTGACCCCGCTCACAGTCAGAATACCTGCTTCCAAGTATTATTGAGCTACAAAAACCTTAAAACTGAATACATGTTAATAACCCAACCCAAAATATGCACTGTAGGTGTGAAAGTGGTGTGTGTGTGAGTGTTGGTGGTGGCTTATTACCATTGGGTCTGGAGTGAACGAACAATGCTCTGTAAAGCATCTTTGAGGACATGTGTTTGTGAAAAAGTGCTATAGCTGTTGTTGTAAGGTGATCTTGGGTGTCCAGAACGACGCCAAATAAATAAAATGAATTATTACTATAATAATTATTATTATCATCATACTATGGAACATTCCAGACAGAGCACTGACATATCCAAAGCAAAAGGCAGGTGACAAATCTTCAACCAAAAAGTTACATAGTACACATTTAACATTTAATATTAACTAATTAACTAACAAAATGTTCTCAGAAATAATTCATAAATATTACCTTGTAGCTGTATTTTGCTCCTTTTTTGTCATTGTGTTGGTCAAAAAGTCCTTCAGTGTACAGGTATTTTCCATCCATTCAATGAGTCCGATTCTGCACAAAACAACAGTGAATTCAAACCACAAGTCGAACTAGATGACCAAAAGTGACATAATTGTAGTTTATTTTGTATTTTAATGCTTGAGATACTTGGCGACAGTATTTAAAATAAATAATAAGTAATAAAAAATCTATATGTAAAAAAAAGTTGGAACTCTTTTAGCATTGAGATGTTCAGAAAGGGTCTTGTGAAGCACTTCAGGCATTCAGTTGGTTTAATAGGTAAGAATAGTTTTGCAGATACAGACAGAAAACGCACTGTTCCACCTTGTGATGTGATGTCAGGAAATGCTCCACTGTGTTTTTAAAATCCATGCACCTTCACTAGAATCAGCCAGAGTGGTGGAGATGTGTGTGTGTCCATCCAGTCCTTGTATTTCCAGAGGTTGCTGGTGCTAGACTAGTGCATGTCAATGGGCAGAGTTGTCCTGCCACTAAAAACAGTCTTACCCACTCCACAGTGCACCGGAGGCAAAACTATTAGAACTCCAGACTGTCCCTGTGAATGTCTGTGTTGATAGAATAATTTTAGCAGTAAAACCAACCTTGCATTTGAAGGATTTATTTCTGAGCAGCAGCGAGTTGTACTTCCTGATAAAAAGCTTGGCAGCGGCGGACTGATATATGAGAAAAAAGTCCCTCAGCATGCAACAATTTATGCGATGCAAGGTTACTTTTATTTCAGTCATTTTTCTATCGACACAATATTCACATCTATAGTCTGGCCCAGGGCTCTACAGTGCGCCCATTTCACTCGCATTTGCGAGTAAATATTTTGGCGTGCGAACGAGGAAAACAAAACAGTCGCACCAGTGCGAGTGCTTCTGCAGCCACAATAAGGAGAGCTGTGCACAGACGTAACGTTACCAGTTAAACATTCTAAATGTATCAAACATTAGGGGCGCACTCACACTAGGACTTTAGAACCGTGCCCAAGCCTGGATCGCCCCTAAAGCACGACACATGCCCAGCACGAGCGCAACCGAACCGTGCACGACACCTCCGACCACGCACGACCCCAGCATACAAGCTCCGTGTGTGCGCCGATATCACTCATACAAACAAACTCTTCAAAACACCCACATCCACCTTAAACGAGGAGCGGCCCCGCAGCAGGACCCACACCTGTCCCACCGCTCAGTAGACACCCCCGTGCCGCTGGACTTCCTCCTCCGCCAAAGCGATCTTGTCTCGGACTCGAGCGCATTTGGACTCGGCCTTATCACGGACTCGAGGTCTGAATGCTAAGTGCGGTCATGTTTCATTACGGCCGTTGCGATCGGCAATAAACTTGTACCGGTGTGCGGGACCTGTGTGCTGGAGCCTGCGGACACTGCGCGGCTTGTCCACCACAGCGCTGCGTTTGGTTTAGTAAATGTGCGGAGGCTAAATACCACTTTAAAACCAGTAAGAGAAAGTAACTCTCTTAAAGAAGAGATTCACAAACTGGGTGAGGGTCCAAAAAGGGGTGCAGAGTGTTTAAGTGCAATACAGTTCGCTTGTCTAAATGAACATTAATCAGATAAAATAGAGATAGATTTATATATATATAAAAAAAGTGATCGTGCTAGAAAAGTACAGTCATAATCCTTTTGTTTTTTTTTGTATAAAATTCATTCAAGTTGGTGTGTGCAAGTTCTGCACTGTAATAAACGTTTAAAACAAAAACCTATTTGTGCCCCCATTTTTTTTTCTGTGCTCCTAAAATTTTTAAGTTAGGGGCATGTGTGCTCCTGAAAAAAAAAGTTAGCATAGAGCCCTGGTCTGGCCTAATAATTGATTTGCTTTGGGTGCACTGTGGGGTGGGTAAGACTGTTTTTAGTGGCAGGCAAACTAAACTAGCACCAGGGACATGAGGCCCTATGTCCAAAATTCCAAACTGTCCCATTAAAGCTTAAAGAGTCAATTTAGTGTAATATGACCTTTAAAGTTACTCAAAGTGAAAAAAAAAAATGACCTTGTGTTAACGGGAATGACTTGATATGTGCGCAGTTGCAGGCCTCTGTGCGTACATGCAGTGTCATGACTGAGTATTATATTCATGACAGAGAAAAGCTGCTCTATTCGCTGGTCCTGTCTCAGATCCTCTCCCCCCTTCACCAAAAACGGGTGGTCCCTCTCATCGTCCCCCCGAATGATCAGGCGCTTGGGACGACGGATAGACGACATGACTTTTACCTATAATGAGAAAATATATTACTGCTACTAATAACAATATCACTGGCAATTCAATAAATCTGTGACAAACAGCCAAAATCTGAACCCTACATGGGTTTCATCTTCGTGTGATAAGTGACATTTTGAAGACTTTTTACCATTCAAAAGATATATTTTGTTTTAAATTATTAATTACTATGGTAACAGTCCTAATTTTTCATAATTCTGAAATCCATGGATTGGGAAGAGTCTAAAAGAGGTGTTAAAATACAGCTTAGCAATACCAACTTTCCAACTACAGTACATTTTGATACTAAGAAATAGACTGAAGACCAAATTTGATACCACAATGACATAAAATAAATAAATAAATACATAAATAAATAAAAATGCTATTTACCCTTTCATCAAAACCAGTTATTTTAGCATGGTATTCCGGGAGAGGCTTAGATCTGCCATCATATTGTCCTGAAGGAAGAAAAACACATAATTTTGGTAAATTCAATGAACAACTCACTGGGGTCCATGTTACACTATTTCCTGATCAATGTTATAATGTTTCATCATCACAAACAGATCTGGAGTTGTGTTTTGTTTCATTCACACACAACATATTTAAGCTGCATATTTAAGATGAGTTCCTCTCTCAAACAGAAAACACTCTGTTCCAATTTGTAGTAATACTGTAATACAAAGTGCTCCACTGTGTTTTTAAAATCCAGACATCTTCATTAGAACAATCTGGATAATTTCAGTCCTGGAATTATCTCTACTGAACAAAAGGCAAAAGGAGCTGTTAACTTAAAAACTACCACTACCACCACAGACTAATAATAAAGGGTCACTCAAACATGTGTGAATGAAACAAAACACAACTCCAGGTATATTTACGATGAGGTAACAACATTATAACATGGCCTAAAAGTCACACAAGAGTCAATTTTGCATAATATAGGGCTTTAAAATAGGACTTTTACTCAGTTTACATATGCCACTCACCTGGAATCTCCAGCTCGTTGCTCAGTGCTCCTTGTTTAAAGCTGCTCAGCCAGGGGGAATATTCTTTTAGGTTGCCAGGTTCCTTCTGAAATCCTTTCATGGACATGGCCAGTTCATCCACTTTCTTCACAAAACTTTTATCTTTTTTCTTCTCAAACAGTTTACTGCCTTTAGCGCCCAGGAGACCCTCCACCTCCTTGGCAAATTTCTGAGGATATAAATAAAACAGACTTTGTTAAACACTGTAGTTGTCTCTTTTGAGATGTCTTCTAATACAAATGTTATGCATTATTGTACGGCTGTGCAAATAATCAATTTTAATTCAAAACGAGATTCAATGTTTTTATATCAGCAGCTTATTAGTTCTTTTGTCAGTAAAAGCATGTGGTTTTAAAGTTGAGGCTTTGGAGGAATAAATAATTGTGTTTCTTAAAGTTCCCTGACTGTGTTAACTGAAAGTGTAATTCATAAATTAACACTGAAAGTAATGTTAATAGTTTATAATAAAAGAAAAAGAAGTTGTTGTTTTTTTTATATAAGGGAATTTTGTTTCTCTCATTTGGCCATATTGGCCAGTTCTCATTGGGACTGAGCGGTACTACAATACATGATACAATATATGCCAACCTATCTACATTTTTTGGGGTTAAATTCAGTTAATATCAAGGGAAAATCAACATTATATTGTAGTTTGTCAGGCAAATCAGCCTAACTGAAACAATTTCTCAAATTTTCTAACAAACTTCTCAATCAGTTGTACAAACCTGGATAAATTTCCGTCTAAAGGCCCCGTGTCCTTGAGTGTTTTGATTTCCAAGTGAAGAGTACATTTCTTTGTACAGTTCATCCATCTGCTTCTTACCAAAACTGGGTTTGTCCAGTTCATTTTTCACACCATCCCACCAATCCTATGGACAACAAAGAAATGCACATTAAATTGAGTTAATCAGTTATTACTCATATTGATTGATAAAAACATTACCTTGAAAATCATGTCTGGATTGGTCAGCTGCTGCAGTGCATCCACAAAACCTTTCACAGCTCCACCCTGGTCCAGTAAACTCTTCAGTCTGAAAAACAACACCAGCAAAATTAACGGACCCATTATACGCCATTTTATATTATTATAACAGCATTATATTATGTTATAATGCTGTTATTTTCATCACAAATACACCTGGAGTTGTGTTTTGTTTCATTCACACATGTTTAACACACAAATCCTGCATATTTAGAGATCTCCTCTCAAACTGAAAACACTCTGTTCCACCTTGTGATGTCATGTGATAATACAGAAAGTGCTCCACTGTCTTTTGAAACATCATACAGCGTCACTAGAATGAGTATTTTGAGCTTTGGAAATGTAGGCAGACTAATAAACCTGGATTGCTCAAAAACGTGTGAATGAAACAAAACACAATTCTGGGCATGTTTTTAATGAAAAAAAATAACATTATTTCCCCGGGTAAGACTGCTCGGGGCGCAGCTCCGGTCTGGTGGTATTCTGTATAATTACGGTACTAGGACTGAGAGGAGCTCCGGATTAATTCAGATGGATTCTATTTTTGCCGGATGCTGGAGCCCACCGCAGTCTTTTCCCTTTTGATAAATGAATAGTTATCATATAAACATGCAGTCTCACATGCGCAGCCTTCAAAGGCTTTTGAATGGGGAAAAGGTCCTCAAAATATTGAAAAATGTTGAAGATAACAGGAAATTGGATATTTTGAATGAATTTAACCAAATATGAGGATTTTTTTGTTGTTTTCAGTTTAGTTTAAAAAAGTATTCTTATTACTTTATTTACCTGTTCACAAACTGGTGCTGTTGGTGTCCTGTAGCAGAGTCTTCAAACTGGTAGCTCTCACTGCTGATCATGAGGGCATAGACCAGGGCCTGGGGGTATGACTTTGCTATCTGCTCAATGCAATACTGAACCGCCACCGCCTCTGGTTTGTCCAACAGCGCCACCATCTGGCTGATCCAGCCAATCAGCAGCCAACAAGGCACTGACGTCATCTTATACAGAAAGATATATAGATTAAGCTTTCGACACTGTACACTGTGACATATTAAGTCATACTTTTTATGTCAATGTACGAAAACTAACAAAAATAAATATGTGATTACTAAACTATGTATAACAGTACAGACGTTTTGTCAACTGATAGAAACCAAATAAATACGGAAATACTGGTTAATTAGTCACAAGGTCCATGAGGCCAATAACTTATTATAACTGAAATTAGTTCAGTATTTATTGAGTGTGTGTGTGTAAGTGCATGTGTGTGAGAACCTTTGAGGGAACAAGCCTAGGAATAAATTAATTGTAATTGTAATGTTTTCCAGACCATATACAAACTCACCATCCAAGGATGATGTGGTAGAAAGTCTATGAAGCAGGCCATTATAATAACTGTGCTTTGAAAATTATATAAAACTACTATAAGTATTACAGATTTAGTAGACTAAATTAACATAATTTACTAAATGTATTATTTACTAAATTTGTAAGGTTACAAAGGTTGTAATAATGTAGGGTCTTTCGGTGATATGCTTAAACAAATAAAAGTCCAGTACTTCTCTGGTCATGATGTCCAGTGTTTCTGAGGGGTATAACTCAATGATCTGCAGCAGCCGTGGAAATTTAAGACGAGCTTCTTCAGAGTTCAGTTTGAGAGCTTTTAACATACTCTCAATTATGTGAGCGGGAAGTTCCTGCAGGTCTGGGAACTGACTGTCTGTAGGATAAAATGGGAAACATAAAAATGAAGATTGATCCAAACCGTACCAATCCAGGTGCTACCTTAATTATAGGCATATGTTTTATAGTTTCTGCTTCTTTTTTTTTAAAGTTTTTTTAGTTTCTGCTTCTTGGTGTTGCAAAGGTACTACAGTTTGAAAGTTTTTCAATACAAAAGAGTTCCGCTTTACAATATCTGCACTATTTGCACATCTTTGCAGCCCAACAACGAACACAGATAACTGTTCTATATATAATACTAATGCATTAGTCTGATATACTGCTTTCCAGAGGCTCAAAGTCGCTTTACAGTTTGGTGCATTATTCATTCACTCCATATTGGGTGGTGGTAAACTACTATTGTACCCACAGCTGTAGAGTGGCAGTAGCGAGGCTGCCAATCCGCGCCATCAGCCGCTCCAGCCACCACCAACATTCATGCACACACCACTTTCATACTAGACAATCTGGGTAAAATTGCCTTGCCTAAGAACACAACAGTTTTTGCGACTGGCGCCCCCCTGCGGCACCAGGAATTCCCAGCGGTCTCCCATTCAAGTACTAACCAGGCCCGGCCCTGCTTAGCTTCTGAGATCTGTCTATGTATCCATCTCTATCAGGCTATAACAAGGAGGTTTGGCCACAATACACTGACTATTATATTTATATCAAAATTGTTTACTCTATAATATAATTTTCAGCAAAGAGCAATTTTTTCACCTTGTGGTCATACTACTACTGGGTTTAAGACCACTCAAAGTATTTATGTCTGCCCAAATGATTATGTAGTTTAGATACCAGCTTCTTTTATTCTTATGTCTGACTGTTCTACATTTAAAACATGTGATTAGATATGGAATATATATTAAATAAATATAATATCACTATTATTGTTTTGTAGGTTTGCTAAATTAAAATATAATGTATATCCTATATAATTTTAAACTATTAAAATTACGGCAAAAAGAGCAGATTAAAAATAAATTGAACTGTAGTGCAATCGAGTCTTGTGTAATCTGCAAAACAACAGTATAAAGTGATATTTTTCAGATTTTATTCATGTTTTGTGCAATACTTCCCCATTTAAAACATAGTTGCACAAAGAAGCGCATTCCTAAAGCAGTGTGTTAAAATAAGTGTTAAAATATCATGTCAATATGATATGCATTGATTTCTCACCGCTCTCCCTCTCCTCCTCCTCTCGTAGTCGTTTGTCACAGAAGTTGGCCAGAGCCATGTAGGTCTCTATGAGGCCGCCAGGCTCCACACAGTCCTGTTTGTACGACTGCAGCTCCTCCTCGGCCTTCCTGGTGCCTTCACAAAACAACTTCAAGGCCTGCAGATGTAGACCCACTTCCACTTTCTGTAAATAATCATAAATAGAAAAAATATATATAAATTCTATAAATAAAATAATGGCATTTTTTCCTGGTGTTTGGATAGTAGACATTCACAAGTACTACAACTGTTCCATAATATATAATATTATTTCGACTTTATTATGTAAGCAGATAATTATTAAAAGTTGATGAAATAACAATAATGTACTTTTAAATAATATTTTTTTCTGGTGTAGGGCATGCCACATAATTGTCTTTATGGAAATGTTACTGCTTTTCCTTGAATGTTCCACATTATTACAATATTCAACTCTAAATTAGATCTGTGGAGAGATGACCCTGGTCACAGTAAGAATACATGTAATACTAATAAAAACACCTGGAATCGAACACATGGAACATTTCAGGCAAAAAACAATGGTGGCAAACCAAGCACTTGAAACGTGTGCCTTTACACTGACAAAAAGCTACACAATTTGAAAATATATTTTAGATGTTTCATGTTTAGTTTACCTTTGGATCTTCAGCTGGCCATGTTTGCCCTGACAGTTTCACCACCTTCTTGGCTTTATCTGCATCAATGGTTCCCAAAACAGAAGAACTGGTGCCCATTGCTGTGGCCATGATGTGGAATGACGTGCCTTGGAGTATTTTCTGATATCGGAAAACTTTGGCTGTTCCACTTTTGACTTCCGCCTGGAGGTCCTCTGCAAAAATAAAGCTAGTTTGGTACTTGCTTTTAAAAATTATTTGCTCTTAACTGCTACAAAATTTCATGACATTCAGGTCTGTGCAAAGAGAAGCATTGTGTTAAAGGGGAACTCCGGCATGTTTGAAGCTAAAGTCCATTGCTAGAGGTGGTTGAATACTGTCAGAAGCCAAGTTCTTAACTTCTTACGTGGAAGTTAAGAACTTGCCCAATTCACTAGCTTGTTGTCTTGACAGACTCACTACCACAGCAAGATCTCCGCCAAGGCAACACTGATCTGTGCTGTTTTTTGGCTTCTGACATCATTCGAGCACCTTCAGCACTGGACTTTAGCTTCAAACATGCCGAAGTTCCCCTTTAATTTCCAGTTTAGTCCCAGTTTAAATCTTTCTTTCTTATTCCTTTATATTCTAGTTTAAAGAGGACTATATACGTTTACACCAGGTTGAGTCTTAACATAATTTATTTGTAGTTTTGTTCTGGTTTATACGTGATTTTGTCTCCTGGTATGGTGCTGACTTAGTCATGGTTCACTCCTGGTTCAGTCCTAGTTCAGTCCTAGTTCAGCCCTAGTTCAGCCCTAGTTCAATCCTAGTTCAATCCTAGTTCAGTCCTAGTTCAGTCCTAGTTTAGTCCTAGTTTAGTCCTAGTTTAGTCCTAGTTCAATCCTGGTTCAGTCCTGGTTCAGTCCTGGTTCAGTCCTGGTTCAGTCCTGGTTCCATTCCTGGTTCCATTCCTGGTTCCATTCCTGGTTCCACTCCTGATTTAACCCTGGTTTAGTCCTATTTCAGGCATGGTTAGTTTAATTATTTTTGTCTTGCTAAATCTTAAAATAGTCCATCCATCCATCCATCTTCTCCCGCTTAATCCGGCTGGGTCGCGGGGCAGCGTGCTGCCCAATACTCATAGCACCTGACCCCCCTATGAACCCCTCTGCAGGTGGTGAGCCCACAGGAGGGTGGTCAACATGGTCCTTGATGTTAGTTCATAGGGGTGCGGGCATGTTTTGGGTTGATGGGGAAACCGGAGTGCCCGGAGGAAACCCATCCAGACACGGGGAGGAACATGCAAACTCCACACAGAAAGGCCTGGGTGACCCGGGATCGAACCCGCAACCTTCTTGCTGTGAGGCCTGAGTGTTGCCACTCAGCCACCTAAAATAGCCACCTAAAATAGTCCTGCACATGAAATATTCCCTTATTCATCCCTGTTTTTTCGGCTCTGATAATCTGTCATAATTTACTTTTCATACCGAGCAGTGGAATAGTCTTTAACATTGTGTTGATCTGCTCCACAGGGCTGAGTGTGTGGCTGCGTTTGTGACTATAGCGGCTGTAACTGTGGACCCAGCGCAGTAGCCAGCTCCTGTCCGACTTGGCGTCTCTGTGAAGATCTTTCAACAGCTTAGTCGCAACAGGGAAGTTATTCTATGAACGACAAATGCAAACAAACAAATGCACATTACAAGGAGATGGGAATCCAACAGGGAAAAACTGACTTAAATGAAACTGTTACAGATTTAAATCAAGTAGCAGGTAGATCGAGAGCTTTGCTTTTCGACTCAGCTCTTTTTTTTATGTCAGATCTGTGGAGAGCTGACTAACAGTAAGAATGCAAGTTTTTAGGTCAATAAAAAATCTAGTTATTGAGTAAATTCAATGCCATCCATCCATCCATCTATCCATCTTCTCCCGCTTAATCCTGCTGGGTCGCGGGGGCAGTTTGCTGCACCAGTCCTCATAGCACCTGACCCCCCCAACCCATGAACCCCTCTGCGGGTGGTGAGCCCACAAGAGGGATTCAAAGCCATACTGGAACATTCCAGATAAACCAGTTTAACTTTCCATGGAGATAAGCAGGTGTCAGAGCCTCCATCAGAAAGGGTACATAATGCACTTGCATACATAGCTTTGTATACCAGTTATTTGCAATGCAGAAACAGCATGTCAATGTCCATTTAACATCTTCTACATACTGTATAAAGATATAAAAATAATAAAATGTGTTTTTTTTTTTTACCTGACTCCATGCACTGTCCGCCATCTGCAGCTTCATGCTAAACTTGCAGTTGTTCACCAAAGAGGTAATGTCAAGCTCCCCATCCACTTCCATATCATCAGTGGACCCCTGGCTTTTTAACTTTTCAAGGATCTTGTCCAGAAAGAAACACCTAAACCAAAAATATTTGTTATTTTATTTATGTTATAACCAAGAATATAAAAATAATTTTATTCCTAAAAAGTGCATTTTAAATTATTTGGTTATTATTTATTCGTCTGTACCTTGATGTAATGATATCATCCCAGACATTCACTGGATCTACTTTAGGATCAGGATAGCGCTCGGTCCAGAGTCGAGTGAGCCGCTTCAGAGAGGACACGGACACTAAAAAACACATGGTAAAATATTCTCCAGCCATTTAATTTAAAATATTAACCCCTTAACACCTGAATTTACATAGATGTATATAAAAAATGTTTTTTGTGTGTTTTACCTTTAAGTAGATGGTAAATTAAGGTGAGATTATTAATTTGATTATAGCAAAAAAATTAATAGAAATTTGGGCAACTTGCAAATTTGCAACAACTAGAAACAAGTGCAAGGCTCTGCATCTGTACTAATCGGCACTGGGGGAATGCAGTTGCTATCTCGGCTCATATCTTGATCCAAAAGGTTTGATGCATATTTGCAACACTTGGCATTAAGGGGTTAAATAATAAATGTTATTAGGTGGACATGTTATTTAAATGTATTTTCATTGTACTTTTTGAATGGATAAAATGAACTGAGCTAATTGTTCTAGTGATTTCCATGTATACATGTTTTATAATGAACAAAAACCTCAGTTTACCTATTATAATTATGTCCCTTCAGGGTTACTGTACTGAATATATGAAACCTGACCATAATAAATAAAATGAATAATTAAAATAATTGGGTAGTTTTAGTAATATCAGTAGCAGTAGCAGTATTAGTAGTGGGAGTAGTAGTAGTGGTATCAGTAGTGGTATCAGTAGTATTAGTAGCAGTAGCAGTAGCATTAACACTAGCAGTAGTAGTAGTAATGGGGTTATGGCTGATCATTGCATTTCTGTTTACTTACCGTCCCCTTTAACAAACAACAGGAAGTCTTGGATTTCTGTTAGGGCCTGTACTGACTGCAGGATGGTCAGGCGACTCTTGGTGAGCAGCGTATCCACACTGGAGTAATTCTGTTAAGGGGAGAAAATAATACCAAAACAACAAAGAAAACAAAAAGAAAACAACAAACAACAATCAAATATACACAAACTTATATTCAACATTAGATTATCTATGTATCAAATTGTTGCTTTTAGTTATATAAATGTATAACACCCATTTCATATTACTGTCAAGAAGGGGTGCATATCACACTTTTTATCACTATTTATGAATACCACCGTCTGTTCAGAGAGTTTATACTTGACTTTCGATGGTAAACTCCAAATAAAGAACCAAGTATCATTTGTAAACAAGTTGGAAGCACTGTCTGCATATAAAATATATTGAAAAAAAAAACTGCTGCTAAATTCTCTTCTTCTTTTAGTTGGTATCAAACCATCAAAGTACATTCATATGGTCTGAACTTTTAGCAGTTTGTCACATGGTCAAATTACAATTAAATTTAATATGGTTCCATTCACTTTGACCTTAATGATAATATTCTTCACAAACTATACATAAAATTACAATAAATTAGCTCTGGAAAATGCATATGCAACATTTCTGTCAATACAAATAAACCATATTTTTCACATTTAATTTAAAAGACCCTATATTAAGCATATCTCTCTCTTGTGAGGTTTAAGCCCTGAAGTTGTGTTTTGTTTCATTCATACATATTTGAGTAACTCTTTATTATTTGTCTGTCTACAGCTCCAAAGCTCAAAATGTTCTGTTCCACCTTGTGATGTCATGAAGTAGTGCTTTCCAAGTTAGCCACTACCTTTTACCTTTTGTTTAGTAGAGACGGGCAATTCCAGGACTGAAATCATCCAAATGATCCTAGTGAAGGTGTATAGAGTTTAGAACATCACAAGGTGGAGGGTTCTATGTTTGAGCGAGGAACTCCTAAATATGCAGGGTTTGTGAGTTAAACATGTGAGAGTGAAACAAAACCCAACTTCAGGAATGTTTTTGATGAGGAAACAACATATCTACATATCATATATACCTGCATAAAGAGTTGCATGGCGCAGTTGATGTAGTATTTTGCCCGGTCGTAGTCCTCTTGCAGGATGTAGAGGAGGCTGAGTTCTTGGCTGTAATGGTTTTCCAGTAGTTTCTTTCGCTCCTCGACCTTCATCGCTTCGTCAATGAAGTTGAGGAGGGTCTGGTCCGTTCCCCCGAGCTGCAGCTGCTTCAACATGCTGCGAATCATGTGCTGCAAATACATTTCCTGACAACGAAAGAGACAGAAACAATACATCTTATAACATAACTTAACAAAATTACTACTGGCCATTAGTTTATACTTTCCAGTAACAACTTACTGGGGGTGTTCTACATGTATCTGTATGGTGGAATGTTCTGCATTTACCATGGTGACTATGCATACATTAATAAACACTATCAAAAAAGGTTTAAATTTACAAGTTTGATTTAAACAGCACATTTTCTATCATGTAAAATGTACAACTGTTGGCTTTATTATTGTGCTTTGACATGGTAATACTGTGGACATTTACAATATCACATGGTAAGCTCTCGTATCTAAAATGTATAATTTTATTCCAACAGAATCAACATGCACAAAAGTTGAGTGAACTATAGACCAGACAGATAGATTCTTGTCTGTAATCTCATACCTGGTGATAAGGCTCCGCCCACATCTTTTCCAAATCGGGTGGAGAGCCTTCGTCGATGTAAACAGTGGAGCAGTACTGCAGAGACGCCCACTCGGTCAAGTGACTATACGCCTCCATCGCCGCAATCTCCCAGAAGTCCTTCTCTGCGGCTGTGGGCGGGTTGTCATCCCACTCATCAGTGTTTAGTGCCTGGGATGGACATGTACGATATACAAACATATAATACCACGGTTTCTTCCACATATACTGTTCAGACTAATGTTGAAAAGTATTAGTGCACAAGTCAGCTTCAAACTCACTAATTAAATGTGTGCTTTTGAAATAAAATATTTTCTTTTTTACAATAAGCCTACTCCCCAGTATTCAATGCACTAGATGGAAAAAAGCGTTAACACATAATACAACACTTTTCTTTTATATATCGTGCAAACAAATTTAGTGGAGAAAACACTCCTTAAAACTTACAAATATTTTCTTTTTTTCTTATGTTATTTGCCACTAGCAATCAAATTGTCACAAGGTCCAAATACTATTAAAGTTTAGATTGTCCCATTTATTTTATAGAGATTGACCAACATGGATTTTTTGATTGTGTAAAATTCAGAGAAACCAATGGCTGATATGTAGGATCGAGTTTGATATATATTTTTAGATAATTTTGTATTAAAATTTACTACACACTCACACCCAGAACCCTTTTTTAACACAAGAGCCGTGTAGCCATGTTTTTAGCAGTTATCTCTTCCCACTAAAGTGTTAAAATAAAGCTTTTTCCTGTATTTCTATGCAGCATATCGACCAAAACTAAATATCAGCCTGCGCTGGAGATTTAACGCCAATAGCTGATGCGTTAAAAAGTTTAAAAATCAGTCCAATACATTTCTAATTTTGACCTTTATTTGGAATGATAATACTTTACAAACTATACACTAAATGTCAAATTAGCTCTGGACATTTTTGGGATTTTTTTTCTGTTGTTACAAACCTTAATATAAAGTATCAACAGTACCTCATTGTAGAGTTTGACTGCTTCTGCGTAGTCTGTGTGAGCCTCAGCCTGAAGAGCCGAACAAGTGATAGACTTGGTCCCCACTTTACTTCCAAAGATCCCGCGCACAACATCAAAGTCCTCCAAAGATCTGTACAATCTAGAGAAAACATAAGAAACTAATTAACTTTGAAATGGAAAACAGCATAAACAGTATAATATATTTAGCAAAGGCTGATTTCTACTGTCGTAAAAACATAAAAAATATAACTAATTTATTTTAAACATTTTGCAGTTGCAAGTTAATCCTGACTTTCCTAGGAGCCTAGCCGTTTATAAGGACGTCTCACAACCAGAGCTGAGTTTGCCATCACAGTAACAATAACTAGAATGCAAACAGCACACTTCCAGGTTCTCTGATGACAAAAAATGGTTTATAAATAGATCTAGATAGCACAAAACTGTCTTATTTTGAGCATGAGAACAGATTTAACTTTATATCTGAACTAGGACGTAACAAATTCAACTTCATTACATGGAAAAAAATTGGGTATAGAAGGTAAATGAGACCTTGCGAGGTGGATCCACTTGTTGGTGTCAGGAGGGAGCTCTCTGGGCCCTCTCGACCGTTTGGCTGGTGGCTCCATTGAGACAAAAGTGTGCAACAATCCCTCCTCCAAAAGCAAAATGCCTGATGGTTGTTGGAGACTGACCAGACAAGATGAGCTGATATTTGCCGGGTCAATATCAAACAGTTCTTTATGTTGGTAACACATGTCCTAAAGAAAACAAAAACAATGTTAATACAGAATTAGGTTTTTTTTTTTTAAATCAACATAATTTAAAAGGCCTTATATTATGCAAAATTGCCTTTTGTGAGCTTTAAGAACTGTGAAAATGTTGTTACCTAATCAAAAACATAACTGGAGTTGTGTAGTTTCATTCACACATGTTTGAGTAAGCCTTTATTATTAGTCTATCTATATCTCCAAGGCTCAAAATGCTCTATTCCACCTTGTGAAGTCATGAAGTCATGTAGTGGTAGCATTACACTAAAACATACACGTAGATAGACTGTACTGCGATACCTGCACACAGGCCACAAATGGGGGGAAGCAGATGGTACTCTTCTTCAGAAAGGTGTCCATGTTACATCTTAACTCATCTTTAATCCTCTGCCCCTCTGTGGATGATTTACTTTTCTGCATTTCATGGAGGATCCCAGTAAACAGAGAGCTGAACAGCTGTTTGGCCAAAATAGGATCTTTCTACAGAAAAAAGAAAAATAAACATAATATGGTGATTTAATGTTAACAATAGTAACAGCTATAACAAGCAATGGCAATGTACCGGTAATCACAACTGAATCTACCAAACTGCCACTGATTGTCATTTATTAACTATTCCTTTTGGGTTTAGCTTTACAGATCTGACAACCAAAGCAGCTCATATGGCTCCTGATTTCATTATCAATAAAACCACAAAATACAAACCCATTTTTTGTTACATGTAAAATGTATTTTTTGATTGTGGATAAATTAGCCTTGCAATTGTAAGATCTGTTTCCATCAAAACTCAGTATCACTAACAAAGGACCAGACAGTGGCCTGAACCTTTGCTAAACCCAATTTTAACTCTCTTTATCATAGAAATGCAAGGACAAAGTGAGTAAAAATCCATGTTAAATTTGCACATGTTTAGATCATACTGAGTGAAATCCTTTTAAATATTAAAGGTGAGCTATGAAACTTTTTTCTCGTGAGTATGCCATCTACTTTTCTCCTTGGTGCTGTTATTGCTTTGCCAAAAAGACACCATCGGGTAAAGTTACAGGTTAGATCTGTGGAGAGGCGCCACCACTCACAGTCTTTTCTTTGGGTATTTTTGAGCACTAAAACAAACTGTAATTGTAATCTAGCTAGCTACATAAATTTAATTCCACTCTGTGAAACATTGAGGCAAAGCAATAACATCTCCATAAAGACAAGACTTGACACACCCTTCGCTATAAAAGTTACATCTTTAAAGAGAAATCTTAGATGTCATTGCATTGTACCTGTGCCAGAGCCTGTAGTGGGGCGATGAGGCTGCTGTGAGGGATCTGAATATCTGGAAAGTCTCCCACTCTGTAGTTACGATACAGAGTCACCTGAGCCTCTCTTCGTAGCCTTTGATCTGCCTTCTCCTCCTATAAAAAAATAATATGAATTGACAGAGGAGAGGAACCGAATAGTGAAAGTTGATTAAAATAATTTATTTTACCCTTTTCTGCCTTTGCTGTTGGATTTCTTTTTGGGCGTAGTTCAAACTGACTTTTTCCTGATCCTTGAGGAATCTGCGCCGAAGTCTTAAGATGTTTCTGCGTTGTTCATTTTGTGCTAATGTGATTTAAAAACACCAGAATGCACATTAAATAGTTACACAATGTTATTATGAAATTTTAAGACAAACTGGAATTTTTTTGTGTTATGTAAGTTGCCTGTGGAGTGTGCAGTTGGTGAGTCTGGAAAACTGTTTATAGGGTCTGATTATTGTTGTTTAATATAAATTCTACTGTTTTACTAAATGTTATTGATGTATTTTTGACCCCTGTGACCCTAACCCATGGGACTATGGATGGAAATTATCCTTGTGACTACAATCCGGCATGTTTACATTCATGTATTTTGTCATGTCTGTTCATTATCATGCATTGTCCCAATCAAATAAACAAATAAATAAATAAAATAAATTTGAAAAATTATTCTTTTATTTACTGTATATCTAGTGAATATTGTGACAAAAAGGAATCAGAGAATAAAAACAACCGTGTAATGAATGTTACTGAAGTAAAATATTTAAACTGTACATAAATTGCAGGTTAATTAATACTACCATAAATTCCACTATTACTACTATACTTTTCCCTTTCATATCTTTTGGTTATAGTTTATTTTACACTGCACTCAAAGCATTATTACCCCTTTCTCATAAAGTGCAATGTTATACACTGTCTAACAAAATGGGTAATCAGAATGTATTTATGGTGACAGTTAAACGTGATTAGGTTATTATAGTTGGTCAACAGTGTTATATTGTACTTTGAAGTTCATTATGTAACATTTCTGGTAGGTCTGCTATGTGCTTGTTACTTACTTGCCAGGAATTAGGGTTTCTCCAAGTATTTTTGGGCAATAAAGCACAAATGTCATTGAAAAAGTGTTATTTTAATGCCATATTGTGGAACATGTCAGGCAAAGCAATAACCTCTCCCTGGAGACAAGCAGATGGCAGACCCAACCAACAAAAAAGTTACACAGTGCACCTTTAACATTTACATACAACACATATACATTTACTATCATTCTTACCAATAAAAGCAGCAGAATAAAAAAAAACGTAATTCCAAAATTTGAAAAAGGTCTAACCCCGAGTGCGACTGTCCACTTCGTCGGTGGGTGCAGCGAGGCGTCTCATCCCAAAACCTTCTCCGACCGGTTTCCTGGACATTTGTCTTTCGGATTTTTTATCGAAAACCATCAACGACGACAGAGACTCCGAGCCCAGCGAGTACTCAGCCAACGTGTCCACACTGCTCCCAGTGAGCCAGTTATACGCCGACCTCCGACCTCCTGGAACAAAACAAGAATGAACAAATAATTAGACTGTATTCTCAAAATCTAAATGTGAAAACTAAATGTGTTCAATCAGTGGTGATGAAGCTCCAAATGTATAACAACACTAAAATAACTTCTGAACATAGCCATCCCACATTTTTTTATGTTATAGAATAACAAATGCTATAATAACATTGCTCCAATTAGCTTACACTCTATATTTTATTATTAAGCATTTAAATTAGTAAATTGTTTATCCATAGCTTTTATAGTTAAAAATTAGCTCCATTGCCACAGTAAGATTTCAGTCAAACCCTAATATGTCTTTTCTTGTACCTGGTGCCTGTGTTTGGCTGAACTCGAGGGTGGTCTGCGTAGCTCGGAGTTTCCCCTTCATCGACACCGAAGGAGACGCCACGACACTCTCCGGACCCTGGGAGCTCTGAGTCTCCACAAACATCGGGGTCATCACTGTACTCCTGAAGCGCCAATTTGAGTCTATCACATAATCCTACAAAAACAAGTAAGTTACATTATTGAATTGAAGTCCTCCATTCAAACGAAGGATGTTACAATTATAGTTTACCGACCTGAAAAGTGCACTCAGACAGTGGATATTCAAACATGTTTCTTTGGAAGTCTGGACTCTGGCTCGTCATTTCCAGCAGCAGATTCGTCGCCAAACTCAGGAAGCACCTCTCGATCTGAGTCGTGTAAAGCGAGCGCAGCACCATCGTCATCCGGTCAAAGGTCGCAGTGGGAAGACGCTTCTCCTGACTCCAGAAGTTGCGGACGTACAGCCTGAAAACAAGACAGTAAGATATTATTCTCTTCCAGGTACGTGTATTTATTTTATTTAGATTCTAATGTTCTTCACTTTAAGATGTTGTGAGCTTGCCACAACCTTCTAATCGGAGTTTCTAATGAAATTGTCAGATATAATTGAGGTCACCTGTTTGTCTCCACCAGAAAAGTTCCACAGTGTACCTTTAAATAAATATTATAGCGTCTGTCTAAAAGTCTCAAAGTGTGTTACTTACTGAAGACCTTGGTTTTCCTCGGCCAACCCCTGAAGTAAAGTTTCTTTGGCTGAATTCAAAACCTCCACTGATGTGCTGTCCTCCATACTTTCTGAATCACTGTTGGGGAAAAAACAACTGTGAATTCCTGTTGACCTGTTGTACTTATGTTTACATTGATATTACAATTAATTTAGAAGAAAAAAACAGCTAAGGGATTAAAAAAATCAATTATAAAGGCAAGCAATAAAGTAGCAACACTTTTACTCTCTGGCTTTTAACACTGTCCTCTCTGTCTTTTATTTATTTTAATGTTTTTATTTTACCTTTTTATTATGTTATGTATATTCTGGCTCTTATTTGATTTTACTAGTTTTACTGTTTTTATGCAGACTAGTGGAGGCAAATAGAGCTTTATTTTTATTTCTACGGATATATTTTATTTCTATTGTGCAGCACTTTGAAAACTGTTTTGTATAATAAATGTGCTGTATAAATATATTGGATGGGAACAATCTGTAAGCATTTGTAAGTCCCGCTATAACAATTAAAATGGGTACAGCTGTAAATATGCAGTAGGTAAGGTAGCGTGGATGTACTAGATGGTTCATTTAATCGTTTAACTGCTTCTGTAAGATCAAGTTAAAGGTCCCTTATTACGCAGAATTGACTCTTATGAGATTTAACCCATGTTACAATATTGTTACCTCGTCAAAAACATCTGGAGTTGTGTTTTGTTTCATTCACACATGGCTAAGTAACGCTTTAGTCTGCCTCAATCTCCAAAGCTCAAAATGTTCTGTGCCATCTTGTGGTCATGTAGTGGTAGTTTTCATTTTAACAGCTTTCTGCCTTTAGCTCAGAAGAGATAATCAATTCCAGGGCAGATGATTCGAGTAAAGGTTCATTTTTTAAATCACAGTGGAGCACTTCCTGTATCACTACATCACATCGCAAGGTGGAGCAGAGTGTTTTCTATTTGAGAGAATAGCCTAAATGTTTGTGTGTGAATGAAACAAAACACAACTCCAGGTATGTTTTGGTTGAGGAAACAACATTATATCAGAAAATAGCCCAGTATTCAAGTATTTAAGCGTTGACAAAGGTAGTGTTTTAAAGCATTGGGTATTTGGTGACCATAAGCACAAATATACATAAACAATAGAAAAATAAAATCCTTTACACAACAAGATAGATTATAATTGCTGTGATACGGACCTGTAGTTGTCTTGAATCCACATGAGGATATCGTACATTCGCTCTCTACACACAGGTGAAGGGTGGGACACAAACGCTGTCACGGCCCCCAGAAGCTCCTGCAGCTCCACTGGACTCAGCACAGACAGAATCTTATGGATGATGTCCAGACACACCCTCTGTCTGCCCTCATCCCTAAAGAAGACAGTAATAGAATCATTATTAAATAAAAATGGATATTAAAAAAGTTAAACATGACTGTAGAAAATGTTAACCTTATTTTCAGTGTTGTTCCCTGTAGAAACTATAAAACTATAAAAATGTGAAATGAGAGTGACAAAAAAAGACTCCCTGTACTAAAATGAAAATTTCTACAACAATATGTCTGATCCAACACTTACAGTAAAACATGTGTGTAGTGTGTCTTTCTCTTGTATGTTGTGTATTATGAAGCTGATCTCCACTCGTCTTCCAGCTCTTAGGAATATTAAAATAATACTTGTAATAAATTTAACAATGTCATTAAATAATAATGGGCCCTATTTACAGCAAAGCACAATTTAAGGCCTCATTATACAGAATATACTTTGTTAAGATTAACGACTGAATGTTTTGTAATGATTAAAACCATTTTTGTTCCAGTTTATATTAACTACACCTTAATCAGCCTTAATAAATGATGAACAAAGACTTAAATCATAATGAACAGATGTATAATTATTATGCTTATAAAATGTGTAACCAAAATGTTTACAAATAATGTTAAGCATTAAGGATTAATGTACCAAATGTTTCTAAATTAAAGCAACACTGAACTGAGTCATGCACCTTCAATTGACTAAATGTGACATGTGGCGGTTGGTACTTTGGCAAATTGGTTAAAATATGATAAATATAAACCTTGTCTAGTGTTTCTCACCTGTGCGCCATCATCTGAATGAAGCCTGAAGTTTTGAGCTGCATAAAGATCTCTGGTGTGACGTCTGCTCGGCTCAGAACACACTCCAAACAGTTCGTTTTCAAGATGCCATGAAGCTTTGGCAGCAGGAAGAACGTCAAATTCACGAACCTGAAAAATACAATTGTGAAATAAAAAGGGGTTCAAAACTTTAAATTGATCTTTTTTTAAATTTAGGGCCATTGTGTAACTTTTCTAAGTGAGTGAGTAAGTGAGTGAGTGAGTGAGAGTTATATAGAGAGCGCTTTTACAGAGATTAGCTCACAGGGGCTTTACAGATTAAAAAAAATTCATACCAATAAAGATAAAATGCAGAAACATACCATACAAAAATGCAATACAGCTAGAAAACAAACAAAAAAAATTTACAAGAAAATAAAAAATAAAAACACAAAGGGCAATTAAAACAGGTCAGCAAAGAAAGGCAAGTCTATACAGATGAGTCTTTAAATGAGTTTTAAATAACGGCACCGTTTGTCTCCATAGAAATGAAGTGTAATGTTTCACAGTATGGCATTAAACTACTGAATTAGTGTGTGTTTAGTGTTTTGCCTTTCTTACTGTGAGCGGGGTTGTCTCCTCACAGATCTGACCTATAACTTGGCTTGTTGTCTCCATGACGATACATATATTTAATGCCGTATGAAAGGTTTTAGGCAAAGCTAAAATATTTCCTCGGAAACCTCCACGAAAAAGTTATACACCTAATTATATATGCCATATAAATAATAAAACTGAAACTTACTTATCCATAAAAGGAGGAAAGTGCTTGGAGATTTTGTTCAAACAGATTATAAATTTGTCGTTCATTTCCTTTTTCCCCAAACTTGTGATTTTTGCTGCAGCGAGATCGAAGAGCTGCTGATGTTGCTGTAGGAATAATTTCAAAGAATTACCAGAGTTACAAGAATATTTGTGCATACCGTGTATATATATATAACATTTTATTAAAAACTCCTTACATTGTCTCTTTCAGTCATATTCTTCAAAATCAGGCCAATTATCTCGGCTGCTGCTGAGTAGACTTCTTTATACCGTGTGTAAGTCACATTATTGGTGAGAGAAAGAATGTACCTAAAAAAATAATAAGAATAAAATAAAATACAAAATACATTACATTATATTGGATTTTCAGGACTTGGTTTGGTCCTCTTCTAGTCCTGGTTTAGTCTTGGTCTAGTCAAGGTTTAGTACAATCCAATAGATACATATGGACATAACAGTAGCCACATTTAAGCTTTGTTAAGTCTTCACTTTTAAAAACCCAAGCATTTACAAGATAATTTGACATTTACCTAAAGACCTATTGTTCTGCGACAGTATATAGCTATTATCTACAACACCCATGGCTCAGGTTAGAATATGCACATTTTAAAACGCAATATTCTTCTAAAACGACTTAATAAAATAAACAAGTCTGCCGTCTTCCTTGTTAGTGCCCACTGGGAGCTGATGTCACTGTAAACGTCATCACAACAAAGTCTGTATCTTCAATGGATAACTGCAGATCACGTTAGTAGGCGACAATTTTTTTCCCCATTTATACCAAAATGATGAAGCGACACTGCCGAATCCTACGTGTTTCACAGATAAAGAAAATTAAATTGGAGAACGAGTGGCAATAAGGCATCTTTTTTTTAACCTTTATTTAACCAGGAAAGTCCCATTGAGATTACTAATCTCTTTTTCAAGGGAGTCCTGCCATGCACACACACTTTCATACTAGGCAATGTGGGTGAAGTGTCTTGCCTAAGGACACACCACCAGTTTTTGCCACTGACGCCGCACTGTGGCACCTCTAATTTCCAGTGGTCTCCCATCCAAGTACTAACCAGGCCCGGACCTGCTTAGCTTCTGAGATCTCACGGGATCAGGCTTTGACAAGCCGGTATGGCCACATTGAAACCTTGAAATTAAGTGATTAAAGATTGCTCAAACAATCGCTCCAAACACAACTTCACATGAGTAAATGATGAAAGGAAGCAACTATAACATGGCTAAAAGCTCTGAAAAGTCAATTTTTCATAATAAGTTTGCTATAATTACACTTACTTGTCATAGTCAATGCCACATGCAGCATCATAAGCGGGAAGGCTGTTTGCCAAGATGATTCCCAGAAGCTGAAGTCCGATCGAATTGTCTTTACTGTTTGGGTCTGTACCACAAAATCTATCATAAATCAAACTACAAGAAGAGAACAGACATTAGATATTAGCCACATAATGCATAAACTTGCATATATTGAAGAGACATTCAGAACCTGTAGGGCACATGTAGACAGTCTTTCCAACATTCAACCAAAGTCCGAATGATCTCAAGGTTGTGACGAAAAACTGCCCTCTTTGAATGAAAGCAGTTTTTCATCAAGAACTCCAGCAAGCGGTTTGCCAGCACCTCATCCCTGGTATTACCCTAAAACACAAAATGTTTAACTACTTTATAGCTCTGTTAGGAAAGGCAATCCATTTCTCCCATTTATAACTCCATCCTCAGACATAAATCAAACAAATAGAACAATAGGGGAAGCCATGGTCAGGTCCAGAGGTGTGAAAGCATCAATTATGAGCATGAATGTTTATGCTAATATGACCCCACACTTCCAATAGGCCTGGCTAACAAACAGAAACTGTAAACAAGCAGGTGTGTGTTAGTTTCAGAGTAGTTTCAGTGTAGTTAGCTCCTCCCTGCAGGCAGATTTAAGGCAGTGGACAAGATGCAAAACATATTAGACAAAAATAAACTTTTGTCCAGTTGACAAATTGAATTTCTCCTTTACCACAGATCAGAAAATAGTGTAATATGGGCCCTTTAATATCAGTAATACATTTTATCAGTCACCTTTGGGTTTGCTATTGTTGTCCATGAGAGCACGGTGACCACAATATCCACGACCATGAAGTGAATGCCCTCGCCTCCGTTCTTTTCAGAGACGACGAGCTGAAGGAGCGGCCCCAACCAAAATGTTGCATATGGCCGAAACACCTAAAAACAGCAGCAAATGTTATTACGTTATTACATTTGATTAACTGAAACTAAACAAGTCGTCCTTATGTAGTTTTATGTCAACTGTTCATCTTATTACACCCCACTTACCCCATTTACTTCTATATATTGCAATGAGTAAGGCTGTGTTCACACTTGTTATGATTTGGTCGTGGCTTGAGTACAGTTTAGTCCTCATGGTCCAGTCATGGTTTAGTTTCAGGTTTATCAACAGTAAATGTCAATGCATTTGTCCCCAATTCAGTTTGGTCCCAGTTTTCATCTACTGTATGTGAAAGTGAACACGCCCTAAACCAGGACAGAAACAGGACCAAATCCGGGCTACATTAGGATTAAACCAGATTCAAACCAGGACAAAAGTCTAATATGGACAGAGATGGTAACAAAACAACCTCCTCTGAGTTGATGATCAGCTTTGCGATGAAAAGTCGGATGTTCAAAGGTGTGGCTGGATTTGACAGTTTTCCATGGAGAAACTTCATCCATGGTGGAAGATCGCTAGGAACACTCCCCTATTGAAACAGTAAATAAATAGCACAGTATTTAATGACCATAATTTAAGACTAAGATCCCAGAGAATAAAAGTAATTCAGAAACCATACCTGTTGAACATTAGGGGTGATGTTGTTTCTTTGCATGTGCCCGATCAGAGCTGTCACCGCCGCCATACACTCATGCTGGTTTAGCTCATCCATTTCCAGGTCCACCATTGCATCCTGGGAGGACGTGGACTCCTCTGCCTCCTACATTTACAAGAATTTATGCATGAATTCACTTTAAAGTTTATTGTGTTAGGGACTGTAGATGACAAAGTACAATAAAATAAACTATAATATTCTAAATACATTCACTCACTATAGGGTAACTCATTTGCTTTCAAAACACAAATAATAATAAAATGTAGTATTTTAGTATTATGACAAGATTTTAGGACTGTAATTATTATTGACAGTCGGATAAAAATAAATAATACAAATAAAATACAAAATCATTTATTCACTTTAATTTCAAGTTTAAAAGACTATCAGGCCTATGTGATCACCAGCATTAAAAGGTGTGAAAAGCACAGCTGCAAACCATGTAAAGTAAACTTTTTCATGTTTTTCAGAGACTAAAGACACTTTATTAATAATTTTCTGTTATAAAAATATGTTGGCAGCATGATTCATCAGGGGATATATAGTTTTTTAGGAAGGAGATCTATTTAATTGTCTATAAACTTTTAATAAAATAAAATCCATCCACCTTTGTACTTACAGACCAATTCAAAGTTACAAATGGTATAGTATAGTAATAGTGTAGTCATCTATAACGCTTATGTCTTACTTTCTTCACAGTGGCCCTCCTGCGCCCCTCTGGGTTTTGGGAGCTGTAGGAAAAGCTTTGGACTCCAGTTGAGAAATCAAACTGACTCATCTCTTCACTCAGACTGCTGTCCGCCATGTACGACTGAGACGACAGGTACATCGGCGCTTCTGTAATTTACACAAACATTTAAATAGCATTAATAATATTTTTGGTATTTTAAATTTATGGGGGAAAGAGTTGAGATTAGCAATACCTCCATTTTCTTCACTGGCTTCTTTTCGTATCATGATGTATTTCTTTTTTCTCTCAAGGGGCACCTATATATGCAAAAGTGAAAATTAATTATGGTGCTATTGTAGTCAATTTGTAAGAAACAAGAAAGTTATCAAAGCGAGGTTGGCTTGAGACTCACTGAAATTATGGCTGGAGGTTTTGGCTATGCTGAAAGTATATTTATTTTTACAAACACAATTTTCCTTTGAGTTTCCAAGAGCAAAAAAGCAACCTCCTTGAATGTGATGATTAGCACATTAGCATACATTTGAATTTATTTTAAAATCGAAACAAAGGAGTAAAGTCACAATGTATCATATATTTTATAAAACCATTTGCATCCCTCAAAAAAACATACACAAAACATGTCACCACACTTCGTACAACAAGATTCCAATCAAGGATTTTTCTGTAAATTATTGGAAGACCACCAGGCACAGAGACACATTTTAAAGTAAATTAAGATGGGTCATGTGGATGGGTAATATGTATTACGACAAATCTATGCAGAGTGAATAAACAACGTATAGTACCTCAATTTCAATAGGGAAGTGGTAGGTCCTTGAAACATCAATTAAATTTTCCAGGATAAACTGATTCTGCAAAAAGGAAAAAAGATTTTAAAACATATGAACAAATGAACAATATCGCAAAAGTTTTTAGGATTTTTCAAATAGCCAATATTACCTTTTCTGGTTTCTCCATGAACAAAAAGCCCTGGTAAAATTTGGGTTCACTAAAACTACAGCTGATGACGGCGATGGCGCAGTTATAAGCAGCACAGTGAAAATGTCTCCGAAGTTCAAGCAGCTGAGTCTCACCAGCCATGTTCTCGGTAAAGGATTCGAAACAAGACCTACAGAGTCACCAAGATATAATAAGATACAGTTAGGTCCACAATGTAACTTTTCTGGAGGGGGGTCCACTACCTGCTTGTCTCTGTGGAGATGTTATTGCTTTGCATCAAGCAATCACAGTATGGCAATAAACACATCTACCTAAGGTTCAGGTACAGGTCAGTTCTGTGGAGAGGCGAGCCCACTCACAGTAAAAATATGCCTTTATCAAGTTATCAAGCAATTACACAAATGCAATTGGAGCATTGGAGCTTTCCCATAGTCCTAACTGTGAGAAGGGGGTCGCCTCTCCACAGATCTGACCTGTAACTTGGTCTAGTTTGGTCTCCATGAAGATAAAAAGATTTAATAACCAAACAAAGCAATAACATCTCCATGGAGAAGTGCATTTGATGGACACTCGACTAAAAAAGTTACACAGTGCACCTCTAAATTCACATATTAGTTGCTCTTACTTGATCAGGGCTTTAGACATTTCGTTTCCTTCTGTTTTTTCAAAGCAGCAATACGCCTGGTTGATGCGTGATTCTTTGGAGTAAACATCTTCTTTGGGGAGACGAGAGTAGAGCAGCTCCATCAGTTTGTAGCAGCCGATTTTCTTGAACAACTGGAGTTCAAATGTTGTTTCACTGGACTAAAAGAAATCATAAAATGCAGTATTGACATTAGAATATAAACTCCAGGCTCCTATGACCATGTGTTGAGAAAGAATTAGTAAACAAATTAATGGTCAATTAAAGACATGCCCTTGATTAGTCGACTAAAAGGAAGCGTGGCAAAAGCTCTAAAAACTATTCAACATCTATGGATCTGACCAAAACTGCACTCAAGGCTCCAACTGCACAGTAGATCAAAAAGAGACAACAAAACATGTCAACAGCAACAACGGTCATTGTGTCATTTAACCCTTATAGACCGACGGGTGCGCTTGCGCTCCCAGTTTCCACGCACAACTTCTCATTACTGTATCACCGGAACTACATCCGCTATCGAAAAGATTCCAACATTTCCTGAAAGCAGAGAAGTTGGGCTTTCTACCCATGTAGGGTTTTTATGATACATTTCTGCAGCACCCACCACAGAGGTAACGAGTGCAGAGTGGCGGAGATTTGGAGAGAGCGGCGGTAGTTTGCAAATGGTTTTTCGGTGCATTTTCATTTTGTGTTTTTGTGTTTTTCTTCTCTTTCAACTGTTATTACACATTAATACACATACAGTAATGTTGAACAACTGGCAGATGTTGAAAGCTGAACTCATTCTGTTAAAAGGGGCAAAAGCACTTACTCCTGGGACATTTTCTGAGATTCTTTAAATCAAAGGAACACAAAAAAATCTAGGCAGGATTTTGATACATTTAAATAGGGCTAAAAGGGTAAAATAATCTTAAAGGTGCTGAAATCAGATAATAATTAGATTATGGTATGCATGTGAACATAGACTGTATAAAAAAGTGGACTAAGGGTCTATGACGTCACCTATTGCGTTCAACTCCAGACAAATGAAGCTCATCGAGGCAAGCAGTTATAGGGGTGAATTTGGAGCCAGTTCCATATTAGCAAGAGGAATTTATTTACGGACAAAATAGCAAAATACGAACACCAGGGCCATGGAGAGTGGGTTAATACAAACATTTTAAGACCAAAATGATGAGGCTCACTGCAGCAGTTACAGAGAGAGGGGGGGGCGACAATTTTTTTATGTAAGGTCAACTCGAAGTAGGGTCGAGGGAGTCAAAAGCGCCCCCATGTTCACTTCCTATTTGGAAAGTGGCGGCTAGCGGGTTAGCTATGCCCATTTCTATATACAGTCTATGATGTGAATTTAGCCACTCTCAATCCATAACTCCATATTTATAATATAACTGTAATATATTTGATTTCTAACATACCTTTGTGAAGCGACTGAGCAGGAGACTGATGATATCTGAAACGTTTTTCACAAAGAAGTCGCTGAGGGCCTTGGTGGAGCAGTGAGAGGCCAGAGGCAGCAGGACCCTCTCTGACAGGGCCTGGAGCATTGAGTTTGTGGGCACATCGCCGCTCTGGACCACTCCATAAATCACACACAGGAGCTCCAACTGCCTTTCTGTAGTAGCCCTATTCAGTAAAACAGAAACATCATCAACACAAAGGAGTAATAACGCGGAAATATATAGTGAAAAGACAATTTCCACAAAATGAGACGAGATTTTAACATAATTCCTAATATATACATAGTGTGATTCAGTGTCCAAATTTGGCCTTATATATTTTTTTATTTCTTTTATTTAATATTTGTGCTGCAATTGCCATTTTATTGCTGCTTTTTGGAACTATAAGCTGTACAGTCTTGTGGTAATTTTGTCCAGCGAGATCTTGTGGTATGAGATCTTGTCCCATCCCTAAAAATATAAAATTGTATTTGTAATTCGTTGTCCATGTGCCATGCGTTGTATATCTGATCGATTGTTGGAGTAATAAGAAAACTATTAAAAAGCTGCTCAAAGTGATTGTCAATTATATATAATTATAGATATTTTTACAGTCTTTTCACAGTACTTCGATATTTGAACCTCAACCAAACAGTGACAGGCACATTAAGCACATTTCTGATTGATAGACGAAATAATATTCTTATCAGGTTAATCAAAAGTGGAAATGTCAATATGGTCAATCTCTAAATAGTAGATGGTAAAATATTTAGTAAATCGGACTCACCTTTTAGCTATTCTTTGGAAACAGGCCTGAAATTGTTCCTCCATGATGTGCTTTTTGTCCCGACACAAAACACCTGCCATCAGTTTCAGCAGCAAAGGACTATGGGAAAGCTCCAATGCATCGAGTAACTAAAAAACAAACACATATTAATATATTAATACTTACAGTCTACATTAGAGCTGACTAGACTTAGATTTGTCTAAATACACCTATTATAATCTTGGTTTATTTACTTGGACGTGGTGGTGGCACACTCAAAATCTGAATACTATAAGACGTTTAAATAGCAAAATCATTTTTGGTCCCTCTGATACTCACATTAAATTTTGTGGTTTAGATATGATTTAAATAATGAGGTCCAAAAATGAAATAATAATCAGATTTTGATGTGGTTGTAGACAAAGACACTGTCAATGCAACATTCCACATTGTCCAGGGGCTATAGATATATGGACAAAAGCTGGGAGAAAGTTCTACCTTTTGTCTCAGCACAAATTAACTAAGGATTTAAGATTATTTCTCTATGGTGACATTTCTAATAAAGTTGAACCCTGCTCTGCATCTGAGAGTATAACATAATCATTAAAAACAAATGCAACCTATGAAAAATTGAAAATGAATTCCACGTTTACCTTTCGCACACAGTCCATGTAGTTGTTGCGATGGAGAGATCCTTTGGCAAATTCATCCGACTGCATTGGGAAATGTGAGGCCACCAGGGCGTCCAGCGCTTTCTGTAACTCTGCCAGCGGCTGTTCAGGTAGAGTCGTGAAGAAGGGCAGCACCAACAAAGCCTGGCTCTGAAAAGACATAAAACACATTAAAGGTGCATAACTCTTCAGATGCTTGGGAAAGAAGCTGGTGACAGACCTTCCACCGGAAAAGATACACAGTGCACCTTTAATAAATCTGTATAAAGTTATTCAGTTCCTCAGTTTTTATTCTAACCTTGAGATTTAGAGGCAGGCTCATGTCCATCAGCAGAGTTGTAAAAGTAGTGAACACTGGTATGAACGCACTGTGGGTATTTGAGGAGCAGACAGAAGAGTCGATCTGTAGCAAGAAAGTAAAACATAAATAACTTTGTTGGTAGTCAAGGTTACAGTTATAATAGGCCAGGCAAGTTTATTTGTACAGCACAATTCATACACAAAGTAATTCAAAGTCCTTTACAGAATAAGAAATACATTAAAATCACAATACAAACAAATCAAAACATAAATAATCATCATACAATTTTAAAATAGAGATGGGACATTAAATTTGAAAGAATTAGAGAGAAGAGAAGAGTGCAGAATGAAAAATGAAATAATATTACTACAATTATTAAAAACAAACAACAGAAAAACCTGTGAATAGTTTAAGAAAGGTTTAAGAAATTATTTAAGACTACACACAGAAACCAAACTATATAATCGATTAAGAAACCTTTAGTTTCTTGTTACCAAATCTAAAAATACAATTAAAATAATTATATAACATTGCTTTTTGTATATTGAATCTGCACATTAGACAAACTTTATTGATCCACAAGGGACATTATTTGAAGCAAAAATATAAATAGCAATAATAATAATAAAAAAGTAGCAAAAATAGCAAGAGAATGGTGTCAATAAGGCATAATTATGTAATTATGTAAATGGATATATAAATAAATTAAAATAAGACATATAGTAATACAAATATACCTTCATAAGGAGAAACGTAAGGTCGTAAGGAGAAACAGTGCAAAGATGAAATAATGATTGAAATGACATAGGGTTATCTAAAAGTTACCATTTCCACTTTTATCGGATTACTTTCCAAACAATAAAACATTATAATAAAGGTACCTGTAGGAGCTTGGACAGCAGGACCAGAGTAGCGGTTTTGCTCTCTGGAGCAGCTGCATCTCCGTCCCACCAGGAGCTCAGATCACCCCATCTTTTGAGCACCTCCTCCACCAGCTGTTTGCCCTGAGTCTTCCTCACTGAACGCTCCCTAAAACTGTGGTCCAGCATCCCATTCAGCAACAAACTCACCTGCAAAACAATAGTGATTAAAATGCTTTTTGAGTTATACATTTGTTGTTGTTGTGTAAATTTGTTTGTCTATAGGTCAGTGGTTCAAATCATTTTTACCCCCCTAACTAATTCATCTGTTTACTAGTATATCATCAATTATTAGAATTATTCATATATTTTTGTTTCATGGTATTGACCAAAATCCACCAAAAAAAAATCTAAAAACTGTAAAGTTGGGAAACACTGCTATAGATCACAATTTGGGATACAAACAAATGTACGTTCTGCAAGATATTGCCTTTGAAAGCCTTCTGCTCGTTCTTTTGAGTTCTCTCACCGTGATGGTAAATCTGAAATATCTGAAATATGTAAAGATAAAATAATGATGATGCATTTTAATAGGTTTACATTTTCTGATCTCAGTTATAATGTTGTTTCCTCATCACAAACATACCAAACATGTTAACTTAAAAACTACTGCTTCATGACATCACAAGGTGGAACAGAGCATTCTGAGGTTTGGAGATGTAGACAGACTAATAATAAAGGATTACTCAACCATGTGATTGAAACAAAACACAACTCTAAAAGCTCACAATACATTTTGCATAATATAGAGTTTTTAAACATAAAATATAACTTTTTCTCATCGTCTGGATGCAACTCTAGTTTAGTCCTATTAGTATGGTTGAAAATACTGCATTACCATAGTGGGGTTTTGGGAGGCAGCCTTAGTGAGTTGGGGGACTGTGGTGGTCAGACTTTTGAGCAGCTCAGAGTTGACGGTGGTTTGAAAAAGACTGTAAAAATACTCTCCGTGAGAAAAGTTTAAAAAGTTGTAGCTGTGGCTTCCAGATATTGGCACTGAAAGCATGATGGTGTTCAACAGCAGGTCCACCAGCTGCTCACTCTGTAGAGAAAATGAAGAATATGTTTTTTTTTCTATAAAGGCAAGTTGTCTCATATATATTTGTAAATACAACAACAAAAGGTGTATTGTGTAAATTTTCTGGTGGAGGGACTGTCAAATGCTTTTCTCCATAGAGTTGTTACTGCTTTGTTTGGAAAGATTCACAGTATGGTATTAATCCTTTCTATATTCAGATCAAGTTACAGGTCAGAGAGGCAACCCTGCTTACAGTGAGAAATGCCTGTTTTTCTAGGTATTTAGGTATTTTTGGGCTATAAAACAACCTGTAATTAAATAAATGTAAGGTAGAGCTGTTTAATGTCATACTGTGGAACATTCCAGGCAGTGCAATGACACGACAATGACAGGTGACGGACCCCAACCAAAAAGTTACACACTGCACCTTTAAATACAAACTGTATCTGTACGTGGTTTAAATAGTGCCACAGTAGTGTATAGAAAAGCTGTATTGCTGCCTCTTTTCGCCCATTTTATCAGAAAGTAGATCTGAACAAAACAAAAGATAATTGCTTCTTTTATGTATTTATTCCCTATACATTGTACATCTGAAAGATTCTAGTATTATATCCAGGTTTGGGACCACTACAAATTAAGTATAATGGCATTTGTCCCCCATAACTACCGGTATTTAAAGCTTATTATTATTATTAGCTTCAGACAGTACTAATTATACAGTACAGCGTAAGTACAGCAGTTTTAAGAGCTGCTATGTCTGTCATATTGTTGTGTAGGGCTGGGCGATATGGACCAAAAAATATATCTCGATATATTTTGCTATATCTCGATATACGATATATATCTCGATATCTTTACAGGAAAAATACAGCCCCCAAACTGCTGCAAAAACAAAAAAGAAATTTTATCTGATTAATATTCATGTAGTACTGCACTTAAACACTCTGCACCCCCTTTTGGACCCTCACCCACAGTTTAAGAACCTCTTCTTTAAGAGAACTTCCACTGACACAAAACTGCTTCAAAGTGAATAAAGTGTGTAGGATTTTTAAACCTGTATTTTCAAATTCCAAACTGGAGTTACATTCTCTTGTTTTAAAGTGATGTTTAGTCTCTGCACATTTACCAAATCAATCGCACATTGTGACATTGGCATTTGGCACAGGCTGCAGAGAGAAGCCCTGCAGGCCCCCGCGCGGTCCCGCACACCGGTATGAGTTTATTGGCGACAGCAGGGCCTTAATGAAAAATGACCGCACTCAGTATTCAGATGTATTCAGTCCAAATGCGCTCGAGTCTGAGACAAGACCAAGACAAAGCTCTCGCTCTGGTGGAGAAGGAAGTCCAGCGGCACAGGGCTGTCTACTGAGTGGTCGGGCATGTGTGGGTCCTGCTGCAGGGCGCTCCTCGTTGGGCGTGGGTGTGTTTTGAAGCGGAGTTTGTTCGTATGAGTGATATCGGCCACACGCGGAGCTCGTATGCTGGAGTCGTGCGCGGTCGCAGGTGTCATGTGGTTGCGCTCACACTGGGAAACGTGCATTTAGAAAGTTTAACTCGTCACGTTACGTCTGTGCGCAGTTCTCCTTATTGTGCTGCAGAAGCACTCGCACAGATGCGCCTGTTTTGTTTTCCACGTTTGCACGACGAAATGTTTACTCGCAAGTGAAATGGGCACACTGTAGAGCCCTGGTCCTAGTCCTGGTTTAGTCCGCGGCCGAGCCCCGGGCTCTGCGGCCGCGTTTAGTCCTGGTTTAGTCCGCGGCCGAGCCCCGGGCTCTGCGGCCGCGTTTAGTTCTGGTTTAGTCTGCGGCCGAGCCCCGGGCTCTGCGGCCGCGTTTAGTTCTGGTTTAGTCCTAGTCCTGGTTTAGTCCGTGGCCGAGCCCCGGGCTCTGCGGCCGCATTTAGTCCTGGTTTAGTCCTTGTCCTGGTTTAGTCCGCGGCCGAGCCCCGGGCTCCGCAGAGGAGCTCGAGGGACAAAAGCAGGAGGAGGAGGCAGCGCGGCACAGAGAAGCCAAAACAAGCGAGCGGCGAAACCAGAAGTAAACATAAGCATTATAGCGATATATCGATATGTCAGAATTCATATCGAGTTTCAAAAATATCTCGATATATTTTAAATATCGAGATATCGCCCACCCCTATTGTTGTGTTGTTCTATTTGATCTATTTTGTGTTATTTTTTCAATGAACACATATTGCTCTTGTGTCTGCTATATAGTCATAATCTATGTGGATCTTTATGTTATAATTTCCACCTTTTTAATCACAATATTCATCTAAAATGACTTAATGGGTAGGCGTATGTCAGTGGCAGTGAAAACTGGAGTTAATCGGCTATATACTGTAGTATCTTAAAAATACAGTGGCTGAAGATTGGTCAAACAATCATGCACGAATCACTTCAAATACAACTTCAGGTGAGTAATGGTGAGGGGGAACTATAGCATGGTTAAAAGCTCTAAAAAGTCTATTTTGTATAATAGGTCTGCTGTCTTAATGTAGCTTAACTTCTTGTTGTAAAGTACTTTGTGACTTCCTTGTCTTTGAAAGATGCTACATAAATAATTGCCTTCGAAATTATGAGCTATTAAAAAAAATAATTCACCTGTTGACTGAGAGAAAAGCCGAGTTGAAGCAGTCCATCTGCCAGTCTCTTCGTGTTCACGTCCAGAGAAGGAAGAGCGCTCCTGTCTTTACCTGGAGCGATGCCTTTGTACACAGTCATGAGGAGTTTGGTCCCAATCGATTTTGCATAAACTGCATCCTACAATACAATAAACATCAGTGGCTATTATATGAATTGTGAGATCCAGTTTCTAATTTTGGACCCACAATTTTCTATTCATTTTATATCATATTTTCGTTGTCTAGCACTGCTTTCTGGTTAATTATATCTCTTACACATCTCTCACATAACCCTTTTTGCCCTGTCCAACTGTAAACACATAAACAAATATTTTGTCTCAGAAGATCTTGTCCATCCCTAGTGACTATGCTAATATGCATTGCAAAAATCTGGAAATTATTATCTAATTTCTGTAGTTATCAGATTACTGAAATTTCAATTAAAACAGATACGTCTGATATGATTAATTTGATTTCTTTCTCAGTGTCCACACCTATATCCAGTATAAAAGGCAAACTAATATGACAATGGCATATACTAAAATGAAAGATAAAATATTGAAAATTGAAATCATTAAAATTCATTGCTCATAGTCTTACAAAAACAACCGTTACTCTAAAAATCCACTAAATTACTAATGTTACAAGGAATTTTTGATGATCAGATTTCTGTTAGCCTAAGATCTAATTACTGTGTCTGATAATGCTGGTTATTTGATTTTACTGGTCATTTAAATAGACCCGATACCCTTTACCTGGCTCTGCAGTATGGAGTTGAGGAAGCCTGCTTTGTGGATTTGTTTGCAGGCGGAGAGAAGCGTCTCCATCTGGTCCTGATGTTTCAGAGCCTCTAAATCATAGAAGTCCACAGCACACAGATCCTCCACACTGAAGAGGTATGTTCACAAGAAGGAAAGTTATGTAAAAATAAGGCAAAAATGCTCTACAACAGACAAATGGTATGAAACAATAAGTACATATACATATAAATTCTGCAAAGAAAACAAGGATATACGAAATGCTGATGTGTAAGGGTGCATTCACATTTGCACCAAAATCACATAAATCCCTAAAGAAGGACAAACCCAGAACTAAACCTGACCTAGACCAGGATTAAACCAGGATTAGAACCAAGTCCATCAAACCAAGTATACATCAGTCCTAAAGAGTAATGTAATGAAAAGAATTTTACTTCTACAAATGTAAATGTAAAATAAATGCTGTGAAGGGTGATCCACAAAATTCTAATTTAAGTCCAGATTTCTAATATTTGCATCATATTTGTTTTACTTCAAACTTAACTACAACTCGCTTTGGTACCATACATTAAGATTACCTTTTCCGTGGTATTTTGGCCCGTAAGCTGCTCTCCACTCTGCTCTGGTACGGAGAGGCCACGAGGGCTTTGAGCAGAGGCACACAAACTTCAGGCAGGTTGTTCATCACCTCCACATCGGCCATGTTGAATCCAACTGAAGCCGGTTCACACACGACCAGCGCCAACAGCTCAAAGTAAACAGGGTTGAAGAGGTCCTGCTCAAGAGCCTGAGGACAGAACGATGACCATAAAACGTAAATTCTGCTATAAATAAATACATTAAATAAGTAAAAGGCATTGGAAAGCTGTATTACTATTTTTTATATATATTTTTTGTTTGTATGTTTAGTTTTCATTCATTCAGTTTTACTTAAATTAAAGTTATTTAAGAGAATGTTTTCCCACTGTTACTTTGTGAATTTTCAAAGACAAGCATGTTTTGATGAACTGGTGACTTCAAGGCACTCAAAGCACTGTATATCAAGGATCCACACGCCCATTCACACACACACGCATACACAGACACCAGGGACGTGATGAGTTAAGTGTCTTGCCCAAGAGCACACAACAGTATTCATCTGTGGCAGCTGGAATCTCCGCGTCAACTTGTTGGTGAGTAGATCTGACGGGTCAACCAATTGCGTTTAAGTCGAGAGTGGGATTTGAACCGGCAAACTTCAGATCAGAGGACAAACGCTCTGCCAATAGAGTTACTGTCCCGACAAGAACGTTGCATACTACACATTAAACTTGGAATGTACCGACAAACAAGTTACTGTCCAGAGAACTGTGCCTAAGATGAATAGCTGCTGTGAAAGGAAAACTTTGCGTTACCTTCCAAAATTCCTGATCTCCTTTGACCAGAATCATGGCGGAAAACTCCAGCAGTCGAACAGTGATGGTGCATTTGCTGTAGTTGTACTGATCGACCTCTCGGGGGCTGAAGAGAGACGTCTTTTCACCGATTTGGAAACAGCTCTCGGCGGCTGCCAGATCTCGGGTTGCCAGTTCAGAAAGAAAATACCCAACAGACTTCAGGAAGACTGACTTGTCTTTAACAGCTGTAACAAACAAAATGAAAAAGATACATGTCTATTTAACTGTAATGATTATTATAGATAAAGGCACTGTATCTGATTTTTACCGTGTTAAAACACGAAAAACAGAACTACTTCATTTAAAGATGTTTAATGCTTTCTGAGCATCCGACTTGCAGTCAGTATATACACGCTTTTCAATAGCATGCTAACACACACTTCGTGATGATCAGAAAATAAAATGCTTTGTAATTAAATGCAGACAGCATGCAGTGGTCAAGATATAATTATACAATATATCTGTACTGAGCCAAGGCAAATGTTGCAAATTTTGTATTCAATAAATTAAATGGCACAGAATACTGCTCATATTTTTTTTAAATACTAATTTAAAGAATTGCTTTTATTTTGCACTTGGTTTATTCCCAACAATGTCAAATAAGAGGAATAAAAATAAATGTTATAAATGATAATATGTTTCATCTCATTGGACTCTTTAAGTAGTATGACCAGACAGTAGCATAATTTTAGAGACGACTGGACTGTATATAACTGTTGTTTGATCAGTGTCCATGCAACAAACATTAGCTAAAATACGCTTTTACTTGTTTACATTGCTGAATATGAAAATATGAATAGCATTTAGTATATTAAAGTTATAAAAAGTCCAGACTTACCCAGCATGTGATGAGGCCTGATGATGTGCAGGTTAATAAAGGTGTTGTAACAGTCGAGAGCGGCCAACAGGAGGTCGCTCCACTGCAGAGTCGCCCTCACGCTGAAGGGGGCGCTCAGGTCACGGAGGGTGGGCTGAGACAGAAGACCCCCGCCTTCAAAATGTGAAACTAAAAAGTTTGCTCCATGCTGCTTTAGCATACCGTCCAACCACTGAGGAGCAGACTTCTTCTCTAAATATGAACAAAATACATTATACATTTATTTTATCACAATTAACAGAATGGACAACGGAATCTCTATAACTTAGAAACCACTTTGACATGTTTTACACTAGATAATAGACAATTCTTAGCTTCGTTCTTACACAAATATTTAACTTGCTTGCAAAAAAAAAATCTTCAAAATAAGTCAGTAATCATTAATATTGGTCCCTGTGCGGTCTTAAATTATATTATAGTTCTTTTAATTTCCTACTAGAATTAGCAGTGACATAATAAACGTAAGGGTGTGCTTAAACTTGCATCACCACCACCTCAAAATAGGGACTAAACGTAGACTAGACCAGGATTAAGCCAGGACCAGAATGGGGCCAAACCAAGTCTACATCAGGACTAAACTGGGCTCAAACCAGGACAAAATTAAAGTGTGAATGCACCTTTGGGCCCTATGGAAGATGCATTTAATGTGTATAATACAGTATTTTTCAGCCCCATTGTGCATTGCATTTCATTTGCATTTCATACAAACCTGGAAGAAGAGGAATAAACTCATAGAAGAGCTCCATGCATTTGTGTCTGCATTCAGTCTGAGGTCGACCACATTGTTCAAGGAGCCACAGAACAACATGAGACAAACACAACTTCTCATCAGGAGGAAAGCCCCTAAGGAAATTACAGGTTAGAGTTAGTACAATTCTGACAGCAATATGCATATAAGGAAATTAATGCTACAATATAAAATTACAGTTCTGAAATTATTGTAAGAATAAGAGTTTTTATAATTATTGGTACCAAATAACCACATCCTCAATTTTCTTTTTATTCCCAATGTCTAGTATATATATATTGCCAATTTTGAAGTATGGGAACAGCTTTTTGAAATCTTGCTTTATGAATAAGTTAATGTGAACTAAATAGACAGATAAAAACATGTGTAGTGTGTAAAATATTATTTTTTTCAGTATAAATGAAAATGAAATGACTTATTCTTCCCTCTAAAAGGTCCAATTATTGATATTATTAAGGTGCACCATCTAACTTTTTGGTTGGAGGTCCGTAAACAGCTCTACCTTACATTTATTTAATTATAAGTGGTTTTATTGCTTGGTCACCATAAATGTAGAAAGGTTTAATGCCATAGTATGCAACATTCCAGACAAAACAATAACATCTCCATGAAGAAACGCATTTGACAGACCCTCCAAAAGTTACACATGCACATTTAATCCTTTCTGGTACTCAATAATCACAAAAATTGATTACCCAAATGATCTTGAAATCCCTAATTTTTTTTACACTTATATATCACAGTCTTAATTTTTTGTGCAAAAACGTATGCAAATTTTACAGATAGGAAATGTGCAAACCTTGGGATCCGCCTCTTTGCATTGTGCTGGTTGAGATTTGGTGCCTTCTGTTTAATGACTCTTTTCAGATGCTCTATGGCACTGCCGCATTGTTGTATAGTTCCTGAATATACAGAAGAACAGACTTTTAATACAACATGATTAGGTTATTTTCTGATACATGTTATAATGTTTCCTCATCACAAACATACCTGGAGTTGTGTTTTGTTTCATTCACATATGTTTAACACACAAATCTTGCATATTTAGACTGCGCTCTTCTCTCAAACAGAAAACACAACTCCAGATATGTCTTTGATGAGGTAGCAGCATCATAATATGGTTTAAAGCTCACAAGAATCAATTTTGAGTAATATAGGACCTTTAAACAGAAAAAGTTATTACCCAGAGAGCGTTCATCTGAGTGTGCAAGAGCCAAACTTTCTATAAACACCACAAGAATTTCAAAGATAAACTGCTCCACCAATGAGTTTTCCTCTCTGCAACAAAAACACCAAATATACGTTAAACTTGATATGAAAACAACATTTCCAGTAAATTCTCAAATGTACTTGTGTTAATTAAGATTTTTTAGTGAAATTGTTGCACAAAAATATACACGTTAAATACAATAACACATTCCTCACATTACCTGAAGAGTCTGTAGATACTGTTAAAAGCCAGAGCTGCCCCCAGTCTTTTAAAGCCACTGGGATGGAGGGCCAGGCTGTAGATCCTCTTGAACAAGGACTTCATGTTGGTTGGACTTTTCTCTTGTTGTTTGGGGGTTGTTTGTTTTATCGACCATTTTACAAACTCCTCAATACAGCGGCCACAGAAATCTCGCAGAGTGCTGTCCATGGGGTCCACTACACCATCCTAAAAATACAGATAGGGCTGTGCTTAAATAGATATATGGTGATACAAAATTCGGTTATACAGTGTTGATATTGTGGGTTTTGTATTGATATATAGCCATGAGTATTTTTTGGTATTTTCAGTGCTACAATTGTGTTGCTTGTTTAAAAACTTGTTTGTGAAATCCATTTTACATATTCACTGGTTTGATCATTAAAACATACGCATTTCATAGTAAATTTGTGCAGACAGTTTAACAAAGCTACAAGTATATGTTTTTAAAAGGTGATTATAGAGCTGCAAAACTAAGCACAATCAAAAACACAATCTGAATAAATGTAATTGGCAGATCGTAAAGCCTACAACTTAAATAAATAAATACAAGTACCATACTTTCCTCCTAAAACTACAAAATATCCTGTCTTATTCTGTATAAAAACTGCAAACTATAGTTTAGAACTGTAAAAACATGTCCTGAAATGTGTTTTTCAGTTCCTATTACAGTCATTTTGTCATTACTACTAGATGTGTTTAAAATGTGAACTGATGTGAACAAAATCAACTTATAAAAACATAAATCGCAACTCTAATCACAATCCTTATCGGAATTATCTAAAATTTCCTAAGATCGTGCAGCCTTATGTGAGAATAACATGTTGCATACATTTCATTGTATTTACCAAAATGGCTTCCAGAACAGCAACTGTGTCTTGACTCTCAAATTTCTTGTTGTTCGTGAACCAGTGGATGAGCTGCATCACTAGAGGTTCAAAAAGTTGTCTGGTCACCTAAACAGAAAGACAATTTGATAATGATTTTAAAATTACCCATTTACGCAATTACCCATATTACGCTATTGTCTGATCTATGTCATAATGTCATTTCCTCATCATTGTTTTGGTTCATTCACATGTGGTAATACAGGAAGGGCTCCATTGTGTTTTAAAGTCTGTACACCTTCACTAGGATCATTTGGATAATTTCAGCTCTGGAATTGCCGATCTCTACTAAACAAATGATAAAAGGTAGTTACTGACTTGAAAACTACCACTACATGACATCAAAAGGTGGAACAGAGCGTTTTGAGCTTTGGAGATGTAAGCAGACAAATAATAAAGTGTTATTCAACCAAGTGAATGAAACAAAACGCAAGGTATGTTTTTGATGAAGTAACAACATTCTAACATCGCTTAAATCTCACAAGAATCAATTTTATGTAATATGGGATCTTTAGACATAAAAATTGTAAAATAAAATGAGTGAAACCTGGTCGACGTCACAGGCCAGCCGCAGAAGTACAGGGAACAGCCTCTTGTGCAGTTTGTACATTGGTGGTTGACTCTTCTCCCCTTCAGCCATTTGAGCACTTTTTCCAACCATGTAGATCACCAAAGTGTGGAGCAGTTCGCAAGCAGCAACCTGTAGACGATGTGAAATTTATATAAGCAAGATTAAAAGGATGTGGGTGTAAAATAATAACAAAACTACTATAGTAACTAATAATTACTGTACAACAGAAAGCGATGAGGCTTTACAAAACTGACAACCCCAACAGCACCATTGACAATCCCCTTTATATAGATGTTTCCGGGATAAAATCTGATTAGAACAGGGGTCACCAACATTTTATTTCCAGTGAGCTCCTTTTACAAAACAAAAATGCCAGAGAACTACTCATTTTAGTGGGTGCATGAAATTGAGACTATTACAAGAAAGAGGGCGAGCCTTGCGGTACAGTTAAATACCTATAAAACATAAACCATTATCCATTTATTAGTGCACAAAGTTGTACAATGGTAATAAGCATGTAATTCACCAAATTTTAGTTATTCTAGCACAATGGTATAATTCTGAAATCCCTCGGCGAGCTACTTGGAAGGGTGTGGAGACCACTGGATTAGAATAACTTAAAAATGTAGTTTGTTTTTTTGTTATTGCATATTGTGGTTTTGGATAACGTGAAAATACCATGAAAACGCCGCAGTTAAAAGTGCATATTTTGAGGAACACGTTAAAAAAGTTGTTGCCAAACCCAAAGCCATACCTTAGTTTGCCTGTCGCTTGTGGACAGAGCCAGTTCACTGATGCGAGGGAGGAAGGGGTCGAGGTAAATCACTGGTTTCATGTCCGAAAAAGGCACCGCAAAGTTCAGCCTCTTCTCCGAGTCCCAGGCCACAAACTTCTTCATCATCTCCTCTGAAGAAACAACTAAACACCAAAAAGCATCAACTTTAATTACTAACTGATACTTTGCAGCTGATATTATCAACATTCTCTGGGGGTGTGATGCTAGCAGAAGGTACTGCTCTGTCTGAAGCTCTGTTACTCAAGTAAAGACTTTTATCTGAGCTTTGTTGTAACACAATCATAAGGAACTGACTTAGCTGGAACTAAGAACAGAGATTTGTGCTGTTAAACAAGTCCCTCTAAAATAACATTACAGTCACAAGGTAGCATTAGCCACAGTTTTTCAGTTAGTCACTCACACCTTTTTATTGAAAATCAAACACCTAAACATGACTAGGGTGACCAGGTGTCCCTATTTATCTGGGACAGTCCCAATTTTGAGCCCCTGTGTCCCTGATTTATACAGTTTTATACAAGAAATGTCCCAGGAGTTTCTATTGTTAACCAATTGGATCCCTGTCAACACTAAAGGAAGGCATAAATTGTGATTTGTTTAGGTAAAATACAAAAAAGCTACTTAAAAATGATGAAAAAGTGATGATACTCACTCACATGTTCGTCACGAATGGCCTCTGCATTATTACCAACCACCACAAACCAGGGATGTCCCAGTTTTTGATTTTGAAAATAAGGTCACCCTAGACATGACCATAAACCCGTATTGATGTCATAATTTTAGTTTTTGACAGTGTTTGCCAATATGTGCATCCTGTCACCATGGTAACTGCTGAACATTGCACCATGGGCATACATGTAGAACAGCCCAAGCGCAAATTATAAATATTTAACAAAATAGAGAGAAGCAGTGCTAATAAGTGGTGTTTTTACCCGTTACAAGGTTCCTGTTGAGTTTTCCTCCCAAGTGACCAAGCAGCTTCACCACTCTGAGCCTCACGGTGACAAGGGGAGCATCTTCCTGCATTAAAATTGTGATTTTTGTTTTAAACTTGTACCAAATATTAACCATAATTTTGTTTAGCACATGCAAATCAAATAGTTTAAGCTTACAATGCATATTAAAAGGGTCTGTACTGGATATTAAACAATGAGTTAAGAACATCTTTCAGAATTAACTGCTAGTCTCTCCCACTTCCTTCTCAGTTTGATGCTGAACCATGACAAAGAAACAACGGACATAGATAGTCACAGTTAACTGTTTCCACATAATTCAAGCAAAGTTTCTGATTGGATAAAATTGTCAATCCCTATCATTAATTCCTTAGGTTTCTTATCCAACACAATGCATTTTAAAATGTACCTCCTAAGAAAATATTTGGGCTTCTGAGTGATACCAGATATAAACCAGGTCTATAACAGAACTATTCCAGGTCTAAATTAGATCTAAAATTTAGGATTTCTATTTTAGTTCTAAACACAAACTAAATGAGGACAAAAATAAGGATTCAACTGATATTAAATCTAGCAAATATTTCAACCGCAGGTAAATCCACCAACCAACTCAAGGAGCTCACCCCTGGTATAGACAATTTATTTAACTATAGTTTCCACAAATAGCCGATTCTACAATACACTAAAAGATGCTCTCCTAAACTAGAAGAAATAAAAGTAAAGTAAAGGAAATGTTAAGTTTTGTTTACCACAGTGAGTTGCTTGGATTGTTTGAGCAGTCTGGTCAAAACTCTGCTGAATCCTTTGTCACTTCTTGTAGACACAGAAGACGTCACCTCCCAGTTGCTGTCATCTTTGTCTATGAATACATAAATTACATGTTTTAGGGTTACATGTTTTAGTTTGATAACTTAAAGGTGCACTGTGAAACCAATCCATAGAAACAAGCACCCCCAAAAAGTGACACAGTGCACTTTAAGCCTTATTTTGTGAGATAACAGACTTCACGTACTGTCATTGGAGGTGGTTTTGAGGTATCCGTCCAAGAGAGGGAGAATAGTTGTATAACACGGCTGCATTGTCTCCATTGGAATATAACTCGACCAATCCTCAAGCGCATCCAGTGCAGTGTTCGCCAAAGGAACATGGCTGAGACCAAGTTTCAGAGCTGCCTAAAATGTACAGATATTGATACAGATTAATTTAGTTATTTGTTGGTATATTTGATCATATAGCTAACGAAAAGACAGTTACAATGCCAACACACTGTACCGCATAACAGGACTATAGCAAGAATGAAATAACTAGTGTTCAAGACAAGTTTGTGTTCACATAATTAATATATAATGACTTCCTCTCATCATTAACTCACTTTAACATTGTATTTTGACTGATTATTTCATGTTTGAGTAATCTTTATTGTGTTGGATTGGAGGTAGCATTGTTCTGAAAATGACTTCACTTAATGCATTCTTTAATTTATGGTGTAGGTACTAGCAAGTGGAAATCAGCGTTACAATTTTTATACAAGGAAGTCAGCGGTCTGTTTGTATTATTAAGTCATTTTACAAGTGAAAAGGAATAATGTATGTATGTCTGTATTAGATTATAACTACATACCAAAGAAAAGACTGAAATGATTTGGACAAAGGATGAATAGTGAAAAAAGGCAATAGCACTAGAAGGTTTGATGCAAGTGGTTTGTAAAAAAAATAATATTAATTTCTCAGTGACAATAATTTGGCAATTTAATAATAAAAATAATAAAGATCACCTCTAAAGCAGGGGAGTAGGCCTTGATATCCAGAGCTATAATGTTGTGATGCAGCGACAGAACAAAAGTCAAACAGGAAGCCAGGAGTTCGTCTTTGTACTGCTTCATTTTCACACAAACCTGGTAGAAAGGAAGTACAAGTTTGCTGTAAAATATTAGCTTTTAAAAAAAATGGTTTTAAATATATTGGTTTCATAAATTACCTCTTTTCCAAACTTTGCGAAAAGGGCAAAACAGGCATTTTTAACAATGTCGATTTTGGTAGAATCAGAGCTTTTTAGTCCAACTCCCTGCAAAAATGTAAAATGTACCAAATATGATGTAATTAGCTTAAAAGTGCACTATATGTAACTTTATGGTTGCGGGTCTATCACTTGCTTGTTTCCATGGATATATCATCGATCTGCCTAGAATGTTCCACAGTATGACATTAAACAGATCTACCTTACGTTTATTCATTTACAGGTGGTTTTATTGCTCAAAAATACCTAGAAAAACAGGCATTCTGACTGTGACATGCTGACAAACTGTGAGTGGGGTCGCCTCTCCACAGATCTGACCTGTAACCCGGTCTGGCTTGATCTTCATGAAGATAGAAAAGTTTAATAATGTACTGTGAAACATTCCAGACAAAGCAATAACATCTCCATGAAGAAAAGCATTTGATGGTCCCTCCACCAGAAAAGTTACACAATGCACCCGTAAGTTTACAACTACATTTTACCTGATAATATTTGATTCTTTTTCCAATTTTCATTGTGACAGACAGGAGTTTATAGAAGCCACTGACAAGAGGGTTTCTTATGGAGTGGAGGATGAGCTCGTGGCTTAAAGGATACATCCAAGATTCAAAATACTCCAAGTGTTTACTCAGCAACAACTCACTGCAAAGAAAATCGTATTAGGATACATTTGTAACGTGGGTTTGATTATAAATATATTAGGGCTTTTTATGGTATTGTAACCTGCAGAAGTCCACCAGGTTGATAAACGCAGTGAAATCTTTGACTTTGTTTGGTAACAGATGAGCAGTTGGATCGGTGGAGGGCAGAGCGTGGGACACATCTTCAGAGCCCTGACAAATAGAAGAAAAATTAAAGGTCCTATAGTATGCAAAATTGACTCTTGTGAGCTTTAAGTCATGTTTTAATATTACATCATCAAAAACATGCCTGGTGTTGTGTTTTGTTTCATTCACACATGTTTTACTAACCCTTTATTTGTCCAGCTCCAAGACTGAATTTATCCAAATGATTCTAGTTAAGGTGTACGGAGTTTAAAAACATAGTGAAACACTTTCCGTATTAGCAGGTAAAATCACAAGGTGGAACATTTTCTGTTTGAGAGAAGAGCTAAAGGCTAAATATGCAGGGTTTGTGTGTTAAACATGTGAAAGAACCAAAACACAACTCCAGGTTGTTTTTGATGAAGAAACAACATCATAACATAGATGATAAAATAGTATAGCAATATGGGCAATACTACAACAACTAGGGCACTTAGACATGATTTTTTGGGGGAAATTATAATTCAGCTACACCAAGTTGTTGGGGCTGAATTAATAGAACATACTTGCTTGTAAAAAGTGTTGTTTAATTATTATTGAATATAAAATATACCTCTTCTCCAGGAGTGACTTTTTGAACAGACAGGTCCAGCTTCTCCACAATACGTAGAATGGATTTCACCAGTTCATCATAAATCAGGCGACTCAAAGATTTAAGAGCAGCGTTTTGGCTTTCAAATGCACCATCCAAGTATCCAGTATCCTTTCAAAGTAGAAAAAACATTAGCGAATAGAAGCCAGGTTCAATAAATATAATAACTAAATAAAATAGACCTATGGATGTCCTGATATTGTACCTTTAACTGATCACAGTCCAGAAGACTTTTGTACAGAGCGAGGTAATTTTGACTTGAAGGAACTTTCCAATTTCCAGTTCGCATTTGAGCTTCTGGGCCAGTGTCTGCATCGTTGTCCTAAGATATGAATAAAACATATTTATTTAATGTTTCACTGTGTAACTTTTCAGGTGAAGTGCCTCTGCTTGTCTCCATGGAGAAGTTATAGCACACAAGACCAAGTTACGGATCAGATCTTTGGATAGGTAACGCTGTAAGGCAATAACATCTCTCTAGAGACAAGCACAAGCCTCCACCAAAAAAAGTTACATCATGCACATTTAATATTTAATTAATGTCTTTCATTTTAGCCTTAAATTTCTCACAAATTACCTCAGTCATAAGCGGCTTGGAACAGACTCGGATCAAACCCTGGTGAACTGAAAAAAAGATTTGATTTGTATTTTTGTTTCAGTTGGATAAAGATATATTGAAGTCCATAATAAATGTCCTTTAACGTACCCACAGAGCTGATGAAACTCCACAGCACTGGTCCTTTGGAAGCCATGGCAACCAGCACTTTGAGAACCGCCCGGCAACAAGTTATCTGCATCCGCTCGCTGTACTGCGGGAAACTGTCAATCTGCACCACAAGGAGGCGCTCCAGTAATGGAGTGTACACCTCTGGGATCTGAAAATATAATGATTTTAGTTGTGAAATAGCTGTAATTTAAGTACCGTATTTTCCGGACTACAAGTCGCTCTGGAGTATACGTCTCATCAGCCAAAAAATGCACAGTGAAGAAAAAAAAACATATATAAGTCACATTTTTGGGGGGAAATATATTTGATCAAATCAGCCCCCGGACATTTCATCTTAAAAGGCAAGTTATAGTAATAACAATAGAACATAGAACAACAGGCTGAACATGTGTCTGGTGTGTTCACGTCACATATTAACAGTTATTCAGAAAACTAGAGCAGAAATAACAGAACAAGTTTACCAAACTCTCCATTTCACTCCAAATCACTAAATCCATTGAATTCTTTGGTGTCATTTCTGAGCAACTCAGCCAGCTCCAGCTAAATCTATTCTTTAGATTCCCTGCAATGAGCTTTTTTTGTTTTCTTCATTGCAGTTCGAGTATCTTCTGCTTTTCTCCAGTCCCTCACAAGTTTCTCGCGCACTCCAAACTTTCTTTTTGCTGCTTGATTACCGTTTTCGCTACTTGCAGCTTGTAAACTGCAGAATGATTGACAATTCTATATATGAAATTATATATTTTAATATACAAGTCGCAGGACCCAAACCATGAAAAAAAACTTTCGACTTATATTCTGCAAAATACGATGCATACGATACATACAATATGAATAGAAAAAGACTGGGTTTGTGTAAAAGTAGAGAGAAAATGTCCATCACTTGAACAAAATTTGACCAAAAATAATATTCAGTGTGTAGAAACTGATTTATATGAGTGACAACAGCCATAATCTCACACTATATTCATTTAAAAACACACAACAAAAAATATTAACATTATTTAGGCTCTAAATATGAACACATCAGATCTTTTTTATAATTTGAACCCCAGTAACAGGTTTAACTATTGCGATATAAATAAGATGATGTAATGCTGTGAGCCTGGTTTTCTGTATTTCTTTAACTTTATTAAAGTTCAAAAGATCCTGGTAGTGGTTTAGTCCTGATGTAGACTTAGTTTGGTCTGGTTATAGTCCTGGTGTAGTCCAAGTTTAGCTCCAGGTCTAGTTACAGTTTAGTCCTATTTTAATATAATGTATGAATGTGAAAATTACCTTGTTCAGATGATTTCAGTAAAAAAAAAAGAAGTTAATAATAATAATAGCTAGTATGTTCTAAAATGTGGTGCAAAAACAAAAGTTTAGTGGGAAAGCCAGTATCTAAATAAAAAAGTAGAACATGCATGTGAACGTGAAAGTCACCTTGTCCAGATGTATGAGGACACTGGCGATGGAGTCGAGGAAGCTGGGCAGTTGATAGAAAGAATCATCTTCTTCGTCGGACTCTGTGAGGTACATCTGTTTACAGCGCTGGATCAGCTCTGTGTACATGAGGTCCACATCTTGGGGGCACACCTTCTTACACGGCTGCAGTAAAGTTAAAGGGAAGCACATGTCGCCATTTTATTCTACACTTAAGAACAGTCGCGACCAAAGATTCAGCTATTTGCATGCATATCATTAAATGTAACAGATACGCCTATGATTCTGTCTTTCATCATATGATCTTTGCACCGTTTCCTTATGACCACTTGGATATAAATGTGATATACTGTATTTTACTGTATATTATGATGTGGGTTTTTTTCATTCTAATTTATGTCTTATTTGACACCAGTCTATTGCTATTTTTTATTGCTACTTATTAAGAAGTTTATTACCATTTTTATATTTTTTTACTCCGTTATTGTAATGTATTTGATTTGTGCATCCAAGTAATTTCCCTTGAGGATCATTAAAGTTTGCCTAAGTGTCTAAGTCTAAATACATGGAAGTAACAGAACACACATCTTAGACCAGAGTTCAAATTGGGGTTTTTGTGTTTTAAAGGTGCACTGTGTAACTTTTCCAGCACCTAGAAACTGGATATATGCTAGGGAAATTGCTTTTCCCTGGAATGTACCACAGTATGGCATTAAACTTGCTTGTTATTTAATTATAGATGTTTTTACAGTAGAATAATACTTTGAAAAATATGAATTCTACTCCATGTACTCTACTGCCGCCTCTCCACAAATCTGACCTGTAAATTGGCATGGTGCTTGTCTTAATGGACATAGATAAGTTCAATATCATACTGTGAAAAAAATCCAGGCAAAGAAACATCTCCATGGTGACGGACCCTCCATCCAGAAAGTGCACAGTGCACCTTTAGCATGCAATAATTGTTCAAAAACCTTACAGCTGCGAATAATCCATATCCTCGAATGGCGATGGATAACTCTTTATGTGTAGAGTCCATAGTTTTAATGATGCCACAAAACCTCTGCATAAAGAACTTCAGTTTGCCCTTATGCTCCTCAATATTATCAGCCACCAACATGGCAACCTAGAAAAGATAATTCACAAGTGATTACAATCAAAGAGCCCATATTATGCTATTTTCTGATCTGTTATAAGGCTGTTTCCTCATCAAAAACAAACCTGGAGTTGTGTTTTGTTTCATTCACACTTGTTTAACACACAAACAATGCATATTTAGTTTGAGTTCTTCGCTCAAACAGAAAACACTCATGTCATGTGGTCACGCGGTCACATGATCAGATGCACGCAGGGACGTAAAACAGAGAGCAATAGCGGGACAAGAGAGCAGACTAGACACGGATTTGACACCCGCGTTACACTCCACTGTGCTTTTAAACTCAATACACTTGCACTAGAATCATTTAGATAGTTTCAGTGCTGGAATTTCAACTATCTACTGAGCAAAAAGTTAAAATTAGCAGCTTGACTTGAAAACTACTGCTTCATAACATCACCACGTGGAACAGAGCTTTTTGAAGTTTGGAGATGTAGACAGACTAATAAAAAAATGAAGCAAAACACAACTCCAGATAGGGTTTTGAGGAGGTAACAGGACTGATTCTAACATGACTAAAATCTCAGTCAATTTGGTGTAATGTAGGACCTTCAAGTATTTTGGACCAGCATTTATTTAAAAATTTTAATTATTTTACCTGTTTGAGAAAGGCTTCCAGTGCGTAGTAGCTGGTCTTCTTCATCTCTGCATTTATGTGACCACAGAGTTTGGACATCACCTCAAATATGGTTTTATAATGGTCCATTAGGCAGGTGCTGAACTGAGGTGCGTGTTTCCCAAACAGTCTCAATCCAGCTATTAAATCACACAAAGAAATATGAGGGGAATAAGGATAATTATTCACTACTACATTGTACTAGTGAAAGGTACTACTATTAATATGCACTACTATTTCTTACTACAACTTGTACTGTATGTGTGTGAGAGAGAAAATTGTTGTGCTGAAGCGCTTTGAATGACTATTAAAAACTATTACAGAAAGTACTATTACTACTGTTTGTCAAGTAATGACTTACCAAATGTGACAGCATAGCGGGTCATTTCCATCTATACCATATGAGAACAAAGCACAAAATCAAATAAAAATAAAAAAAGATTTATAGAATAGCCGTAATTACTTGAGTAACTCTTTATTTACCTGGGGGCTGATTGCTTTCAAGGCATACTGAAAGATTTCTTTGGATGTTGTTGGGTCTGTAAAGTAAAAATAAATCTCATACAAATCTAACCAGTTTCCCTCATTTTAGGATAAATTACCCCTACAACAGACATTTGTAATAGAAATCTGAGTGGTCAAACCTCCTTGTCAAAGCCTGATTTCATCAGATCGCAGAAGCTAAGCAGAGCTGGGACTGGGTAGTACTTGGATGGGAGACTATAAGCCCCAGAAAGGTAATAATCCCGACTAACATAATAAAACTCAAACTCACTTCTTTTTTGAGTGAACTTCTGCACTTTTGTTGTGTGTTGAAAAACAAAGTAGGGCTTTGCTCAGTTTCACTGTTGAATAAATTATCAACTACTGTAATGTTTTTTCATTAAACAAATGGGACAATAAGATATTTTAAGTGAGGACTATTCTGTTCGTGGGGCTAACAGAGACTGCTGGGAATTCCAGGTGCCACAGTGGGCCACCAGTGGTAAAAACAGTTGTGTCCCAAGAATGAAGGTAGTGCTGGCAGATTGGCAGCCTCACTTCCATCAGTCTGACCCAGGGCAGCTGTGGTTACAATAATAATACCACCATCACCAAGTGTGGAGTGAATAAATAATGCACAAAATGTTAAAGTGACTTATTTCATTTCTCAAACTTGAAGATCGCTTAAATGGCATGTAAACAGCAAACTCTGATGCGAGTTATCAGAGGGACTATGATCAGAAAGAAATCAAGTGATTTTTCTGTTTACATGTTATTTTAATAGTCTTATAACTCTAAATGACCGCCGCCATTGATGACTAAAAGTTAAAACATGTACCACAAACCTTCATCCATTGTCTTGGTAAAATTAACCATTAAAGCAGTTAATCCTCTCAAACATCCAGCAACAACAAAAAGTTTGGGTTCCCTTGTTGAGGAGGTCATCTGAAACACAGCATTTTATCATTTTTATACACTATTTTCATATCTACACATATTTAAAATTATCTTGCATGCTCTTACACACCTGTTCTTTGAGCTCTCCCAGATATGCCTTGTACAGCTTGTCCGAATTATTTACCATTTCATTTGGATGGACCTCCGCAAGAACCCCCAGCAACTCATAGATTTTACCCAGCACTGTAAGCATGCAAAAACACAAAATAAATGAATCTTAAGAAATGCCTTATATATGGGAATAAATTAAAAATTGTACCCGAGTCTGGGAGTTTGTTTTTCTGACATAACTCGCTGTAAAATCTGTTGAAAATCTCTGGGACTCTAAAGTCAGCAGCAACAGTGGAAGCTTTTGTGGTTTGAAGGAGCTGTAAATGTGAAAAGTAACTGATGTTTATAATAAGACAAATACAATGGAATTACAATAGTTGTATTTTGTTTAAGCATGGACACAGTAAAGGTGGACAACTGAAAATATACGTCACATATGTATTTCAGTTTTTTGACAATAAGTTCAGTGTGTTGAGTGGTGTCATAGTTTGATATTATTAATATAGCACTTAGTATAGTAAGTTAATATAGTAGTTTTAATATAGTAGTTTTGTTCATACCATAATAAAAATATAACAAAATATAGAAGCAACTGTCTTAAAATCTCTTTCAGTGGTTAGAGCTTAGGATCAAATGTCTAAAAGCAACCATTAATATTAAAATCTGACATTTTTCTGACCACAATGCAAAAGATTTATTGAAATGCATTAGTCATTGTTAAAAAGTAAACAAAGAGCCGTAAACAAACCCACGAAGCTGCTGGGTTACTGGTTTGTGAAATAAACTATTTTGAGAAGAGAAAAATATCAGAGAAAACCAAACCTTGATAAGCAGCTCTAGCACTGGAGCTCTGCATTTGGCCACTTTATCTTTTGTGTACACCACCATACAAGTGTCCTGTGCATGGGGAGATAAACGGTATTAAGCAAAGAGAAGTGATTTATTTGTAATTATGGAATCAGTCAAGACAACTCACTCTGATGTCTGTTGCATAGGTCTTCTCCCAACCATGCACTCTTGGAGAAACTTTGTCCAAAAACTTGTCCAAGAAACCCAAAATGTCCACCCGAGCATCACGAAGCTACAAAAATCATAACAATAAGTCAACAAAAATGCTTGCTTTCATATTAGGTCTTACCTTTGCTCTTATTTGTACTATTTATGTTTGTTTTTATATTTTACCTCATCAGATCCCAAGGATTTTTTGAGAAAGCAAAGTAGTCCAAAATCTTTTGAGAACAGCAATGAGGTCTGCAAAGCTTTAAAAATCAATAAACAAAAATGTTAGCGTGAATAAATATGAAAAGTTAATAGCTAAGTGAAGAATGATCTGCTGATAATAATTTTGATGAGCTGTGTTTACAATAATGAAAAACTTGATCAATGGGTCCTGAACATTAATACATCAACTGGAGAATGAAATAGACAGTTTTCTTACAAGTATGACAAAATATATGGGCAATTCCGCCTTCAAATGTACAGTAAGTTCTTGTAGCCTACTGTAAACACCTGCGTTTGCAGCACCATGTGGTTACTGCGGTGCGCCTGTGCGTAACGCCCACTCCAGCCAAGAATGAACTTTGGCGGATGAAATCATTTGAATAAACAAAACATGAGAAAACTGATAAAAGTATGTGAAAAGCGTTTGATCCTACATATAAAAGCATTAAACAAGTCATAACAACGATGCAAACACCTTAATTAGAAATGAGAATTGGCGCGTCTACAGGACAAGACCAAATTTTCCTTATTTTACGCAGCAGATGTGGACTTTCTTACAGAGCTCATTGTCGGACGGGGTGAGCATGCATTCTTGTCCCAGGTCTCCAACAATATCGTGGCATCTGAGAGCTGCACCGCGTTTATCTTCATCTGAAAGTGACTCATGAAGTTTGAGGAGAAGTCCCTGTGTCCCTCCCGCGGTGGAGCTGGGAGCCGAAGACATGAGTGCGCGTATTTACACCAGATTTAGGACAAAACGGTGCATTGGTTTCGCAGAAAGAATGGAGAGGTGGGAAAATGTATGAGACTCGCCGCCACAGTTCCAAAATCCGCACAACACTCACATCAGGAAGAGTACAGGAAGTGCCATGTGATTTTCAAAATAAAAGTACCTTGTTGGTTTGAGCTGGACTAGGAGTAAATGAGAGAGAAAAAAAGTTTATTTTAAATGCACATTACATCACAATCAAAGTCACAATTATTTTAAAACAGAAAAAATAGATAAGGTAATAAAATATAAGTTACTCAAGTTAATTAACAACAAGAAATCTATATCTCATATGTTAAAAGCTAATGAAAAAGGTGCGTATTTAAAAGTGATATAAAAACAGGTAGAGACAGCCTGTCTCATCTCGTTTTTTAATTTTTTTTAATTTAATTTGCAACATACAACATGCATACAGACATTAGACAGGACAGGACAATACAATAAGTACAATACGAAACAATACGAAACAGATGCACACCACCACAGCAGACGACGTATAAAGTGTGTGTGTGCGTGTAAAAGTGTGCATGTATGAGTAAACGTGATCAGCATTAAACATAAATGAATTGTGCATAGTTATGTAGTGATTCTTAAACAATGTATTGAACTTTTTTTTTTGTCTCATCTCTAATGCCACTTCACACCAATATAAATCCACGGTCCCCAACATAGACTTTATAGATGGCCCCCACGAAGTTTGCGTTTAGTTCCTTCGTTTGGGTAATAAGAAAAATGTCTCAGTGTCTCTGTAAAAATCCACTTGTTTTAATTAATTATCCGTACCTCAAGCAAAGTATCTGAACAATTGAATTAAATCTTGTTTTCAGGTGCGCACTACTTCTCTTTCACCAGCAGATGTCAGCCTTGCGTAATTTATGAACACTGCAGCGTTCGCATACCTTCAGTGATATATTTATTGATATCAAAGAGTTTTAGGAACCTAAGCAAACAACTGGCAGTCTCATCTTCTGTGATAATGACACTAATAGCTACTTCATTCCATTTATTACTTTATCACTTTTGTTATCAGACTGTGAGTAAGTGGTTTTACTATGGTGTGACACACGGTAATTGACGCTATTTTTAAAGGCGCACTATGCAAATGACGAACAGACGCCACCAGCCACTCACAGGTCATATCTGTGGCGAGGCAAGTGAATGCAAATATTTCAACGCAAGCAATAAAAACAGGTGTAAATGACTATATGCAAATTAAATAAGTCTAATGCCATACTACATTCCAAGCAAAGTAATAGCATCTCAACCAGGTCAAGCAGGTGGCGTACCTTAGCCATAGCCAATTAACAACTGATTTTTCTTTTTAAAATTAAAAATAAAATTTATAAAAAATAATTTAATCCTTTTTATATGTCCTTTTAATCTTTAATTTAGTAATTTATCTAATGTCAAATATCTAAAGATACACTCTAAAGCACTTAACTACTGAATACCATGAAGATGACATATTGTAAATTGTAGGGGTAGGATTAAAATAACACAATAGATAATAATAAAATAATAATAAATAACAATAAAATTCTTCGTACTTTCCTACGTCTTTGAACTTGAATGTTTTTGATAATTTTGTTCACTTTATTTTGTTTCTTTCTACATGTTCTGAGAGTGTGGGGACTATATGCTGTGTCTTCATACCTTTAAAAAAAAGTTCAATTAAACTAACTCTAACTCTAACTCTAATTTTCTTTATGTTATACTCAGCAAAAAAATAAATCTTCGTCTTAGACAAACTTTACTGATCCAGAAGGGAAATTATTTGGACACAGTAGCTCATACATCACAATCGAATATAAAGCACAGAAGCAAACACATTTTCACTTCCTTAAAAACGAATTTATTATTAACTTTCTTGCAATAAAAGCTCTAATCTGCATAACCTGCTTTGATTTTGTGAGAACTTTGCATTACACCTGTTGCAAAGGGGGGTGGGGTGTCACATTAGCACCAGCCCAAACTCAGGCGCGGACCAACCAAAAGCCACAGGGCGGTCACATGGTGCGAGGAGCCCACTCATCCAGCGCGCAAGCCGGATAGTGGCGAGTTTGGGACGCGGCTTTCGGAGATCACGCACTACAGCGGACTATCCCTCGTTTTGGTGAACCGGTCTCGGGTTATACGTACTTTATTACGGATTTCTCTCGGTTGCGATGATAATTTACACCACGACAGGTAAGTTTGTAGCGCGAGATTTTGGTTTTGTAGACTGAGCTTTACGCGTGGCACTTGTTGGGGAGTTGTGGCCAAGAAGGACGCGTTGTCTGCTCCTCTTCTAACCGTGGTTACATCTAAACAAACCAGACTGTTCTTTACCAAAAAGTACCTCTGTATACCAACAAATGGACACGTATTTGAGTATTATTTTGATGATGTTGGCCACTCGGCTTGTCCGATGTTTTCTAGCAGCTGTCTCAGTCTAAGTTTGTTTAATTAAACTCATTTGAACTGGTTTTACTAATCGATAACCTACTAATTAACAAGTTTTATTATCCAAATCAGGCATGAAGGAAATTATTTGTTGTCAGTTAACGGAAACAGCCTATTTGTCTATTCTCCTTCCTATAAAATGCTAGTAAATTGTATTGAAGTAGTGTACAGGGGACTGGAAACAGACTAAACTTGATCTTTGCTTTGTATTGATGCAAACTGTAAGGTGATGACCTTAGTAAACTACTAATAACTTGCTAAATAGAGCACTAACAACAATGTAATAGCTCTTTCTTCCCTCCAAACATTATTTATTTAGTAAGTGTGTTTTGGTGAATTCTGTGTATTCATTGATATCATTGTGAACCAATATGCAGCCTATAATGTGATAAAAACGTCTTGTGTACTTATAAAATGAGGGACTTGACATGCCTTTATACTTAAACAATATTTAATTAAGTCTGTTTTGGTGATTTTTATGTCTATTCATAAATGCTGTCATTGTGAACACGTTACCTCTTAAAGTCTAATATGTATAATTTGATAAAACTTCTTGTGTACTTCTCAAAAGAGGGACTTGATATGCCTTTATACTTAAATTTCTTTAATAACACTACCGAACAATAAGGCCATTCAGCTACAAGGGAAATCTGAGTCTTTCTCTTCTCCTTGCAGTGTCATCCATCCCTGAAGTTTTGCAGCGTTGTGTCTGAAAATTGGCTTGAATACTGGAATAATTCCTCACTCGGCCTCTGGGCCACTGGACTCAGAGAAGACATGTTAGCCGCCATGCTTCGCCAGAGTTCAGGTGGTGGGTCTGGAGGTGGCAGTAGCAGCAACAGCACGAGTAGTGGGGCCAAAATTACAATGGGAATCTCCAGACTTTCCAGCTCCAGTCTTGGCTCCTCTGGCTCTGTAAATGTGGGACCATATGTATCAGGAAGAGGGAACAAGAGCGGGTCAGTTGGTTCGGACAGTCCAGACGGTGCTCCTGTGTCTGACCCTCACTACATCATGCAGTTGGTTAGCGATGTGCGCAAGTTTGCTGATGTCCTTCTACAGCTTAAAGAAGTGTTTAATTCTAAAGGTAAGGACTGGCATAATCTATTTTAATACCTAAACACACAATCACAAAATACTGAGGAGGAACTGTTTCTATTACCCTGATCAGTTACATGACCAAACCAAGGTCCATTTAGCAAAAGAAGTAACTTTGTCTAAATTATTTCAAATTATATAAATGGTATACAGTATGTCTGAGCTAGGGATGCACCTGGTATCCTGGCTGAGCCTATAAACTGATGTAATAAGACTATTTCTGGTTGTAGGTGACCCAAATAGTTTCATTTACAAATAAAGTGTTCTGCAGTTATTTGAGGGATAAATAACTACATAAACAGTATCTAAACATACTACCTAAATAGCTTCATAACACATTTTTATTGTTGTTTAAAGGAAATAAATTCTGGTTTACAGTCTCTGCACTGGTATCGATTGATATCGGGTATTGGTAGATATTTAAAGCAAGCCGTGGTATCAAAATCGATATCGAAACTGAAAAAGGTGGACAGCTCCATCCCGAGGTCGAACAGTTTTGGAGTATTTACAGCAGGGGTCTCCAACCTGTAGCTCGAGAGCTACCAGTAGCTCTCCATCCCGTTCCAAGTAGCTCCCCAAAGGATGTAGGAGTTAAACATATAAGGCTGAATCATTTAAATCTAATCAATCACATGTCTGCTATCATAGTAAATGTCTAATATTCTGCACTGATATATTAATTTATGGTTTATGTTTATAGGCATCTAAATACACCTCATATAAAGGTCTAGCTCTCTGCCACTTATGGTTTTTAGAAGTAGCTCACAAGGGGTAAAAGGTTGGAGACCCCTGATTTACAGCATTGTTTCTCATTAATAGAGGAGACTATGGTGGCCCCCATAGTCTAAAACAACCTGGACTATAAATTGGCATCACAAAATAATGATTTGTGCCTCATTGTCCTGTCATACACATTTAAAAGTAACTATACTGAGCAAAATGTACTGCTTTATTCTATGGGAAACACTGCATTCTATGGGAAACACTGCATTTTTTATGATAAGCATTGTGATTAGATGTGATTGAAAAAATGAACTGCTAAACCAATACAAGAAACCCACGCATTTTCAGAACATGGGTAAGCAGAGTTTACACGGGATAAGAAAGGAGATAAGTTATAAATAGTGATATATAGTGATAAATTGCAATAGTACAGATTTTAGCATAGTCTAGTTGTATGGAAAAAATAGATTGGGTATATCTGACTGAGTTTACTTCATCTTCTCCTTTTTTTGTTGCCAATTTACTCTACCCATTTCTCTTTTGGACCCACTTATGAACCTTTGCCATTGAGTTTTCTATCCTCTGTCTGTACTGGTTTAGAGCAGTTTACCGGATCTGTTGCTATAGGTCGGAAAATCACTGTCTTGAGTCAGCTTCATGTTGCCACAATAGCTTTGGATCTGGGTATGTCTTGTTAGGCGTGTGATTCATTCGAGGTGAAATCATGCCCCCCCTTCCCCCTCCCCACGTTACTGTATTGAAAAGGATCACATGTTTTGTATCATAATCATAAGGTTACAGGCACAGAGAGTACTTAAAGGTGCATTGTGTGCACTTTTCTGGTGCACAGTCCACCAACTGCTTGCCTCCATAGTTATTGTTTTGCCTGGTATGTCCCACAGTAAAGCTTTAAACTCATCTCTCTCCATGAAGATGAGCAGAAATGAAACTAAGCCAAGATGCAGGTCAGATCTGTGGAGAGACAACCCCGCTCACAGTCAGAATCCCTGTTTTTCTAGGTATTTTTAAGCAAGAAAAACACCTGCAGTGGAGTAAATGCAAAAGTGACAAGTTCAATATCGTACTGTGGAACATTGCAGGCAAACAGTCACATCTCTATGATGACAAGTGGGCGGTGGACCACTTTATCAGAAAATTTACACAATGCACTCTCAGGTTTTGAGTCTCACTTATACTGGTACAATAGCTCTGTAGTGTTAGCGTGGCCAAAGGACTTTCTAATGGAATTTACCTGCCAGTGAAATCTAGTGTAAATAATGTTGCGCTCTCCGCAATGTACACAGTGCCAGTGTTATCTGCTGTTTTGTCCCTTTGTGGCCTTGGCTCTGCGGTCACTCAACCAACCTCCAAATTTTGTCCACAGTAAACTACATATTGTTTCCCAAATTCCCACAGATTTTTACCTTTTTGATCCTGGTTTGGTCCATATTTAGCTTTCAGTCAGTTGGTCTTGATATAGTCCTGGTTTAGTCATGGTCTAGTCCAGGTTTAGTTCCTAGTTTAGTCCCACTTTTTACTGCCTAGTGTGCAAGTCTTAACTATAACGCTCCTTTTAAACACTGTAGTTACTGCATGCTAAGAAACAATAGGCTCAATTTTACTATGCTTGTGTGAGAAAATTTGACTAAGGGAGGCCTCTGTTGTCAATTATAATAAAACATGATTTATTTGAAGCTTCTTGAATTCCCTTAAAGATTAGATTACACTATACTTACTATGATGCCCTGCCTTACTCATGTGTATTACCAAATAAAGGAACAGGGCCTAGACATGTTACCTATTGCATGCACACCTACCATGGGTGGTTGCTACATTCCTTCTATGGTTTTAGACTTATCAGCAGATTTGTTTCAACCATCGCTTATTATATGCCATCTTTGACACCCAACCTCTGGAAGAAGGAATTCCGAGCTTTTCCATTGTTGTCCGAGGAGGTCAGAGAAGGTGCTTGACCCCGGCTGGACAGGCTGGCATTGGAGAGAGTGGAGTTGGAATTGCAACAGACACTTTTTTTAAGCTTGAAAGACTCTGTAGTGGGCTGTCAGCATGTGTGAGATCAAAGCAGGGAGTAATGGGGGAGAGTGATGTCTTCTTATCCATATTGACCAATGTAAAAATAAATTAAAGCCAGAGGAGGTAACTTGGCGAAGCTTAGGCTAAATAAAGCTTCTTTTTTTTTTCATTATGTGTGTTTTTATTCTGCTAAAAATCAGCCACATCCTTATTCTTACAGTGAGTGGGCTTGCATCTCCACAAACATGCCTCTTACTCTGGCCTGGAAGAGGGCCCACTGCTTGTTTACATGGAAATGTTGTTTGTTTTTTAGCTATAATCTCCATTATTATGTTTTTATGATTGGATCAATTTTCTGCTACTGCCATAGTTATCCAATCACACCACAAAAGTCTGCGTACTACCATTAGTCATCATTGTTAGAAAGTAACTGAATACATGTACAGAGAATACATATTTATAATGCTAATTTTGAGTAACTGTATTTCGGTATCACTCAAGTTAAGCTTAAAACTGCCCATAACTATTGAGAAAAATATAAAATGGTACTCTTGTGATGCGTGCGAATTGTTACAGACTTTTTCCTTCTTTGATCAGTGACTAATAAATGCTTAACAAATGGTGAAACAAATATAAAGCTGTTCCATGTTTACACTATAATTTAGGTGCAATGTTGTGTGAAAGTATTCAAGCTATTCAGAATACAGTACTCTGATTGGGCCATGTACAGAATATGTTACAAAATATATTTTACCTCATGTAACTACATTTTCAAAGTAGTTACTCATTAATTTTACCTGCACCAGTCTGAAATACTCCTGTCTTAATAATGCTCTTAGGTCATGGAAACCCAGCGTACAATACTAGATTTAATAATAGATAATTTGTAGCGGTCAATTTGAGGTCATCAAAAGCACATTCACCGTCTTGTAATGGAATAAAACAGATTAGCTAACACCTAGACTTGTTATGTTTTTTTAGGAACCGGTTTTGTCCATTTGAGTTTGTGACTGGGAGCTGTAACAGTATTATCATATTTGCTTCAAGAAGGCAAATTAGTAGCTGTCACACAAGATTGGAGTTCAAGTCAGCTCAACAGAAGCACTGTTTTTTTAATTAAGAAAAATATAAAGACAGAAATGTACCATAGACTACATATTTCTGATTGAAGAAGAATGAACAGTGAATAGTAGGGTCCGCTAGTGGTAAAATTTGCTGGATTGGATATTGGCTTCAAAATATAATTTCAGATGATATCCTGGTTGGTCCATTGACTGTATAGACTGTAAATGGACAAAGTTAACCCACTAGTCACCACTTTTCAAATAGGAAGTGTTCATGCAGGTGCTTCCGGCTCCATTGACTCCGTGAGCCTCATTTTGGTCTTAAAATGTTCATATTAACCCGCTCTACATGATCCTGGTGTTTTTATTTTGCCATTTAGTTTGTTCATAAATGCCTATTCCTAATATGTCTCCAAATTCGCCCCTATAACCACTGTCATTATGAGATTCATTTGAGTGGAGTGGGTGACGTCACACTCCTTTAGTCCACTTTCATATACAGTCTACAGTATGTCACACACGAGGAAAATTATCTTGTGAGATTTTTTTCCACATATTTTTACATTTGCCTTGGATAAAAAAGTGAGTAACTCCTCTTGAGAAGCTCTAATACCAAAAAGCAGCTACAATAAGACAAAAACTGTAAAAATAAATATATAAAACAATTGTAAAGCAAAACATGTGGACTTGAACGGTTCAATTCATGTATTAAAAATGGTATCAAAATCTTGTCTTATCTCGTTCTCGTGAGCCAAATCTTGTGACATGTCTCGTAGAAATTGTGTCTCATCCCATCCCTAGTTGGTAGTTAATTGGTAGCTGGTACATCCTTAATGATTAGACTAATACATACATTAAAGAATAGTCATGTTTAGACTTAAGGCAATCAGCTGTTATTGTCACGAGGAACCATCTGCACCTTGTCATTGTCTGTAGCTCTTCAGGGCATTAGCAGAGCGCACTAACACCTTGTCAAGGGCTGTGGGTTTGAGATGTGATTGGAGACGATTTAAATCCCTCCTCTAATTTATGGCCATATTGTCTGAGCCACAATCACAATAGTTCAGACCTCTCATTACCCGGGTCTTTCACAGGAGCTGAAGGGAAAACCACTTTTAAACTGAAGCGAGCCAATAGCAAAGGCCAAAAGTGGGTCTAAAGCAGTCAACCTACCAGGGAATGCTTTCATAGTTTTAAGACTCATGCCTTGACTCAGTACTTCTAGAAAATAGCGCTTTGTAGATAATCGGCCATGTTTGAAGAGTCTGAAAAAATGTTATTTTCCATTCCCAAGACAGGAATAGCTTTGGATTGCTCCCCCTGGGGTTCCCTAATACCAGCCATAAATGGTAAAGTGGTGCCTGGTTTGTGTTGGTTGTGTTTTCTACAATGTAAATTAAAGATGCGATAAGATTCAAGGTTAGAAAAAGTGTTACGTAAATCGGATGCTATTTTTTCATTATTTCTTTGTTGTCCTCTAATAACATTTGCTATGTTTGTTTTGGCTTTCTTAGATGCATTTCTTTCTTCCAAATTCTGCATAGTTGTTACATTTAGCATTGTCAGAAGTGAAAAACACATAGTAATAAATAAACTACAAAAAAGAGCTCTCATTGTGCATCAAGCCTATTTCCTAGTATTGAATTTTAATACTGTGACAGCACTAGTCACATTTAACAATATTTTCACATTTAGTGTTGTCAAAAGTATCAAATTAGATACTAAACAATTATATAACTATACAAAACTATACTAATTTAAGCAGGAATCGATTAAAAATATACGTTGACAGACCAAAATGTGAGCTTTCTTGAACCGTTTTAAAATTGATTCTTCGAAATATCCTTGTATTGTTGTTTTGAAAATGGATTTTGTCCAAGAAATTATCTTTTCACAGTTGTTACATTCAGTGTGGTCGAAAATTTTGGAAATTAGATACTATTGATTTGTCCGACCAAAATTGGACCTTTCCTGATCATTTTTAATATAACGTTATCATCAATATTTGTGACAATACTAGTTATTTAACAATGTTTTCACAGATTAAGACCTGTTATACCTCTCTTCTTCTCTTGAATTTGTTTTCTAAAGTTAGTTTTCTATATCATCCACAACATGGCTCCCTGTGTGGTCAAGTTTGAACCTGCCAGCTTCACTAACACCACCTCCATGTTATTTACCCTGATTTTCAAAGTCCCAGCCCGCTCCAGTGATCACACGTGATGGACACGGCTGTAATTGGTGTGGATTATTATTGGGAGGTGGGTCCTTGCAGCAGGGTCACGGAGGACATTTTGAGGACCAGGCCTAGAACTGCTGGAGAAGGTGCCCCTCGTGCCTTTTGTGTTTTATGGTGAATAGGGGCCTCCAAAGCCTCTCCATCATAAGATTAGACTCCCTTAGCATGTCTTCATTCTGGTCAATAACAGGCAGTGTGTGTGTGCGTGTGTGTGTGTGTGCAGTCGGGTTGTTTTGATGTTTCCAAATCTAATGAAGAAATTCAGAAACCAAATAAACCGCCATGAGACAATGAATGGTTATTTTTCATTTTGTTCGACCACATAAATGCAACTTAAGATATTGAAGATATTAACTTTATATAATCCCTATCCATGAAGATTTTACATCCTTTAAATTCTTTTAGAATCACTGTTAAAGATCTAAATTAAAAAATATCTGTTATAGGTCTGTTATATGTCTGTTATCATGGCAATACACTACAAATACAAGCTGTAATGTTCCACAGTATGGCGTTAAACTTGCTTATCTTGTATTTATTGAATTACACGTTTTTATTGCCAGAAAAACATGGATTTTTACTGATCTGACCTACTCAGCTCCATGGAGGTAGATGCGTTTAATGCCGTTCTGTAGTCGGCAAAGCTACATTGTGCAAATTTAAAGTGCTAAAATTGTTCTTTAAACCATACAGACCCATTTTAATGTAGACACTAGATAGTTCATCTGTTAGTGTTGTCACAATACTAAAGTTAAAACTCGATTTCAAGACTAAAGAATACTTGATACTCAATTCCAATACCGTGACAGTGACTTTTGTTTTAAGACTATAGAATTACATTTGTAACATTAACTCATAGTATTTTCTTTTATATCACCATGTGGTCTTATATCTCTGTAATCCCTCTGTTGTCCAGATAGGTTCCATAGTGGTACCTGGGTGTACACTAATCTATTTGGTCTTATACTTGTTCTGATACAGCTCAAGTTCATTCTAAAGCTATTCAGGAAAGGTTCATTTCTGTACTGTGAATGCGACTTTCTTTAGTATTAATACTTGCTCAAATTTGTATCTAGTCTCAGTTCTCGATTAGTATCATATTTTTTATACTTTTAACAATATTTTGTGTCTAACATTGTACCACGACCTGAACACAAACCTCCTGGAAGTTGTTTTTTCCACCTCAGATGTGCCTCGGATGATTGGAGGACTTCTATATTTAGCGTTTTGTTATTATGCTATTATGTTATGCACAGGTGTGCCATCACTGCTCTCATGCTTCACTTCTGACTGAAAGATGAGCACCACTTTACTCCGTCAGCAGCTTAACTCCGCAATTACACCTGCCACTGAACAAGGCGGGTGCTCCAAACATCACAGTGAATAGACCGAGCAATTACCTTAATGACTGCAGAATCTGGATTAGTTAATGACGACAGAGTGTTGGACCAATCACTGGCAAAACTATTGTTTGGGGTTGGCCGATAAATTATACAAATGTCTATCTGTATTGATTCACCTTGATTTTTGATTCAGTCTTATTTCTTCTTTTAACAAACAAAATAAAAATGACTGAGTATTGATTTTATGATTATGACTGGCTTTAGTGAGGTGAACTGTGTTACTTTTTCTGTTGGAGGGCCCATCAAATGCTTTTCTCTCTGGAGATGTTACTGCTTTCTCTGGAAAGACAAAGCAAGTTTAATGTTTCACAGTATCTTGTTAAACGTTTCTTCATGGAGACCAAACCAGACCAAGTTACAGGTCAGATCAGTGGAGAGGCGACCCCACTCGCAGTCAGAATGCCTGTTTTTAGGCATTTTTGAGCTATAAAACAGACGGCAATTGAATAAATGTAAGGTAACACTGTTTAATGTCATACTCTGGAACATTCTAGGCAGAGCAATGACAAACGAAACAAGCAGGTGACAAACCCCCAATCAAAAAGTTACATAGTGTACCTTTAAGTCACTAAAATGTGTCTAAATAAGAAAGCCCGAATTACATATTTTAAAAATCCAGCCCATTTTTACTCACTTTTGTCATACCTTTTTGTCATGGAAAGATACACCTTGATTTGAAAATTATTTATAACGAAATGAAAAAGTAAAACAATTACCACAGACACGTATCTATTAACCAGTTTACCTTTATCAGCTTTCTTTAATTATTTCCTTTTTTCTTGGAATTCCTGCCTGCTTAGTGGCTTGTAACAGCTCATACCAGAGTCTGTACTCAGTTACAGCATGGTACCACTGTAGGACTCATACTAGTATATTGCACAATTGTTTCTTTCTTTCTTCCTGGGAACGATCGGTGTTAATGTATGTCGGCCACTTTTGCCAGCCTTCCATCGCCATTAGTCACAGTTGTAATGTATTCACGTTGATGCCCCTGTCAGCTGCATGAACTGTTTGCTGTCACAAGAGGTGAGTCATATGTGTCTTTGGTTAATCAGTATTTTGGCTTGGAGGTCCACTGCTCACTGGGAATGACTGTCCACTGCTTGGTAAATATTAACAAGTGGTCACCAAAATAGCTTTTCTCAGTGTGATGTAATGTATAATAAAAGGTTTAACTAATGACTCAGTTGTGAATAATATACGAGATTATGTTTTTTTATTGACTCTTGTGAGGTTTTGGCCATGTTGGAATGTTGTTACCTCCTCAAAAATGTACCTGGAGGTGCGTTTTGTTTCATTCACACATGTTTGAGTAACCCTTAGTATTAGTCTGTCTAGATCTTTAAACCCTTAAATGTTACACCTTGATGTCCTGAAGTGGCAGTTTTCAAGTTAATAACTGCCTTTTACATCTTATTCAGGAGAAATAGGTAATTCCAGGGCTGAAATTATCCAAATGATTCTAGTGAAGGGGAATGGAGTTTAAGAATACAGTGGAGCACCTCCTGTATTACCACATCGAGGTTTTTTTGTTTGAGAGAAGAACTCAGCCGTAATGTGCAGGGATTATGTGTTGAACATGCGTGAATGAAACAAAACACAACTCAGGGTATGTTTTTGATGAGAAAACTACATTATAACAGAAAATAGCATCATATGGACGCTCGTTAACACATAATATTTTACCTTATATTGTATTTGTATTATTGCATTGAAAAACTCGTGGTCAGTGTGTGTTTTCGCTTAAACTGAAATAAGCTTGTCTAAAGAGATTTCTAAGTACAGACCTTAGATAATTCTTGGTCTATATCAGCTAATGCCATGTGTTTGTGAGAAAATTATTGTTTTCTTTCTGAATTCCAGCTATGACGTTAAAGCTTTGTGGGAAAATGGATCTAAGTGGAGTCCTCAGAGAACTGCCCAATGTTTTTTTGTTGTTTTCTAATACCTCCCTTGTGAAATACCATCCTAAAATTAGCCCTATACTTGGTTATTTCCCCTCTCCAGACTGTCTTAATGACTTAAACTATGCTGTGTTTGGACAGTCCTGCGTAATAGGTCTGGGATCTGCTGTAAAACATGTCAGAGCTTCTTCTTGCCTCAAAAATATTCCTTTTATGGTCCTTTTTGCAATGACTATATTAAAACCCATTGTAAATTACCCACAAGGCCCCAAGTCAACTCCATTGCTTTGAAGTTTCGATGCTCAAGTTACCTCTTGTGTTTCTCGTCCTAAATTAATTCACCGAAAACCACAAGATTTAATCATTTGCCCACTTATCCTGTTAACTAAGCTGTCCAGCAGGATTTATTACATTATCTTAAGCGATTTGACCGCTCCTTGTTTAAAAGCATAGCAGCGCAGTTGGATTTCAAAGATTAAAGTGTACTCAGTTGTGACATATGGTATACGCTGCTTTATCCGCCTGAGACATAACAAGGCTTCAAATTATTCTCGACCCACTGCAGACTTTGTTTCGTCAAGCAGAATGGGGCAATTAAAGATCAAGGCTAAACCAATGCAATGTAAGTTCATTAGCATTGCGTTTAAAGGTCCCATATTACGCAAAATTGACTCTTGTGAGCGTTAAGCATGTTATTTCTCAAACTTATACAGAAAGTTTTTGTTTTGATTTATTCACACATGTTTGAATAACCCTTTATTATTAGTCAGTCCACATCTCCAAAGCTAAAAATGCTCTGTTCTACCTTGGGATGTCATGTAATGATATTTTTCCAGTTAACAGCTTCAGTATTTTACCTTTAGTTTAGTAAAGATAAAGGCAATTCCAGGGCTGAAATTATCCAAATGATTCAAGTGAAGGTGTGTGGATTCTATAAGCACAGTGGAGCACTTCCTGTACTACCACATGACATCACAAGGTGTTTTCTGTTTGAGAGAAGTCTAAATATGCAGGATTTTTGTGTTACACATATTGAATGAAACAAAACATAACTTCAGGTAAGTTTTTGATTATAAAACATTATAACATGGATCAGAAAATAGCATAATATGGGCCCTGTAATAATCAGATTATGTTCAAAGTTCACATTTTAAACAGTGACTGACACATGAACTGACAGCAAAAACAAGAATCATTTGTTGTGCAGATGTTTGTTTGTACAGATATAAACAGATTTTGAGATTTTTATGCAGAAAAAGACAGAATATGTTGTTGTTCGTGGAAGAAATTGTACTTCAAACGTTGCAGCACTTGAAGTTTGTCTCCATTCAAATTATTATTATGAATATTCTTGCAGCCCAACATCATAGCAGATTTATACATTGTTTACAAGAAAGCTCTCTCTTTCTCTCGTCTCCCTCTCTCCTTTTTCCTTCTCTTCGGAGAGATTTATACTTCTAGGCGCTGTGTTTTTTCTGCTCGGGTTGTATTGTTCCAGACGCCTGTCAATGTCTGCTGCGCACTTTGATTCAGATCCAGGATTCCCACACACGAGCAGCCAAACCCCAAACACACCAACCACACCAGGCCAGACTCAGGGGGGGCCAGAGAGGTGCACGGACACTCACTGAACCCAACTGTGAAGGACAAATATGGAGAGCTGTTTTAGTGTCCGGATGTTTTAGGGATTTCGAAGTGATGTTTTGCTGTTTATAAGGCAACATAAGACAAAAGGACAAAATATTATGCTGCTTCATCCATGCTTTATTCACATATTCACTTCACAAGATTATTTCTGGAATTGAGTTCAACAATCATCGTTTTGAACCAAGATGTGAATGAGAAAATTATGCTTTAATGTGCAGATGTTTTAGTGATTTTGAAGTAGTATAAATATTTTGTTGTTTATAAGATAACTTTTAGGTAGTGTTGTTGCAATTTCGATACTAAGGAATTCACTCAATACTTGATACCGATTGAGATATCACGAAGATGTTTTTTTTAGTATTAGAATGTAATTTTCATCTACAAATAGTACAATTAATATCTTCTTTATCTTAGCATAAGGTCTTATACTAGTTCTGATAAAGCCAAAATCATACTAAAAAGCATTTGTTTTATTTTGTTTTCCCAGCATTGATACCTACTCACATTAGTATAGTTTTTCTATTAGTTTTAGTCTTGATTAGAGTCAGATTTTTTAAAAATGTTTTTTAAAAGGTCACACAGGTTATTCTATTGCTTCACCTTTTAAGTGACATGATAATTTCCGTACCATTTTGAACCTTGCTGAACCAACTTTAATAGGTAGATGTGAAGAGAGATATGAAATACCAGTTTGTAATTATTTTCTGTTTATAAAGTTACATAAGGGAAAGGCAATTGGATGTTGCTTTACTTACTAAATAATTATTGTTTTGATAGTCAGTTTTCAGAGGCACTCCTTAGATAGTAGGTAGATATGTAGATCTTAGCATTTCTCATTGTCTACTTTGCAACTTTTGTTTTTGAGCACATTATAATGTAGTGTTGTTATGATAGTAAGATTTCAAACTCAATTTTGATACCAAAGAACAGCATTTACACCCTGTAAGGCTCTTTCTTTAGACAATAGAATGTGATTTTCAACATTGAATAATAGTACTTTTATTTTATTTTGCCATGTGGCTTTATATCTGTGTAATCTGTGTAGGCTCCATAGTGGTCCATGGGTGTATACTTGTCTATGTGCTCTTAAAATTGTTCTGATACACCTCAAGATCAGGAAAGGTTCATTTTTGTCCTGTGAATGTGACTTTTTAGCAATGATACCTGCTAAAATGAGTATCTAGTTTTGATACTAGTTTTAGTATTGGTTATCATCTGATTTTTGATCATTTTGACAACCCTAATACATTAATACACATTTTGTTCTTGTATCATATTAAATTGGCTTCATTACTTAATAGATAAGCAATAGATTTCATGTTTGACCACTGATATTACCTTTATTCCAAGCTTGTTGCCTTGGACAGATGGCAAAATGATCCCATCTTAAGTAGCTCAAGTCTGTCATCCATTCTCCTATTGGCATTTAAATCACCCACTTAATCTGAGGTCTTGTCTGTATTGTATTATTTACATATTTTTGGCTCTTGTCTCTATCCATATCATAGTTTTATATCCATGACTAATCGCTGCATATTTCATTGCACCACAACTTAGTCAAAACAAGCCTGTGTCCTCACCCGTCACCAGTTCGGTATGAAGATATGTTTTGATTTAGACAAAAGAATGTAATATTCTACATTAAATCTTACTTTCTTTTATATTACCATGTGGTGTTATATCTACGTAGTCCCTCAGTTGTCCAGGTAAGTTTGTGGTTTTATACTTGTTCCGATACAGCTCAAAATCATTCTAAAGCGATCCAAGAAAGGTTAATTTCTGTCCTGTGAATGTGACTTTCTTAAGTATTGATATTTGCTCACATTAGTTTCTTGTCTCGATACTAGTTTTAGTATCGATTAGTATCTGATTTTCGATTCTTTTGACAAAACTGTTGAAAATCACTCCATATTTTGCTAACTATAATGACTAGGCATTTATACAGGCCAATAGTTATATACTCAAATTTCTAAATAAACAAAATTCACCTTGAGTCATTTTCTTTTCTATGTTGACCTAATATTTATTTTGGATTTTGCAGTCTTGTGAAGGTTTGTGTTGTTAAAGCACACAGAGGCCATTCTTACAGGATTATAGTGGATCTTAACAGTATCCTTTTGTTCTCGGGGCTGGGTTTACAGCTCACCTCTCTGTCCCTCCTCCTGACAGGTGCGCTCTAAGGCTCCAAACTTCACACTTATTCGGTAGATTTTCCTCATCCCGGGAATGCTGTAAACCCCTTTTTCTTCAGAATCTTTGGAGGAAGACTGTAGACCCTTCAGTGATCAGTTTAGTTGCCAGATTAAAGGCTACACACTCGATATATTGTATAGTGTTTCTTTAATGAAGCATAGTTGGGATGCCAGTGTTGCACGGTGGAGTAACAGGACGCGTGATGGTCGAGGAGAGGAGGGATCTTGGACAGACATGTGGCCTGTTTTTTGTCAGCGTTGAGTGACAGCTTAAAAAAAAAGACTAAAAAGAAACAAAAAAACATTTCTAACCATCCGATTTGTAGGGAAAAAACTACCCAAACGTAAAACATATAGGAATCACATTATATTGCTCTTGTTTAGTTCACAATAATTGTATCTATTGTGTATTGTATTTGACACCAACCTCTTGGTATTTTTTGCTACTTATTTAGAATCTATTTGTACCATTTATATTTGTATTCTTTATTATATTAGATTGTGTTGTTTGAGCTACTGTTTCCAAGTAATTTCCCTTGTGGATCAATAAAGTTCTAAAAATGAAGAACCATTTGATATTGGGGTATTGAGACTATATTGTACAATGCAACAATGTGTTCTGGATATTGATTAAAGTACATAAACATTTTTTTAAAATCCTCATTATCACTAAAATGATATAAAATTATGCAAAACAACCCTCCCCCTCCATTTATTTTGCCCATAGGGATTGACACAAATATAAAATACACGACTGTCCTCTGAATTTAGATGACATATTTCATGATTTTCCAATCTTGTACTGTCCCACCAGTCAAACCCTTTGTCAAAACCTACATTCATTTGCTATAATTTGCATTGCATGGCCTATAGTTTCCTGAGTCAACACCAGCCCTAACAATGGCCCTATAGCCTGTAGCGGGGACATGAAAGCCCCCCACCTGGGCAGAAGGTGCTGTGTGTCTGCCCCAGGGCTCCGTCTTTCTTTGAGTTCATTTCAGTCATGGGAAAGAAGGCTTCAAAGGTGCACCAGCGGGGATTGCTTTGGTCCTAAGAGTTAAGGTCTGCAAAAGGCAAAGTTCCCCTGGCTTTTTCCTGACTCCTTGTAATCTGCTAATCCGGGGAGTGGACCACCGGTGATCGGACGAAAGGGGGGCACCAGGAAGCATGTCAGGGAGGGGGACAAGCAATGTAGGCCACCCAATGCAATGACCATAACCAAAGAGTGAAAGGTTAAGTGGACTCTTTCGGACAGGGCTCTTAGGAGTCTCATGTGAATTGAGATGGTCAGTTTTTCAGCTGTGTAAAGGCCAGGAAACATTAAAGGAATTTCTCCTCAACCAATTAAAACAGAATCCAGCCGAACAAAACAAAGGTTATTGTGTCACGTGGGATTAATTATCAGGACACAAGTGTTTTTCAAGGTGCTTCTTTTGAATACAGTCATTCACATTTGAACAAAACGCTAACCCTAACAATGCTTAATTACAAGGTGCACTATGTAACTTTTCGAGGGTCTGCCATCTGCCTCCATGGACAATATACTAGTATTTTATTGCTTTAGCTGGAATCTTCTACAATGTCACATGAAATATATCCATCTCCATATAAACAAGTCATGCCACCAGGCCAGGGTACAGGTCTGATCTATGGAGACGCCAACTCATTCACATTTAAGAAGATGAATGCTTTTTTAAAAATGTTTTTCAAGGTATTGTTTACAGATATTTTTAATGCCATACTTTGGAACATTCCTGGTATCTTAGAGTTTTATTAGTTTTGAATATTTAGTAAACAGATTAGTCTAATAAGGAAAATCTACAAAAGCCAAGTCCTCATCCATGCATTGCGCTGACGACCAGAGTTATTCCGCCGTTTCTAGGAATGTCCCTTGAGTGATTTTGATTGACATTGTCCTGACCAGCCTGTCCTACATCCTCTGTCCTCCCCCTGACCGCGAGCTTCTGCCTTTTGATCGGACCCCCGCCTGCCCAGTTGTGACATGTTTAGTGATTTCACACTCGCTTTGTGGCAATACGGAGCCCTCCTTTCTCCCAAATGTTTCGGAGCATAAATAATACATCGCTCCCATCATTTGCGATGCATGACTGAACATAGCCAGGATCAGGGAGAGAGGAATGTTGCCAAGTCATTTTGTGTCAGGGGATCCCTCAAATTTAGTGAAATAGTTTGAAATTGATGCCGTAATAATTGGAATTTTGTCAAAGCAATGGAAATCTGGTTGAGGTAGGATTTTTGTTTAGCATTGTCAAAATTCCCATCAGGCTTTGAGTTATATACCTAGACTTAGACACATTTAATCATCCACAAGGGAAATTATTTGGACACAGAAGCTCACACATCACAATATAATGTAATAACAAAGCAACAATATAAACGGTAATAATAAATAAAGTAACAAAAGTAGCAAAAGACTGGCGTCAAATAAGGCGTAATTATACAATATACAGTGTAACTAAGTAGTAGATTTGTATCGAAATTCCCCATCATTCCACTATATATAATTGACAAATGGGTTTCAGAAATCAGTGAAAATTATGTGCCACAGTGGAGCACTTACTGTATTACCACATGACATCACAAGGTGGAATGCGGTGTTTTCAGATTGAGAGAAGAACTCATCTTATATATGCAGGATTCGTATGGTAAGCGTGTGTATGAAACAAAATGCAATTCTGAGTATGTTTTTGATGAGTAAATGCCCTTATAACAGATTTGAAAATAGCGTGAGAGCCCTTTATTAATCACGATATTCCTTTTGGCACAATCTTTTGATTGATATTTCCTTGTTTGTTAATTTGCAAATAATTTAAAAGCTTTAAACTTGCCAAGAGCCTCTGAGATCCACTTCACATCTGTCTCAGTCTCTTTATCTGATAATAACACCAGTCTTCACTCCTTAAAAGGTGTGTTTTTTTTTGGATGACGCAAATTGTGCAAAATCGCCCTGGCAACACATGCAAAATAAGACACTTTTTGACTTGAGGTATGTGTATATATTATTTCGAAAATTTGCAGCGCTGCCTGGATATTTTAGTACGAAGGTGTCATCCTGATCGCGAATGATCTGACAGCGTGTTTTCATTTCGGATTTCCCTCTGGCCCTCATTCCTCCACCTCCCCATCCCAAACAAGAGGCAGGAATGTGAGGTTTCCATGACGCTGATGAAGTAAAAACCTGGCAATGCTCCCGCTCCTCTCCCTCCAGTCTGATCCCCCCGTGTAGAGCTCATTCACTCTTAGCTTATTATGCCCAGGAATGTCTCTCATGCGTAGCCCCCACTGTGGAGAAGGGTAGTGGGGTCTCGGGGTAATTTGGGACACAACCCCCTTTTTTTAGTTTTTTTTTTTCTTTCAAACTCCTCCCTGATCAACTCTACAACAGACCCTCCCCTAAACCAGCGCACACGGACAAAGACGCCCATATCCACACTGCCATCCTGTCCCGTTCAAGTGAAAGGGTTCCGTAGTGATTTATTGTTCCATAAATGCTTCATGTGTTGAGCCCATGAGGCGACCTGCCCCACTGTTTGCTATTGGCCCCAGGGACAAAAGTGAGTTTTCAGCACTCAAACAAATCCCGGCTCAAAACGCAGTGGTATTCCCTTGGGAAAACCAGACAGGCTTCACAGCGGTTTGTTTAGTGTTGACAGTTTTTCAAATTCAGTTAGACTAATATTTGTGAATTAAAATACGGACTCAAGAGCTGAAATGGTATTGTAATATAGACATGATATTGACATACTCTACTACTATAGGCCTGCTAGCCTACTTCTACTAGTATTACTAGCCTACTACTACTATTACTACTACTCCTACAACTACTATTACTACTACTCCTACTACTACTATTACTACTACTACTACTACTACTACTACTACTACTACTACTACTACTAGTACTAGTAGTAGTAGTATTATTATTACTACTACTAGTACTAGTGATACTACTTCTTACTAGCCGACTACTACTATTACTAGCTTACTACTACTATTACTTCTACTACTAATTTTACTAGCTGACTACTACTAATATTACTAGCCTACTATTACTAATATTACTGGCCTACTACTAATACTACAACTACTACTAGTATTATTATTACTACTACTAGTGATACTATTACTATGACTACGATGACTAGTAGGACAAGGACGATATATATATCGTCCTAAGAACTATATATATATATATATATATATATATATATATATATATACTACTATTACTACTACTGCTACTACTACTACTAGCCTACTTCTATTAACCTACTACTAATAATACTAGATACTAATATTACTAGACTACTACTACTACTACTACTGCTACTAGCCTACTACTAATATAGCTAAACTACTACTAGCCTACTATTACTACCACTACTACTATTAATATTAAAGACTTACTAAGAACTGTTTCCAGCTGTTGGCCCTGCAGACAGAAGCGAGTTTTCATCACTGATACTGTACAAATTCCTCACTCGAAACTTTGCGGTATTGCCTCAGGATAAACTGACTACTGGCACCTTAACCACAATTACTTCTGCAACCGCACATACTATTATCACTGTTATTATTGTCAATCTTTACTTTTCATTAGGGATCAACATTAAGGTTGTTCACATGTCAGATACATGTATGACAGATGACTTTATAGAATTACTGGATCTCCTCAGTCCAATGTTTACTTTGTTATTGCCTTTGTAGATTGAAGCAGTGTTTCAAATTGAGAAATAATATGAGTTGACTGTATACTAAAGTGCTCTGTGTTGCATTATTTGTATGAAAAGCGCTCTGTAAATAAAGCACTAATAAATAACGCTCTGTAAAATTACAATGGTAGCATTAAGATAACACCACTTATCACGAAATGTTGTAAATGCAGGATAATGCCATACTGTGGAATGTGGGAAGTTACACAGTGCATCTTTAAAGGTTCTGTATTATGCAACACTGTCTCCTGTGAGCTTTTAGCAATGTTAGAATGTTGTAACCTCCTCCAAAACATACCTGGAGTTGTGTTTTGTTCATTCACACATGCTTGAGTGTAGTCCTTTTATTATTAGTCCATCTACATTTCATGAAGCAGTGGTTTTCAAGTTAACCTTTTACCTTTTGTTCAGCAGAGATGGTCAGTTCCAAGTCTGAAATTATCCAAATGATTGTAGTGAAGATGTATGGAGTTTAAAAATACACTGGGAAATACAACTCGATGAGGAAACATTATAACATCAGGAAAAAGCATAATATTGACCCGTTAACATTTTGAGAAATTGTGGCATTCCTTTTTGACACATCCTTTCTCCACTGATCATTTTTAGATGTTTTTTCATGGTTAAATAACATGTCTCTTGCTTTTCTTGTCCTGTTGTGTCACAATGGTCACAATGTCTTGCTAATTACCTTCTGTTTTGTGCACTCTAACTGGCTACACCACTAATACTGAATATCATAAAACTCAGAGGACGACCTTTTCTGTACAAATATCCATTGATGCCTTCACTCACTGCTGTCCTGCTGTACTGTGTGACGGCTTCGGGATTTAATATTGGGTTACGCGGTTTGTGAATGGCTTGTATAGACTGCATGGAGATGATTTCCCCCATTGTTTGTGTAATGTCCACAAATGGGACCTAAACGGACCAGGACCAATTAAGGGCTGTAGGGTTGAATGGGTCTGTTGTAAACATTGGCCCTTATCAGATCATTGTGAGCTGGGGTCCTCTTTATACTATGGGAACGGGACTAGTTGGCATTATTTTACTTACAAATCTATGCTCTAGAAATGTGCAAGTCTATGTTTTTCATTAAAAAGAAATCCATATATAGTCTAAAATTCTTCCCCACAGTCTAAAACACAGTCTAACCTGGACTATAATAATGACTGCTTTAAGTTTAAACATAATTTATTCTCCACAAGTTGTATCAAATGAAATTATTCAAACCTAAATTATTTGTGCCACCACAGTCTCCCCAGAGTCTACGGGAAACACTGGATGCTGTTATCTGTGCACCACTCGATGGAGTCATGAGCAGGCTAGAAACATCTTAGTATTGTAGATTTGGTGTTATAGGTTTGACGTTTATTTTTATTTATTGGTATAACCTCCTTTTATTTGCTTAAATATATTTTTTTCCTATATCGATTTGCATACTACAGCTATAAGTAGCTGATACCAGAGACTGAAAACTGCATTTATTTCCTTTAAAACAAACTTATCCATATGTGTCCTGTAGCTGCTATTTAACCTTCATGTAACTACAGACTGTTCAGTACAAATTCAAGCTTTCTGAGCTGGTAAATAGTTGTATTATATTATGATTTTATATGTCAGTAGTAAACAGGATGTCAGCTGAACTGATATTTGGAAGCTGAAATCCAATCCAGCAAATTTTTCAAAATGTGTGCCAATATCTGATAACAGTATCAGATAAGAAATCTTTATTGAAAATACTTAGACAGCTGTTTGCAGGAGAGATAGGAAATGAAATTGAGGCGATTGCTTTAAGAATCTGCTCTGGTTGGCATTTTATCAGAACGAAATATTAGCCGGTGTGTCCACTGATTCCATTTAAAACATGTATAGCTTTCAGTAAAATCAATTCGTCTTTATCTATGTCTAATGATATGGCCATCTGTAGTGCGGTTATATAACTTCTGCTTGTGTATACATTGAGCAGACTTGGGCACTTCTTGTACAGAATGGACTTGTCTCTCTAAAACGCCCTGTCCTGCCCCCTGAGGTGCAATCCCCAAATAAAAGCACTCGCGGCTTACGTCAGAGCCCCTGCTGGACATAGTGGAGAATGACATGTGATGAAGACAGATGAAAATGGTTGCCATGTTGGAGAATAGGGCTCTCCAGGTCCTGTGGAGAGGCTTTGGCAAGGCAGGAGTAATGGGGCGAGTTGGCATAGAGGAGGTAGTGTAGTTTTTAAAGAACAGATTAGCCTGTATACTTGTCCAATTATGTAAGATGTTTTTGATAAATTTCATCATTTGCAGGCAATTTAAAAGCCATTATTTTTGTTGCTCTATTTTCTTCTGTTCCTCTGCCAACCTCATTTATCTGTTCTGCAGCAAGACCTCAGTAAATCTATTAATGTCCAATAACATAGGGTGTGTGTAGGGATTCTGCTTTCACACTCAATTAGCTAGACACTCATTTACATAACAGATTAAAGGGAAGTTATGCTTTAGCCAGCAGTAATTTGTACCCTGGATTGTTTTGTAACCAAGTAAGGCCCAAAAGTATCTTAGAGCCAGTGGTGGAAGATAATGGAGAACAAGTGGTAAAGTATTGTACTTAAGTAAAAGCTTTAGGTATTATTTTACTTAAGTACATTTTAAAGTGGATACTTTTTACTTTTACTTCACTACATTTGAGAGCAGGTATCTGTACTTTCTATTCCATTACATTTTTGAACTGGACTGAAAAGTCAAGTACTTTTCATGTGATTTTAGTTGTATTTTTACCATGTTTGGGGTAACATTCTGACTAAAGGTTTTGAGTTCAAGCTTCGGCCTTCAGCAAACAAAAATAAATGCACAGAATTCATAAGAAAATTAAGATTTGTATTGAAACCGTTGACCAGAATCGGTTAAGTATCCCTAAACTCCCAGTATCTCTTGTTTGTGCAACTATTTTTAGCTCAGATTGAACCAAATAACCACTCTTCAATTAAGCCTTTTCATTTTGGCTCATTGCGTTTAATTGTTAAATAGTCTGGTATTTTGGGACGTGCTTGGCCCTGAGCTGCAGCCACCTCCTGACCCCTACTACAGCGCTATTTTCCAGTCCAGAGCCAGCAACTGCAGGCTTTGAATTTGGGCTCAGTGGTGCATGGGTAATATTTAGGCTTCACTGATTGCTTGTATTGAAGTTGTCTGTATAGCATCACAAGAATATATGGTTCCTTTGTCTTTTACAATCAGGGCGACGCCAGCACAGTCCTATAAGAAGATGCATAGTGTATGTTGCTTCGAGTGTGGTCCTCTGTAGATTGGCACAGACTGGCCTACTTATTTAGACTCTCTGCACTTTGTAACTTTTCTGGTGGAGGGTTTGCCATCTGCTAGAGATGTTATTTAATGTTCCACAGTAGGGTTGGGTGGTAGTATGGTAATACGGTATCCCGTGGTATCAAAAAGTAGCAACAGTATCAGTTTCATTATCATCATAAAAAAAATCTGCACAAGGACCTAAAACCACTGCGCGGACTTTCTCCCCTCCACTCTCTCCTCTTCAAATGTTGTTACACACGGAGATATCAATTCACAAGCAGCGAGTAAGAAGAAAAAAAAGTGACTGACACTTCGTGTGTGATGTTGAGCCGAAAAGTTTACAATGGAGATGTTTTATTGAACACCGAGAGTCAAGAGGAGGACGTGCTGAAGAGGAGAAAGTTCCCAGCTTGAGGGGGAAGTCAGACTTTCACAGAGGAGACGGTAACTATGCGTCAAAATGACGCAGACGGCAAAGGGAATTGACACAGACAATAAGGGCTGTGATTCACAGTGTTGCTTTGAAGTTTTCTATCTTGAATGTATTCAATTCTAAATGTTTTTACAGCTAAAGAGTTAGTGAAAACATGCATTGTTACCATGTGTAAACTCACCTCCCCACAGATCGGATCTTTAACCGGTCACTTTACATTCAAAGCAAACAAATAATATCTTCTCCATGGTGACAAGCAGGTGATGGACCCTCTAGAAAAGTTATGCAGTGCACCTTTAATGTCCCTTTTACTTGTTGTTTTTGTGATGTTTTGACCTGTTGCTGGTTAGTTTTAGTTCACTGGATTTCCGGATTCTCTGCATTGTCACAGCAGCTTCACGAGCCAAAAGCATTACTGGCCCCTTTGGTGACACTGTCCATTGCCTCCCATGTTAAAAAGTGAGCCTAAAGAATAAAAGGCGAATATAGTGGCCAGCTAAAGTCTTGCTGATCCCTGTTTGCATGAAGAGCTAATCCAGGCCCGATCGTCAGCACAAACTGTAGCTTTAACTGTCCAGCTGCTCCACACACGTCTGAGGGAAATTACCGTAGGTTTTCTTTCTTTTTTCTTTCAACTTTTATTTTGAAAAACGAGGAGCGAAACGTGACAGTAACGCATGCCTGGTATTTGGCCATATAAACGAAACAATAGATGGTATGTTTACGGTGATTACAGCTTATGAAGGTTGCTTCATTTGACATAACATGTAATTATTTGGTGCCCTGCTGCTGGGCTAGTATTGGAGAGGCAATGAGGTCATATAAAGTTAAAGAAAGATAATTACTATATTAAGATGTATTGATGATTGAGAAACAAATTATATATTGTAACATTACACATTGCAAGGGTACTATGCAAGCCATAAAGAGTGCATTGATGTTTCTTCATGCAGTATGTTGAATAGCATAAGAATAACTTTAATTGTGAGTGCATTCAACCTGGTTTTGCACAGTACTTTTAATTAGACCTGTCACGATAATTGCTATATTAAGTTATCTTTCAATATACTGTATGAAAGCTGGAACTATATATGCTAGGGCTCAATATTTATCATGTGTAAAATTTATTTGTAAAATGGGGGAGACGGGGTATTCTTGTTTTAACAGAATAACATTTGAGCTGTTTGAGGTTAAGTAAGTGAACACTATGGCAAATTATTGGTTCATTCTGCTATTTATTTTTATCTTTGATCATTATATTTCTCTGTAGCGATACATTATGGTTCAAAATGTGTGATCGTGACAAGTTTATTTGATTTAAAGTATGCATTTATCCTTAAAATATATCAAATTGGCAGCATTCACAGTATTGCGTTTTATTAGCGTCCAAAATGTTGATCATGACCACATTCCACTGCGATGAATCAGAGACCAGGTTTGCACAGAAGCATCGTGAACACGGTGTATGAATCACTCCATAAAAGTCAATGCTATAATAACACATACAAACAGACAGTTTTCCTACACAGGCCAGGGCTAGTTACAAAGTAGGTCACTTTAGGTTTGTTTATAGTGGATGAGTGGCGTGCTTAGGAGTTTAATGTCCCCATCCTTTTTACTAGAGCGTTACTCCTTTATTCCTTTAGTCGATAAATCAGCCAATGGTGGTGGACCTAAAATTTTATTAGTCGTTTCATTAATGTATTAAAATTATAAGGATGTATAAGCACAGCAAAAGAAGGGAAAGGGTATGGAGTAGGGCTGCCACTCTGTACTCCATAGCCACAAAATTTATAATGTTTGACTAATAATTTAGTTTGGATTAAAAGGATTTGTATGAGACCACAACAGAAGGGAGAAGTTAGTGCATGAGTTAGCTGAAGATTTAGTATGTTTTTGATATTTATTTGGGAAAAAAAGGGCAGATTAAACATAGGTAAGTCTGTCTTTATATAAATACATATGTTTCCTCGTACATTTTCCTGCATAAATAGTTTATTTTGCATGAACTTTTGTACAGTTTTGGGTCAGATACAATAGAGATGCATAATAGTTTTGAGAGCTTTTGCCACGCCCCCTTTTTAGTCGACCAGTCTATCGTCAGGAAATGTTATTAATCGAACAAGAATTTCTTTAGTCGACCATGGCCTGGACTCTTCTTTCCTTCCCCTTTGTTTGGTGGTCCAGTTGCCTAGACAGACCATTGACTGCTACAGTGTTGACTGGTCTGAATGGATGGTGTGGGTTGACATCCCTGCCATGGTAACGCGTTTAAACCAACAGAGCACGAGTATGCCCTGTGGTAATCCTGTTGCCAATGACCGTCCACTATTTACTACAAGCGGGGAAGAAGGCAGGGGCATTTAAAAAGTGCCCCCAAGCTTGAGCCTTCTCAAGTATTCATCAGCATTGTTTGGGTTCATGAAATAGTTGTTTGTGTTGAAACTGACACAGGATGTTAATATAATTTTACTGTAATGCATGTTTGCTGTGTTGACTTGTGAACAGTGAGGACAATTAGTACCTAAAGATTTTTCTGTTCACAAAAGCTACAGCTAATTACACCTGCTCTGCCCTGCTTTATATTGGTTTTTTGCATCTGGTATCATCAACATTCCCTGGGGGTGTGAAGCTAACCGAAAGCACTGCTCTGTCAAAAGCTCCTGTTAATCATGTTAGATTTAATCTTAGCTTTATTTTAAAACTATGGGCTCTATTCGCTTACGTCACAAACCAGGAAGACGTTTTGAAACATGCGATGACAACTTCTGATGTAGTTCCTGACACTGGGCTCACTGACTGACTGTGATAAAACCCACTGAAGTAAATGTCATCAGTGGTAAAATGAAGACTGCATACATATGTGCTGTTTGGAATAATCTTGAATTTGGCGTCCTCATCTCTTCTAATCACATGTACCCAGTGCGCTCGGAGTCGTGTGTCAGATTATGAAAACTGTGGTATGGTTGTAATTGTTGATCAGCCAAACATAAAGGAACGCTACAGTGACATGTAGATGAAGAAAACTGGGCCATTTTCTCATTTTTCCTAGAGTTACTACTGCAAACAGACCCTGCTGAAAGTTGTCCTCACATGTTCCCAAATATCTTCCTGGTTTGTGACGTTAGCTTGAAGAGACCCTATCTGACCAGAAAGAGCTAGTGGTAGTTTTCAGGTTAACCTTTAGTTCACTAAAGATTGGCAATTAAAGGGCTGAAATTATCAGAATAATTCTAGTGAGTGTGTATACAGTTTAAAAACTCAGTGAAACACTTCTGTATTACCATATGACATCACAAGGTGGAACAGGGTGTTTTCTGTTTGAGAGAACATCTCAGTCTATATATGCATGGTTTGTGTGTTAAACGTGTGATTGAAATAAAACACGAATCCAGGTATGTTTCATGAGGAAACAACATTATAACAAAGATCAGAAAATAGCCTAATATGGCCCCTTTAAGGTTTTGTATTTTCACATACCATTTCTGATATTTGTATTTGGGTCGAATTGCAAAGAACAAAACACATTATCTTCATGTATTTCAGCCTCTGTTGTGAATAGATAATGAATGCATGTTGTTTGTAGATAAAGAGTTACCATTGTCTCTGTTTGTATCTTCCAGAGCACCAGGACTGCCTGCACCACGCGGTTCATGAGCGTCTGGGGGAGCTCCTCAGGGTCCTAAAGGCCATCATCAACAAACACCAGAGTCTGAACTCAGTGGACATCCTGAGCACAGCAGGAACTGTCATCGCATCTGTCAAAGGTGAGACTGTACAAAAAGACCTATGATGCAGAGGTTAAAGGTCCACTGTGTCATTTTTCTACTTGTATCCATGGAAATGTTATTCCCACTTTTCCTGAAATGATCCATAGTAGTATAGTATTAAACTTCAATATTTTCCATTAACTTGGTCACTCAAAAACATTCTTAATGTGAGCTGGCCCTCTTCACAGATCAAACCTGTAAATTGACCTGGTAGCATCTATCCTGCATCCATGGAGATGGTTATTTTTAATGCCTATTGTGAAACATTCCAGGCAAAACAAATCTCCATGGGTTAGGGTTACAAGCACAAAAGTTACATAGCATTTTAAGCCATTTTTTATTGGATTTTGGTTTCCTTTTCAATAAGATGAAATAGCCAATTATTTTTTATTTCTCACTACAAAATCTACTTTTTTTCTGACAAATATTGCTTTTGTCTTTAAATTTGGAGGTTTCTTATTTTATACATTTTAAAGTCCAAAAGCATTAACGTATGAGAGTAGACTGAACTACTAACTGCTAAAACACTAGACTATAGATTACAGGGGCAGCAGGTTTTACACATAATAAAATCTCATGGAGACAGAAAACTTGTTTGCTTGCAGTGAAAGTTTATTCCCTAAAATAGTGCAGCCTCTCGCAGCCAGTTCTTGTATCTAGGTTTCAGTCCTTGCGAAAAACATTGACAACACTGTTTTAAAACATCTACAGTCTCCCAGTGAGTTATACGACCCAGTCCTTCACTCCTCTGTGCATCTGTTTTGTGTCTCTGCTTATCTCCCCTCTCTTTATCTGTATCACAGACTGTCAGGGTTTGACTATTACTGCACACTTTCTCTCACACACCCCTGGACTTAATGGATTTAAACTATAGGTCTATGGAACATATTTTAGAGCAGAGCAAAACCATTACTTTATAAGGGGCCTGCACTGTTTGAAAACTCAAACATTTAAGGAGTAGTTTTGTAGTTATGTAAGAGATATGCAATTTAATTAACAGCCTAAAGGTTTATAATGTAAATCTAGATGAACATGGGAACAATTGACTTGTTTTTGTAAATGCTGGTAGTCCACTCAAGGGAAAAAAATGCAGTTTTTTCTTTCTTTTTTGTTTTAAAATTAGACTTAAAGGTGCATTGTGCAACTATTCTAGTGGAGGGTTCACGACCTGCTTTTCTCCCTTATTGTTTTGCCTGGTATATTCCACATTAAAATGTTAGACTCATCTGTTTCCATGTAGATGTGCAGAAACTAAACTAGGCTAAGATACAGGTCAGGTCTGTGGAGAGGCTTCTCAGTGTATGGTAAGAATGCCTATTTTTTTTATGGTATTTTTAAGCATAAAAACACCTGTAATGGAATAAATGCAAAATAGACAAGTTCATCATTTCCCTGTGAAGACAAGCAGGTGGTGGTCAATGCACCTTTAATAACGGTCCTGCATTCATCATTTTTGACCCTTAAAACAGTAGTTTGTAACACTATGGATAAATGGGCATAGCTAACCCGCTAGCTGCTGCTATTTTGTCAATTCTTCAATCAATTCCTATTCCTAATCCTAATTGAACTCAGCTCCAAATTCGCTATAACGGCAGCGTTGATGAGCTTCATTTGACTGGAGCCGAGCGCTATGGGTGACGTCACACTCTCTTAGTCCGCTTATTTATAGAAATGGCATTATAAGAATATGGATATTGTTAGAATTTAGTCAAAAAGCTCTGCGTGCATTCCCTTCTTACTGTTTTGACATCTAATTCATTCAAAAAGCAGCCTGAAAGTTATCCAAAAGTTCTTCCTTCTTTTGAAAAATTCTCAAAGATATCCTGTTGAGTTTTTGCTCAACACTTCAAAAATCACTGCTTTGAAATGCACCAGCGTGAGTCTCGTTTTTATCGTTTGTGAAAATAATATTTGCGAGTCAGATACCTGGTTCAAAAAGCAGAGGGTGTCCTTTGTCCTTTCGGTCTGAAGGGACTGACTGAGGAATCCTATTGAGAGGGTCCTCTTCTTTGAGATTATGATCTGGCATGCAGGTCAATTCTTAACTTGGCTGCCACACAAGAATCCCTATACCTCTTCTCAATTTGCATGGTAAAGAAGAGGGTCTCAGAGGGGCTGTACTGAACTTTCAAAGCTCTCATTTAATAAGAAACCGTGGCATGAAAAGTGAACAAAGACTCGCTGGCTTAACTTCTTAAATGTGGTTTAGATTCACTGAAATATTTGGACCAGAGCCATGAACTCTTTGGGTGTATGCTGGCTTTTGTCCTTGATAAATAATTATAAGGTGTGTACATGTATGTTGTTGTGGTTGTCATGTTGCAGCTTGACTCTTACTGCAAAGTAAGTAAGCATATAGTAATTTGGCTGAATTTGCTGGGCTTAAAGGTGCATTGTATAACTTTTCTGCTGGAGGGTCCATCACCTGCTTGTTTTTATGAAACAAGTATAACATTAAACACCTCAAGTAAACAGCTCTCAAGTATAACATTAAACAGCTCTCTTTTACATTTATTCCATTACAGGTGGTTTTGTAACTCAAAAATACCTAGAAAAATGGGCATTTCGAATGTGAACAGCTTTGCCTCTCCACACGTCTGACCTGTAACTCGGTCTGGTTCGGTCTCCATAAAGATCAGGTCAGGCTATGAGGATTGGGCAGTAAACTGCCCCCGCGACCCAGCTGGATTAAGCGGGAGAAGATGGATGGATGGATGGATGTTAATTGCTTATCTCTTAAAGACCACAATTATAGCAACATTGAAAACAATTTTTTTTTTTTTTTTTAATCTCTTTTTTTCCATTACATTTTTATTGGAAACATAGGAGCATAATATTCATATAAATGAACTAATGTCACTGCACATGTATTACAAGGGTAATCCAGATTGAACAAAAAAACGTGATAATAATTTTAAAAAAGATAACAAAACAAAGAAAGGATAATCATAGTAACTAAAAATACAGTGATTACAACAGATCACAATCAGTTAAATGCTTCCCAAGATTTTCAGTATTTGTCAAGATGTAGAGTAGAAGAATTGAAGAAATGTTGAACAAATACATTGTTCACCACTAGGGGGCCAGCACTACAGTAAATATATCCAGGGGCCTTTGTCATATCAGTTTTCTGTAGCTATTGAGTGAACAAAATAGCACAATAGTAAATGCATAATACAACATTTACAAACTAGGCCAAGTGATTTCAATTTAAAATGAGCTGAGTTAAAGGTGCACTGCGTAACTTTTCTGGTGGAGGGTCCGCAACCTGCTTGTCTCCATGGAGATGTTAGTGCTTTCCCTTGAATATTCCACAGTATGACATTAAACATATATCTAAACATTTATTTGTTATGGGTGTTTCTATTCCTCAAAAATATATGAATTCCTTCTGTGAATAGGGATCTGAATTGTAATGTAGCGCAGTGCTGTTACCTGCACGTCTCTTTTGTGATAGATCGGTTTAATCTATACTGTGGAACATTCTAGATAAAGCAATGACAATTCCATGGAGGCAAGCAAATGTTACGCAGTGCACCTTTAAACTAACCATGTCTTGTCACTGTTGGATGGATCATATTTATCTTTTTGAAGCTTAATAATTTATTATGTTTGTACAGATATGAACTCCAGGATTAGCAGGTTTTATGAAGAATAAGACAGGATATTTTGTTGTTTGTGGAGGAAATTGTGAAATAGTACTTCAGAAAATGCAAAAATTGTGACTAATCTTGCATTCCTACGTGATTGGAAATTTTTACATGATAAATAGTCCTTTGTATCTAGTCACGTATCCTCCTTGCCAGTAAGTGAGAAGTTTACTTCTTTATATTGCAGATGATGTGTGCTTTGAGAGTAGTTGGTGCTTTTCCAGTGAAACAATACCATTTTTCCTCCATGATGTAACTTCCATGTTGAGTCCACTGCTTGGGGCCTGGGCCAGAGCTGTATTGTGTTGAAGCTAGCCTCAGGATGTCCTGTTGGGGTATAGGGGCTGGACAAGAGGAGGGCGATGGGAGATGGTAGACCAGTGAGTTTCAATGGTACAAACGACCGTCATTGGTTTGGATGGACACTCGCTCCGAAGCCCTTTTGGATTTTCAAGTTATTCGAAATCTATCTGAAGATTTGAAGAAACTTTTCTAAAATGGATTTATTGGGACTATTTTGTCTAATGATAAGAACTGTTTTGATGTGAGCTTGAAGTTTTTAACCAAGATCTCATTGGCCACTGTTGGTTGTCATAGTTTTTTATACTATAGGAATTTTCTCTTCTCTAAACTGGATTTATTGATGAAGAAAGCAGTCCTTGGTTGGTATCCATTGTACTTTATTATTATTATTATTCTTTTTCAAAACTTTACTTGCAATCAAATAGGCACTTATGAAATGACTTGAGGTACATCTTTAATTGATAACCTTAACGCCATGCTTCAGACTTCATTTTCCTTCTTAAAATTTTGGCATCACTCATCAACGTCAACAAAAATGTCTTCCAGTATTTTGACTATGTATTTACAAATTCCACTGGATAAAAATGTTTTGATAAGAATGAGCAGTGGACTCTTCAAGAAGTACTTTTAGCAGTTAGCATTTTTGACTTTATTTTGGATTATACTGCTTGTCTCTCCAATACCCATAGTTAATACATATATACAGTACACTTAAATTATATATATATATATATATCTACACTTAAAATACAGGTTAATGTTCGGGATCCTTCTTAAGCATTCTCACTCAAAATCTCAGTCTTTGAACTCGAGAAAAGTCTATTGTTCGTGCAAAGGAAGGGCCGAGGAAATGACGAAGGTAGCATAATGACATCACTGATTTACGGGTTAGGTCCACTTTTGGGTGCATCACTCTTTCCCTCCCTCCCTCTCTCTTGTTTATTCTCCCTGTTGTTTGGACGAAGCAGGAAGTTTATTGTCCAGTCTGATTACGAACATATTTACCCTGGCGATTTGGGCTCATTTTGTCCACTTTGTTGTTGTTTAAAGGAAACTACTGCCTGTCTAGATTACACTCCTAAACATACAGGTCTTATCTGAGCCAAATTAAGGTACAAAGTTGTTGTTGGATTCCACTATGGGGATTTTAACACAAACAGCTGATTTTTCATTTTGATTGTTTGAGGGCAGTAGGAAGACTTAAAGCGGTTTCTTTTGGCCTGGTTCAATTGATAGTTATTCAATCAAATTATCATTTATAAACATGCTTAGTTCATTGAGTGATTTGGTAATGATTTGTAGATATGGCCTGATAAAATACAACATTTCACCTTTTGTTTAAAGACACAGTATTGTCCAAACTTAAGTAAAGGTGAGGAAAAACATGCATCCTTACTGTGAGTGGGCTTGCATCTCCGCAAACCTCTTGTGTGTTTCCATGGTTATCACCTTGGAAATCATGGAAACACGCATGTTGTTCCTGTGATGATAATTTTCCACAGTATGGCATAAAACATGTGTATCTCTATGTTGAATCGTGCACTTTCTGTTTCCATGGAATCATGCAGGTGACATGCGATCTCCATAAAGTTACTTATTGTACCTTTTCACAATATTAAATTAAAAATATATATAAAAATGTGAAATAAATATAAAAAACTCTATAATTTTAATTCTGAAATTATTTAAAATGTTGTTGAGTATATGAATAAATCTTAAAATTGCACTGGGTAACTTTTCTAGTAGAGGGTCCGTCACCTGCTTGACTCAATGTAGATGTTTTTGTTTTTTGTTTTTTTCTGGAATGTTCTACAGTATCGCATTTAATTTATAATAATTGAATTTATCTCCATAGAGACAAGGCCAGGACACCAGGCCTTGTTACTGGTCACATCTGTGGAGAAGTAGACCAGTAATAATGCATGTTTTTGTGGTAGTTTTGAGAAATAAAAACACCTGTAAATTCATAAAGATATATTATACAAGATATGTTTGTTTAATTCCTTACTATGGCAAAGCAATAACATCACCATGGAGACAACCCGATGGCAGACCCTCCACCAGAAAAGTTACACAGTGCACCTTTAACATCTGGTCTTGAATTTGCAGTATTGTACCATCCGTAGATGTGTAGATGACCTGTTTTGTTATATGTCGTCTATGTTTATTCTGATAAACGGATAAATCTCACTTTTCCCCATAGGAGTGAACTTCAAGGAGGTGAACGAGGACAACAAACAGAAATTATTCGGAGAGATCTACACAGCCATTGATACATTGGCCTTCACCTTTGGCAATGTGTAAGTACAATGCAAGGAGCCAGCTTCCTTTATAGCTAATGTTTTGATTTCTCCATTGAATTTTATATGCTTTTTTGGACTCCTTTCCGTATCCCGCTTTCTAAATGGCTATCTGTGTTTTACTTACAGTGTGTCTGACTTCCTTATGGGAGATGTAGAGAATGGATCGGTGTTGGGGCTGCCCCTGACTAAAAGAAGCAGGGTAAGAACTAACGCAACAATCAAACAATTGCCTCAAATTTAATTCAATGCAATTTTAACTTTTATTTTAGCAGGAAGAACATTAAGAACAAATTATAATGCTTTGCATTGTTGACGTGGGTGTGCTGGAGAGCTTTATTAAGATTCCAATCAATTAGGCCTGTCACGATAACTAATTTTGAAATTCAGTATATTGCTGAAGTAAATACAGAATAGAAATGATCATATTCTACCTAATATATGACACAAAAACCCAGACTTAAACCATAAAAAGTATTCTAAATATTGTTAAAAAAAATTATGAGCCGCAATAAATAAACAGCAGAATCAAACACAGTACTTAGTTTAGTTTGTTTTGAGTCATAGGAGTCATTAATTTCAACTTTTACAGCTTAAATCTTATCATATAGTCAAAAATGAAACAAAAATTTCCCTGTAGTGCAATGAAAAAATACACCCGATCTATGTTGGCCCCAAAAAATATTCTTCCGGCTTTCATATATTGAACGATAAGTTGAAATAGTAGTGAAGTAGTGGAGATAGAAAATAACAAAATACTTATAATAATGCTTTTATCAACACTAAAGACATGTTTTGAAGACAATATAGTAGTGGATCTTAAATCATTCTAAGCTGGGTTATTGTGGAAGTTTTGGTAAAGGTTTAACTACTCAGAATTTAGCATTTTATCCTTGCGGTTCTCAAATTATTCACAACAGATCTAAACCAGGTCTAAAACAGGACCATGCAAGTATACAAGTTTATAATTATTTCTGCTCCTTTTCACATTGATGCACAGTATGTAACATCATTATTTTTTATTCATGTATTTATCTTATATGAATGAATCAAATATAAAATCTAACATAAGACTACGCTATTGTTATAATCTAAAAAACACTATCCCAAAGGAGGACAAAAATATGGATATAACTGACTCTAAAATAACCAAATATAAGAACTTCTAGTGGGTAGTGGTAGCAGCAGCAGGAGTAGTAGTTGTACTCAAGTAATAATATTGACTACTTTTTGTTTTTCTGAGTTTTCCATACACGTAATACTGTTCTGAATGTTCCATCCACTTCTTATCTATAGACAGAAATTATTATAGGATATGACCTAAACCCTGAATTGTTTAAGTTTATGATATAAATTGTACCCAAGCAATATATAGCCTTAAGTTCAAAGTTCACGTGACGCATGTTCTTAAAATGTTTTCCGCTAGCGTTGAATTGATCTGATGTATTGTTGTTTTCCGGCTCTGTGTTTTGTAACTGCTCTGAGGAAGCTGAATTTTAGATAAGCTAATTTTAACAAGTGTTTTTGAATAGTGTTTTGAGCCTTTAAGGTGAAATCAAACCCCTTGTATTTTGTGTTTTTCTTTTTACAGTCTTTTGAAAACCTGTCTGTGGAATCTGGAGTATCCGGTCCAGAGAAAGATGATCCTCCAGGTAAAGACGATTTGTTGTTGTGACACGGAGTTACTGTACTCCTGCTCTGAGAAAAGCCCGGGGAGAGACAAATCCAGGAATATGTCTGGAATAAAGAATAAAGGATTCACAGAGCAAGGAAAAATTAAAACTGATACTTTGCAGTGAGTCACATATTGCTGGGGTTGTTCTGCGTGCATCTCATTGGTGGAATGTTCAGCAGTTACCGTGGTGATGCAATGCACGCATTAGCAAACGCTGTCAAAAAAGCTCTTAAAAAGTTGGTTTATGGCATCATTAATTGCGCATTTGTGTTAAGATAAGGTAAAATAAGAGACACTTCATTTGTCCCACAATGGGGAAATTCCAGTGTTGCAATGCACATTTTAAAAACAGCTGGAGAATAAGAAACATGCGACAAAATCAAGATGCATAACTATTAAAATACAATATAAGTCCGGTAGTACTTATATTGATTGTGCTGGTAATAGTATTTGTATAAGAGGTAATAGCTAGTAAAAGTAGAATTTTTTTTTATAATTAATCGATATATTTATTCCAAAAAGGCAATTAAGCTAGGATCTCTTACTTCATAAACAAAAATGCATGCATATACAGCCACATTAAACATAAACCTGCATTTAAAGCCCTTCTGCGTAACGTTTTAACCAAAATGTTGATATTTTGGATGTTTTTTACTGTACTGAAAAACATCCTTACTCTGAGCAGACGTGCATCTCCATGAATCTGACCTCACTACGTTTGACTTCACTTCTACAGTACTAAATATTACTGTTTTTTTTTCATAGGACCTTCTCCGCCAGTCCGACCTGAAGAAGTGGACAGGACTTTGCAGAGACAGGACAGTGGGGTTGAGTCTGCGCTGCTCTATGCCAAAGCCTGGTCCAAATACACCAAGGAGCTGCTGGCCTGGGTCGAGAAGAGGCTCAGTATGGGTGAGGATTATGGAGAACAAATATGCAGCAGGTTTATTAAGTATTATATTATATAGGGCATAACAGTAATGTGGTGGTGCTTTGAAGAGTGGTGTCAAGGCCATTCTTTTTACAATAAGAAGTAATGTATTTAAACTTATGAGGATAATGCTATCTTTATAGTATGGTTTTACACAGTGACAAGAGTGAAACTGTACTAGTATAGTGCAAACAACATTATTGGGAACAGTGGGCAAAAATATTAACTTCTATTGTTACCATGGATGAAATTAAATTGTTTTTTGTTTTTTATGAATGAATACCGCCTCATGTCAGTGTTCAGTATATCTGTTCACTGTTATCAGATAAAGCCAAATATTTTCTAGTTTGATTAATATTATTTACTTATTCATTATCTCTTGTGGTCAAGGTTGTTTAGTTTATAGATTAAACTTGTTGCTACTGTTTGTTCATAAATGTAAAGAATGTAAAATGTTTTTTTTATAAGGGCTGAACTGTATTAGCGATTTAGTTTTTATTAATAGGATTCTGTTCAAAGTTGTTCTGAAGAATTGACAAAAAGATTGAAATATGAACTGACAAACTTATATAAGAATCATGTAAATCTAATGAATGTTTATATCTTCAGTAATGTGTGTATGTGATGAATAATATGTTGATGAATTAAATATTTTTTGGGCCCTTTACAGACATTGAGTGTGCAAAGAGCTACGCTAAAATGGCCGAATCTGCCAAGGCACTTGCAAGTCAACAGGTAATTAAATTTATAGTCAACACAAAAGTAAAATAATATTACTAACTTTTTGGGTATAGAGTCCACCACCTGCTTGTCTCCATGGTATTACTTTGTCTGAAAAGTTTCACAGTGTGGCAATAGTCCATCTATTATTCATTCAGTTATGGGTGCTTTTACTGCTCAAAGAACATGCACCACTACAGTCAGCGGGCCATCCTTTGCACCGATCTGACTGGTATCTTGTCTGGTGGCACCTCCTGCTTGTTTCCATGGAGATAGTTTGGTTTAATACCATACTGTGACACATTCTAAGCAAAGCAATTAGATCATCGTGGAGCCAAAAAGTAGGCAGAACCTCCACCAGAAAAGTTAAGGATTTACTTGTTTTGGTCAAGGAATTCATGCCATTTCGGGAGATCTACACCGCTGCCTTCAAGAACGACATCGAGTACAGTCAGCTGGTACTGCAAACAGCCGCCATACTTCAGACCCACAAGTTCATCCAGGTATTTTGAAATTAAATTAAACATGTTATAAAGTGTAAGCATGATTGGCCGTTTATGGGGTTATTGAGTGTGGTTTTGTTTGTTTTTCAGCCTCTTGTGGCGCGAAAGAATGAGCTGGACAAACTACGAAAAGAGGTCAAAGAGCAGTGGCAGAGGGAGCTAAAGAAAATGGTGAGTGGACTGCCATTTTAAGAGCTTAGGTAAATATAAAAAGTTTACAGTTAAAGAGAGGAATAAGAGCGATTCAGCAAGTCAGTTTTAGGTCAGGTGCTCATCAGGATCACAGTGGAGAAACTTTACTTATAAACAAACTAGCAAGTCCTGTTATATACATTAAAGGACTTTTTAATGCAGTCAGAGTGCGTTGGATTATTTTTTTCTCTTAAATAAAAGTCTGCATTTTAAGCGGGTCCAGGAGAATGAAAATAAACTGAGAGACTAATACACGAATCACATCTCCGAACATGTTTGTGTAGGTCTAAACTACAGTATTTAGCAGTATTTATGTAGAATAATACAGGATATTTTATTGTTTGTGGAGGAAACTATGGTGCTTTCGTGGTTTGCTAATTATATCCATTTAAATTGCGCTTTCGATTCGATTGTAATCTTTCAGCTCTAAGGAAGGAAGCCTCATTCACGTTTAAGAGACTCATTTTGGGGGGACTTATTTATCCCACAATGGGGAAATTTCAGTATTGCAATGTAAAATTCAAGAGCAGGAGTACAGGAAACATGCAACAAAGCAGGAGAATAGGAAACATGCAACAAAATTAAGATAAATAACTATTAAAATACTTATTAATAATCACAACAACACCGTACCAGTAGAGTAAAGATTTAAGGCTACAAAACAATCATATACATTTAGTGGCTCTGAGTATGGTTATGTTCAGTATGTGGACCTGAAACTGGACCAACTGTGTTTTTTCAGAATGAGGCGGACAGTGCACTGAAGAAGGCCCGGCTGCTGCAGGCTCAGCGGCAGGAGGAGCATGAAAAGGCCAAAGTGTCCACAAGTCGCCTGGAGGAAGAGCAGGGGGGGACCGGGGGCACCGCGGGGGTCAAACAGCTCGAGAAGAGACGCAGACTGGAGGACGAAGCTCTGCAAAAGGTATGAAACTATGGTCTGTGGAAGTATATACATGTACAAATATGTATTTCTCATGTGTTTGGATTCCTCTTGTGTCACCCCTTATAATTTGCACTCTATGTACGTATGCTCAGGCTGAGGAGGCCCGGGAGCACTGCAAAGCCTGTCAGGTGGATGTTGGAGTGAAGAGAGTCGATTTGGCGAACACCAAAAGTGTGATCGTCACTCAACTGCGAGAGATGATCTCCCAATGTGACCTCACCCTCAAAGCTGTGAGTCCATCGTAGAAACCCAATTTCATGTAGAGATAGCTGAAATTAAATGTAAATTAATTTTGTTTTGTAATTCTAGGTGACGGTGAACTGGTTCCAGCTACAGCAGGCCCAGGTGGTGTCTCTTCCGGTCAACCATCAGAGTCTGTGTGAAAATGCCAAACTTTACGACCCTGGGCAGCGCTATATTGACTTTGTGAAGAGTTTACCCACCGACGGACCTCGCCTGGAGAGTCACTCATTTGACTCAACCAACACACAAAACACAGGGTGAGTGAGCCCCACCAGCTAAAAACATTACTGCATGTGACAGACAAATTCCCTTTTCATGTATTGATTTTTTTTGTGGTCTTATATTAAATCTGCTCCACGGCCTTGACTGTAATTACACTTTCATGCTATTTTTGCATTATACTGCTAAAACACTGTTGCATGTGACGCTTTGTAAACAATATGGCACAAAATACACCCAGATTTCCAGCTCATTTACTCATGTTTTTGTAGTATGAGATCAGATCAAGGAAGTAACGGAGTTGTGTTTTTAGGCCTTTACCATAGTCCACTTAAGAGGTGGAGGGACTGAGTGTGGCAGTTTGTTTTGGAAACTGTAAAACAATTGGGTTGCTCAGAACTTCCTGCGGAAATGACCCTGGTCACGGGAGAGAGGAGCAGGAGCAGTCACTAAACCTTTTCAAAATGACCTTTTTAGATGTTTTTCTACAATATGACCCTTTCTTTTCAAATTAGGTTAAAACAGCAGGCCTGGGTTAGTATTTCCTTTACAATGGTGTTTGGCATTTAAATGAATTTGCCACTTTGTTTTTTGAGATGTTGCTGACTGATTTGAGGTATTTTTTCCAATTTGTTTTGGAGTGCCACCAAAAACAAGCCTAAATAAGGTTACTAATATAAGGTTAAACTGACAAATCCCACTTCGGTAAATAAACCAGGATATTTTGAGCAAATCATGTCTAAATCTCAACTATACGTAGTCTGAACAATGTAAAAAATCCTACAAATTGTCAAAAACTCATCAGTTACATTTCTGCCATCAGTGTAAATCAAGACATAAAATGACACCTGCTTGTCTCCATGGAGATGTTATTGCATTGAGTGTTTCACACTGTGGCATTAAACTTGCTTATCTCCTCCACAAAGCCAAGTCATGGGTTAGATCTGTGGAGAGGCGAATGTTGCTCACAATAGAAAGGCATATTTTTCTCCGTATTTTTGAGCGATAAAAACACCTGAGATGAATGAATGCAAGACAAGTTAAATGCCATACTGTGGAGCATTCTAGGCAAAGCAGTTATATCTCCATGGATGGCAGAAAAGTTACAGTGTGGAGCTTTTAAGTATTTTCCTAAACACAGTTATTTGGCATTTACTCAAAATTGCCACTTTCCTTTGGAGATGCGGGGCAGATTTGCAGTACCACACACATGCACACAACAGATGCTTATGAGAGGGAGCTTTGTTCTTTCATAGTTTTTCTCTTTTTTTGTCCCCACCCCCATCTCTGATCTCGGTGATCAAAAGGACTGAGCCTGGGAGAGAGGAAATGAAACTTGGGCAAAATAACACATGCACATCAGATCTTCGGTTAAATATAGACTCCCTGACCTATATTTTTCATACTGTGTGATATTTTAAAACCTTTACAAGTGACACGTGACCTGGGGCAAAGAGGAGCCAGTACATGAGCAATTTCCAAATCTATCAACATCTGTTAATCAGCACTGATCCTTAATTAACCGCAGGCTTTGATGGAGGGGCAGGGTAGTTTAAAGACCCCTTTTATGTGGGAAAAGTGAATATTTGTGCTTGTATGTTACATTGCAGAGATTTAGGGATGATTTTTAGAATGGCTTGCCACTATGATCATGGGAAAAAATCAATATTGACATAAGTGAACATGAGTACAATTGAAATTTTTATCTGATTATGAGTAAAATTGTTATTTTACTTGTATGACTTTCCTGAGTAGACTTATAACTTGTCTCATGATGTGTCTGATATATTTACATTTCATGAAATTTTGCTTAAAATAAGAGGAGAATAAAAATTCCTTAAATAAGGAAGAACCCACTGCGCTATTTTCCATCTTATGGTATAATTTCCACATCGCAAACTTACCTGGAATTTTGTTTCATTCGCACGTTTAGTACACAAATCCTGCATATTTAGCCTGAGTTCTTCTCTCAAACAGAAAATACTCTGTTCCACCGTGTGATGTCATGTGGTGATAGTTCTCCACGCTGTTTTTAATCTCTGCACACCTTCACCATACACTTTTCAATGATTTCAACCCTAGGGCTACTCAAGCATGAGTGAATGAAACAAAACGCAACTCCAGGTATGTTTTAGATGATGTAACATTATTACAACATGGCTTAAAGCTCACAAGAATCAGTTTTGCTTAATATAGGACTTTTAAGTTATAGGTTCAACATGAGAAGAAATGTGTAAAGTGTATAATTACCTCAAATGCAAGGAATTTATACATACAGGTAGATACTTCTAGACATTTTTCTTCTACAATCACAGTGTATTTCCACTATGTGTACTAACAAATACTTGATGGACTAGATGGACTATTTACTAGAAACACTGAGTTGCGTAATGTTGATTAATATGAGTTTTCTTTGTTTTTCCAGTGTTACTTTCAACAAGAGATCACTCAGTGGCAGCCATTCGTCCCACAGTAACCTGTCCCAGAACTCCGTGACCTCTGACCTCATCAGTCCAGACGACGTGGACAGTCCCTCCAGTGCCCAGCACCCCAAGATCGCAGAGAGGAGGTCCAACAGCAGCACAGACATTCAAAGTAGGCAGTTTGTAGTTATACAGTATGTATTTTAGCTAAACTCTCACTAAATGTCATTGACAGTTTTCATAATAGTCGCATTTTTTTTTACACATGAATACTGCATTGATATAGGTCAATAGTAGCAAATGAATAAAATGTCTATTAGTTTGTTATATGTATTTGAACATTTTGCCTGTCCAGAAATACAAAAGACACATTTGGATAATATTGCATTATAAACCTCCAAATTTTGTACCAAATATAATTTTTAGCAGTAATGTAACAGACTGGGCACATGAATACACTTACATCTAATTTTATTTAATTAACTTCATTTTGAAGGGATTACTTTGAAAAATATATATTGACTTGCCACTTTGTCTGCGCTCAGCAAATATTTCTAACTTTCTCTCTGTAGAAAAGTGGTTGTAAACAGAAGTATTAAGAACCAAAGGGGAAATTATTCACTTAAATTTATGTTTCTAGAGCTTGAGCTAAAAATAAAAATCAATCTTTCTAAACTATAGTCACCTTACAGGGCTTCACAAACCATAAAGTTAAATACTCAGATGGGCAGTATATTATACTCAACTACTGATAAATATTTCTAACTTTCTACATTACAATTCATGCCAACTCTGAAAATCAGTAGCAGTAAACAGAAGCATTAAGAATCATTAAGCAAATTATCTCTAACATAATCGTATGTGGTAATGTATTATGAATCCAATAACATATTTTGGAGTAGGTGGATCTTGTCTCATTCCGATTTCTTTTGCTTTTTTGTTTTTATAGCTCTTCGGATCCAGACTCCTTTTCGCCCCTGGAATTCGACCAATCAGGGCAGCGGGATGTGCAGTGACTCCGAAAGCGCCGGAGGGAGCAGTGAGTCTCGGTCTATGGACTCCCCAACTGCCAGCCCAGGTAGAAATCCCTGTTTGACATTTAATCTGATAAACTCCAGACGTGTCTATTACGCAATACATATTTGAGTTTCTTTCTATGCAGTATCATCATCTATCAACTTTTTAATCTTGGTTAATGTCAGTCTTGGAGGTTTTTCCAAATTCTTTACGTGTATAGACTTGTCAAAAACCTGTCACACAGTTAATCCTTGCAATATTGTGTCTTTTAGCTTGATGTCATTGATAAAAGGGACATTGCATACTGTGTACGTGTTCCAGAGGCATGCCCACATATTTTCAATGAACTTGGTGTTCATCCAGGCGTTACCATGTTATTTGGGAATCAAACTACATAGCAACAGGTTACAGGTTGCGTAATATCAAGCAACACTACGACTGGCATACTAAAACAGCACTGCCACATTACAATTTGGTGTGCCAAACGATTAAAGGTAGTTTGCCAGAGGTATTCAGTTTTCATTTAGTGATGTCAATGCGCATTAACAGAGCTAGATTCCTGTGTTAGTCCCACCCTGATTGAGAAATAATAATAATAATAAAGTTTGTACATCACTACCGTAGTTTACTTTAGTCCTATCATAACTTTTTGTAACTTTTTTTTGAGGATCTGCCACTTGCTTGTCTCCATGGATATGTTATTGCTTTGCCTGGAGTATTCCCCAGTATAGCGTTAAATTTATATCATATTTATATAAATACACAAGTGTTAATATCTCAAAAATATCTTGGAAGAACATGGATTCGTACTGTGAGGTCTGACATGTAATATGGCTTAGTCAATGAAAAATAAATTTAATGCCATACTATGAAATATTCTAGATAAAAGCAGACAAGGTACTCCTTTAAACATGGTTAATCTCAAGTTACACCTAGGACATTCTGCTTAGTTCACTTTTTTGCCTTAATGGTAATTTTAACATTTTAGATGGTACAAACATAAATACAAAGCTAAAACTTTCTTGTCATCATATTTTAATATTTGCTGTTAATTTACCAGATTGTCCTTTTACTTATTATTATCAACACTTACACGTACAGTACTTTAATTTGATTTAAAATGTAAAACTGTACTAGACTGAGCAGCCCTTCATTAATGTAAAAAGTCCCTAATCCCCTCCCCCACTTTTTTACACTCACTGGGATTTAGGGATGAGCACCTTTAATGGGTATTAAAATGGGTCCGTTTACAAATCAAGGGCCTGTGAGTGGAAGTGTGAATCACCGTCCATCTCCTAAAATTTGAGTAACAACAACAGTTAAATCGACCACACCCTGTACTTGGCTTAAATTCAGAAATCTGCCATCAGTGACGGTCAGTTATCTGTTAGGAACCAGCGAAATGTAGAAAATGTAGACAGATTTAGAGAGATTTAGGGAATTTTAGGTCAAAATGAAGATCGAAATGTGGACATACTTATGTGTTGTGCCCTACTGTTCAGGGGACTTCAAGAGGAGATTACCCAGAACCCCCTCCACCGGGACAATGTCATCCGCTGATGATTTGGATGAAAGAGAGCCGCCATCTCCATCTGACAACGGTGAGTGATACTCACTGGGTTTCATATCATTCTAACTGAAAACGGTTTGATTAATTCACAGAACATGCCATAATAATTACAAAGTGTTTTGTTTAGCTTTATTTTACATATTGTGTTCCATCAAAATGATTAAAATATAAAATTAATGTTTTATATATCATATGTGGACATATAAATATAAAAATATTATATATTATAATTCTTTGTCAGCCCAAATAACAAAGCAAAATCAATAAAACATGCCATGCAAGAGTTCAGGTCTTAGGATACATAAGTTTGATACTAAAGAAATAACTACTACTACTGGTTTTGATACCACAATGATGAAAAGACACTTTTTTACACAACATAAAATGACGTTATCCTATACTATAGATCAAGACCAAACTCAGCAAAGATTAAATATTGTCCTAATCATATGGTTTCTTTTAGTATCAATACTTGGTCAATACTAGTTTTATTTACTATCTTTCCATCATCAGTACCCATAGTTTATTAGTCAATCTTGACTATCTTTCTCTTACTTAAAATGTTTTCAAGCATATTTATTCATTTATTTATTATTTTATTAGTTGTTATTTATTTTCGTTAAGACATTTTCTGACATTTTCTTCTAGCCAGTTAATGTTACTTTCCCTATTATTACCAATACTCTCTGTTCTGTACTAGAGTAAACCCAGAGTTCATAAAGTTTAACATACCTTCGCAGCAGTCTTATTTATTGCCTCGCGCATGACTGCTCACTGTTATGTACATACTATACACTGTTGCCATGTTTTCTTATGTAATTCAGGGACAAAAGATCATAGTGCTGTATTCTCTGTCTCCCTGCAGGCCTGAATGACATCGTAATAGAGACCGCCAGCTCCCCGGGACCTTTTAGAAATGCACAGATGTCCAAAGCAGCCCAAACACACAAACTCCGAAAACTACGCGCTCCCTCCAAGTGTCGAGAATGTGATGGCCTGGTGGTGTTTCACGGGGCAGAGTGCGAGGAGGTAACCACGGTTTCTTTTATTTTTCCAATTTCCAAAAGATATAAAAGGATCCCATGTTTACACACTATGGGAGCCCATCTCAAGTTTAATTTGAACATTGCCAAAACTCTACACAATGGATTCTTTATCATTCACGTTGAGCAGAAATCTAAATAATTACTAGTAGGAGGCAGCTTGGTTTGTCTCTATAGGAAAATATCCATTCGTGTTTTTCATTACAATGTTTAAAAAAATATAACTTTTCAATTTGTCCATACTAAAAATAAAATCATATTTAAAGGTTTTAAATTATGCAAAATTGACTCTTCTGAGCTTTAAGCCATGTTATAATACTGTTACCTCATCATCAAAACATATGCAGAGTTGTGCTTTGTTTCATTCACTTGTTTTAGAATGATTATTATTAGTTTGTCTACATCCCCAAAGCCCAAAATGCTCTGTTTCACCTTGTGATGTCATGAAGTGGTAGTTTTCAAGTTACCTTTTGTTCAGTAGAGATGGGCAATTCCGGGTCTGAAATCATCCAAATGAGTCTAGTGAAGGTGTATGGAGTCTAAAAACACAGTGGAGCACTTCCTGTATTACCACATGACATCACAAGGTGGAACAGAGTGTTGATGCTTTAACTTCTTAGGTTCCTTTCTAAGACAATGTAGCCAAGTGTATTTGTACCTTGTTGACATGTTTCGGCTGCTGGCTGTGAGCCATCTTCAGAACTGTCACCGGTGTTGGTGGTGACGTGTCACCAACACCGGTGACAGTTCTGAAGACAAAATGAATATTTTTGGCGCAGAGTGTTGATGCTGCTGATTGAGAGAAGAGCTCAGCCTTAATATACAGGGTTTGTGTGTGAAACATGCGCAAAAGAATCAAAACACAAATCTGGGTATGTTTTTGATGGGGAAACCTTATAACACATCAGAAAATAGAGTAATATATACTTATATATATTTACAAACATAAGTTTTTTATATGTTTTTGTTAAGAAATGACCAAAAATGTTATCTTATCATTACCAGTGAATAGCCCTATGCATAATAATGTCTATAAAAGTGTCCACATCACCCGTCTAGACTCCAGAGCTGTCCATGACAAGCTTAATTTGGACATTGCCAAAACTCTACACAATGGGCCCTTTATCGTTCATTATGAGCAGAAATCAAACAAAAACAAAACAGCAAGAACCACCTCTCGTCTCCTCAAAACATCAGAATAAAAGAGAAATTTGAATCTGGCGACTAGCGCAATGCTGGGACCCAAACTCACCCACTGGTCTGAGTATAGTGAAGGAGCAGGGGAAACTGAAGACCTTTTGTTCATCTCCAAAATGCCTCTTCTGTCCCTTTGCGAGTGTTTATTTTATCTTCAAGTTTCTGTCCAAATTTCATGGACAATAACAAAATGGAGCTGGAATTCCTGAGATTATGTAATGGCCCCTTAACATGCTGACAAGTGACTGACACAGGAATGTGACTATGGTTTATTATCTATTTAAGTTAACTTAGTGGTTCAAAAGTTTAACCCCAGAGAGTTTATTAGAATATTAGAAATCGTTACGACATTCAACATTTCTTGTATATTTTTTGGGGGTTAGTGTCTAAGGTCCAGTCATTTACATACTTTTATTTTATTGCAAGATACTTTAATTACTTCTAATACATTTTTATCTAACTGACTGAATCATTTGACTCTGGTCAACTATTTAACAACCAAATTTCATCTCCATTTTTTTCCTTCTGAATTGTTAAGTTGCAGTGTTGTTTCTCATACAAATTCTGTTATTGGTAAACATTAAGCGTTAGAGATATTCTTTGGTAAAGGTCAATTCTGTCTTCAGTTTTAAAGCTAGAATTATCAATTATTTTTGTCAGACGAAGAGTTTGTTTTCCTAGAAGTAGCCGAAAACCTGTAAAGCAGGCAAACAAACTCTTCTGTCTGACAAAAAGAATCAATAAATTTAAGTTGATTAGGGATGTATATTGTTTGCCTAAATATGAATTGCTTTGTTTATTTATTTTTGTATGTGTTTTTATGAAGGACTTCTTTTAATCCAATCTTCTCTATTCGGTCAGACTATGGATATACATATGTAAATGTGGTACTATGCATCCGAATACTATGGCTTCAGTGTTTTGCATAACTTTTAAATGCTCTTGTTCTTATACAGTGCTCATTGGCTTGCCATAAGAAGTGTCTGGAAACCTTAGCGATCCAATGCGGCCATAAGAAACTCCAGGGAAGACTTCACCTCTTCGGTATTGACTTCACACAAGCAGCGAAAAACAGTCCAGACGGCATTCCCTTCATTATTAAAAAGTGCACTTCTGAGATTGAGAATAGAGCACTCAATATTAAGGTAAATAGACTCAAAATGCAAAGACTATGACTGTAAAATTTCACTTGGGTTGAATCTGTTTTGATTTTGTTTTTGAAGGGCATCTATCGGGTCAACGGTGCCAAATCCAGAGTGGAGAAGTTGTGCCAAGCGTTTGAAAATGGCAAAGATCTGGTGGAGCTTTCTGAACTATATCCACACGACATCAGCAACGTACTCAAACTCTATTTGAGACAGGTGAGCTAATATGATATTAATACTTGACCTTTCTTGTTTTCTTTTTTAATTTTGAAATGATGTGAAAATAAAGCAAAAATATAGAAAAACAAAACAAAAACCCTCCCACACGCCACCCCTCTGTCCACACTTTTCCACTTAACTACACAAACATCAAATGATACTTTTTAAACTTTTTTTCATCTTGGGTGGTTATAACAGATGATCAGCATCGAATCTTTAGTAATTTCTGTATTTTGTGGCATTTTACATTGTTTTTCTGTTCAAAAATTAAAAATGTTATGGTAATACAAAAAAAAAACGTGGAACCGTGTTTTAACAATGTTTCTCATGCATTACTGACAACAGACATCACAAAGATCTGTACTTAAATCGGCAATTAAAACATTGGAATATCTGTCATATATTACTACACTCACAGTAAGTTAGACTTAGACCACATATACATTACACATTACACACATATACACATGTATATTTTTAGTAGCTCCCTACATCCCCCAACTAATATTTCAACTGCTTCTGGTTCCTTAGTCTGTCCCTCTTGTCTATTTACTCAGTTTTGGTAATAAATGTTTATTTTGTTTCTTATTTGTTTTCACATAATCTCCTCCACAGCTTCCAGAGCCGCTCATCCTGTTTCGCTACTATAACGACTTCATCGGTTTGGCCAAAGAGAGCCAGAGGATCATAGTGGAGGAGTTGGAGGCTTTGAGGCTCAGTCCCACCCCTGTGTCCCCGTCTCAAGTCAGTGTGGAGCTCAACAGGGTCCTGTTCAAAATAAAAGACCTCCTCAGACAGCTGCCACGCACGCATTACAAGACTCTGCAGTTTTTGATAGAACATTTGCACCGGTAAGAGGAGTGAATATTTGAAGAATACAAACTATAAGTGTTTTAAAATATGCTTATGTTTTTTAACTAATTCACCTACAACTAAATATATGTAAGCTATGAATAACTTTAATAGGACTGAAACGATAGAAATACCATGACTACTAATACTTCAAAGACCTCTACTACTTCTTCTAATACTTCTAATAATACTATGTTTAGTCACAGTCAAATCCTTAAGGAAGTGTCACTATGTAAGTGTTTTGGTGGAGGATATGCAACCTGCTTGTCTCCCTGGAGATGTTATTGCTTTGTACTGTAAGCAATGTTCCCCACTATGGCATTAAACTTATCTCCTTCTCTCTATGGAGAGACGGGCTTGCTCCCAGTTTATCTTTTCAGCCACATAACATCTCTATGAAATGAGCCGGCACACTTTCCTCTAGAAAAGTTACACAGTGACCTATAATTTTATGATAATATAATTTTTTTTAAAAACACCACTTAATATGTTTACCTACTTATATTATTTGACTCTAGTCCATTAATTTCTTCTCTTTCCTTACAGTGTCACAGAGAAATCCGAAGAAAACAAAATGACCGCCAGTAACCTCGGTATCATCTTTGGCCCCACCCTGATCAAACCCAGGCAGGCGGACGCAGAGGTGTCCCTGTCCTCCCTGGTGGATTATCCATACCAAGCTTTGATAGTGGAGCTCCTCATTCGTCATTATCAGATGGTCTTTGACACCCCCCTCAGCCCCCTGGGGAGCAGCTCACCCATGGAGATAAAGGCAAGGCCCAGACTCAGCGTACGGGAGAAAGAACAGCAACTGAGCAGGCATTCGAAGTCTATGGGAGACATCAAGGAGGTAAGGCTGTCTATGTTATTGTTTATGTGTGTAGAGAAATCCAAATTAGTACCATACTGTGATTATAATAGGATTTCTAAACAGCAATTGTGTCTAACTGGAGAAATGGATAACGTGGTTTGTACAGGAGGAGGAGAGGCATTCAACTGCATTTGCACAATCAAGACTGAACTCAACTTTATTTATATAGCATTTTTTATAAACAGTTTCTGAAGTACTGCACAGAATTATTGAAAAAAAAGAAGAAAGATTAATTTTGCTTAAGTTTTAATAGTCCTAAATATATATAAAAACGTAAACACACAATACATAAAGTAAATAAAATAGATAATTTGTTAATTTATGACATAAATGAGAGGATTAGGTATACTGACATTCAAGTAATGAAAACAATTGAAATAAAATATATTGTAGAGTTAGTTTTAGCAACATTTTAGCTTATCTTTTCATTGTTGACTCAATTATTACAATTATTTGCAATACAAATGTGGATAGGAGTGTTAACTAAACAAAATGAAAACTATATAAATGAAATAAACAAAGTCTTTTCAAATCTCTCAATGATATCTGGATTTGTAGTCCAGTTTAATAGCTTCAATACTGATTAATGGACATCTAATAAATCTTTGAAAGCTAATACAATGTTACAGAACAGAACATTTTGCATTGACTCAATGTTTTTAATTGCACTGTTCTTTGTTTGTCCACAGCAAAGCTCCAAGGTCTACAAGAGGCAATGCTCCATTATTCCTTCTTCACAGCTGCTGGCTGAAGTTCAAGAGAGCTTGCCAAGCCTCGATGGGAGTGACTTTGAGCCCGGTATGTTTTAGCTGTTATCAAAGAAATGTATTCAAACTGATGTTGTTCATTGAGGGTGTGTATCTCTTATTTATGTGTCACTAATCGATTTAAACACATTATTCCAGCTGGGTAACTGGGTATTTCAGAAATTTGGATACTGAAGGTACATTGTGCAACTTTTCTGGTGGAAGTTTCCACTATCTGCTTATTTCCATGGAGATAACGGATAACATAAAATGTGTCTATCCCCATGGATACAAGCAAGTGGCAGGTTTACAGGTCAGATCTGTGGAGAAGTGAACACTCATAGTAAAAGTGCATGTTTTTTCAATGTATTTTGGAGCATGAAAACACCTGTAATTGAATAAATGCTAGCTTGACAGGTTTAATGCCATATTGTGGAACAGAAAATGCAATGCAATATTCATGGAAACAAGCAAGTAGTGGACCCCTGCACCAGAAATGTTGCATAATGCACCATTTCTAGACTTAAGAATCAGATTGCTGAGCGAGTACAAGCTTAAACAAATGAAATCCTTATTTAGAACTTTATCACGAATGGCTCCTTCTATATTTTCTTTATTTTGCGTGTCCACTGTCAATCAATAGAGGATAGAAACAGACTTCCTGCGCTGATTGGATTATCTACCAGCTAAGGAAAAAAAACATTAAATAGAAGAAAAAACAAATATTGATTATCAACTTTATCAAAGAGAGCAGAAGCGCATCTTCCAGCTCTGAATTCTGAACAAAATATTTGTAAGTTGTAAAGTTTGGCCAGACGTAGTGTTTTTAGGTGGTAAGTCTGTGTCATCTGTTCTCTGGGTAATAGTAATTATGAAATCACTGAACCAAATAAAAGAATTAAGTTTAAATAGTTAAGACATGTTCACAGACGTGTTACGTGTTCACACTCACACAGGTCTCATTATCCCATCTGTCCTCTTTCTACTTTTTTTGTCAATAATGTTATATCAATTAAAGGTGCCCTATGTAACTTCTATTGTGGAGGCTCCGCTACTTGCATGTGTCCATGGAGATGTTTCTTTGCATGGAATATTCCACAGTAGGGCATTAAACATACTGTATCTGTCTCGCATTTAGTTCAATTACAGGTGTTTTCATAGCTCAAAAATACCTTGAAAAACATGAATTCTTACCACGTGCAGGCTTGCTTCTCCATAGATCTGACCATTAGCTTGTCTCCATACTGTGGAATAATCAAGGCAAAACAGTATTATTTACATTGGAGACAACACCCTCAACCAGAAAAGTTACACAGTGCACCTTTAAAGCCATGAAACGCAATAATGACTTAAAACCAGTAAGAGTTATGTCTGTTGAAGTGATTTTTTTTTTGACTAACAATATTTTTGTCTTTCACAGCTGATGAGATGGATTCCTTCAATGGCGTCCTATCTTCAAGTGTCCCTGATGTCCCCAAAGCTCACGGTCTCTCCCGCTCCCATCACGTCACTGTTACGAGAGTCCAGCTCCGCCACCAGCGACACAAGATCTCCTCTGGTATCTTAGCTCGCCCTGTTAGCATGCCCCCCGAAAGAATACAATCTGATGAGAACCTGGAGGATCGTACCTGCAGCCAGTCTATTGAAGAAGTGGATGAAACTGAAACTACGCATGTGCGGAGTTGTGGTTCATCGCATCATCGTAGGACATTTATTGACACTCAAACTTTACGGAGAACTTGGGACAAACAGTATAAGCACCACGATGTTTCGACTAGGACTGTTAAAATTGTTGCAGCGGAAACCACAGATGAGCAAAAGCAGGATTTGTCACAAACTGTTGGCATTATTTACCCAAGTAGACCGTATTCAATCGCTGTTCGACCCAATCGGAGTTTAAAAAGAGATGACAATGTGAAAGGTAGCCCTATTTCTGGCGGATTCAGAGCACCTAGGACATTACAACCTCCACCAGGAACTTTTTACAAACCCCCATCTGTGGCAAAAGTGCTGCAGAAGTTCAACTCGGTAAACAGTGCAGAGGATGAAGACGAGGACGACGATGATGATGAGGAGGAGGAAGAGTTAGGTTTGGAGATTGAGGTGTCTGTGGATGAGCCTTTAGAGGAGGAAGAGGACATTGAGGGGGACCAAGCGGCCTCTTCGGAGTCCTTAAGTCCAAGTCCGGAGGAGCTAGGTCCAAACCAGACCAAACCGGTTTATCCAAGACTCCGGACAAGAAGGTTACAGGAAGTAGAGCACAGGGAGGCGCATTTTGTGTGATTGTAAGTGGACTTTATGAACAGTTTGGGAATACGCTGTTTTGCCCATCAAGTTGGAATACTTTTGCATTGCATATATTTTCCTATAATAACAAAACATTGGGAACGGTATAATCTGGACCTGTTTTTAGTTGGCCTTTTTCAACTTACATCAAAGATAATCTTTCAGTTATCTTGAATAGTCTTGAAATGTCAATTTAAAATCCAAGTACAGATATCAAGGCTACCATATAAGAGATGTTGTGGTTTTCAGTTTAGGTCCTATTTATCCATACCAGTATTTATCACATTTTTAGTAATTCATGACAAGAAACAAGTAAAAACCTTTATTCCAACTTAAACGTGCACTACGTAATATTTTTAGCAGAGGGTCCACTACCTGCTTGTCTCCATGGAAATGTTATTGCTTTGTCTAGAATGTCCCACAGTATAGATTAAATTTATCTATCACCACAGAGACAAGCAGGTTACAGTACTACGCTTTACAATTGAGATCTGTAGAGAGTTGCCCCTATTCACAGAAGGAATTATTGTGTTTTTGAGTGATGGAAACACTAACTCTCCATGGCGTAGGTAGCGGACACAACACCAGAAAAGTTGCGCAGTGCACCTTTAATGGGCAACAGTGCATAGTATTGTCACAATGGAAAAGGCCAGATAAACTGTGGGCATTGTGTTATGTGTAAATATTGTATCATTGGTTCTCGAGAGACAAGATGCACTTATTAAGCTGAAACTTTAACTCTATCCATTTCATTACCAATCATTTGTTACCTTACACACACTGACACACTGACTGTCAGCATATTTATAATACTCTTTTTTAATGACCTGTGCAATTACTTTTTATTGTATCAATATTTTGTGTAAAAGCTCACTGGTTTTGTGATATTTTGTTTATATACCAAAAAGTATGTTTGAATCATCAGAGTAGAGCATGTAGCTGTAACAATGTAAAATATGAAAACATGTTCACTGCACTTACCTGCCATACTTTTACAATAGTATTTTTAACTGTTACACCTGGATTACATCAAAACATTCAATAGCATTTTGTTAGTTTCATGTTAAGGAACAAGCATAAGGCATTATAATTCATACATTCGTTTTTTATCGTTGAACTTGTAAATCAGCTAAAACCGAACAAGCTTTGTAGAACTGCCAATGGGCTTCATCTGTGCAACATCATTCTCATTTTTACACATTTGTAGCCAAAGTTATTTTTTACTTTGTTCAACACTAGTTTTACAACACAAGCCTTACAGATTTTTGTAAGTAATATCAAGTGCATAATTTGTTTTAATGCTTATGATTTTTTTAAAGAAATTGTTTAAGTTTTGGCCGAATGTTAAAATGTTCTATGTAAAAACAGGTACATGAAAATATACACCTTTTTTGTAACTTATTAAAAAAGGCTTTGACTAATTCTTGCCCAATGTGTCTTTTTATTTTCTATCTAACCTATATCATTAGACCTATTATTATACATAGACCTACAGTCTGCACATCTTTCATCTTTATTCAGTGACAGTAAGCTATTTCTTTGCCACAGCTGCCCAGAGACAGACTGCCAAAGAGTGGCTACTAATTATTTTGATTTCCACCCAGTAACCAAACAACTAATAATAACTACAGGCCTGACTAAATACAAAATAATGAAATAGAGTTGACTGATATGAGACAAGAATTCCCCAGTCACCCTCTAGCCCAGAGGTGTTTTTTTTCCATGGAGCCAAATGGGAAACAGAAAATATTGTGGAGGGCCGGGCCAAAATGCTTAACTCAGTTTGCATAATATTAATTGTATTTCTTTATAAAAAGCAGTAAATAGCATATATGTTATGACTAAGCAATGAAAAACACCTAAAATAAAAGCAATGCAGCTTTAGTCAATGCATGAGGTAAAATTATAAAATAGGTTTATTTTGTAATTCCAAATTATCTTAAATGAGCCGGTCAGGGTCAACAAACGGGTTGTATGTAGCCAGGGAGCTCTATAATGCCCAGGTCTGGTCAAGCCTAATCCAAAATTTGTTCACTCGGGTACTTAGGCTACTGTTTTTGTGCTTTTGAGCAATGCACACAACTGCTAAAGATGATAACTTTACTGGTGGAGGATCTGCCAAGTGTTTGACTCCATAGATGTTAGTGCTTTCTTGGAAATTTTCACAGTATGGCATTAAACCTGTAGGCCCATCTTGCAGTTACTCAATTAGTGTTTTTGTTTTGTTTTGCAGAAGAAATACAACTGAGGCACAACCTGCTAACCTGTCTCCATGAAATATGAACGTTTTAGCAAAATTAGCTACAAAAATATAACACATTCTACTAGTTTAAGTCATGCATGTCTTACTGTTAGGGGTTTGTGTGCAGAAATACTGTGCTGTTCACATATTTACCCTATGCCGTTTACTGTAGTATGATTATAACAGGGAGTAGGCACTGGTTAGGTCATGCAGGTCTCAGCAATTGGATGGATGAGAGGTGTTAGGAGACTGCAACAACCGGGAAAGGAGATTAAATCAATCTGCTTAACTATTCACAAGGTCTGACTTATTAACTAGCTGTGTGTTAGCAAACTCCACTGCACCAACATGAGGAAGGCTACTGCAAAAATACTCTGGAAACTGCGATATATTTGTTAATTTGAGGTAAGATACTTAAGTTTTACCATGTAGTTTATTGGTGTAGCTTATTTTTGGATTGTTAGTTTTGGAGATTTGTTAGTTTGTATTACAATTGAACTGATCGGCTAAATAGCAAATAAGCTAATCGTGCTAATTGCTCACGTGTGTATTGTTAGCAAGCAAATACGCAAATTGGCACAATGAAACTATTTCGCTAGCTACATATTTCTAAATGCAGTACAAACTAAGCCCAAAATAGTTACGCTAGCCATGTGAAGAAGCTTGAGCTCATTAGGAAAGTGCTGTCTTTACTCAGAGAAGTGTAACCTATACTATTCTAGACTATTGAGACATATGGTGCTAAGGCTAACTACAACTTTAGCTTCTGCACTATAGAGTGTACTTTAAAGGTCCAATATTACACAAAATTGACTCTTGTGAGCTTTTAGCCATGTTATAATGTTGTTACCTCCTCAAAAACACACCTCGAGTTGCGTTTTGTTTCATTCTGAATGTCTGAGTAATCTTTATTATTAGTCTGTCTACATCTCTAAAGCTCAAAATGCTCTGTTCCACCTTGTGATGTCATGAAGCTGTTGTTTTCCAGTTAACTGCTACCTTTACCTTTAGTTCAGAAGAGACTGACAATTCCAGGGCTGAAAGTGTAGATCAGAAAAAAGCATAATATGGCCCTTTGAATAAAGAATGTTGGATGTTTAGGTTGCTTCCCGGTGGATGCCAGCCTCTGTGGGGGTGAAGAGGAGCAGCGATGGGGGCCGTGGGGCAGCTCAGGCTCCTGCTGTGGAAGAACTGGACCGTCCGCAAGAGACAGAGGGTAAAAGCATAGCCAATTAAATCAATACAATGTTTAATATAACCAACAACATGGCTTAACCAGTTTTCTGACAGTTATTTGATAAATATAGTGGGCTAAATAGATTACCCCATTTCAAATAGATTAATACTTTACAGCTGATGCCATCAACATGGGAATGTGAATCTAACTGAAAGCACTAGCCTGTAAAGCATTACTCAAGTTAGACTTAATCTGACTTGGTCAATTTATGATCGCTCATATTCATCATAAGCTTCTAAAAATTAGTTGTCTAAATCCTTATATTATATTTTTAAAAATGTTTTCTTAAAACATTTTTTTCTCTTGTGCTCACTAATGTATCCATTGTGTCATCATGGTAATCGCTGAACATTCCACCAATAGAGATGCATGTAGTACACCCCTGCAAAATATCAGTAAAAGTTATTGAGTTGTCAGTGTTGCTTTGTGTGCTTTTCTCCATTGAGACGTTATTGTTTGGCATGCGATGCTCCACAGTTTGGCATTAAATAATAAATAATATCTATCTTGCTTTTAATTCACTGACATGTGTTTTATTGCTGTATGTTCCACAGTATGGAATTAAACTTACCGGTATCTATTCCCATGGAGACAAGCAAGTGGCAGAGCCTCCATCAGAAAATTTACACAGTGTACCTTAAAGTTCATGCCAAGTTTGATCCTTAATTATATTTTTTAGGTGCGATTCCTGATGGAGATCATCTGGCCTGTGATTCTGTTTATGGGGCTAGTTTGGCTCAGAAGAGTAAATCCTCTTTACCGTCAACATGAATGTAAGTAATCAGCCTTTACAGGAACAAATGCATTGTCCTATGTGACCCTTTGTTGATGAATACATTTAGCTGGCACTGATAGCATGTCCTGTACTTTAGGCCACTTCCCAAACAAAGCCATGCCGTCCGCTGGGGTCCTGCCATGGATCCAGGGAATCTTCTGTAACGCCAACAATCCGTGTTTCCAGTTTCCTACCCGTGGAGAGTCTCCCGGCCTCGTGTCCAACTACAACAACTCCATGTAAACACACCATTGTGCCTGTACTAATGTTCCAGGACACAAATGTAGAAACAAATCTGATGTTCAGGGACTGTGCAGGTAGTTCAAATCTTTGACAATACTTTCTATTTTTGTGATTCAGTGTAGAGAAGTACGTGGAAATACATTCAGTTGTAATCATACAAAAATACACCTTAACAAAACTGGTCAAACAGGAGTTTGAAGGTTATAATTATTTGCCTTTTTTACAACTACCAATTACCAGAGGAAGACTAAAGTTCAGCTATAGAGATGTTGCAGAAAAAAATATTCTTTCTTCTATTTTCCTACAATTTCACAAGGGTAGAAAACCCCTTCGTTGCTCAGGGTTCAATTCAGTGACTCACAATTTGGCATGCTTTTGTCCAGGTTTAGGCCTGTTTAGACTTGATTGAATTCATAGTTCATATGGGTTTAGCCTTGAAAAAGCTAAACACTTTTTCATATTGTACTATCATCAAAATTTCCCTAAGCACTGTTCTAAATGTAAATGTATTATGCTGCTGCTAAAAACTGTTACTGTTTATTGAATGTCATTATTGTGCTAATGTAAATGTTATTTGTGGGATTATTGGATCATGTGGTCTTGCACCTTTGGTATTACAACAAAACTATGTCATGTTTGATGCTCTAACATACAGTGATGGCCGAAAGTATTGGCACCCCTGCAATCCTGTCCTATAATACTCAATTTCTTCCAGAAAATGATTGCAATCACAAATGCTTTGGCATTAATATCTTCATTTATTTTTCTTGCAATGAAAAAACACAAAAGAGAATGAAAAAAAGTCAAATCAAATATTATTTTACACAAAATTCAACAAATGGGCTGGACAAAAGTATTGGCACCCTCAGCCTAATATTTGGTAGCACAACCTTTAGACAAAATAACTGCGAACAACCGCTTCCGGTAACCATCAGTGAGTTTATTACAACGCTCTGCTGGAATTTTAGACCATTCTTCTTTGGCAAACTGCTCCAGGTCCCTGAGATTTGAAGGGTGCCTTTTCCAAATTGCCATTTTGAGCTCTCTCCACAGGTTTTCTATGGGATTCAGGTCTGGACTCATTGCTGGCCACTTTAGAAGTCTCCAGTGCTTTCTCTCAAGCCATTTTCTAGTGCTTTTGAAGTGTGCTTAGGGTCATTATCCTGCTGGAAGACCCATGACCTCTGAGGGAGACCCAGCTTTCTCACACTGGGCCCTACATTATGCTGCAAAATCTGTTGATAGTCTTCTGACTTCATAATTCCATGCACACGGTCAAGCAGTCCAGTGCCAGAGGCAGCAAAGCAACCCCAAAACATCAGGGAACCTCCACCATGTTTGACTGTAGGGACCATGTTCTTCTCTTTGAAGGCCTCATTTCTTTTCCTGAAAACTCTGTGTTGATGCCCGTTCCCAAAAGCTCTACCTTTGTCTCATCTGACCAGAGAACATTCTTCCAAAATGTTTGTGGCTTTCTCAGGTAGGTTTTGGCAAACTCCAGCCTGGCTTTTTTGTGTCTGTGGGTCAGAAATGGGGTTTTCCTGGGTCTTCTACCATAGAGTCCTTTTTCATTCAGATGTCGGCGGATAGTACGGGTTGATACTGTTGTACCCTCGGACTGCAGGGCAGCCTGAACTTGTTTGGATGTTAGTCTAGGATTTTTTCCCACCATCTGCACAATCTTACGCTGAAATCTGTCATCGATTTTCCTTTTCCGTCCAGATCTGGGGAGGTTAGCCACAGTGCCATGCTCTTTAAACTTCTTGATGACACTGCGCACAGTAGACACAGGAACTTCAAGATCTTTGGAGATGGACTTGTAGCCTTGACATTGCTCATGCTTCTTCACAATTTTGTTTTTCAAGTCCTCAGAGAGTTCTTTGGTCTTCTTTCTTTTCTCCATGCTCAGTGTGGTGTGTGTGTGGCACAGGACAGAGGTTGAGTCAACTTCAATCCATTTTAACTGGCTGTTGGTGTGATTTAGTTATTGCCACCACCTGTTGTGTGCCACAGGTGAGTACCAGGTGCCATTAATTATTCAAATTAGAGAAGCAGCACATGATCTTTCAAAGGGTGCCAATACTTTTGTCCACCCCTTTTTATGTTTGGTGCAGAATTATATTCAATTTGGCTTTTTGACAATTCCTTTTTGTGATTTGTCATTGAAGATAAATTAAATGAACATTTTAATGTCAAAGCAGTTGTGATTGCATTCATTTTTGGGAGAAATTGGGCCTTTTCTGACGGAACTTCTGGGGTGCCAATACTTTCGGCCATCACTGTAACATAATTCCATTGTTTTTCCATGACAATCACAATAATCTAAATAAAATAATAAAATCTTGAATCCTGCTGTATCTCCTCAGTCTGGCCCGATTGTACTCTGATGCCCAGGATCTACTACTCTCAGACCCAGAGTTCCAGCATCTCGGACAAATGTGGAGTGAACTCAGTGCCATGAACAACTTCATGGAGACTCTCCGCACACATCCAGACCAAGACTCAGGTCAGTCATGACATTAAAACAGATGTGCCCAAGTGTTTGTAAATGTAATATATATGTTTTTTGCGTTGCATTTAGTAAATTGTTTTATGTCTTATATCATGGATTTCAGCTTACTGTTATATGCAACATTTTGAGGACTTCTTTCCCCATTCATAAGATACTGTATATTACTTAGTTTTAAATTGTTTGCTACGGCAATGGTCCTAGATTCTCTGCACTGAGACACAAAATGACTGAGAGGTACAGTGTAAATCTTGTTTCAGCAAAACTTGAATTTCCCTCACGATCAATAAAGTATCTCATCATTCAGAAACCCATTGATATATAGGTCTATTTAAGGGGTTGGCTGAAGTAATTATTTAAATTTTCATATTTTTTTTTCAATTTCACACTCAGTTAAACTATTTTCCAACCATGTATTGCAACATATACTCTTTTTTAAATCTTGGAAGTTGCAGTAATTGAAGTTGCAATAACAGGGCCAGTCTAAATAGGATAACTGGAATAATCAGATAACCCAATTATCAGATCTGATTTTTGCATGCACAAAAGAAATATGGTTATCAAAAACAACTGGGGACGTGCAGTGTGAATTTTTAGAGGAGCTGTTGTAGAAGACACAATGAATTTTATAGAATAGCTCTTTCTATTTTTAGAGGTGCATTGTCTAACTTTTCTGGTTGAGGTCCAGCAATGGCGTTTTCTCCATGGAGATGTTATTGGTTTGTCTTGAATGTTTCACAATATGGCAGTAAACCTTTCTATATTCATGGAGACCCAACCAGACCAAGTCATATCTGTGGAGAGGTGATCCCGCTCACAGTCAGAATGCCTGTTTTTCTAGGTATTTTTGAGCTATAAAACCATTTGCAATTCAATAAATGTAAGTTAGAGCTGTTTAATGTCATACAGTGGAACATTTCAAGCAGAGCAATGACATATTCATAGAAACAAGTGACAGACTCAAAAAGTTACACAGTGCACCTTTCAAATTTTCTGTCTTTGCCACATTTCAGACTTCCAAATGCCGTAACTTCCCTGAATACATTAGTTTGATAAACACATTTTCCTGTTAGTGTTGTCATTGTCCGTCTGCCTGGCTGTATATCTGTCCAGTGTAACAAGCTTACATCACCTGGTTTAAGCAAGGCTGCTCGTAACCAAAGCTCCTTAGTCTCTGCCACTCGGTGTTGTTTATTTAGCAGTAAAACGGTTCACACGCCCCATCACCCTCCGCTTCTCCCCAAAGACCAAGAAAATATAGAATCAGTTTTGTTTTGTTTGTATTTATTTGCCCTGACATGTGTTTCCCTGGTGTTTAAATAAATCTTGAGGCTCTTAACACTGGCCCTTGGTGCATTCCAGTCTGTGAATCATTAAGTCTGTCTACACTCAAGTAGTTTAAAATGTGATTGGACAAACAGAGTTAACAGGGAGATAGCCACACACATTCCTTAGTTCTTTCTGAAGAAAAATAAATTAAGAACCCTTATATAACTGTACGCTTTTGCTTGTTATAGTAAAAGACAATATTGGGTCACAAATTCTTATCCTTTATGTAATTTCAATTTGGCTTGAAAATAAGCCACAGTTACCACCTATCTAGTTACTGTTGTAAAGTCCAAGACATTATTACACACAAAAATGTAATCTTTTACCATTTAAAATAGGTTATGCTTATTGAAATTATAAATTTAAATATACCATCTTAAACTATTAAGTATTTGATTTAGATTAACTTCAAACTGATGACATATAATAAAACAACCATTCATTAAAGGTTAACTATACAACTTTTTTTGTGAGGGATCTGGTGCCTCCTAGGCCTAATGGCATCATCTGCTTGTCTCCATGGTGATGGATCAGTTTAATGCATATAATGCATAGACCGTATAAAAGAAATGGACTAAGTGAGCGTGACGTCACCCAAAGCGTTTAGCGCTGCTCAAATGAGGCTCGCGATGCTAACGGCTACAGGGGCAAATCTGGAGCCAGTTATGAATAGGGCTTTTTTTGACATACAAAATAGGGGGGGAAAAAATTCAGGATCATGTAGAGCGAGTTCATACGAACATTTTAAGACCAAAATGACGAGGCTCACAGCAACAGGTACAGAGAGAGGAGCCATCAGATCCCAATGTAAGTCAATGGGAAAAAGGGAGAGAAGGAGCCGGAAGAGCCTCCTGGAGCACTTCCTATTTGGCACGCGGCGGCTAACGGGGTAGCTTAGTCCACTCATATATACGGCCTATGGTTTAATGCCATCACATGGAACATTCATGGCAAAGCAATACTGTTTTGATGGAGTGAAGCAGGTGGAATCCCCTTCACTAAAATTCTTTGTACTTTTAAGCTTTATATTCTTTATTCTGTTATATAAGCCTTTAACCAGTCAAGATTAGCAAAGTACACAACAATGCTCTATTTGTTAATGTTATTTCTGTAGCACATTATTGTTTGAAGTCGTTTTTTGTGTCTTGCAGCTGCAGGAAAGACGGTCTTTCACAGTTTGTAAAGTCTTCATAAATCTCCAGCTTTTTCCTCTTAGTTTCCGTCATGACTTTCCAACTTTCTTCTATTGTGTGCCCAGTGCTTTGTTGTTGCCATTGGAGAGCACAGAAACATTGTAATACTGTTATTCAGGCCTTGTATCTGGATAAATGCCATAGGAGCACTTCGCCTGGTAGTAGAAACCTCTTTCTTGCATAGACTTGCCAGGGGAAACTATGACGCATTTTAACAAACCAACCTGCCATTTACTTCTAAGTTTTTTTTAATACTACAGGTTTCACAACTATAAAAAAGCACATGTCATTCACAGGTCACCACAGCAAGTCAAGGGGTCTTACTTCAAATAAATGTTAAAATAGCATTGTGTGCTTAAAAGGCCGGGCAGTTTAGACACAAATAGTGTACTCACTAGCAGTTATATAAAATAGAAATATTCTGCTATTCTGAGAAACTAGGGCTACTTTGTGAGCAGTTCATCCTAAACATGCTAAAATGTTGCTTAAAATTAAGACTCCAATTCCCACTCTAACAGAAAAGAAATGTTAGAAATACTTTGCTTTTAAGTATCTGTCAATACCCGATATCAACCGATACAACCAAACATGTATTTATTATTATTTATTTCCTTTAAACACAAACGGCATGTGGTAAAAATTATCCAAATATGTTTTGTAACTGTAACTTATCATTAAAGTAACTACAGATCAGTTCTGTAAACTATTACAAGGTACTCAGTGAATCTCTTAATACACCAATGTATAGATTAAAATGGGATATCCACTGAACAGATATCCTGGAACCAATATCCAAACCATAAAAAATTTCAATATCCACGCCGATATCCAATACCAGTATCGTATCGGTGCGTCCCTAATAATTATAGTAATAATAATAATAATAATGCAATTCTCAAAGCATTTAATGATGCATTATTCCAGTATTTTTTTTACAACTAACTATTGTATTGAATTTATTAAAGGATTTGATGGTATGAATTCTCTTGTACAGGTCGTGGAGTGAAGGTGGAAAGCATTCTGAAAGATGACGAGATGTTGACATCATTTCTGTTGAGAGACGTCCCCCTGACGCAGACCGTAGTGAACCATCTGGTGACCGCGGAGATCAGGCCTGAGCAGGTACACTCAGAGAGAACATTCACAAGTAACAGCAGTAACTTTATACAACACGGATAAAACAATGCTATGTCCTCTGTGTTCAAACTGATATGTGTAGGTCTGTAATTAGAGTTCAGGAGGTAATTTATACATATATTTTTTTATTGTTTGGGTCATTAAATCAGGTCACAGGAATGTAATGTTGTAAACTATATATAAATTAATTAAAATGTGATCAAATAAAAATTCCAAAGTTCTGTTTTGGCAACAATTTTTACCTTACATACATGTAATTGGGTTTTATCAAATTATGCTTTTTAATAATCCATTTATAACATAGTCCTCCCCCAGTGTCATTCATTCATTAAGATATATTATGCACTGTATTCAGTATTTAGTGTACATGTACATTTCTGAATAATGAAAAATTATTGTTGCCATACCTATTCACAATTCACACTCTTCACACGTAAATATTGTATTTACTGAATGGTGAAAAGTCCTCAAAATGTCATCTGCAACAGGACGCATGAATATTTACACGTTTTTATATTCTGTTTACATCCAGTTTGCATCTGGAGTTCCTGATGTCCGTTTGAAAGACATCGCCTGCAGTTTGAACCTTTTGGAGCGATTTCTTTTGTTTTCGAGTCGCACAGGTCTCTACGCCGTCCGCAACGCCATGTGCATCCTCACCCCGCAGAGACTTCAGATCATCGAAGACAAGTTCTACGCCAATGTGGATTTTTTCAAGGTTTTCAAGCTGGTCAGTACAATTTTTTATAATAACGCAACACTTAAATGTAGGGCTGCAACAACTAATCGATTAAATCGATTAAAATCGACTATTAAAATAGTTGGCAACTAATTTAGTAGTCGATTAGTTGACTAGTTCACGTGACAAAGTCCAAGCGGGAGAATCGGGTGTTGTGAGATGTGTCTATATTGTGTCTATAGCTCAGTGCAGGAGAGAGAGAGAGGGTGAGTGATTGCGTGCGCGCGCCGGGGGCGCGCTGGATGTATGTCCGCGCGGAGCAGTGGAGCCGGGTCTCGCTCCGTGTGTGTGTCCCGTGTGCTCTCAGGGATCGGGCACGGCGATCGGGCACGTAGAGGGTAAAAGGTGCTACTCCTACAGTGTAGTGAGCTAATAAAGCCCCACTCTGCAGCGAAACTGCCTCCTTTTATTTACATTTTCATACACCGCAAACGCACGAGGTCCTCAAGGGAGTTAACCCCGGAGGGAAGCAATCCCCGGCCCTGGAGAAGACGATCTCCCCTGTGCGAGAACAGGAAAGGTTAACACGGGGGAAAAAAAGAGGACACTTGAGAAATGGCGTTTCCCCTTTAAAATCAGTCGGACTCTGGTGAGATTTCACAAACATATTGGCAACCTTTTTTTGACATGAAAAGTAGTTGGTTGCATTACTGGTACAAGTTAATAGGAACGTTTTAATCACAACGTATTGTTTGACACTATACAAGTTAAACCGAAGTTGCTTGGTGTTAGCTAGTTAGCACATATTAGCCGCGATTGCATTGGAACAATGTGTTTCTAAGCCATTAACTAGTCCAGTTAACCTCTTAAACCCTCTGTGATTCGCTGGTGCTCCTGTCCATCACAGAGTGTGCGGTACAAGCCCACGAACACCGTGATTGGTCAAAGCTTTGTTGATCAGACCGCGTTCGTAATAGAGAGAGGGGTTGGCAGAGCGAGCACAGCTTCTGTGCGTAAACCCAGGACGCACGGCTAACTTACTTTTAGCACAGTTTTGGAGCACACTCCTTATTTTTATCCGATTAATAATCGATTAGTTGAAAAATAATCGCCAGATTAATCGATTATGAAAATAATCGTTAGTTGCAGCCCTACTTAAATGCTTTCTAACTGTTGTAGTATTTAATCGTGGTAGTAGTAAATGTAGTGAAACAGTTTTGAAAATAAATCCGGTGATCTCATTCTTGGCTAAGATTTTTAAGATTGTTAGAAAGGCATTTCCATGTGCAATCCAAACTTTTGGACAATTTGCAAAAATCTTTTTTGGCTCATTTACTTGCGCTGGGCCAAATGGGTTATTATGCAACATGTGAAATGATACTGACAAAAAACCAGCATATGGGAACAAATGCTTTGTATATGCGTAGTTCATAACATTCAACATGTTCAGTTTAAAGTGTTGACAGTTAAGACTATGATATCAAAGCAGAGTGATAATCGTTTAAAATCATTACCCTTTTTGTTTTCTTTATGCTTTATTAAAAATATGTAAATAAGATATTGTAGGATCTTGGCAGTAGACCTAGGACATAAAGTCCTATCAGTATTTTGGATGCAGCTCGGGTATGAGGTCACACCATATTGTCAACTGTGTCAAACTGAACTAGCTGCTACAGGCTCCGAGCCCAGGCCAAGAGACACATAAAAACCGCCACAGGTGTTTTGGCTCATGACTCATGTGAGAAGACAAATATTTCCTTCATAAAGAAGTTGGAGACTTACTATGAAAACAGAATGGTAGTTTACATTTGTTTTTTAGTATCTATTTTCCAAAAAAACACAACCACAGGTCGTGAAGTTCTGAATTTAAGAAAATCTGATTTATATTCACTACAAAGTATAATATCAATTAATGTTCATTTTTGTGTTCATGTTTGTATAATTTTGTATGTTTTCTCTTGAGTTATAGTAGGTTTGTGGTGTAGTAGAGATACCACTTACCCCTTATTTACAAAATATTTCAGTTTCTGTCCTGTGCAACTTGGACAGTGTCTTGGCAGAGTCCTCAGGTCTTCAATTAACTAATTATTTGCTTTTCTGTTTCTTTACCAGACTTTCAAATATTTAAAAATCACCATAATCATCACTGTTGCCTGAATATTTTGAAAGAGGTCTCAGGTCTTCAAATGCCTTTTGTTTATTTTCTATTTTTTCTGCTGTTTTGTATATTATTCACCCTTTACACATGTAATTTATAATATCATACACAATGGTAAAACTTCAAACATTGTCCAAGTATTTAATGATGCATTGTGTAGCTTTTTTCTCCATAGAGATGTTATCGGTTTGCCTGGATTGTTTCACAGTTTGGCATTAAACTAATATATCGTCATGGAGACCAAACCAGACCAAGTTACAGGTCAGATCTGTGGCGAGGCGACCCCGCTCACAGTCAGAATGTCTGTTTTTCTAGGTATTTTTGAGCTCTAAAACGACCAGAAACTGAATAAATGTAAGGTAACACTGTTTAATTTCATACAGTGGAACAATCCAGGCTGAGCAAAGAAATATCCATAGAAATGAGCAGGTGACGGACCCCCAAAAAGTTACATAGTGCACCTTTAAGTGGATGCAACGTTTACTCATATTTTAAACAGCGTTGCCCATGTAGCCTTCAGCGAACTTGTGAAACTTTGGCATTAGTCTCGCAGACAGACATGACCTCTTTCTGTAATTAGCTCAGCTCCTCCGCACAGACACACTCCTCTGTTTGGTGTAGACAAGACTATAAGTAAACACAGTTACAGGATCACTCTAGCCTCAGAGACAATGAGAGGGCACCCAGCCAAAACAGTGTCTAGTATTTTCCATCTGGCTGTATTCACTCGATACGTACCTTAACCTAAATGTTATTATTATAGCGGATATACAGTAGGTCTGGAAAGTATGAGACTGCTGTTACATGATCAGTTTCTTCTTTTTTTTTTAAGTGTCAGTACGGCAAACACTACACATATAGACATTCATATATTAATTCCCATAATGTTTCTTGTGCATGTATTTTTTCATTTTTTTCTTTCAACATTGCCTGGGGTTGTGATGCTAACTCTAAGCACTGCTCAGTCTGAAGCTTTGTTAGACTTTTATCTGAGATAAACATTATTGGAAAAGCAATAACATCCCCAAGGAAACAAGCATAGAGCAGAATCTGCACCGGAAAAGTGACTCAGTACACCTTTAATCCACAAGGGAATTTGCATGGACACAGTGACTCACTATATGATAATAAAAGTCATCTTATGAGTTGTAAAAAGAGAATATACCAAAATACTACCAATATAATAGAGTGAATAGAGTGCCTAGAGGTACATTTTGTAAGACATGGGTTATAAACATAGACTCTATGAAGAAGTGGACTAAGGGAGTGTGACGTCACCCGTAGCGTTCAGCTCTTGCCAAATGAAGCTCACGAGGTTAGTGGTTATAAGAGTGAGCTGAGTTCCATATTAGGAATAGGAATTTTTTTACTGACAAAACGGCTAAATAAAAACACCAGGATCACGTAGAGCAGGTGTCTCCAACCCTTTTCGTCTGCTGAGCCACCTTTACAAAATGGAAATGCCAGAGAGCTACACATTTTAGTATTGGTTGCAAGAAATTGAGTAAATATAAGAGCCTTAGATGGGGAACAGTTAGATACCTATAAAACATTTACAGTTATCCATTTATTAGTGCACAAAAATAGGCATCAAAATTATACATTTAATAGGCATTTAATTAAATCAAATTTTACTTATTCAGCTCAATATGTATGATTCAGAAATCTCTTGGTGAGCTACTTGGAAAGGGGTGGAGAGATACTGGGACCTGAGCTATAGGTTGGAGACCCCTGATGTAAAGCAAGTTAATAGAAACCTTTTTAAGACCAAAACGACGATGATCACTGCAGCAGTTACAGAGAGAGGGGTGACAGTTTATCAATGTAAAGTCAATTGGAGCTAGAGGCTACGGAGCTGGAAGTGTGCCCATGCTCATTTTCTATCTGGAACACCGCAACAAGCAGGTTAACTATGTCCATTTATGCATGGATGCAGATAATATTTCAGGTAATTTTTTGTGTAGATGTAGTCTCCATCCATCCTAAACTCCATATTTGCCCAAAGCAGTAGTCCCTGATGTGTCTTTCCCACATATTCGGAGAGTGAGGAAGCGAAGAGGAAGGATGTCTTTTCCTGGTCTGTGCTCCTTGGCCTTGTGTTGCTTCCTGGACCTTTAGCCCATTGTGTTTGTGGTGAATGGAAGATCTCTGAGTAAACCCGCAGATCCTCGGGAGAAAGCCACACTCAGCAGATAGAGTTTCCCGCTGTTGTGACAAACACTGCACATATGAATGGAGCGATTCAGTCATTTCCTTCCAGCGCTGTCTTGACTGGATAAACATACAGTGGATACAGTATAATATGCCCATTTTAGATGTCTAGTGGTTATATAGATGTTACATTTGTGCTCTTTTGGTTTGCTTATGTTAATAAAAAAAATGTATCAATTACTCAAGTATTACAACGGACTTAATGATTTTATAATACCTAGATTTATTGTCAATATTGAAATACTGACAATATAAAATAACTTTTATACTGAAAATACTGCTTTGCTTGTATTATGTGCATCTTATTTATAGTGTTAAACTAAGATAATCATAGCAACAACTAGGGATGACAATTGGTTTCTTTGAAAAAAAAAAGATTTCTCTTTAAAACTCTTGGCAAAGTTTATTATATATTTGGCTGTAATTGGCTTTATTACTGCAATTATCCAAATCCACTGTATTTATATAGCACATTTTACAAACAGATCAGTTTCCAAAGTGCTGCACAGAGATAAAACAAAAAGAATGCAACAAAAAAGTAAAATGCTAAAGTTTGGTCATACCAGTCCTAAAACAATAAAACCAGTAAAATCAAATTAAAGCAACATCATAAAAATCATAAAATAGCTTATTATGGCTTATTATTATTATGGCTTAGATCAATTACTGTAACAATCAATGATGGTGTAATTCTGATGAGTGACCACAAAAAAACATTCAAATCTAAAACATTACTAATAGATGTTAATATGTCTATAAATATGACCTATTCATGGGTTCCAGCTTCCTGTTCTATGGTGCCATTTTGAGGACTGTTGACCATTCAAAAGCTATAATATTGCTTTGCTTTGTTTGTTTAATTGATTTCAGGTACGTACCACATAATGATTTTTGTTACTTATTGTTTTATTTTATCTTTCTAGCTTCCTCGCGTTCTGGACAACCACTCGAGCGGCATTGACATTCGTCTGTGGGTGCGTGTCATCTCCGCCGTGTCTGAAAAACTACGTGAGGTGAGTTTGAACTATCGCAGCCTCATTCAAAAGTTCACCTTGGTTTATTTTTAGACCATCAGGAAACAGTTGCTTCCTCTCTGCGGGGTCTTTACGCAAATGCAGACAGTGGGGGCATATTTACTGCGTATGAGGAAGGCTAAATCCAGAGCTGGCTTCAGTCGCGTTCAAAACAGATTCATCAACAATATGGGATCAAATGGAAACAACACCAATGCCTAAAATAAACAAGTGAAATCTTCAATAATAATTTAAATATGGGTTTCCTATTAGTCTTCCTGGATGCAGTTTGTTTTGGTGCACAGGTGCTATTTTAATAACCTATTTCTGTAACTAATCTGTGATCTTGACAAAATGTAGTCCATCCATCCATCCATCTTCTCCCGCTTAATCCGGCTGGGTCGCGGGGGCAGCGTGCTGCCCAATACTCATAGCACCTGACCCCCCCTATGAACCCCTCTGCAGGTGGTGAGCCCACAGGAGGGTGGACATCATGGTCCTTGATGTTAGTTCAAAATGTAGTTACTCCAAAAAATTTTTTTCAGTTTTCCATACAGAATTTTTTTTTTCTTTTGCTATTTTTTCTTTTGCTATCTACCTGGATGACTGAGGATTTACAAAAATAATTTGTTATCCTGTTTTTTGTGGTCTTGTTTTTTATCTTACCATGAAAAATGACTATTAATTAGAGGTAAGATCGGGCCTAAAAAATCCAGCCCGACCCTACCCGACCCGCGGGTATTAAAACCCGACCCGACCCGAGCCCGACCAATTAACTTGATTTGCAGGCCCGAGCCCGAAGCAAACCCGAAATTTCATGCGGACCTGCGGAGGGGAAGATTATTAAGAGGGCGTCGTTCACGTGCGCAGAGCATGCTCTGGCTCTGCGGCTCCTGTTACAGGAGCCGCTCTGGCTCTGGCTCATGCTCTGCGCACGAATTTAACTGTTTATTTATTTAAAAAAAGTCAGCGAGAAAGAAGCCCGGCCCGACCCGATCCGAAGCAATGATTGACATTTTAGGCTCGAGCTCGGGCTCGGGCTTAAGATCTTACCTCTATTATTAATGTACATATGTTTAACCAGTGAACTCCAAAGGTCCTCAGGATACGATATTCTTGCTTGTTTTAGCCCTTGATAATGGAGTGTGTTGGTTTTGGAAGGGCATCCAATGTAAAACCTGCTCTCATGTACTGTACTAATGCAGTAGCCAGATTATTTGTAACCTTCAGTAATGGTTTAGCATTAGAGGAAAAATATGTTAAAAATACTAATATATAATAATAATATAATAACTAATATGCAATATAATATCTCTATATGTATGTCTAATATGTAAATAGCAGGTAAATGTATGTTCAACTGCGTTCTGATTTTGTTCAGATGTTTTCCTCTCTTTTTCCTTTTTCCCTTTTTTGTGTGTGTTTCATTCAGCTTTTTATCCTTATTTAAGTATTTTATCCTGACAATGCTGATATATTTGGAAATGTTATTAAATAAAGTTCTGAGAAAAAAGTATGTTCAGCTGCTTGCAATAGTTTAAGAAAACTCTCAGAAGTCTCATTTTGCTAATGTAACATATTGAACTGATTTTCCTGCACAGACAGTGAATACAGTGAGTCGCGGTACCTCCAAATAGTCTAATTATAAAATGTGTCCAATAATCTGGAAGTACAGTAAGCATGGTTGTTAGCTTTACCGTGATGAAAAAACTGGTCTTAAACTTATCAACTCATCGTGTGACTCGCAAATAATTAAGATGCTCGGAATGTACAGTATATGGGAAGTGAGAAATAACTTTGGACCACTGCAAATCATTTACAAGTAGTTCTGTTTTTCACATGTTAAGACACAAAAAATCACGCACAGCACTGTTAAAGTTGTATTGTGTAACTGGTGGAGGGTCTGTCAGATGCTTTTGCAGATGTTATTGCTTTGTCTGGAATGTTTCACAGTATGGCATTAACCTTTCTATCTACAGGGAGATCAAACTAGACCAAGTTACAAGTCATATCTGTGGAACATTTAAGGCAGAGCAATGAAAGACTGCAAAGCACATCACAACATTCATATATTTTTAACCCTTTGTCTTGTTCCACAGTTGTTCCAGAGGAATAGTTCCCAGGAGCTTCTGCAGGTTTTGAGCCCTCTGTTCCAAAGCGATCTGCCCTTCAGGGGGGTGATATCTGCAGCCTCCAGCCTGGTCTGTGGGTACAGCGAGGGGACCTTCTCCAGAGTCACCTCCTACAACTGGTACGAAGACAACAACTACAAAGCTTTTCTGGGCATCAACAGCCAAAGCAACCAGGAGCAATACGCCTACGACAACAGCACGAGTGAGTGGGTTTAAATCAATGTAAATGGTACATGAAGGTTCACTGTGTAACTTTTCTGCTCATTGGGCCAACACCTGCTTATCTCCATAGCGATGTTACTGTTTTTCCAGGCATGTTCCACAGTTATATATTGCATTTATTCAGTTAAAGGTGTTTTTATTGATTAAAATAATGCTTTAAAACACATACATTCTTATGTGAGCAGAGCCATGTCCCATCTCCAGATCTGACCTGACCTGTGACGTGGCCTGGTGGCAATACCTACTTGTCTCCATGGAGATTGATAAGTTTATATTGTAGAACATTCCAGACAAAACAATAACATCTCCACGGACAGAAGCTGGTGGCACAGCCGGGCCAAGTTACAGGTCAGTTCTGTGGAGAGGTGACCTGGCTTGTAGTGAGAAGGCAAGCTCTCCCTGACAAAAGTTACATAATACAACTCTGACCACCAGCCACAACCACAATGAACCAAAGTGCTTAACAGGCCATAATAAGACAACCAGGCATACAACCAGACTAAACAGGGTCAAAATTCAGTCCTCAAACTATGACCCATTTTAACCAGGACTAAACTCAATCAGAGCAGATCTAAAGCTGCATGATCCTGAATTATACTAAGCAATGTTCACCACCAGTTTGAGAACCAAACCTTAAAGCAAATAAATGTAATACTAAAATGGTCTTTATAAAATGTACTTTCAGCACCTTTCTGTAACGACATGATGAGAGAACTGGAGTCAGATCCTGCAACCAGGATTGTGTGGAACTTAGTGAAGCCGATGCTGATGGGGCAGATCCTCTATGCACCAGACTCCCCAGCTGTCAGAAAGATCATCAAAAATGTAAGTTTCAAATCGTAACTTTACTATTTTAAATGACTCTCATTGGTCTATTACCTGTGTGGTAGTTTTAGATTAGCCTGTTTAAACTTGTACATTCACCATATTGGTACTAGGACTTAACCTGGAACTAAACCAGGACTAGAGCAGAACCAAACCAAGTCTACATCACTAAACTGGGCCCAGACCAAGGCCAAACCAGGACAAGGGTGAGCACAGTTGTAGAGGGCAAAGGGATAGCAATATCATTCATAAAATCAGAAGAAAAACAAATTATGTTGAGTATTTTAACCCAAAATAATTTTATGGCTATTAAGAATAACAGATCATACATAAATTGTGTGATTTAAATGTTTTCTGTTCATTTACATACCTAAATAATACTGAAAATTGAGAGTAAAATGAAGCCTTACGTTTTGTATGAAATCTTTTGTATTTGTAGGTGCAATTTCCATTATTTTACTGTTTTACTGCACAATCACATGTTGGCTTAGTCTTGAACATAGTTCACCTCTCTTGTTTAAGTCTCTTCTATTATATCAACAAGTTAACTTCTCTAATATTGTCAAGTAAGTAAAAAAAAAACTTGCAATTGTAATCAAAGCTACCTCCAACTTTGCTTTAGTTAAATCCACACTTCAACACATTTTGTCCAAAAAAGAGGCTCAGCTTTCCTCCGGTCATGTCCAGCTCTTTGTGTGTGGATGTTGATACGTGCCCCTCAATGGTCTATAGGGGATAGCCAGTCATGGATGGCTAAGTCGCTATAGAGGCACACAAGCTCATCGGCTGTAGTGACTAGAGGCGCCGTAGTTTTTCACTGTTATGTAAGCAGTGGAGTTTGTTCTAAAAGACCCTGCACACAAAGAAATCTACACACTCAAGTTTCCTCTTTTCTGACCTGTAATGCTCTCTTTGTCTTCCCATCTATCTCCAAGATTTGAAGAAGAGATTGGGATCTTAATTGCACCAAGAAAGTAGTGACTGAGAGGTTAATCTCTTACTTTAAAAGTGCATTGTGTAACTTTACTGGTATAGGTTCTGTCAAATGCTTTTTGTTGTGGAAATGTTGCTTTGTCTGAAATGTTTCACAGTATGGCATTAAACCTTTCTATCTTTATGGAGACCGAATCAGACCAAGTTACAGGTCAGATCTGTGGAGAGGCGACCCCGCTCAGTCCGACTGCCTGTTTTTCTAGGTATGTTTTTGTTATAAAACCATCTATAATTGAATACATTTAAAATAGAGGTGTTTACTATCATACTGTGGAACATCCCAGGCAGAGCAATGATATGTAAACAAGCATGACGGACCCCCAACCAAAAAGTGACATAGTGCACTTTTAAAGCATGGATTCTTGTCTTTGCAGTGCATGTTTTTTCCATAAGCAAAATACCTACATAGCTACAGTAGGTTTATATAATGTTCTGTTTTTATAGGGCTGCTCTTGTGACACAGAGCAGCTCATCTTATCACTGCTTCTTATCACACACTTTTAAACAGTCATTTATTTACTTGCTTGCTGCCTTTAATGGATACAGTGGAGAGAGAGGTATGAGGAAAAGTTATGTAAGAAACCACTTAGGCTGAGGCGATGCTGACACAAATGAATATCTTTATATTGGGGGATTTTTCCATTGACGATATTCAACTGACATTATGGCAAGCCATCAAAAATGTGTTAAAATGTGGCTGTAAATAATCTAAATGACATTACTGAGGGCCCAGTATCGTACAAAAGGTGTATGTCAGCATATTTCAAGCAACTGTATATTTCCAAAACAGACCGCCTTAATACATTGTTCACTATAGTGTCTACCTTAAGATCAATAGGAAATCAAACTAAATAAACATGTTTTTTACACAAAAGAAAGCATTGCTTTACATATAAATTCTCCTTGATCAAATACACAAATTATTTCAGCAATATCAACAAATTCATTGAGTTATACATTTAATATATATGGTTTTCAAAAGACAGTTACAGTTTACATCGTACTTGGCCATGAGATATCCAATGCACAAATGTTGAACCTGTACGTTTTATTACTGACTACAACATAGATCTCATTGTAATGCAACAGAAATCTGCATTTTTAACCATAAAAATTTTTGCTGCCAATATTCGTGTTAAAGGTAGAGATCTGCAAACTGCTTGGAGATATTATTGCTTCAAGAATGTTGCACAGTATGGCATTAAACATATCTATCTAGCAGTCATGAATTGGTTATATTGCTCTGCCTTGAAAACATGCATTCTTACTGTGAGTAGGGTCACTTCTCCACAGTTCTGACCTGTAATTTGACTTGGTGACACTACCTGCTTGTTTTCATGGAGATAGAGACATTTAATGCCATGGTGTAGATTTTTTTTAGACAAAGCAATAACATCTTCTTGGAGAAAATCTGTTACGTATTGGACTTTTATCACCAGAGTTGTGTTTTGTTCAATTCTCACATGTTTAACACACAAGCCCTGCATATTTAGACTGAGTTCTTCTCTCAACCTGAAAACACTTTGTTCCACCTGGTAAAGGAAGTGCTCCAATGTGTTTTTAAACTCCATACACCATTGAAGCATTTGGATAATTTCAGCCCTGGAAATGCGCGTCTCTACTGAACGAAAGGTGAAAGGTCGCTGATAAATTGAAAACTACCATTTCCTGACATCACAAGGTGGAACACAGTGAGAACAAGACATCCTCAAAATGGATTATTTTCTAATCATCTATTCAAATTGTAACAATAACTCCAACACAAACCTTTAAATCCAGACCTAAAATTACTTTTCTTATGTACAGAATGACCCGAGTTGCCCTGTTGAGCCAATTACTGTCAAAAACCCTCACTATAATGTTGTTGTGGTCTTTGCTGTTTTTAACCACTTATTCTGGGAATGAGGAAGCTCTGTGTGGTGGGAACCTGCCTGGGATTCAGTGGCCACGCTGAATGCACTGCACCCAGTTTTCACCAACCGCCTCCATTGTCACCCTGGTCCCATTGTCCTCATTGTCACCCAAAATCAGACACACACAAGAGGAAGGCGTTTAATTGGGTGTACTCTTAAGAGCTTTCATCCCCCACTGCACATGCCTGAATACCAAAATAGCCAGTAGTTAATGCAGCCACAGCAAAACACTGTACTGCTACAACATGCAAAGTGTGTCAATTATATGAAGATACTTATTGGTGCATTAAAAAAGACATTTTTAAAGAAAGTATTTGTATTGTTTGAGTGAGGAACATTTATATATTTAAAGTTATAAGTGGTATGAGCTTTGTTTAAAATGGGAAGAAAATTAGCCATGTTATAATGCTGTCACCTCGAAAACATACCTTGAGTTGTGTTTTGTTTCATTCACACATATTTGAGGAACCCTTTATTATTAGTCTGTCTATATCTCCAAAGCTCAAAACGGTCTGTTCCACCTTATGAGAGCACGTGAACAGCTGCCTTTTACCTTTAGTTCAGTAGAGATGGGCAATTCCAAGGCTGAAATTATCCAAATGATTCTAGTGAAGGTGTGTGGAGTTTAAAAACACAGTAGAGCCCATGACATCAAAAGGTGGAACAGAGTGTTTTCTATTTGAGAGAAGAACTCAGCCTAAACATGCAGGATTTGTGTATTAAACATGTGTGAATTAAACAAAACACAACTCTGGGTATGTTTGTGATGAGGAAACATTCTAACATAAGATCAGACCCATTAATAGTCTATAATAAACTGGTCTTTCTGATCAACATAGACCTTCTAATACTTAACAATTAATAGAACTTTGGTGTTATTTTTAATTGAGTTGACCTGTTTGGATGACCACCACTATTTACTGCATACAGACTGCTACTTACTACTACTTCTATAATGCCTTAGCAGCAGTCTCCTGCTATTTTTGCTACTTACTTTAAAGTTATTATTACCATTTATATTTTTGCTCTTTGTTATTACATGTATTGTGATGTGTGAGCTACTATATCCAAATAATTTCACTTGATCAATAAAATGGTCATACTTCAGTACAATTTTGGATACTCTACCCTCCTCTTTGTAAATATTCATCATTTTTGTAGTCCTTAGTATGTATTATATAGTTGTACATTGGTTGTTATTAGGACAGGCTCACAGGAGCGCTGCTCTGTGTGTGGGAATGTGTGTGTTTTCTTTGTCAATCCTGTTTTTCGGCGGTTTATTGTGGGAATGGTATGTAGCTGCAGATTAGATGTGTGACAGTCTGTGGGCTTGACATTGAGAGGGACACAAGGTCAAAGTGATTGGTTTTATCAGTGTTTCTTTCTCATATACAAAAATACAGTAGTTCTCAAAATGCAGTGGGGTGAGGCTGCACGATAGATTAAAATACAAATGGCAAAAGCTGCATTTGTGTAAATAATACAATAGTACAATTCTCTCTCAAAACAAGAGACTCTCTTTTTAGGGGCAGAAACCTGTTAACCCTGTAGTTTAATTCTTTACAGACATGTTCTGAAATGCATATGATTCTTGATTTACTTGTTTATTTCTTTCAATTATTAATGCTCCTGGGTGAGTTTTAAAACTTGTTAAGTGAAGTGAATATTGAATATAAGTGAGTTAAAAACACAAATTGCAAATCTGATCACTTAGAAAAATGTAACTTTATCCTTTTTTTTTTCCAGTATCACACAGCCCTATCTTTATCACTTCAATTAGATACATTTTATTTATATCTTAATCCTAGCATTACATTTGCAAGCTACCCTGGTTGATTCCCAGTTTACGTGTTGGTAAATAAGTCATGGTTAACACGTATAAATATAGGTTCATTTTTGTCCTGGTTAACCCTGGATTAATCCAGATTTTGTCACAGTCTATTCTGGAAAGCCATATAGGTCACACCGTATAGTTTGGTTTAACTTTTCTACTGCAAAGTTAACCCAGATAATTGCATATAATAAACACAAATTTGTAATGTTTTTCTCAATTAAATACTCAATAACGTACATAAATGTCATAGAAGTTAATTATGTGATTATCTGTTCCAGGCCAACACCACTTTTGAGGAGCTGGAGAGACTGAAGGTTTTGGGGAAGGCCTGGGAGGAGCTGGCTCCACAAATCTGGACTTTCTTCCAAGATGGTGTCCAGGTTAAAATGATCCGGGTACGACATCATGCAATTCAATCAAAACTTGACTCTTGTGAGCTTTAAGCTATGGTATAATGTTGTTATCTCATAAAAAAACATACCTGGAGTTGCGTTTTGTTTCATTCACACACGTTTGAGTGATCCTTTATTTTTAGTTTGTCTACATCTCCAAATTGTCTCCACATTGTGATGTCATTTAGCGGTAATTTCCAAGATAACAGCTAGCTTTTACCTTTTGTTCAGTGTTTGTGATGAGGAAACATTATGGCATAGATCAGAAAATAGTGTGATTATAGGCCCTTTAACTGAAATGGGCCAAAATGTCAAATCATTTTCTGGATAATATATCATTTAATTCATTAAATGTGAAGAGACAAACTATCGCCCTTTGTCATTGATCTTTTTCCTGACACTTGTAGCCCACCACAGAAGAGACTGATTATGTTGTTATTTCACTCTGATCTTTTACCCCAAACCTATTTTAATAAAAGGTTTCCAGTTGGAACATGCATTTATCTTAGCAAATCTGTCACCATTTCCCCTTTCAATTTATCTTTCTTTCATATTGACCTGTTTTTCACATAATTTTAAGGCCAGACCATTTTTGTCAGTTTTTCCAGTATTCATCTCTAACCCTATAACCTCCTTTTCCTGTCAATGTAGGATACCATTTGACTTTTGACTTTTTACACTTTCACACCCTGCTGTCTCTTTTGTTCTTTGACCAAATGACCTTGCATAGCTGCAAGGTCATTTGCGTCAGTTGATTTTTTTTGTAAGGGTACACTACAGTATGTAACTCCCAGGAATGTTCCACAGTATGACATTAAGCTTTATGTACTTACTTAAAAGTCAATTATAGGTGAAGTAATAGCTTGAAAAGTATGCATTCTACTGGGAGGCCATCTCAAGATTCAAGATTCAAAGTGTTATTGTCATATGTACAGTAAAGAAACACGTTTCCCTGTACAATGAAATTCTTACTTTGCTGCCCACACCGGATGCCCACAAGTATACACACAACAGTCAACAGTCAAATAGAAAAATGTGCAATAGTCAGTAATAGTGCAATAGTCAGTGATAGTGCAAGTTATTAATGTGCAAAATATTGTTCATGCGCAAAAAACGGTCACTCATTGTCCAGGATGGGGGGAGCACTGATTGAAATCCCCAGCGACAATAAAAACAGTATTTATCAATTACATCTCTGTAATTAGTTAGATTAAAATAGTTAATTTGGGAATCCTAACAGACAAGTTGGCTGCCCAGCCAGTCCCTTCTGCATTTTGTTTGACTCCAGAAGAGACTGGAACTGGACAATAGATTGTAAAAATCCTCCATCCAAACGTTAGATGATCCAACCACAGCTGCTAATTTGTAGAAACGTGTCTCTCAAATAAGACAAAATATATACAGTATAATTTCTTATATCTTAGATAAGTAATAGTTTGATATATTGTTTGTCAGTTCTGCAAAATCCATGCTGTTTGTCAGTCCTTTATGTTGTTTTTTCTCCTTTTTTACATGTAAGCAGTCATGTTTTTTTGACTCTCTGATTGGTTAATCCACCTGTCAGTCACACCCTCTGAAGTCAGGGAGCCAGGATATGACTCCAGATCCACTCGTCTTTGTGTAGTTTTTTCAAAGCATGTGGTTCTGGTTGGTCAGATACACTAAAAACAGCAATTTATCTTTAATACAAATGTTGTAATTCCACAACTTTAAATGTATATTACGTACCACATAGAGTAGCATGTTCTTTCCCACTTCTCAGGATATTAAGTCATTAAAAAGAATATTGTGTCTTTATTCCAGGACACTATCTGCAATCCTTCAGTGATGGATTTTATTGACAAGAGTTTTGACAAGGCGCCATTTTCCTCCAAACACATCCTCAACTTCCTGTACAACGGTCCGCCTGAGGAGAGGCCCGAGGGCGTACCAAAGTTTGACTGGAGAGACATTTTCCACCTCATTGATCGGGTCATTCGACTGCTCAACCAGTATGGAGATGTAAGTATAATTATGGCAGTGGCGTAGGGGTGTGCAGTGTTTACAAAAATGTGTATATGGTTTCTATTTTTGGTACAAACATTTCCTATCATTAAATGTTATGACCTAAAAATGAACCACAAAAGCAGAGTTCATGGAAAAACTAGTATTTATTGATACTTTCAACATTTTCTGCAACTGTAGGCTCTTAATCTAATCTTTATTTTAACACAATCTGACCAGAAAGAGCTGCTTTAGTTGGAACTACAACAGGTGAGCTGAATTGTGCTGTTAAATTTGCAGTCACAAGCTAGCAATAGTTATTTTTCTGTTAGTCACTCATACCATTTTTGTTTAAAATGCCTTTAAAACACCTAAACCTAAATGCTCATAATGATTACATGCTCCTGAAAATGTGTTGTTTAAACCCATTTAGTATTTTCTCTTGCATTTTCAGACCATCTTAAAACTTTTTTTTGGCATTGCTTGCTTATGTGCGCATGGTAACACTTAAATATTTCACCGTTAAGATAAATGTAGAACACCCCCAGCGTAATGTCACTGCAAAGTATCAATACAAAGAAGTTAACAACAGTATCTTCATTAGTGAAAAGTGAGATTAAACGCTTCATTTACTACCAAAACTCTAAAACTCACATACTCACTCCATGCTCTCTCCTTTCTACTGAAGCGTTATTATAATAAAATAATTAATCAATTAGCATGAATAACACTTTATGGTCTTATTTGGAAGATTAACAACTAATTTCAAAAAGTTGCTAATTATTTTAAATTTCAACTTTTTGAAAATATCCTTATTGTAGATGTATTTTCTGATTTACAGTTTGTTATAATGTTCGTTTTTACTCAAACTAAAGGTAAAAAGTAGCTTGTTAACTTTAAAACTACTGCTTCATGGCATCACCAGGTGGAACAGAGCATTTTGAGCCAAGGATATGTAGTCAGACTAATAATAAAGGGTTACTCAAACATATAAAAAACACAAGTTCAGGTATGTTTTGAGGAGGTAACATGGCCTAAAACTCATAAGAGTAAATTTTGTGTAATATAGTACCATTTAAAATAACAACCATTTCTTATTTGTTTTCCTTTGGGCTATAGAAATTCCTTTATCATGTGTGGTAATTTCTGTAAGGGTATTTTATCAAAAGCACCAACTTGGCCCCAAAAATAAAGCTCAGAGTTTCAATAAGGCGTGAACAATCTTTGTTTGGACATTTTAAGTATCTTTTATCATGTGGGACAGCGAGGAATGCAGTCTGTTTTTCACCCTGCACCTAAAATGCCAAGTTCAAGGGCAGACCTATTCACAACATAATCCCCGTCTTTAAGGATTTCAATACGATGGTTGTGTAACACTTGAGTGCTCAAAACCGCTCCTAATGTGTGTAGAAAAGTGCTTAAAATAGGAAATATATGCAAGTGGGACATTGCCAAAGAAAAATAACTAGTTTGTATCTGTTTTGTTAAGTGACTGGGATAAAAACAAGTCTTCTATGTTCAAGAACATTGCAATATGGTGGTTGTGTCCTCAAACTGCTCCTAATGTGAAATGAAAATTTAGAAAAGCTCTTAAAAGTAATACATGTATTAGTATATAGGTGGGTAATTACCAAATGGAAAAAATAATTGTCTGGGATAAAACAAATACTCTCTCTTCAGTCTACTGCACTACTAGTACTGATCAAGTGAATAAGTACATTTTAATGTGGTTGTGTAACTCTTAATGTGAAGGGAACCTTTAGAAAAGAGCTTAAAAATGTGACATTTAGGCAAGTGGGCAATCCAAGGAAGCCAAGCCAAGGAAAAAAAAATAGTTTGTATCTTTTTATTAAATTGTTTAGGATAAAACAAAAACTCCAGCTTTCAGGTTTCTGTGTTTAAGTGGATAAGTGCATTTTAATGGTGGTTGTGGAAATCCTCTGTGCTCAAAACCGCTCTTAATGTGAAGTCAATATTCAACAAAAATAACATATCCAGTTTTTACTCTTTTATGTTCAAGTGGATAAGTGCTTTTTAATATGAGGTTGTGTAACTCTTGTCCGCTCCTAACGTGCATTGACAATTTAGAAACGGAAATATATGTAGGAAAAAAAAAACCAAAAAAAAAAAAACTACTTGAAAGTGGACTTGGACTCCAGCTGTTTTCAACTTACTTATAATATGAAACCTGAATGTCTCAAAATTTGCATCAATTAACTAGTTTATAACTATATATAGTTTATTTAGTATTTGGATAAAAACGTCTTCAGTCTTCTTTGTACAAATGGATAAGTGCATTTCACTATGTAACCACCATAGTGCTCAAAATTGCTCCTAATTTGAAGAAAGTCATGGAAACAGTTAGAAAAGTACATAAAAATATAAAATAACTAGTTTATATCTGTTTTATTAAGTAGTTGGGATAAAAACAACAACTTCTCCAGTCTTCTGTGTACAAGTGGATAAGTGCATCTGAAACAATGTCAAATTTGGGCCCCTTGCCTGCTCCAGCTAATCGGGATGAGGGGCCTATCACTCTGGGGGGTGACACGGGGGAGACCTGGGGCATTGATGGGTGGATTTGTGGATAGTTGGTGCTTTTTGTTTTTTGTCCAAGTTGAAGCTTTACAGCACTTGAGTTTGACAAGACGAGTGGGAATGATTGGGGCCGATTAGCTACAGCCGTCACTCCACACTCCTCTATGGGGCGCGAACAATGGCCGCGGGCTTGATGGTTCATTGGTTGTATGTTTGTGGCATGTGTGTGGCATTCAGGGGGCGTTGGAATTTAAAAAGGGCAGTTACAGTTTGTCTTCTATGGGTTTACTGTATTTTGGTCATGTCATGTTTTAGTAATTTGTAGGGATCCATCTTTTTCAGTTCCAGTACTGATTTCGTTACTATAGGTTTTAGTGTGTTCTGATGCCCGATATAAACTGATACAAGTGCAGAGACTGAAAATAAGATTTATTTTCTTAAAGGGGCACTGTGTAACTTTTTGAATGCGAGTCCGTCACTTGCCTGCTTCTATGGATATGCCAGTGCTCTGCCTGGAATGTTCCACAGTATGATATTAAACAACTCTACCTTACATTTATTCAGTTACAAGTGGTTTTATAACTCAAAAATACCTAGAAAAACAAGCATTCTGGTTAATACAACAAAACAATTTAAAGGATGTACCGTAGTAGGAATATTGAGGTGGTGTGGATATGACACAGATTTCACACCAACAAATTGGATGCAAGGTTTAAAGAGTGGGCTTCACAAGTGTTAACTGCATATAGTACCCTCACCCACCAAGGGAAAATAAAACAAATTCAAACTCTGAAAACAAGGTTTGAATATAGGGACTCTTTTAGATTTCTCCAAATTAGAGATTTAATTGAAAAATTATTGAAGACTACCAAAGACAAATATCTAAATAATCTCCTGATAAGGTATTTGTGGGTGAATACAACCAATAACAACCAACAGATAATTTCAAGAGTATATAGAGGACTGCAACAAACAAAAGGAATATTACGCTAAACAAAAATGGGAAAAGGAAGGACATCTAACAATATCTGATCAAGAATGGGAACTCTTCTGCAAGATACAATGGTAAAAAAAAAGAAAAACAAGCATTCTGGACTTTGAGCGAGGTTTCCTCTGCACTGATCTGACCTGTAACTTTGTCCTGTTTGTTCTCCATGAAAATAGAAGGGTTTAATGCCATACTGTGAAACATTCCAGACAAAGCAATAACATCTCCATGGAGAAAAGCATCTGACCGCCCCAGTATAGTTGCACCAATGCACCTTTGAACAAAATAAAATAAGACAGAACTGATTGAAATGTGTCATGTAGCTGTTATTTATCTCTCATGTAACTACAGATCTTTGTATAAATAAAATTCAAACACTATGAGACGTTCTTGGCTAGTGATCAGTGAATGGTCTTATTACATCAGTTTATAGATGTTCTACAACTAGTTGACCCAAATTGACTCATTATACCATTTGCGTACTGTAGGGGTGTGTCAGACTTCTTTATTGTGTCACTATAATTGTTCGTGATCAAATGCAATGTAGCAAACATTACTAATTATAGGGCCCACATTATGGAATGTTATAATGTTGTTTCCTCATTAAAAACATACCTGGAGTTGTGTTTTGATTTATTCACACATATTTAACACACAAACCCTGCAGATTTAGATCTTCTCTCGAAAGGAAAACCCTCTGTTCCACCTCGTGATGTCATATCGTGATACAGGAAGAGCTCCACTGTGTTTTAAAACTGTTATGTTGGCTTGAAGTTCACAACAGTCAGTTTTGTGTAATATGGGACCTTAAGTATTATAAGGCTTCAGTTGTTTTTGTTGTTTCAGTGTGTGTTGCTGGATAAGTTTGTGCCCATGCCCGACGAAGACACCGTCACGCACAGAGCATTGGACCTTCTGGAGGAGGGTAAATTCTGGGCAGGTCTTATCTTCACAAACATGTTTTCATGGACCAGTCATGTCCCACCTCACGTCATGTTCAAAATACGCATGGACATCGACTCAGTGGAGCGCACCAATAAGATCAAAGACAGGTAAGACTTGTTTTGTGCAGCCAAAAATATTCATTTTGTCTTTTTAGTGCTTTAACTTCTCAGGTTCCTTTCTAAGACAATGTAGCCAAGTGTATTTGTACCTTGTTGACATGTTTCGGCTGCTGGCTGTGAGCCATCTTCAGAACTGTCACCGGTGTAGCAGCCGAAACATGTCAACAAGGTACAAATACACTTGGCTACATTGTCTTAGAAAGGAACCATCCATCCATCCATCCATCCATCTTCTCCCGCTTAATCCGGCTGGGTCGCGGGGGCAGCTTGCTGCCCAATACTCATAGCACCTGACCCCCCCTATGAACCCCTCTGCAGGTGGTGAGCCCACAGGAGGGTGGACAACATGGTCCTTGATGTTAGTTCATAGGGGTGCGGGCAAGGTTGATGGGGGAAACATAAGAAGTTAAATGTTTTGTGCAGGTTTTGGGCTTAAGTAACTCATGAAATGTTCCAAATTACAATGTGCATTTAATTAAATTTCAATCAAGTTGTTTCAAAATTCCTGTCATCAGTTTGAGAATTTTTTTGTAACAAGGGTTAATGGTGCATTGTGTAACTTGTTTGGCAGAGGGTTTGTCATCTTACTTGTCTTCATGGAGATGTGCCTAGAATGCGCCACAGTATGTCCATAAAATTATGAATCTCCATGGAGACTTGGAAGCCAAATTACAGGTTAGATTTGTGGAGAGGCGACCCCACTCACAGTAAGAATGGATGTTTTTTAAGATATTTTGGAGCTATAAATAACACCTGTAGTTGAATAAATGCAAGACAGATTCATTGAATACGATACTCTGGACAATTTAAACCAAACTACTAACATCTCCATAGAGACAAGTAGTGAGCGGACCCTCCACTAGAAAAGTTACAGAGTGCTCCTTTAAATTGGGGGCCCAAAACACCTTGTAATGAACTTTTATGTTTTTCAAAGCTGTTCTTTTCTTATTTTACATGATAAATAACAACTGCAAAACACCTTTGGATAATTATTTACAATATGTCATTTGTGTTTAAAGGAAATAAATAGATTAATCAGTCTGGATCCTGCATTCTTAGATTAAATGTCTGTCTTGTTTGTAAAATCATTATGCAGTATTGAGTTATGTAATAATTTTCAGATCTCAAATATAAAAAGCTTTTGTTTGTTACCTTTAAAAATACCTACAAAATGTTATCACTTCAATGTGTTCCTTCTTGCTTTGTTAAATATTCAATTAATTGCAGGTATTGGGATCCGGGCCCCAGGGCTGACCCAATGGATGACCTACGTTACGTCTGGGGTGGTTTTGCCTACCTCCAGGACATAATAGAGCATGGAGTAATAAAGACTCACACAGGAAAGGAGTGGCTGATGGGCGTGTACCTCCAGCAGATGCCCTACCCTTGTTATGTAGATGACCTGTGAGTGCCTTCAGTGTCGCCTTTTTGCCCTTAGTGTTATCTAGTGGAGCTACATAAGAATACAGTGTTTCCCGTTAATACAGGAGAATATAGTGGCCTCCTATTGGACTATATCTTGGCACAACAAAATTAGACTTGCTGCTCATTGCATTATGATAAGCTTACAAATATACATTGGTTGAAAGGACTCAAACACAAATTGAATGAGATGAAATAAATAATTCAAATAAAAATGATTTGCACCACCTTAATCTAAAATCTAAATCTATGGGAAACACTGAGAATAGTCTTATCTTTTATAAACATTGAGAATTAGTTAGGAATAAGCAAATAATTATAATAACACTCTAGTATTCTTTGGTATTTTGGTATAAAGAAATTAAAAGTCTATGTTTTCATATTCAGTCAATCAAGCTATAGGCCTACATTGCAGCTGCTTACCCTCATATGGGTTTCAGTTTCCCACCATTCAAAAAATAGGATTTTTTTGATAAATGAGTTACTAATATTAATTGCTGTGACGACCGTCCAATTTTTATTAATCTGAAACTCGAAAATGACATGAATGAGTGGAACTTCTCAGTCCCTACACATTTAGTTAAAGAGCTTCATTACTGCTTAATATTGGTGATTTCCAGTGTTACCAAATATAGATAAATCATGCTTTTTGTCTTGTCCAGGTTCATGCTGACATTGAATCGCTGTTTTCCGATCTTCATGGTACTGGCCTGGGTCTACTCCGTGTCCATGATGGTGAAAAGCATCGTCCTGGAGAAAGAGTTGAGACTAAAGGAGACTCTGAAGGCAGCAGGCGTCACCAACAGCGCCATCTGGACCACGTGGTTCATTGACAGCTTCCTCACGATGGGCACCAGCACTGCTCTGCTCACGGCAATCATCATGGTGAGGTTAAAGTGGAACTAAACACGAAATATGCTTTTTGCTACTAAATTCTCTATATGGTGTTTTTATTGTATTGAGTACGGCCTCTTGTCTTTTTTGGTCATTTTAATCAGACTTAGACTTAGACTTAGACTTTTATTGACCCACAAGGGAAATTACTTGGACACAGTAGCTCACACATCACATATTACAAGAACAAAGAGTTAAAAAAAAATCTAAAAATAGCACTAATAAATACAGAATACGTAGCAATAAAAATAGCAAGAGACTGTAGCAAGAGATAGCAATACCAATTGAGTGTTAATAATACTATAAATGTATATATGTACAAGTAAAGTAAAACAGAAATATGAATATATGAATGAGCATGTGGCACAGTGGTTGAGTGGCTAGCACACATGCCTCACAGCAAGAAGGCTCCGGGTTCAATCCCTGTTTGATCTGTGTTGAGTTTGCATGTTCTGCCTGTGTCTGGAATGGATGGGCTTCTGGTTTCCTCCATCAACCCCAAACAAGCTAAAAATCGAGGACCATGACGTCGCCCGGTGCCCAGCCAGGACAGCTTGGGTCCACCCTCTTATGGGTTCACCATTCACAGAGGGGTTCATAGGGGTCAGGTGCACAGAGGAATGGGCGGCGAACTGCTGCCCCTGCGTCTCAGCCGGATAAAGCGGAAGAAGATGGATGAATGAATATGAATACAGTATATCACAGTTATATACAAGAGGTCCTAAGGAAAACCAAGCAACCATGATATTTTGATTGACAGGATAAAGGGTTATCTGTTACACAGCAGTGAGTTGTTGTACAGTTGTGTGGAGTATGTTATGAATGTAGTCCTGTATCTCTCAGTTTGAGCAGAGCTATATGAACCTGGTGGAGAATTAGCTCCTCTATTCCTCTATAGAGAGCTCCTCTGCCCCTCTAATTGGTAATTTTGGTAATTTGAAAGCAAGACAAGTTTATTTGTATAGCACAATTCATACACAAAGTAATTCAAAGTGCTCTACATAATAAGAAATACATTAAAATCACAATACAAACAAATCAAAACATAAATAAATCAAAACATAAATGAAATGGAATTGTTTATTGTTTCTAATTATAAATACCTGGCTGCAGGGGCAGAGTTTAAAGTGTGGATACTAATCATACACATGTAGTGTAGCGCTGTAACCTGCTTGTCTCTCCTGTGATAGATTTTAATTTTACTCTATAATGTGGAACATTTCAGGCAAAGCAGTAACATTTAACGAGAAATTAGTAAGCTTGTTCACCTTTTAACTGTAGTTAACTGTAGTTGTAGACTAAACCAGTAACTACATTAGATTTAATTTAATGTCAATACAGCATGTTTAAAATGTATTAAAGCTTGCACAGTTGAAATAACACTATCTTATTTAACTGTAACTTTTTCGGCAAATGTACCTCAATGACACATCCCCAGTTTATTTGGTCATGTACTAATTATTATGGCTTCATTGATTTCCTGTAGTAGTTAGAACATTTACAAATGTTTTACTTCAGGGGTTATCTCACTATATTTGCACAGAAATAAATCATCAGTGAATGGTGTTAGGATAACATGACATCATTGTTATACTATGAATAAGGTTTCATCAATAGCCTTGTCAATCATTAACAAGTACACTGTAAAGGACAATAGCAGCTTCTCTAACTGTAGTAAGGGTGCCCCTGCTGGTACATGGTTTACTCTCCAGCAGTACGTCCAGCAAAATGTTAACGTCCTAATTTCAGTTCAGTAAAATTTTGTTGAAAATAAGCAGCTATAATGTAATTGTTGCAACACGGCTCTAATACAATGAGAAAAGTATTTTAAAGATGCACTGTGTCACTTTTCCGGTGGAGGGTCTGACTCCTGCTTGAGATTTTATTTTTGCTTTGCCTGAAATGTTCTACAGTTTGGCACTTTTAAGTCATTTTAAACTTTTATTGAACAGGCCTGAGTTTATGTTTAAGGCTTGTTGATCATTTTTGTCTTACTTTGATTTGTGTTAATTAAAACTTTTAATTCAGGTTTAGTTTAGACCGTGTTTACCGCATGATTAAGTCTCATTGAATCCTTTAATTGGCGGCACGGTGGCTGAGTGGCAACGCTCAGGCCTCACAGCAAGAAGGTTGCGGGTTCGATCCCCGGGTCGCCCGGGCCTTTCTGTGTGGAGTTTGCATGTTCCTCCCCGTGTCTGGATGGGTTTCCTCCGGGTACTCCGGTTTCCCCCATCAACCCAAAACATGCCCGCACCCCTATGAACTAACATCAAGGACCATGTTGTCCACCCTCCTGTGGGCTCACCACCTGCAGAGGGGTTCATAGGGGGGTCAGGTGCTATGAGTATTGGGCAGCATGCTGCCCCCGCGACCCAGCCGGATTAAGCGGGAGAAGATGGATGGATGGAATCCTTTAATTGTCCTGTTTTGTATTTTTTTTTTCCCATGGCTATTTTAATTTTTATAATTTAAAAGCTAGAACGACTCTTATAGTGATAAAAGCAGGATAGAGTGCCATCTTGTGGTGAAGTGTAATACCCACATCTCCTATTATTCACAGGGAGGAAGAGTTTTGAACTACAGCAACCCAGTCATCCTCTTCCTCTTTCTGCTCACGTTCACCACGGCGACCATCATGCAGTGCTTCCTCCTCAGTGTTTTCTTTAATCAGGCCAACCTGGCTGCAGCCTGCTGTGGCATCGTCTACTTTGCACTGTATCTGCCCCACATCTTCTGTTTTGCCTGGCAGGAGCACCTCACCAAAGACATGAAACTACTAGTAGTGGGTGTCATACTATAGTTTCAGTAGCTTTTATATATATAGCTTTTATCCAACACTATTAGTATGCGAAATCCAATAGTTTTGACAATCACAAGTTACAGCCATTGTTATTTTTGATTACCATTTTTTATTTAGTCTCAGTCTAAACACCCTAAATGTACAATATCCTTAAAAACCTGAGCTGCAATAAAGAAATAGCACTATTAAACTATTAATCAATTTGGTAATCAAAAGTAATCAATTTGATAATTAGGCATAGAAGTTGCTTATTTCACCTTCTATAGTCAAATCTTATTGTAATACACATTTTATTTGAAAAAGTGCAAAGAAGTACCAGATATACCATATATTGAGCTCAAAAATTATAGTTCATTCTTTCATACATTCATACATATGTCACTATAGTAATTATTGTTCACATTAGTACATAGACTGTGTGCTTTACGTTTCAGAGTCTGCTGTCCCAGGTCGCATTCGGCTTCGGGACAGAGTACTTGTCCCGTTATGAGGAGCAGGGGCTTGGTCTTCAGTGGGACAATATTCAGACCAGTCCTTTAGAGGGGGACGAGTTCTCCTTCTGTAACTCTATCTGTATGATGGCTCTTGACTCTCTGCTCTATGGGCTACTGGCCTGGTATCTGGACAATGTCTTCCCAGGTCAGTCAACGTCAGGCAGTGAAGTTAATATTTTCTGCTGCACATATGGGTTTCAGCTTCCTGTTATATTCAATTCAAGATATAATATTTTGTTAATTGTTAAACACGCTCGCAACAGTCATTAAGAAACCCATACTTATAATCAATCAAGTGTTGTGTAAATGGGATTTCACTGCTTATTGATGGAAAAATCTAGGCTTTGATGCATACAATTTTTTATGCAGTATTTTTATGTCAATTATATACAGTGGATTTATCAGTGCACTATGTACATTTTCTAATTGAGGATTCACCACTTTGAAATGACCACAGAAATGTCATTTTGTTGCCTAGAATGTTTCCCAATATGTCTTTAAACTTACTGGAGAGCTGACCCACTCACAGTAAGAATACATGTTTAGATTTGTTAACAATAAAAACACCTGCAAATTAATAAATGATAGATAGGTTTATTGCCATACTCTGGATCATACCATAAAACTAATAATATCTCCATGATCCAAGTGATAATATTTGCACGGTGACAAGCAGGTGGCTGATTTAATATCGTTTTTCAGGACAGTATGGTATTGGCCAACCATTTTACTTTCCTCTACGCCCTCATTATTGGTTCAACACTGTGGTTCCAGCACCAGGTAAATAAGCATGGATTTACTCATCAGAAATACATCAAAACTTCTTACTTATCTTTAAAATATATATATGATCTATCAATCTGTGTTTTCTAGTCAAACAAGAGATCAAACTCAGCTTTGGTAATGGTTCACATAAGGAGCTTCAATCAGAGAAAGCAAAGACCACAGAGATGGCTTCATGTGAACACAAAGCTCAAAGTAAAGGCAAAGAGAGTGAGGAAAAAGATGGTATGCACACTAGTTTTGTAGCTAATGGTCTGATCTGTGTTTACTTTTTGTGGTAAATGGGAACACACACATTAGTGGGTTCTCATGTCCCTGCTTGGTTAATATGTGATGGCTTCTTTACACTGGGCACATTCCTGACTTCTGATCTCATAATGTTTCCTGCCATTTCCTCCTTTAATGCATGATAAAGAATCTTATTGATATGAAATGGCTCAAACTAAATATTTTATTCTTGAATGGATTATATTAAGAAAAGTAAATTATCTTTAAACTGGGGGACCTGATTTTTAAAACGCGAAAGGAGGAACTATGTTTAGCCTGTATTTAACTCTCACAAACCCTTTTGGATATCAACAATTTTATCAAACAGTGAGGTTGAGCTGGGGTGTACTGCCAATGCACAAACTCCTCTCATCACAAAGCATGTGAGCATTAAAATTTTTACAATTAGACAATAAAGGTCCTTTAAATAAATATAAAAATCACAACTGTTCAAAACAAAATTAATACTTACTTTACCATTTTCCTTTAACAGTTTGCCAAAAGAATACAGAAATTATTTTAAGTAAGAAGAATAATTTGAGTAAACAATTCATGTTGGAGAGGATCCAGACCACAGATGAGATTTTTTGCTTTTTTGAAACAACCTATCCCACCAAACAGAACACATGATTCATATGTGTAGATCCTTTTACAATATGACATAGGACCATTGCCTCTCTGTGTCCTGAAAGTTTATATAATTCCTCCATTTTACGACTTTTAACACAATATTCAGCGCATATTTGTGTTTCAGGTCAACAGTATTTTGAAGCAGAGCCAGTCGATTTGGAGAAGGGCGTGTGTATCAAAAATCTGGTGAAGGTCTTTGGCAGCAGCTACAGACCTGCAGTGGACGGCCTCAGCATTAACTTTTATGAGGGTCAAATCACTGCTTTCCTGGGACAAAATGGAGCTGGGAAAACCACCACCATGTACGTCCTATCAGCTGAAAATACCCCAGAGTTATCCTATCTCCATTCGTTGCAGTTCTTCTTTTTGTTTATCTCTGTCTCTCCCAGGTCTATTTTGACCGGGATGTTCCCTCCGACTTCAGGAACAGCGACCATTTATGGCAAGGACATCTGTTCGGACATGGACGCAATCCGCTTGTCTCTGGGAATGTGCCCCCAACACAACATCCTTTTTCAGTAGTATGTACACCCGGAATTCTCAAACACTGGTCAAAACATGTTGACGTGATAATAAAAGTTATTTATTTTGGATTTCTTAAATATCTACAAATGACATGGAGTTTTATGGCGACAAGGATTTATAATAGTAGTTAAATTTGTGAAGTGGTGTACTTGATGTGCAAACTTTTATTATGAGTTATAATATGTAATGTAATAGCAAAGGGAATTTTGTTTTTAGTTTGGGATACAAAAAACAAGCTTATTTGTATGTCTGATACAAGGCATGGCTTTTTAAACTTTTTTAAACTATAGTATTTCTATAGTATTTTAAATAATATACATATTGCTTTCTAATAACATTTCTGTACCTTTAAGATCATGTAAATGGCATGCAAACAGTAAAATCTGACATCAAAGGGACCATGATCAGAAAGAAATCAGATGGATTTTAAAGTGGATTTTGAGTTACTGATAATACTGTGTGATGGTTGCAGTCGAAGGGGCTGATGGCGCAGATTGACAGCCTCACTTCCACCAGTCTGTCCCAGGGCAACTGTGGCTCCCATATTGGCTTACCACCACTGAGTGCAAAGTGAATGAATAAAGCATTGTAAAGAGCTTTGGGCATCTTGAAAGGCGCTATATAAATCCTAAGATTGATTAATTAATTAAAAGTCGAGTTGTTACAGCTACAAAAAAACGAAAAACATGCAGAAGTCATGCTACTCGATGGCATTTTGACCTGGCTTCCCATTCATGTAAACAGATACTGTTATCTCTAGTGCTTGTCTGCTGGTAAAAACAAGATTACAGTATTTTACATGCAAGAGATAATTTTTATTCAACAAAGCATCATAACCTCGAAACTATGTAGACTCAAAGAATACATAAAGAATTCTTTTGAACATCATATTGTGGGAAAACAACAGATTAATGAAACTGTTATTGTCTTATCAATTCAGTTTTGCCTTTGTTGACTGCCAATCTTCAGTAAGATTATATGGTAGACTCATTGTAGAACTTTACCTGTATTATAACACATTCTTTTTCTTCATATTTCCTTCAGCATGACTGTAGCAGAGCATATCCTCTTTTATGCTCTGTTAAAAGGTCGTCCCATCGCAGAAGCTGAAGAGGAGGTGGAAAACATGCTTCAAGACCTTGGTTTGCCCCATAAGAGAGATGAACTCACCCAGAACCTCTCAGGTCAGTAGATGTTTTTTAGTCCAAAAAACTTAATAAAGCATGAACAAAAAGTGAATTCATAATGAGCAAACAGTTTATTAAAGGCTCTATATTGTGCTGTTGTTAAAATGTTATGTTATAATATTGTTTCTTCATCACTAACATACCTGGAGTTGTGTTTTGTTTCATTCACACATATACTGTTTACTTAAACTTCTCTCAAGCAGAAAATACTCCACCTTATGATGTCATGTAGTAATACGGGAAGTGCTCCATTGTGTTTTTACTAGAATCATTTGGATAATTTCAGCTGTGGAATTGTCTATTTCTACTGAACAAAAGGTAAAAAGTAGCTGTTAACACCTACATGACATCACAAGGTGGAACAGAGCTTTAGAGATGTAGACAGCTGAGGTAACAACATTTATTAAGGCTATTAAAAGTGTAGTTATTCTTAAGTGTTACCATGTTATTAAATATTATGCGGCACTGTTGTTTTCCAGGCGGGATGCAGAGAAAACTGTCAGTGGCTTTGGCCTTTGTGGGTGGGGCCAAAGTTGTGATTTTGGATGAGCCCACATCAGGGGTCGATCCTTACTCCAGGCGCTCCATTTGGGACCTGCTGCTCAAGTATCGTACAGGTAACACTGCCACCTGCTGGCCAATGTTGTATAACAGTCCAGTCCTGTCTTCCTTTATCCAAAACCCCATAAATAAGAAATCTTTCCTTCATATTTTATAGAGCTTTTTAACATTTTTTTTTCAGCTTCAACCTCTCCTGGCCAGTGGCTGCTATGTGTCTTTAATTAACTTGTTTTAACTTGTTTAACTTTAACTTGTTTTTTAAAAAAGTAGTGAGTCTTTATTTCTATCATATTAATGGCCAGCCTTCCAAACAAACTCCTTTAAAGGTGCAGTATGAAAGTTTCTAGGGGAAGGTCCACCTGTATTAAAGTGTATGTGAATTGTTTTGCTAAAATACCTTGAAAAAACTTGTGAGCTGGGTTGCCTCTCCACAAATCTGACCTATAACCTAGTAGTGGCATCAGCTGTTTGGCCCCATGGAGATAAATGAGTGGGATTTTTAAAAATAACATTTAACAACTGTATAACATATAACAATTTCTACCCAAAAAATACATCTTCTAAGGCATCAACTTTTTCTTTTTCTCTCTTTGATTCCCCCAGGTCGTACAGTGATCATGTCCACACACCACATGGACGAGGCCGACTTGCTGAGCGACCGAGTGGCCATCATCTCTCAGGGACGGCTCTTCTGCTGCGGATCTCCTATTTTCCTCAAGAACTGTTTTGGAGCTGGACTTTACCTTACGCTCGTGCGAAAGAGGAAACATGTACTTCCCAAGGTATGTTTGTATTAACACCATCTCATTATTCATGTTTAGTCACTATTAAGGTTTATTGAAACAGCTTCAGAATACTAGGAACCTGCAATATTCTAAAACATCAAGATTCATACATTTTGCCTTTAACAAACAGACATTTACAACTTTTTTCAAATTTGCACTGCATCTCCTTAGATTATCCATTATGTTCCATCTATGTTCTGGGTATTTCAGAGATTTTTAGCACTGACCACTCAGATAAAAATAGAATAAAAATGGAATAGTTATCAGTCTTAAACACCTCTCAAATACTTCAAATATATTGTTGTTTGGATATATGAGTAACTAGATTTTGACAGAAATTTTAGACTGAACCTCTCAATTCAAAGGGTTGCTGCTGGTCACCTTTATTTTAGTTGACACAGCTGTAATGAAGCAGTTCCTTTTTTGTTCATTTGTTAATTAAGTGGTTGTACATACGTAGTCAATTCTGAACAGAGTCAAAATGTAAATAACTTTGTTTTGTCATTGTTTCTGCAGACTAGCTGTCATTGCACCGAGGACTGCTCCTGTAAATGCTCTGAATGTTGCATGTATAAACTGACTCAGGAGGAGAGTGCAGCTCCGGAGCGGCAGATGGACAGTGAGGCCCAGTCAACAGTCTGACATAAGCTCTAATTAATATGGATTATACATGTCACTCTGGGTGTATTATGGGTATACAGTATTAATACACATCCTTGTCACTTGTCTGTAGAGAAAATGTAACAGGATAATCAGGCAAGTCCGTTATTTGTACCTATACATTGAACCATCTATACAAATGTGCAACATATTCAGAAAGAGAATAGACTTCAATTCTGTCTATCTGTTGCTATGGAGACTCCCGAAGACAAAGTTAAAGGTTAAATCTCTGCGTGAATCCATTTGCAGTAAGAAATAAGTAACGTATGTTTTTCAAGGTATTTTTAAGCATTAATTTACACCTGTAATTCATTTAATGCTACATTTATTGCCATATGTGAAACATTTTCTGATCTATCTTGTGTTTTGTTTCATTCACACGTGTAGCACACAAACCCTGTATATTTAGGATGAGTTCTTCTTTCAAACAGTCTCTTCCAACTTTTGATGTCATGTGGTAATACAGGAAGTTCTCCACTGTGATTTTGTGTGACATATACCTTCATTAGAATCAGTTGAATAATTTCAGGAATTGCCAATTCCTGCTGAACTAAAGGTAAAACGGAGCAGTTAGCTTAAATGGAACAGAGCATTTTGAGCTTTGGAGATGTAAATACACTGATAATGCAAGATTACTCGTATGAAAGAAACAAAACCCAACTACAGGTATGTTTTTAAGGAGATGACAACATTCTAATATGGCTTAAAGCTCACAAGAGTCAGTTTTGTCTAATATACTGTAAAGTCAATATTTTAGGTAAAATTTGTAGCAGTTATGGTGTGGGTAGATATAGCAAAAGTTTTTATATCCATCCATTTTTACTGTTAATTAAACGTCTCTCCTTCAGGTAACATTGAAAGAATCACTGCTCTGGTGCACCATCACGTCCCACAGGCTCACCTGATTGAGGCCATTGGTCAGGAGGTGACTTTCTTGCTCCCAAACCGAGACTTCCAGCCCCGAGCTTATGCCAGTCTGTTCAGAGAGCTGGAGGAAACCCTGACAGACATCGGGCTGAGTAGTTTTGGAGTATCAGACACTTCGCTAGAGGAGGTGAACGCATTATGTGATTTTTCTTTAGCCTGTCACGATAATTACTAGACAAGGCAAGGCATGTTTACTTGCATAGGACACTTCGTACACAAAGTAATTCAGTGCTTTACAGAATAAGAAAGACACTAAAATAACAATTCAAGCAAATCAAAATATAAGTAATCATAAAATCAGCATTAAAAGAGAAGAGAGGAATAAAAATCTTTCAGTCATATGCACAGTTAAGAGAACCGCATTGAGCCTGGATTTAAACAGTCAATAGACCGACTTATCATTCAGTTCAGTGTTAGTAGATCGTTGTCCACTGATCTGAAGTTTGAATCCCGCTCTCGAAATAAACATCATTGGTCGACTGCTTGGATCCACTGACCCATAGGTTGGCAGTGTGATTCCCGCTCCCACAGACTAATGCTGTAGTTGTGTCCTTGGGCAGAACACTTAATCCATCTCACCCCCTGTCTCTATGTATACTGGTATATGATGTAGAGCACTTTGAGTGCCTTGAAGATGGAAAAGCGCTATATAAAATGTGATTATTTACCAATATATTAGAAAGCTGGAGCAATACACTGTATGTTGGGTCTTAATATTGATTGCATATACATTTTCACTGCAAAAGTGGAAAGTTTTTGGTTATTTTTTTAATGTAATAAGCAGTACAGGGTTGAATAAGTAACTTCTAGGTCTAATTATTGGTTCATTTTGTTATTTATTTTTTGCAGCTCATGCATATTAATGATGATGTATATTTAAAAATGGTTTACTTTGAATATCCTGGTTTATTTTTTTATCAGTAGCATAAAGTAGTTTTAATATTGTTTATCGCAATGTTTTTATAGCAATATCTTGTGTTTCAAAATCATTATTGTGACAAGCCGAGACCCCCAGTTACAGCTAACGTTATGGACCCTTGGATTCTATAAAATGAGGCAATACATCACCGTGGCTGAAAATGCACGAGCAGATATCTCATTTTCATTGCAAAACAAATATTTGAAGACGTGGGCGTGAGAGAAAACAAGAGATTAACTCAGGCAATCTGTCATAGAGTCACTGGCTGGCATTCACCTTTGAAGCAATTAAGTTTTGTTTCGTAAGGCTGCTCCACTGCTTTGATTAATGAGAGCATCTGTTAATCTCATGTCCTCACAGAAAAATAATGTGTTTTCATCTGCTAGGTTTTCCTAAAAGTCACTGCTGATGGAAGTGCAACCAACAGGAAATGCATGCAAGGTAATAAGCATACCTACATTTGTTTCTGTTTCAAATTGTGTTGTCTTTTTATTATTGGATTTGTGATCTTTTTTTATGACAATTTCTGACTCCCACATATAAAAGAATTGCAAGTGATTTCTCAAGTTAGTCTGTGGTGGTAGAGGGTGATACAGCACAAGATGAAAGTGGCAAAAAGCTGCTATTGATACTTTGCAGTGGCATTATGCTGTGGGGGTGTTCTACATGGATGTTTATTGGTGGGTTGTTCACCAGTTACCATGGATACATTAGCAAACACAGCCTAATAAGTTTTAAGATTGTCTGAAAGCTCAAGAATAAAATACAAAATGGATTTAAAGAACACATTTTCAGGAGCTTGTGAACAATACAAGTGTTTGCGGTCTTGTTTAGGTGTTTGAGTTTCAAGAAAAAGGTAAAAAACTCTTGGCTAATGCTAGCTAGCTTGTGATTGTAATGTTATTTGAGAGGGGTTTGTTTACCAGTACAAATCAGCTCACCTGATTTGTACTGGTAGTTTTCTGGTAGTTGCAGCTAAGTCGGTTCTTCATGGTCAGGCTGTTTTAAGATAAAGCTCAGATTAAAGTCTAACAAAGCCTCAGACAGAGCGTGCGTACAGTTAGCGTCACACCCTCGGGGAACGTTGGTGACGTCAGCCTCAAAATATCAACGGAAGCTGAACTATAGATCTATTTAAACTCAAGCTTACACCACCGCATATTCGCTTCAAAGTTTTATAATGTACAGAGGTAGCAGCTTGTTCATGCAGAATTATATTGCCTATAACTTTATGCATGTAAGGATTTCATTTATGTCCATTTTTGGAATTTTTAACTTCCCACAAAGACATTAGTAACATTTATATGTGTACTCATATCTTCAGATTTAATTATAAGAAACACTGCGGTGAGCATTGAGATCCAAATAACAGCAAAATCCAACATTATATCTGAAGAAGTAAAGAATCTTAAAGCTTTGTCAGATCACTCAGGCTTTTTGCTTTTTTATGCTCTACCTATTATAATTCTTCATACATTTTGATCTGATATGTGCTTCATTTACTGTTTTTCAGAGAAAGGTGGGACAATGCCCTCTAAAGGCGCAGGAGCATGTTTTTCTAATGAAGAAAATGGAGGCAGAGGGTCATACCAGGTCAGAGGGTTGTGTCTGATCTTCAAACAGTTCTTTGCTCTTCTCATCAAACGGCTCCACCACGCAACCAGGTCCTACAAAGACTTTTTCGCACAGGTAAACATGTTTGTGTCAGTTAAAGGTGCACTATGTAACTTTTCTGGTAGCTTGGAATGTTATTGCCTGGAAAATTCCCTTAAACAATGTTATCCAGGGATTTCAGAGGAGATGATGAGAAATTAACACCATTTGCATAGCGATTCATGTTCTAAAACAAAATGACATGATGGGGAAAAAGTCGCGCATGCAACAGAAAGGTGAAACCTATGAATCCATTAATTTATTTTATTATATCTTTTTTAATCTTTCTTAAAAAACACACAAATCCGGTCTGTAATTTGGTCTGGTAGCATCACCTGGTTGTATCCATGGAGATTGAAGATTGAAGTTTAATGCTATACTGTAAAACATTCAAAGCATAGTATTCATGGACACTAGCAGTTGACAGACCTTCAATGAGAAAAGTTACACAGGGCAACTTTAATGTCAGGAAGTACTTTTATTTGCTTATGATATACACTTTTTCTATCTAGATTGTGCTACCGGCTAGTTTTGTCTTCCTGGTTTTAACGTTCACTCTGATAGTCCCGCCTTTTGGAGAATATCCCAGTTTGACCCTAAGCCCCTGGATGTATGGAAGACAATACACATTTTTCAGGTACCTCTAAAATGCAGAAACAAAATCATATCTAAAGTAAAGTTGTTTTGCTCCTTAATATTGATTTCATTATTTCAGTAATGAGCGACCAACAGATGCAAAGATGAGATATTTGGGCGAGGTTTTGCTTGACAAACCAGGCTTTGGGACTCGATGCATGGTGGATGAACCACTTGAGTAAGTAAATTATTTTCTAAAGTAGTAATGTTAGTTAAAATATACATAATTTCAACCAGGATGGACTTCAATAGGCACCAACAAATATGTGAAATTTAAGGAAAAGTTAATTGTAGATTGGATAAGCTTCAGCTGGAGGGATGTCTGCTTTGTGATGAACATAGGCTAGAATATATTTCTTTTTCATTTAATTTATTTATGTACTTAGAGCAGATAATTAACACAAGAAGTAAGTATATATGTTTTCAGTTCACTTTTTTTTTTCTTTATTTTAGCTCAAAAAGGAGTGAGAAGAATAAAACCCCTATATAGACATGGTTCATGATAAAGAATAAGTGATAGAGCGGCTGAAGTTGCTGGTATTTTTGTTGCTGGAAATAAAGTGGAGTTGTTTCATGTAATGGAAACATTCATTTGAAACAGTCAAATCTGTTAATTAAGTAACTAAAGTGTTTATATTGCTCTGAAAATACCTTGAAAATAATTACAAACATGTAGTAGAAATATTGTTTATTTATATGAATGACAAAAGGTGGCCATGGATATTGTGACAAGTAATGAAATACAGTCTTGCTAATTAAATTCAAATATTTATATATATTTTCTGTCTTATATTTATTTTACTTTTTTGTGTTTAGAGATTTCCCATGTCACAACATCACAACAGAGTGGGAGATGTCTCTGGTGAATCCTGCGCTCATTCAGATGCTTGAAGGTCCTCAGTGGGACTCGATCAGACCCTCTCCAGACTGTCAGTGCAGCACAGGCCAAAGACTCACTATGCTCCCAGTGTGTCCCGAGGGGGCGGGGGGGCTGCCTCCTCCACAGGTCAGTCTCCAATACTTTCTACCTCCAAAAAGAAGAAGATTAGCAATTCCAGGGCTGAAATCATCCAAATGATTCTAGTTATAGACCTCTCTTTCACAAAACACAACTCCTGGTATGTTATTGCAGAGGAAACATAACATAGATCAGAAAATAGCATAATATAGGCCCCTTAAATGTGCTGATTTACTGAGTTTACTTAATTTTATGCCCAGCTGCCCATACACAGTACTTTTTTTTATTATTTCAAGCAAAAGATGATAGTAGAAAATTTTGATTCTAACATAGGCAGCAGGCTGAAAATATAAAAATATAATAAATTAATTTTTTTTATGTTTTAGAGGATTCAGTCGACAGGAGATGTTCTCATGGATCTAACTGGGAGGAATATCCCCGACTTTTTGGTGAAGACCTACCCAAGTCTCATCAGGACCAGGTAATTTTCAGTCAAAGTTATATAAAGTAAAAAATAAATAAATTGCAGGCACAAAACATTAGTGTAACATATTTGTCTAAACCATTATTGTAATATCTTTTCCAGCTTAAAAAGCAAGTACTGGGTGAATGAGCAAAGGTACTTATTCTCTTGTTTTGTTTTCATTCATGGTATTTCTTATTGATAGCAGCTAAAATGCTTGTTTAGGTACGGAGGCATATCAGTAGGTGGACAACTTCCTGTTTTAAAAATCGACCCTAAAGCCATCCAGGATTTGGCTTCTCAACTAGGACGATTATTAAATGTTTCAGGGGTAAGAAATTATTTTTTTTAATTGAATTGTATATTATATCTTTTTACATTTTGCATGTTTTTCATGTGTTATCCATCACCTCTTTCCAGGGTCCAAACTCTAAACAAGCCCTGAAAGATATCGGGACATTTCTTAAGTACATGGAGACCGAAAACAATATTAAGGTATGGCAAATATTTCAGTTATGCTTTTACTAGTACTTTTTAGACATAGATTTAGACAAACTTTCTTGGTCCACAAGAGAAATGATTTGGGCACAGTAGCTCACACATCACAATATAATATAATAACAAAGAGCAACAATATAAATGGTAATAATACATTCAAAATAAGTAGCCAAAATAACAAGAGACTGGTGTCAAATAAGGCATAATTATACAAATCTATATGTAAAAGTAAAAATAAAATAGAAAAATATAGTAATACAAAATATATCTTGCTATATACAAGAGGTGCATGCGGAGAAACAGTGTAAAGAGGGTTGTAAGAGTTGTACTGTTGTAGAGAGTTTTATCTATTATATAAGGGTGAGTTGTTGTTGTAAGGTTGTATGGAGTATGGTATGAATGTAGTCCTGTAGTATTAGCAGTCACTGTACCGTATTTTTTCTCTTTGTCATTATAATACATTGAGATGTGTGAGCTTCTGTGTCCAAGTCATTTCCCTTGTGGATCAGTAAAGTTTGTTTAAGTCTAAAGAGTCAACTAATATATGTTTTTTGTTTTCTTCCTGCAGGTGTGGTACAACAATAAGGGCTGGCACTCTATGGTATCCTTCCTGAATGTGGCAAACAATGCTATTCTCAGATTAAACCTGCCCAAAACCTCAGTCCTGTCTGAATATGGGATCACTGCCATTAACCACCCTCTGAACCTGACCAAGGAACAGCTGTCTGAGATCACCGTGTAAGAAAACATTACACAGGCAGAGCTGGAGGGAATCAAAAGTGCAGGGAATGTAGTAAAATTTCTGTTATATGGGAACAAAATCTAAAAAATACAAACTGGCTTTTAATATTCAATACTGCTTTGGTTCTCAAACTTTTCTCTCCTAACGCTAAGAAAATGTGTGTCCTTTTGGGTACCACCAGATTCATACTTGCACAAATACCACAGTGAAATTCAGACTAAACAAGTATTAAACCTGGAACAAAACCAGGACTAAACCATGTTTACATCAGAACTAAACTGGGAACTAAACTAAAACATTGTTTGCATCATAACTCCAGTATTTTAAACAATGAAATTCAAAGTAAGACAAAAAGGTGAGGGAAAAAAAAAAGAATTCAGGACATTAACATAGCTATGTGGTTATTTCTACCTCTTATCGTTCTGCCATATACAGTAATTATTGTTTATTTAAATGGTCCATATAAGAATATTTTCTGATTTTTTTGTTTTGTTTCCTCATCACAAACATACCTGGAGTTGTGTTTTGTTTCATTCACACACTTTGGAGATGTAGACAGATTATAATAAAGTAAATAAATAAATAAAAATAAACTCTTGTGTGAATGAAACATAATACAACTCCATGTATGTTTTGAGGAGGTAACAACATTATAACATGACTTAAAGCTCTCAAGAGTCAGTTTTGCGTAATGTAGAACCTTAATTCCCCTTTCCTCTTCAAAAGCCTGACCACTTCGGTCGACGCTGTGGTGGCGATTTGTGTCATCTTCGCCATGTCCTTCGTGCCCGCGAGCTTCGTCCTTTATCTGATCCAGGAGCGGGTCACTCAGGCCAAACACCTGCAGTTTGTCAGCGGAGTCAGTCCTCTGGTGTACTGGACCGCCAACTTCCTCTGGGACATGGTACGATGACACTGCAACCTTTACTCTGATGGGATAAAGGCCAAGAAGTGTTTAGAATATAAAAGTGGATTTGATTGTGTGGAGTTATATTTAGTGTTTAGCGGTGATTTTTGGACAGCTTCAAAGGTCCATTTTAGACTTGGCTCACTCAGGGGTAGCAGGGTCTCTAGTGCATACTGTTGTTGTGTCCTTAGGCAAGACAGTTCACGCCGCTTTCTTAGTAACCGTATTTGAGTGAGTGATCAGTTTGGTTGGAGGGGCCATGGCACAGATTGACAGCCTCACTTCTGTCTACTCCAGGGCATTAAAGGTGAACTATAACTATACTGGTAAAAGTGCAGCACCTGGTTGTGTCTATGAAGGTGTGAGAGTGTGATTGCTTTCCCTGCAATGTACCACAGTATGGCATTAAACTTGCTTGTTATTTAGTTCTATGTGTTTTTACAATCAAACAATACCTTGAAAATTTTGCATTCTGCTGTACTCTTCATCTCCACAAACTGGACTTGTAAATTGGCTTGTCTCTTTAGTCTTCTTGTAAGGTGCTAGTTGATGTTCCTAAATACAAGTTTTCTTTCCCTATATTCATGTTAAAAAATCTTGTTCCTAACTGTTGTTTTTTCTTCAGCTGAATTACTCCGTCAGTGCAGTATTGGTGGTGGAAATATTCAAGTTATTTGATAAAAAGTGCTATACCTCGCCCGCAAATCTACAGCCCCTGATTTCTCTTCTTATGCTCTATGGGTAAGTAGCTCTGTACATTTAATCAAATTATAATCAAGGAGAGATTTAGTTATTTCATATCATGATAACTTTTTAATTGAGAGCTCCACTGCCAGTTCTCTGTCTGTCCTCTGTCCATAAAACTATCTGGTTTGTGGAGTTCAGACTTAGATACATTTGTTTATTTTATGTGTTAAATTACAGTGATTAAGTCTGTATTTTTTATGTTCAAATTAATTAATATTCAAATTAGCATTCCTAGCCAATTTTGTTCATTATTAAAACCACCAAACTGTGTTAAATCAGAGGCTTGTCACCATAATTGTGGCATGATATGTCGCTACAGATATCTACTCCGATAAACGATAATATTTAAGCTACTTGCCACTTACTTTGCCACTAACACTAACAACATTAAGACAGGATAACCTCAGTAAACCATTTTAAATAGACAGTATCAAGTAATAATTAGCTACAGAAGTTACTTTTTGAACCCTTTTTTATGGTATTACAACAAACATTTTGAGCCTCAAAGTTACAATTTACCTTTAAACACAATAATTTGAACTATGTGTGTGTTATTGATCAATAAATCGGTTAATAAAGTATAAACATGGAACCTTCACTCTCACATTTTTTTCTTTTTTCTTTTCCAGGTGGTCAGTGACTCCCATGATGTACCCTCTGTCCTATCTGTTCAGCATCCCGAGCACAGCCTATGTCTCTCTGTCCTGTGTAAACCTTTTCATCGGCATCAACAGTAGCGCTATCACATTTATTCTGGACTTATTTGAAAGCAGCACGGTGCGACCTTAACCTCTTCGACCGACACAAATTTATGTATAAATTAAATCTCATTTAATGACTCTTTTTGATTAGGCCTTATACAAGTTGAACCAGATTTTGAAAGTCTTACTGCTCCTGTTCCCACATTACTGCCTGGGCCGCGGACTCATTGACATGGCAATGAATCAGGCTGTAACTGATGTCTTTGCTCGTTTTGGTAATTTCAAAACATTATTCAAATCTTACTCACAATATTATCAGCTCCACTGTACAGGCCTGTATAATTTAAGTGTGCTGATGAGATATATTTTTTATTTAATTTGTGAGGATTCATTTGTTGTTTTAGGTGAAGATCACAGTCCAGACCCCTATAGCTGGCACTATTTGGGCAAGAACATGTATTGTATGGCTGCTGAAGGCTTCATCTACTTTGTCATAAATATTCTGATCCAGTATCGCTTCTTCTTGGCTCACTGGTGAGTGCCTTGGTACATTAATATTACTTCAGTTCAGATATAACTTTTAGTTATTTTCGCTTTTGATTAGTAGGTCTAGATAATTTCTTCTTTCTAAAAATGTATTATGTAAGGTTTCTGAAGGGGGGGGGGGCACCACTTGCTTGTGTGTCTCTTGCTTGTTTAATCTATCTTGCATTCATCCGATTACATCTTGTTTTAATGTTTAGAAAATAATAGATCTAAACTGTAACTTGGTCTAGAGGTGTCACCTGCTTGTCTTTTTAGAGATAGATAGGTTTAATGCCATACTGTGGAAGATTTCATGCAGGTGGAAGCCTCTCCACCAGGAATGTTGTATAGCTTAATAAGTCTTTATAATTAATAAGTAACTGTTCATTTGATATTTTTTCGTCACTCCAAATTACCATTACCATTGTTTTCTGTCAGGCTTTCCGATTCTTCTCAATATCACATTACGAATGAGGATGCTGATGTGGCTGAAGAGAGGCAGAGGATTTACAAAAGTCACAAAACAAATGATATTCTACGAGTGCGAGATCTGTCCAAGGTAAAACATGTAGTCCAATAGTTGTGTATAAGGTTAAGTCATCTTATTATTTTTCACTATTGTGTTTTTCCATTCTTATAGACGTACACAGGAACAGTAGTCCCAGCTGTTGACAGAATTTGCCTTGGAGTTTCGCCTGGAGAGGTAATTACAGTAAAAGCAAACTGTACTGTAAATACACAGCACAGAGCCATTAAACTGCTGAGCTACAAGCAAAATAAGTAGAGGCAGAGGGCTCCACATGGAGAAGAGCCCCCTCTTCTCAAAGTGGAGCCCTCTGCCTCAAAGGTGAATGTTCAACCCAAAGTTTACTTACATATTTTAGGTTTAACATGTGCATACGATTGTTTATTTATTTTCAAAGCTTATCAAATTGAGGCATGTTCATGACTCATATAAGTCCTTATACCTCCATAGCAGTGATTCCCAAAGTCTAAAGTGCTGACAAAGATCCCAGGGGCCCCTAATAATAATTTACACTGCATTTAATACAAAATGTCATGTTTTTTTCTAAGAAAAACATGTTAAAACAATATAATAATACCTGTAGGTTTATTACTAATATAAAGTGGTAAATGTAACCAAATATATTATGTAAATCTGATTTCAAATAAAATTTTTCTCTTATGCTTGTTGTGTGAACAACCTTTGAGGCCCTCCACAATACCTCTAAGGCCCCCCACTTTGCGAACCATTGTCCTATATTATTATGCCATATGAGTTTAGGATATAGGGTCCTCCAGTAGGTTTTGCATAGGGCCACTACAAAGCAATGGACTTGAGCTATAGTAAGGCATATTTTAATAACAGAATTAGTATTTTCTACTTAGTTTAACATATAATTCCTTGTAATGTTTCTTGATTTTGACTTTATGGGCATTTTGATTTTTGTCTGTCCTCCTCTTTAGTGTGTCTTTTGGGAGATTAATACAGCTCTATCTAATCTTTTCTGAACCTTCCCAGTGCTTTGGTTTGCTGGGAGTAAATGGAGCAGGAAAGACCACCACATTCAAAATGCTGACAGGGGACATCGATGTTACGTCTGGAGAAGCGTCAGTCGCTGGATACAAGTCAGTGTCTCTTTGAGTCTTTAAAAGGACCGTTTTTCCTCATACTATTGGTGTAAAAACTAGACTACGTTGGCTTGATGCTAATACATTAACCTTTTATAATGAACTTTGCAGTATTTTAACCAACATATTGGACGTGCACCAGAACATGGGCTACTGTCCTCAGTTTGACGCCATTGATGAGCTGCTGACAGGCAGAGAGCACCTGCACATGTACGCTCGCCTCAGAGGGGTGCCCGAGTATGAGATCAGCAGGGTCAGTACTGCACTCTCACAAAACATATTACCATATTCTTATTCATATTAGCATATACTAGTAATCGTATTATAGGGAAGTAATGACTGGTAAGATTTGATTCATTACTTTGAATGGTTGGTAATGCACATAGTAATAACATTTTAAGTGCTAATTGTGATATTTATTTTGAATGGTACAAGTGTCAGTACTATAGTCTCACAAAACATAGTGTAGTAGTAATGCTAGTATAGGGAAGTAATTAAAGAAACATTTTATCTTTTAGTTATTTTAGTATTGTTTATAAAATAGACAAGGGAAGTTTATTTATATAGCACAGTTCATACACAAAATCATTCAAGGTGCTTTACAGAATAAGAAATACATTAAAATCACAATACAAAAAAATCAAAACATAAATAATCATCATAAAAATAACATTAAAAGAGCAGAGAGATACCAACACTGTTTATTGTCAGGGTAAGATTTGATTCATTAGTTTAAATCGTTGGTATTGCGTATAGTAATAACATTTTATTCTGTTAAGTGCAAATAGTGATACTTGTTTTGGATGGTACTTGGCTCAGTCTGTTGCTATAAATTGTAATTGTAATTGCCAACTAAATGCACTAACCTTGATTAATAACTAAAAAAATGTCCATTCTAATGCAATAGATAATAATACATAATATATGGGGATAATATTGATATAATAATTTGATTTATATTATTCAGCAGTTAATCTTACCATAAATGTTACTATAATAATGAGTAATGTTTGCAATTTATTTGTGAATGTCTTTGTTTCATGCACAGGTTGCAGAATGGGCCATACAGAAGCTGGGTCTATCAGAGGACGCAGGTCGCACAGCCGGGACCTACAGCGGAGGAAACAGGAGGAAACTGTCCACAGCCATCGCCATGATCGGCTGCCCGGCTCTAGTACTGCTGGTGAGGCCTTAAACAAACAGATAATACAAAAATGACTTATTCTGCTGTTTTAACCGTCTAATATTTTATATTTAGGACGAGCCCACCACAGGAATGGACCCTCTGTCTCGACGCTTTCTGTGGAACTCCATTATGAGTGTTATTCAGGACAAACGAGCTGTGTTCCTCACGTCACACAGGTACCGTACAAGTAATATTTTGTGCACGCAAGTTATTTTTTCATTTATCTTCTGTTTTTCTTGATCTTACAGCATGGAAGAATGTGAAGCGCTGTGTACTCGCTTAGCCATCATGGTCAATGGATCCTTCAAATGTTTGGGAACAATTCAGCATCTCAAATACAAGTAGGACACTCACATCAAATCCTATGTAATCTTTGTTCATTAAAAATATTTGAAATATAATTTACTGACTAGTAATAATGGCAGATTTTAGATGTATTCTGTCAGATGGTATAGATTTCTTTCTGAATTAAATATTTGTCTTATCATATTATTATCTTTATCTCTATAAGTTGTGCATTTATTCAACTTTGATCACTGGCAGATAGGTGTCTAATGTCTAAACTAACAAAAATAAGTATTATGAATGTTTTGATAAACATAGATAGCCCATGATTTAATGTAGTGAACACTTTCTCTTCATAAAATACAGTATAAACATCAAATTCTATAAAGTATCTACATATTTATCCTATTATCATTTTCTTCATAATGCTAACAGGTTTGGGGATGGTTATATGGTGACGATGAAAATCAGAGCAGCAAGGCCTGGTTGTGCCCCAGACCTTAACCCTGCAGAGGCCTTCATGGAGAGCTCGTTTCCCGGGTGCATTCAGCGAGAAAAACACTATAACACGCTACAATACAAACTCAACTCCTCCTCTCTGGCCAGGATCTTTCAAATGGTGCTCACAAACAAGGACAAACTCAACATAGAAGACTACTCTGTGTCACAAACCACTCTAGACCAGGTAAAACTCCATATATGATACTTACGAACATTTTTATCCATAGGTTTTTAGAGTTTGTCATAACAGTTAGCAATTTAATAGAAAATATTATGTATTTTGAATGCATGAAAAGCATAGACATATAGTTATGCATGAATGTCTATGAAAAATCCTAAACATGTTGCATATATGAGGAGAACAAATCATGAATAAGCTCCTAATGTGAAGTTGAGAAGTATCGTTGGATAAATACATTATAACAGAATAATAGGCCTGATACCAATATGCTCTATGCAATGATATCAGGTTCTGCTCAGTTTTGGGATTTTGTTTTTGGAGATTTCAAATATAAATATATATATATAATTATATAATTTATTCTGAAAATACCTGTCCCTTCATAAGAGTATGGCATCATTGGCTTATAACTTCTGAAAATAACATATTCATTTCTTTTTTTTGTTTAGTTACATGGAATTTTCCTGTTATGAATGCCATTTCAAAGTCTTTTGACTATTCATACCATAAAACAATGATTTTTGATTTTTTTATGTGGAACTAAACACAAAATCAACTTTTTGCTAATAAACTGTATATTGTGTTTCAATAGCATTGCCTACTGTTTTCTGCTCACTTTCCCCTTTAGTCCTCCAGACACAGCACAGTGTAGCAGCTCTGTTTGAAATGTGGTTGTGAGGGGAGTTTAGTCCCACTTTAAATTCTTATTTCCATGTCTTTCTTCCAGGTGTTTGTGAATTTTGCAAAGCAACAGTCAAGAGAGGATGAACATATAGTGCTGCATCCAAAAGCTGCTGGAGCTCAGAGGATTATTATCACCTCTCCTATCCTGAGGCTGAGAAGAAGTGAATGTTTTTAAAAAGTCTACAAATAAAATGATGACTACAGGCAAATAGAGCTAGCGAATACACAGCTACCACTGAAACATAGTATTTCAAGATTATGGAGAACCCCGAAGGTAGGACAAATTACATGTTGTGTGTCTACAATATAATATTTTATTTCTCATGGGCTTTTATTTTGAAAGGGTGGAGCATTAATGTGACTGTCATGCTCTGCGCTGCTCACCTTTAGGCCTTGCAAACTAAACTGTGCTTAAGTTAAAAGGGCCCATATTACTCTGTTTTCTGATCTGTTATTATGTTGTTTCCTCAGAGCATTTTGACCTTTGGAAATGTAGATAGTCCAGTAATGTAGAGTTGCTCAAACATGTGTGAATGAAACTAAACACAACTCCAGGTATGTTTTTGATGAGGAAACAACATTTGAACATGTCTTAAAGCTCACAAGAGTCTATTTTGTGTAATATAGGACCTTTTAATATGAAGGAAATGCCCTTAAACTATCAGACATCATAAAGCACAATATTGGCTTTTTCAAGTTAATATTTTTGCTTTTTGCTGCTTAAGATGCCAATCAAGATTAAGATGTTGTTTACTGCCTTTATTAGACAAATGTGCACTCAGACAATCATAGTCTAGCACTTTATTTACCCATTTTAATCAAGCATGTCTCTTTAGGATATTTTTGATGCTATAGTGCAATATTACTGCTATAAATGCTGCTATATCTGTAAATGTCAAATGTTAAAATGTGATGCCATGAAATTAAAGGTGTGTTTGAATGATTTTGGTATGTTTAACAAAATAAAGAAATGGAGAAAGACACTGTTATTATGATAAACATGATCATTTTGTCAAATAAAGACTGAAATAAAGCAAATACTGCCAATTTAAAATTAAAACACTTGTAATCATTGTTAACCTTTTTGAAGAACACAGCATTGTTCTACATTGTTGTACTTTACATTTTAATCTTGTAAATAGTGATATATATTATTATAAAACCTTACAAGGAAATAGTTCAAAGTAAAGTCAATAGTTATTTTTCTCCTGAGACAGATACTGCGCTCTTAATTTCTGCATTCACATTTGAAATTATTATTATTTTATGCTCATACAGCAGGCACTTAGATTATTTAACAGTCTGAACTACAGTTGTAATAAGTTGGTTTGAAGGGCCCACATTACACTATTTTTTGATTTACATTACTCAAACATAGCAAATCACAACTCTGGGTATGTCTTTGATGAGATAACATTAACAACATTATAATATGGCTTAGATCTCACAAGAGACAATTTGGTGTAATATAGGACCTTTAAAATATACATTAAATATCAACTTGTGTAAATTCAGTCAGGAAGACTATATATTTCTACCTTGTTCCTACCACCAGCCTGTTTTGTTCTTACTTTTCTCTTGCTCCCAGCCAAACACATCCTGCTTTACATCCGTCTGTAAACCTCTCACCTCTAAAACCATTCAAAAACAAAGATCTTTTCGCTCACAAATCTTCACAACTTGACAAATGAAATATATATATATATATATATCTCACTCATCTGTTTATCTTCTTAAGCCTCTCCTGGTTACATTCTTACTGTCCACTTGTATTGCTATAATACTGTATGAGGACCCTTATGAGTTCACATATAGAACTGAATATTTAAGTACAAAATTTGCATAGTCTAACCTTAGCGGATTATCACACTAAACTGTAATAGATCATCAACAATACTATTTATTCTAATCTAAATGACCAGAAAGCTTGGCTCCTGTCCTGGACTAAACATAGCGATTAAAAGTGCACTATGTATCTTGGCTGGGGATCCGTCACTTGCTTGTTTCTATGGATATGTCATTGCTCTGCCTGGAATGTTCCACAGTATGACTTTAAACAGATCTACCTAACATTTATTCAACTACACATGGTTTTATAGCTCAAAAATACCTAGAAAAGCAGGTAAAAAAGTTTAATGCCATACTGTGAAACATTCCAGACAAAGCAATAACATTTCCATGGAGAAAAGCATTTGACGGACCCTCCATCAGAAAAGTTACACAATGCATCTTTTAACCAAGAAGTAAACCAAGCAGTAAATCCTCTATAAATGAGTAAAAAGCGAGCATTTAAGTTCTACCAAAAATCCAAAGTAAAAAACGTCTTAATTTAACAGTCAGTCAGAAGATTAACATTATTAAGTAGTTTAAAAACACATAAAATCATAGAATCAGAGGAATAATGGCCATTCGAAGTGACGGATAGTCCTTGAACTCTCTGCTGTAGGCTCTGTGCTTCCCTTTGGCCCAAATGGTCATCTGGATGAACCCCAACAAAGTGTAGAGGGCAACTGCAACACAAGAAAACTAACATCAGAACAACAGACCGTATATATATATAAATGGACATAGCTAACCCGTTATAATCGCTCTTACGGATGTCTGTCTTTTTGAAAAATTGTCACCCCTCTCTCTGTAGCTGTAGCTGTAGCTGTGGGTCTTGTTATTTTTTATCTTAAAATGTTCATATTAACCCGGACTACGTCATCCTGGTGTTTTTATTTCACTATTTTGTCCAAAAATAAATTCCTAGTCCACTATTTTATACAGTCAATGATCAGAACCAGCAATCTAAACACAAATGAAAACAAATTTAAAGGTGAACTACGTAACTTTTCCAGCGGTGCATTTGCCACCATATGCTTGACTTCATGGTGATGTTATTTATGTGCCACAATATATTAAACATCTTGAACTGATTGAATTGCTGGTGTTTTTATTGCTCAAAAAATTGGAAAACATGCATCCATACTAACTGTCTGTGTTTTTATTGCTTTGCCTTACGTATGGCATTTAAACTTATCCAGCTCCATGGAGACAAACCCACCAACCAGAAAAGTTACACAGGGCTTTAAATACAGTAATTCATTTAACTCTACAGACCTGGTACACATTGAGTCATGATGGAGAAGCCAACCCATGTCCCAACCTAAAAAATAAGAAAGAGAAGAGATTGGTAAAGTAGATTTTAATATTATTTTATGAATCCTGTTGGTATCATTTTGTCACCTCATATGTGTAGTTTGGACAGGACACGAAGAAGTAAAGCCACGTGAAAGGATTCTTTGTTGGCACTGGAAATTTTCTGATTTTTGATCCTGCATTTGGTGAGGCATTGATGAGAACATGTTACAATAATGTCTATGATGTTGTGTTTTCTAAATGTTTCGTACTCACTGTTTTTGAGGCTGTTCAGAGTCAAGTGAATGGAGAAGTTGCCCAGTTCACACATCTGCAAAAATCACACTATTTTAATACAATATAATATGGTAAGTTATTTATTTTTAATTGTAATACGTTGCTAATTTTTCTTACCACAAACACGGCCAGTGCATAGTTGATTTGCAGGTCTCCATATGCTAAAGAGAAAATAAGAGAATGCATTTATGTTTTTTGTTGTTGTTTTTTTTAATATATGCATTGTTATCAAAGATGTATATAAATTGAATGGCATTTTAAAGGTTCACAATGTCTTTTATGATAGAGGGCCCAGCATTGGTCTCCATGGAGATGTTTGATCTTGGTTTAACATTAAGCTTATCTAACTCCATGGGCACAAACACGTGACATCCCCTGAGTAAGTTACAACTCACAAGCCAGATCTGTGGAGAAGCAAACCGTGCCATAGTAAGAAATTATGTTTTTCAAGTTTCAAATCCAAGTTTTTTTTTTGCAATAAAATACCTATAATTTAATTTAATGCAATATGGAGTTAGTTTTTAATGTGTTCTAATGGAATTTTGTGGAACATTTCAAGTGGCCGACCCTACACAAGAAAAGTTACATAGTGCACCTTTAAAATGTAACACTAGATCATTTGTATAATTTGTAGAACGTACATGGAGGCGTATACAGAGGATGGTTGATGTAGTAGGCCAACCAAGCTGAGAAACCCCAGTAATAGGCACAGTTCTGAAACATAACAGCTTAAGTTTTATGGGCTAAATCAGTTAATGTCCTTCCTTTGAGCAGCTCTAATTGACAGAAGAGTATAGCTTCCATACGGTAAATGTGTGTGTGTGCTCACCCAGACTATGGTCCTGAGAGGCATCGTCCCGTGAGAGAAACGATGCACAAAGATGGTCTCCACCAGCCTCTTTATGTAGTGGAGAGTGTGGCAGACGCAGGCCAGGCTGGACACAGAGAGGTGAGTTAGTTTTACATAAATGTTATTAACAATGGAGAGAGGAAAATGTCAGTACGAGCTCGGTTACACTGACATGGTACAACTGAAACTGGGATGAGAAGTATAGATTAAAGCTGGGGTGTCCAAACTTTCTTCATCAAGGGCCACATATTAAAACACAGATCAGGGTCAGGGCCAATTGAGGGACATAGACTTGTGGTAAAAACAGTGAGTAATTCAAATATGTGCATTTATAACAGGTTCGAATGACCCACTAGAGTTGTGTTCATTCTTACACCCTCAAAAGGACACACTAAATCCGCTTGATCAAGGTAGAGTTCAAAAACATGCAGTAAAAAGTACTACTTGTGAAAGTATTGGCCAAAACAAATGGTCTGAGGGCCACTCTATTTATAAGATCTATCTTATTACATACATAACCGGAGTTTTGTTTTGTTTCATCCACACATTTTACACATAAATCTTGCATATTTAGGCTGAGTTCTTCTGTTCAGCTTTTTCCACCTTGTAATGTCATGTGGCAATACAGGAAGTGTGCCACTGTGTAAACTACACCTTCACTAGCATCATTTGGATGATTTCAGCCCTGAAATTGCCTAGTTCTCTACTGAACTAAATGTGAAACATAGCTGTTTTGAAATGAATTGAAAACTACCGCCTCGACCAGAGCATTTGGAACTTTGGAGATGTAAACAAACTAAAAATTAAGGATAAAGAAACATTTGTGCAAGAAACAAAACAAGAATCAATTCTGTGTAATAAAGGATCTTTTATGTATCTTATATGTAACATCACCAAAGCATTGCCAAATAAAACCTTTATCACTTCTGGACTCACATATGTATAGCTTTAAGAGTGATGAAAAATGAACCCACTTGATACAGCAATGAACAATTCAAAACAAAATCTTATACGGTTGTAATTGTAAAAAGAGGTACTCAAAATGGTACCCATAAACAGGAAGCTGAAATCCATGAATAGTGGGTATAAACGAAACATTTACCGGAACATTTTACTGTACTACTCATATATTACTCTCCTGATTTTACAATTTCTTCAAAAAGTGACTCCGGTCAGAATAAAATAATGATTTGAGCTGAGTGTGTAGACTTACGTGACGACAGGGTGTGGACTGGAGGTGAAGGCAAAACTGTGAGAGTAAATGTACGGCACTCTGAAGTAGAACAGGAGGTAGGTGAGCAGAGGACCCAAGTACTCGGCCAGAAACACCTACAAATACAAATACAAAATAAGTACACCAATTATTAATAGCAAATGGGTTTAGAAATACATGTACTCTCTCCCCACATGTAGAAGTAGCAGCATTTGGCAAGAAATCTACTGCACTGGTAGCCACTTATTCTAGTCTGTGTTATTGATACTTTGCAGCGACATCGCATTGGGGTTGTTCCACGTGTATCTCTATTGGCTGAATGTTCAACAGTTACTATGGCGACACAATGTACACATTAGGAAAAAAATGCCAAAAATGTTTTAATATAGTCTGGAAACTCAAGCAAAATACAAAATTGATTTAAATAACCAGTGGTGAATACGAGCATTCATGGTCCTATTTAGTTATGAGTTTTATTTTCAACAAAAAAAGGTGAGAGAGGCTAATTCCAGAGAGTAATTCCAACCAAGTCACCTCTTTCTGATCAGACTGTATAAAATAAAGCTCAGTTTAAGTCCAACTCGAGTGATAAAGCTTCTAACAGAGCCGTATGTGCATGACTTTAGCTGCAAAGTATCAATAGCGTTGGTCTGTTTAATAATGGGTAACATACTCACCATAGTCCAGCCTAACTGTGGACCCAGATCTCTGAAGTACATTGTGGCACTCGTCCCAACAGGCAGGTTCTGTAAGACTTCATCATCTCGCAGTGACCTTCCTCCTAAAAATAATGTTAAAAAGAATATTGCAAAGTGTGTGAATGTGCTTCATAATGCAGCTAAACTAATGCGATATACTGTGACTTTACATGGTGTGATTTTAAACTAATTTTGGCATGTAGGGCTGTGCAATAAATAGACAAGGTAACCTACTAATGGGCCAATATTTTTAGACTATTCTCACAAGTGACTGTCCCAGATTCTGTCTGTAATGGATTGTGTTTTAGAACAGCGAGACCTGGAAATGCTGTTTCACGCTCAAATAAAACTGCTAATAACAACCAGGGCCATTTGTAGCATTTGGGGGCCCTGTGCAAAACAGTCTTGATTTGTGGTTGCCTGTTTTAAAAAAAAAATCATACAAAAGTGCAACAGTCTATTTTAGGAGCAGAAATAGCAAGTTAATTAAAATGAAGAGGCTGAAAAAAACAACTCGTAACACAGTTTGTATAAAACATAATATTTTTCCCGTTTTTGTTGTGCCTCTTGGTGCATTAATGGTCTACAGCAAAACTGTAACTAAATAATAAATGATTAATCTGCAGGGTACCAATATTATACTAATACCAATTGTTATTTGTCTTGAGTCTTGGTTTAGCCTTGGTTTGATTCTGCTTAAATTCTAGTTTAGTCCAATTTACAGCTGCAGTATATGTGATTTGGTTCCTAGTTTAGGTGTTCCACTTTTAAACTTTTAGACCAGAAATATTGATTACACATTAGATAGAAACATAGAGCACCACAAACCCAAATCCTTATACTACTATACTACTTAATGGGCTAAGTACAGTCTACTTACGGTAGTCGAGTATGATGTACTTACAGGGTTGAATACAGCCTAGAGAGGTTGAGTACAGTCTACTTAATGCAGTCTACTTATTAGACTTGAGTACATTTTACTTTCCGGGTTAGAGTACGGTTTACTTAATGGGGGTCTGGTACACTCTACTTCCTGAATTGAAGTATGATCTACTGCCTTGGTTTGTGTACGGTTTACTTCCCGAGTTTGGGAAGTAACTACTTACTGGGGTCGAGCTTGAGGGCCTGTCTGGTTGGATACCAGTGAGGATCTGAAAGGATTACACAGGTTCAGACTCAGAGTGAACAGTTGGTCTTGGGCTCAGTTTGGCCTCAGGCTCTGTTATAATTGATCACAATGGAATAAACTTGAGCTGGTGCAGTCTGATATGCACAAAACAGCCTTGGTAAAACATGAATCTGTAATATTTCTGAAAAGGTAATGACCAGAACTAAATACAGAGAGGATTAGAAAGGAAGTTTGTGGACATATTGTTAATAAAAGTCTTTAGTGCATTTGAGATGGTGGTTTCAGATGATGATTATAAATGCACAATTTGACATTTTTAAAGGTCTTATAATGTGCAAAATTGACTCTTGTTTCATTCACATGTTTGCTTAATCCTTTATCATTAGTCTGTCTGCATCTCCAAAGCTTAAAATGCTCTGTTCCACCTTGTGATGTCATGTAGTGTTGGTTTTCAAGTTAACAGCTCTTTACCTTTAGTTCACCTTTAGTTCAATAGAGATGGGCAATTCCTGGGCTGAAATTGTCTAAATAATTCAACATGTGTGAATGAAACAAAACAAAATGCCATATATATTTTTGATGAGAAAACATTGTAACACAGATCAGAAAATAGCGGCCCTTTAAAGTCTCAAAACCACCAATAGACGTACTTACATAATTTGTGGAAAAGGCTTTTGATGTCCCCTATAGTTGCATGTGGCTCCACCTGAATGAAAAAGTTTGCAATGTACAAAATGATATTGAGACAAGGACTAAACCAATTGTGTAATAGAAAATACATACCTTATCTAAAAAACAAAGCTGCTCCCTTGTCTTGGCATCCAAAATCTCCACCTGGGAAGACATACAGCAATTACTGTATTTTTAATCCTAATGTGTGGATATGTTCAGTCAAATTAGAATGAACTTTACCACAACAAGAACATGAATAACATACCTATTTTTGCAATGGAGTAAAGTGCTGCATTGCTACATTGTGAATTCTTGGTGCTTTTAAATATCCAATAAGAAAACTACATTTGTTCCCTCACTGAATGAAGCCTACGGTCAGCCGATAAAGATTTAGTCAAAGGTGCTTTGTGTAACTTTTCTGGTGGAGGGTCCATCAAATGCTTTTCTGCTTTTGTCTGGAATGTTTCACAGTATCTTATTAAACCTTTCTGTCTTCATTGAGACTAACCCAGACCAAGTTCCAGGTCAGGTCTGTGGAGAGTCAACCCCGCTCACAGTCAGAATGCCTGTTTTTGTAGGTATGTTTTGAGCTATAAAACCACCTGTAATTAAATAAATATAAGGTAGAGCTGTTTAACGTCACTGTGAAAACATTCCAGGCAGAGAAATGACATCTTCAGAAACAAATGGGTGACTGACTTTGCACCAGGAAAGTTACACAATGCACCTTTAACTCTCTATCAGTAGATCAGTGAATTGCTGTATTACACAAAATTGACTCTTGTGAGATTTGAACCATGTTATAATGTTACTTCATCAGAAACATACCTGGAGATGTGTTTTGTCTCAATCACACATGTTTGAGTAACCCTTTCTTATACAGTCTGTGGAGATATTACAATGTATTCTAATTTGACATACTGTAAATGTGCTATGTGAATACAAAGTGGCAAGATTAAATGTTCCCTCATGTGTGAACAGCCCCTCCACCATTAAGTAAATGAGTCAGTAAATGATGGGCCTTAAATCCTCTGTTTCTGCAGATTCTGTGGCTCCGGTTCAAACTGACTGTGCACTCAGCAAATCTTTAGCTCTCCATTAGAGCCTTATTACACTGTCCACAGAGGAGCAGCCCACCCAGCAGGAGGAAGAGTGGGAGGAGATAGAGGAAGATGAGGGGGGGAAATAAAGGAGCAAGAGATGGAAGTGGGGAAGATAGAAAGAGGAGGAGGAGAGAGAATGAGGGGGAGGAGATAGAAGAGCAGAAAGTGCAGGAGGAGATAGAGAAGGAGCAGGAGGAAGGGGAGAGAGAGGAAGTAGAGCAGAAAGAGGAGGCACAGATAGAGAAGATAGAGGAGGAAGAGGAGGAGATAGAGGAGGAGCAGGAGACAGAGGAGGAGGGGGAGATAGAGGAGGAGGTAGAGATAGACGTGGGGGAAATAGAGAAGGAGAGGGAGATACAAGTGCAGGAGGAGATAGAGGAGGAGGGGGAGATAGAAGAGCAGAAAGAGGAGGAGGATATAGAAAAGACAGAGGAGGAGGAGGAGAGAGAGAAGATAGAGGAGGAGGAGAAGGGGAAAGAGGAGGAGAGAGAGGTGGAAGAGAACGATGAGGGGAGATAGAAGAAGAGGATGAGGATATAGGAGATAGAGGTGGAGGAGGAGGAGGGGAAGATAGAGGAGGAAGAGCAAAAAGAGGAGGAGGATAAAGAGGAAGAGGAGGAGAGAGAGGTGGAAGAGAACGGTGAGGGGGAGAGAAGAGGATGTAGAGTGGAAAGAGGATGAGGAGTTAGGAGATAGAGGTGGAGGAGAACGAGGAGGAGGAGATAGAGGTGGAGGAGAATGACAAGGGGAGAGATAGAGTTGCATGAGGAGATAGAGGAAGAGGGGGAGGAGAAAGAAGAAGAAGAGGTGGAGGAGTAAGAGGAGGAGATAGAGGAGGTGGAGGAGAAAGAGGAGGAGGAGGATGCTTTCAGGGCAAAATGCAGGCTCCACACCCCTCCTACACTCCCGCCCTGCCTTGACCCTAAACGCTGCACATCACAGTGACACTGGCTAATTAGGATGAAGAGAGAGGAGGAGGCAAGTCTTTGATGCTAAACTAAACTCTTCTGTTTTGTGAGATTGTTCCAGTTCTGAATCTGAAGTGATATTTAGTCAAGAAATGATTAAAGATTTTAGGCGACCTTGAGTGCCCAGAAAGGCGCCCTATAAATAAAATGTATTATTATTATTATTATTATTAAAGCTCCTATAAAACACTATTTCAGATCTGTGTTATAATGTTTCCTCATCACAAACATACCTGCTTAACATGTGTGAATGAAGCAAAGCAACTCCAGGTATGTTTGATGAGGAAACAACATTATAACATAGATCTGAAAATAGTGTAATATGGGCCCTTTAAAAATAAATTCCAATTTTAATTATTATTTTTTTTTACATTTTGGTTGGTCCTGTTAATACTGAGTGCTCATGTTTTGAGGGACATAATCGCCTGTTTACTCAGACATGCCATTGAAATGCATCACGGGGATTGTGGTCTTTCTCCTCCATCTGTTGCAGAGGTTGGGGACATGTCGATGCCCTCAGAGGGTTGTTAGGGCCATGGATGTGCCCTCTAAATGTGCTTATGTGTTTGGGAGCAGGAGCGCCTTCTCTGGGGAGGAGGCTCTGCTGACAGCACAGGTCACACTCATGTCACTACAAGGACATTAACACACAAAGACACTGAATTTGGCACCTCAAGTACTACAATACACCTCAATAGAATGGCATATACAGAATAACAGTGTACGTTAAAGGGCCCATATTACACAATTTTCTGATCTATGTTATCACGTTGTTTCCTCATTAAAAAACTACTGTACCTGGAGTTGTGTTTTGTTTCATTCACACGTTTAACACAACACATTTAGTATCTTCCTTCAAACAGAAAACACTCTGTTCCACCTGTTGATGTCATTATGATAATACAGGATGTGCTCCATTGTGTTTTTAAACTCCAAACACCTTCACTAGAATCATTTGGATCATTTCAGGTCTGGAATTGCTGATCTCTCCTGAACTAATTGTAAAAAGTAGCTGTGAACTTGAAAGCTACGACTTCATGGCATCACAAGGTGAAACTGAGCATTTTGAGCTTTGGAGATGTAGACAGTGTAATAAAGGGTTACTCAGATGTGTGAATGAAACAAAACACAATTCCAGGTATGTTTTTGAGGACAACATCAATTTAAAGCTCACAAGAATCTTAATTTTGTGTAATATAGGACCTTTAACTTAATACATTTACTTTTGTAGTTTACCTCTAATTACCGTTATTAAAAATATACTCAAAAACTTACTTTAAATAATTAGCTGACTATAAAAACGGTTCCCTGCATGTATAATATCTGCACTGGGAATAAAGATAAATATTAGGTTTACTTTAAGATGTGTTTGTTTTAACCTTTGTGGTGGAGTCGGTAGCAGCAGCAGTTTTATTTTTTACATTTTTAATCTTACTTGCTGTGATATTAGTTGTGGCAGTAATAAAAATGTATTGCCTCTAATGCACTCATGTATGTGCTCCACAGTCTCCTCTTTGGCCTCAGTGCTGGAGCTGACCAGTGCGTCTCTGCCCTCAGCAGTAAATTAAAGTTAATGAAGATGCAGTTTCTTTGATTTTGTGGTCACTCAAACAGGACACACCACATTTAATTAGACAAAGTACTCCTTAGGATACAGAGGTCTGAACGCTGCCCATTGAATAAGAATACTTGTACTTCACAAGAATGTTATTGCAGTACACTGCGTAGGACATTTAATTGAAATGTGGTACTATTGTTACTACTGCTAGTTTACTGCTACTATTTCTATTTGTTCTGACAGTACTACTACTTCTGCTACTACTACTGCTACTACTGCTACTACTACTGCTACTACTACTGCTACTACTACTACTACAGCTACTACTGCTACTACTACTGCTACTACTGCTGCTACTACTACTGCTACTACTGTTACTACTACTACTACTACCACTACTACTACTGCTACTGCTACTGCTACTTCTACTACTACTGTTACTGCTGCTACTGCTACTACTACTACTACTACTACTACTACTACTACTACTACTGGTACTACTACTGCTACTACTAATACTACTACTAATACTGCTACTACTACTACTGCTACTTCTACTGTTACTGCTACTACTACTACTACTACTACTGCTACTGCTGCTACTACTACTACTACTACTACTACTACTACTACTACTACTACTACTGCTACTACTGCTACTACTTCTGCTACTACTTAATCTGATTAATTGCTTTTAGTTTTTTAACATGCTAACACAGTTGTTAGCCTTCATGATATATTTCCCTAAATGACACATGCACAACTGTGAATGAAAGAAATCAGATTACTTGTCTAGAAATCCAGAAATCAGATTATGATTAGATTTTGAATGTAAACTTGTATCTTGTCCACAACTTTTAACTAGAAATGCCTCTTCTGTTGCTGACTCTGGCATGTTTTGACACTCCTGACGTGCTTTGACCTGGTTTACTTTGGCTGTAGAGTGGAGCCGTGTGGATGGAGGACACATGAGATGCCTCCTTGCTGTTTGATTGACAGCTCTGAATTCTCCTTCTATCCCAGTGAAGACACACAGAGGACACTTTGAATTCACAAACATATCAGCTTAAAAAGAAAAAAGGATCGGAATGCATTGTGTATCTCTTTACATGTATATTTTTAATTCATATCTTACAGTCAATCACAGCTAGGAACCCAAATAATGCACCATTCATTGTAGCACTTTGAGATTTTGCTTTTAAATGTAAAGTGCGTTATACATAAAATCTATTATTATTATTATTATTAAACATTCCTACTCTACTAGTATAACATTGGCTTAAATGTTTGATAGTATAATGCAAAATACCGGTATATGCAGAGAATATTTTGAGTATAGATCTCTAGATTTAGATTTCTTTTATTTTCCTTTTTTGTCCATTTTTTTAATTTAACGTGATAAAAACAACAATGGACAAAAAAAAGAAGAAAGAAAAGAAACAGAAAAACCTCCCACATCCTTTTTCAGTCTTGTTCTAGAGTCAAATCAAGCCAATAGTACTAAAACAACCGAGTGGCAGCACATGTACTCAGTTAATAGTTGTTGACTTAAGCATTTTTATTGCTACAGCCCATTGCTCTAAATTTGGCCTCCAGATGGTGCGTCCAAATGGACATGCGAATTAGTTATTTTTACACACAGGCTTATAAATAAAATTACACATGTTCGCACTGGTTAGCGTAGCAGTGTTGAATACAGTTTTCATACTTTCAGATTCAGACTTACCTCAAAGAAGGTGGTGCGGCTCATCGTAACATGTACAAAAGAACTTTATTAACAAAGAAAAGTCTGCACAGTCATCTCTCTCCTGTCTCACGTGGAGCTCGGTCTGATGTCCTCTTCAATGTGGGACAGTCCCAGCTCTGACCTCTCTCTCTGTCTCTCCCATCTCTCCCTCCCTTCCTCTCTCTCTATTTCTCTCTTTCTATACTCCCAGGGAATAGTGTTTCACTGAGCATGTTGTATTTACCAATGATAAAAAGTTGTCATTATTTTACCTGTAATGCCCCATCTACATTGCAGTTATTTAATTCCAGGTGTTTTTCTTAAATATACTTTGAGAAACATTTGATCTTAGTTATTGGTGTTGCCTCTCCACAGATTTGACTTGTAACTTGGCCAGGGAGAGTCCACAGCTTGCCTAAATGGAGCTGGATTTCTTTAATGCCATACCATGGAACATTACAGGCAAAGCACATTGCAAAAAAGACCTATCAAAAATAAGAAAAAAATTGAAATTTTGAGGTAAAAATGCCCTATTTTAAGTGAAATTATCTGCCAGTGCAGTAAGAAATTTTCACTTACCAAGTTTTCTTAAAACAAGACGAAATACGAATCTTGTTCTAAGCAGAAAACACTAGTTTCAAGTATTTATGGCAAGATTTTTTTTTGGTTTGAGAAGGAAGTTAAAGAGGCTTAACCTGGCTTAATTTAATATTTAAAAAGTGCTTAGAATAAGTTGTAATGTCTAAATAAGATATATCAGGATGGAATAGCTTGAAACAAGTAAAAAAATATCATCTTATTAAGTAAAAAAATCTTAAAATTTATCTTTTAAGATGAATCTGCTTAATTCAAATTCAGTTTAACTATGCTAGAAAATCCTTTTTTTACAGTGCATGTGGCAAAAAAGTGAATATGCTCATCTATATTTACCCATATTTTACTTACATTTTTAAACATCAAAACATATTTTTAACATGGAAACATTCTATTTAATTGATCTCCATGACCAAGTGACTCCCCTCACGGATCAATTACGTTTTTCTGTCTAGAATAAACCAGCGTAGCACAGCAGACTTAAAAATAGCACTCTCTGCCCTTGACTGTCCAGCACATGTGAGGAATATAATGATCGTAAAGCATGTTAGAAACAGGCCGTGGTCTATGTTTGTGCTCGCACAGAAGAGTTATGACGGGCCGGCCTTGTTTTGAGCTGTGAGCCTTTGTGGTGTCAGCAGAAGAGGAACCTCCAGAGACACAGCGCTACTGAAATAACCTAGAGATCAGACCAGAGCTGTACCAGTGTTCAGACTGAGGCTAAAGAGTACAGAGGGAGAGCAGGTCTGGGACATGTCAGGGGAAAGCAAGTTCATTCATTCATTTATTTAGTTATTTTTAGGGCAGTGCATTAATTAAAGCTCCTATATTATACAAAATTGATTCTTGTGAGCTTTAAGCCATGTTAGAAGGTTGTTACTTCATCAAAAATATACCTGGAGTTGTGTTTTGTTTCATTCACACATGTTTGAGTGATCCTTTATTATTAATCTGTCTACATCTCCAAAGATCAAAATGCTCTCTTCCACCTTGTGATGTCAAATTAACAGCTACCTTTTACCTGTAGTTCAGTAGGCGTGGGCAATTCCAGGCTGAAATCATCCAAATGATTCTAGTAAATGGAGGACACACAGTGGAGCACTTCCTGTAATACCACATGACATCACAAGGTGGACAAGGTTTTCCATTTGAGAGAAGAACTCAGCCTAAATATGCAGAGTTTGTGTATTAAACATGTGTGAATGAATCAAAACAACACTCCAGGTATGTTTGTGATGAGGAAACATTACATGATACAGTAGATCAGAAAACCGCATAATATGGGCCCTTTAAACATTTCTATAAATATGACCAAATAGATTTATTTATTGTCATTGTACAGAATACAACAAAACGTTGATATAGTGCCAAGTAAGCAATTTTTCATCTGTAGTCGCATGCCAGATGTTAATGTCGGCTTAAGACAAACAAACAAAAAAATAAATAAAATGCAGCTGGTGTATATTTTATACTCTGTTTAACTGCACTATCATTTTTCTGCTAGAAGATCTGCCATCTGCTTGTTGGAAATATTACATAATTTGGCATTACTTTTGTATCTCCTTCCAGACAAACAACCCTGATGCGAGCAGACCAAGCTGCAGGTCAGACTGCTGCCCCATCTAATGCCCCACCCATAAGACTGCATGTTTTTCAAGGTAAGATTTAACAATAAAACAGCCATACTTAAATAAATGCTAAATAAACATGTTTAATGCCACAGTACAGAACATTATAGGCAATGCAATAAGATTCAATAATATGCCACATATTATTAAATCTTATTGCATTGCCTATAATGTTCTGTACCTGATCCTGCACTGCATAATGTACCGTTAAATTATGTGAGGGATGATATAAGGCATTCACAAAGTTCAATGGTTCTTAAAAAATACAATTTATTGTCTTTATCCAAAGCTTCAGGGGTTATGAGAAAGTTCACTGGAATAAAATTATGACATGATATAGACTTTCTGGCAAAAGATCGTTTTACTTGGGGCCAGTCAAAAATATTTAAAGTGCATATGACAGGTTTTAGTACTTTTTCACTAAAACACAGTTAATATATATTATGTTAAAGATTTTACAACAAAAGGCAACATTTTTATGTCTAGTACAGTATGTATGGACATGGGCAGATGTGATAATAGGTCATTCCAGCTCTGTCACCTTGCAACCTTAATGTTATCACATGCCAAAACCTAAATTGCAATTAGACTAATAAAAATAGATACTACTTCTTATATTTTTCTTGTATTTTGTATCTTGTATTTCTTGTATTTTTGTTTTTTTCTTCTTTTTTTTCTTGGCAAACTGACACTTGAAATTTTAAAACTAAGATAAATGTTTACCACAGATACTATCTCACCATACCAAACCAAATAGGCTAATAATAAAACATAATAATGAAAACGAGTCATATGCACTTTAAAGGTCCATATTACGATACTTTCTGATCTATGTTATAATGTTTCCTCATCACAAACAATTTCAGTCACACATGTTTAACACACGAACTCTGCATATTTAGGTGATTTCAATCCTGGAATCTCCACTGCACTAAAGGTAAAAGGAGCTGTTAACTTGAAAACTACCACTGAATGACATCACGAGGTGGAACAGAGATTTTTCAGCTTTGGAGATGTGGACAGACTAATAATAAAGGGTTACTCAAATGTGTGAATGAAACAAAACACAACTCCAAGTATGTTTTTGAGGAGGTAACAATGTTCTAACATGGTTTAATGTTCACAAGAGTACATTTCGTGTAATATGTGACCTTTAAATCACACATTATAGCTTTAGTAAATTCACTAATATACCAAACATTTGCATGGTTGGCTGCATGTGACTAACTCGTGCATGTGCAGTTTGTCCAGTAGGGGGAGATAGTGGTCCAACATTACACAGAAATGCCCTCCCACATTTCCAGCTCAATCTGAAAGACTAGAACTCACCTAAACTTTAAAAATCTACCTTTTTGCTGCCTTTGTGTTTGATGATTTTTATCACACTGTGCTCTGGGATGGGTGACTGAAACAGTTTTTACAAAGTTTGGATGAAAAGAAAATTGAGAACAGATTGAAAAGGCTGTGACGAAATTATATCAGGGAGTTTTAGTAGGAAAATAAAAAAAAAACAGTTGACGTGTTTTGAAATAATAATTAAGATAATTCACACTGTTTCTACCAAATTAGTAAAGGTTATGATTAATCCACAGAGGAGAGAGGACAAAATATTGGCTGGATTAATGTGGTTCAAATGCAGTCTAAACAAACTCTATTTAATTTAGAGCAAATTAATGAAGTAATGAGAAGTTTGTTAAGTGACCTAGATCTGAATCCAATTATAGGGCCCTCAGTCAGATTAGGCTAATTATGGAAGTCCCTTTGAAAATCTACTTAAAAGTTATCCCATAATTGATATCCCTTCGACCCCGAGACATCATCAAATACTAGCTGATACAGAACTATTATCTAAACTGTTTACTCTCTTCTACAATGTCGAAGAGATGATGAAGAAGAGTGAAGAAGTGCATATAGTAGCTTAGTATTTACTTACTTTATAGTATTTTAAAGGAGCTGTACTTGATATTTGCAGTCTTAAAATGTGAAAAACACAATTAGTTCATTTTAAACAGTTTGCAATGGTCCAAAGTTAGTTCCTCAATTACCTTCTGCATTCAGAGTATCCAAATTATTCACCATTATGAGTTTATAAGCTCTTTTTACAACTTTTCATTGCAGAGTTTTGCTGTGATTGTAAGCGTAACGCCAACTAGCATGCTAACACACACTTCCTTCCTGATTATCGGACAGTAAAATGCATGATACTGGCCTTTAAACAGCTGTTAAAAATAATACAGGTTTGAAAGTGAGTGTAAGTGTGAATTGTCTTCTATAATAATGTACAACAATGTAATTTCAAACTAGTGTGTTCCCTGTGCAGGTGGAACTAAGGAGGGCATGTGGGGATGCGGTCATTTTGCAGTCCTTTGCACCTGGAGTCGTGGTACATAGAGTTTTAATGAAGTTTGCATAAAAATAGAAATGGAAAGCTTGCAAAGACTCTGAAATTTAATTCCGAAAACAGCTGCACCAAAAAGTTTTGAAAAGACAATGATTTGAAATTGGGTTGGGGAGATGAAAAGCACTGGCAATATTGTTTGTGTGTTTACCAGTTAACAAGACAAAACTTTATAACTACAGGTGTGTAAAACTTCTTAAAACAACAAAGAAATCTACGCTTCCGTTAGTCCTGATCTTTAAAGCTGCACTATGTAACTTTTCCAAAGGATAATGTGGTATATATTTGTCTGAAATGTTCTGAAACTTTTCTATATGATTTATTCAATTGTATGTCCTCTCCACAGATATCACCTTTAACATGGTTTGGTGGCATTTACTGCATGTTTCCATGGAGACAGACAAACCCAATGCCTCACCGTGACTGTGGAACATTCCAGACAAAGCAGTAACATCTTAATAGAGAAACAAGTTGAATAATGTGGCTTTAAAGCAAATTTAGAATCAAAACTATTTAAAGATGCCATCAGGGACCAAGCAGGGAAAACAAAGGACAAGGTATAAAAAGATGTTTAAGTTTAATAAAGTCAAAAATAATTTAACACAAGCAAACCATCAACAACAAACTGGGCCCAAACTGAGTTAAAGTCAACTGAACACAACCCAAAAAATCCACCAGATGGGACAGGTCAAGTAGCCCAGGAACCAACTAACTGAACACAAAAGTAAAATAAACACTAATAAAGTAACATTAAATAAACTAATTTAACAGAACAAACTAAATAGTGCTCCCCCCTTGGCTCAGCGATGGTCTGGTCCATATGGTGGTTCAAACCGAAAAAGAAAAAAACACAAGTGTAAGTAAATTAAACTATGGGGTATAAATGAAAATGTAAATATAAACTTAATAAAATACTGACACTGGAGATGCACTGCACAACTTTTCAGATGGAGGGTCTGCCACCTGCTTGTCTCCATTGAGATGTTCTTTCTAAGGCTGGAATATTCCATGGTATGACATTACAGGTGTTTCTAAAAATATATTAACTGTGAATAGGGGCGCCTCTCCACAGATCTGCTTGTCTCTTGTGATATATATATGTTTAGTCTATATTGTGGAACATTTTAGACAAAGCACTAGCATTTCCATGGAGACAAGCAGTCTTTAAATTTACAATATTGCATCAAAACAAATGCCACTATAAGAATTACCAGCCATCTACCAAACTGTACTTCACAAGAGGCACTAAAATCATTGTCTCTCATTCAACTTAATCAGCTAAATTATGAGAGATTTTTGACAAAGTTGGCAATGTTTTTATTTAGCCTCATCTTCTTTCTCCAAACCCAAAATTAAATGTTGTCTTTTCCATACTGACAGCCCACACAGCTGAATGTTGTGCTACATTAGTTGCAGTCGTGAGGCTCTCATAAGAAGCAATATCATAGCTACTTTTGTCTCCCTGTCACCATGACAATGGCAGCATAATATAACCATTTCTGCAGAGAAGATCCCCAGTAATAAGTCTCTGCATTACTAACAGTCAACGCAGACTCCCTCATCATCTCTTTCATTTGTTTTACTCACAAAAAGGAGGACAGATAGAGCAGGAAGAAGAGAGTGGCGATGTAATGACAGCCCTTATAAAAGTTTTATTGCACAGTGTAGAGAGGAGAGTTTCTTCAGTTTAACCTCCCAGCACTACACATTGGACTATAAATTCTCTTTTATCCTTGGGTCACTCCCGTCTGCTGGGCTTTGCACGGAATACCTTGTTTTTCTGTTGTTTATGTGCTCGGACTTACAGGAATATAGAGTTTGTCCCAATATTGATCATTTACTAAAAGCTGCATTGAGAAAAATACATCCAACATCAAGTTTTATTGGGTTTGGTTACATTTAGTTGCAAGAATCTAGGGAAAAGTTGGCTTATGTGGGTCTTAAATGTTTTATGTTTCAACTTTTATTCATGCAAAGATGTTCAGGTATTTGCTAGATTAATAACGCATTTGGATACATTTTGTAGTCAGATAATAATGTTAAGATGGAAATAAAATGCATTTTTCTCACTGTACAATGCTTCTGGTTAATATCGGGTATTGGCACATACTAAAAGCCAAAATATTGATATCAGAAATGAAAAAGCTGGACTGGTACATCTCTATAGTTGCATTTACATTTTGATGTTGTTTTTAATATTAGGTTGTATACATATTTAAGGGATAATGGACATAGACAAGAACAGCATTTGTGATTTTTACTTTTTACATGTTATAACAGAAAAGTTGGTATTCTAATCTGACCTCCTTGGGCAAGACATTGGGAAGGGGCATTTTTCATAAGGTAATAGACAATTTTTCTTATTTAAATCTATGAAAGAGTGTTTGTATCATTACGAGATAGGACCACTATGTCTGTGGTTACTCGAGGAATAGTTTTTAATAATAAAGAGAATTAGTAATCATGTGAACCACCCCTAAGTATAAGGTACAAATGTCATTTTTTGTGACCTATAGTTAACTGTTTTTTTTTTCACACATCATGACATGTCACTGCCGGGCTACCGTATTTGCATGAAAGTGAAAAGAGGAATAGGCAGTCTTATTCTACATAGTTACGGTACATAGTATAGAGTTAACCATTTTAAAACTCTATAAGCAACTCATGCAGTGTCTTTCCAGTATCTTACCCTAATAAAACATTACATTTCAGTGCAAGGTAATTTTCCCAATAAGTCCCTCTAATTGTCTGACGTCTGTGTTTATCTCTCTGAAAAAGGATTTTAATCTGTTGTGTCTAACTCCTCTAAGCATTTGTTTGTAGATGTTGTCGGAGTTAGAGGATTTAAGAGGATGCTTGCAGCCTATTTTCCAGCTTACACCCAGTAATCATTGCCTTTGCCTTCAGATAGGAATGCAAATCGCCATATTGATTCTTCAGAGCCCAGACTTTACTTGGGGCTGACTAGATTTTTATTCTGAAATTGTGCCAGTTTCAGTTTTATGTTCGTCCCCTGTGCTGAAAGCCAATTGCAGCATCAGGAGTTTATATACTGCCACTATTATTGAATGCAGTCTTAAACCCTTCAAAAGTTGTTTAGCTCTAAAGATTAGATTTCAGGAAACTAGGAAACATTGAGAACTCACGTATACACAGTGATTCACTGATACGACTTCACACATTACACGGTTATGATACTTTGCAGCAGTCATCAATATTCTCTGAGGGTGTGATGCTAACCAAAGGCACTGCTCTGTCTGAGGCTTGTCAGACTTTAACCTGATCTTTATTTTTACACAATCTGCCCCTCAAGGATTGATTTAGCTGGAATTGCAACAGATGAGCTGATTCATGCTGTTAAACTGTTGAACAGAATCGGTTGTATTGATCACAGGCTCCTGAAAATGAGTTGTTTGTATCAATTTTATATTTTTCTCGAGTTTTCAGAGTATCTAATGACTGATTTGCTCATGCCTGCATTACGTCTCCATGGAAACTGCTCAACATTCCACCATAGACATACATGTAGAGCCCATAGTTGTTTACAGATTCTTAGTCAGCCCAAAAGGAATCAGATGTTCAAGATTTTTATTTTTTTTGTAACGATCAATGCACTTTATTATGATAATCATTGTTAGTTTGCCATTTCCGTTTGTGCTTATGTGGTTAAATTAAGTGTAAATGAAAATAAATGTTGATCAGTAGCAAAAATCAAGACATTTATTTGAAACATTTGTTGGTGAACTCTTTCATTTGTGTTTTTGTCTGTCTTGAACTTTGTGAAGGTCTCCGAGTGTCATGAAAATCCCTATAAGTATTTTTGTTTTATTATTCACACAATCTTGCATCAGTGAATCTTGTTTAAACACTGACGCATGGTCCTTGTTTCTAATAGTTCAAGTCTTTACAGAAGTGTGGATTTTGGTGGAACTCAAAAGGCGTTATTGTCAGCCTGCACTTGTATTTGGAAGAGTGAATTGTGAATTGAGCAGCGCCTCAGACACATCAGATAAGCAGCTGGAAACAAGAGCTGCTAAAAGGGAAGTCCAGGACGGAATTAGAGGACACTGAAAAAACACACAAGGACGAGGAACAAAACTAGTGTCTCATCTAAACCAATTATAGTGGCTTAAAAGTGCGGAGTAAACACTGTTCGAATAAAAAGTTGTCTTCAAGTTTTTGTGTATAGGTGCTACTATTTTTTCTGTAAATAAATTCCTATTCCTATTATAGTTGTATATATTTATCCTGACAGGCCTATAAAGTACACTGTTTGATCTGAACTTAGAAGATTGTGTTGACATGTCTGGGGAAAAGGGAAGTCTTGGTATCTTTGCCACAATAAATAAAGAGGGGGTTTATTGCATTAAATCCCCCATATTACACAAAAATGACTCTTGCAAGCTTTAAGCCATGTTATAATGTTCTTGCCTCATCAAAAACATACCTGGAGTTGTGTTTTGTTTCATTCACACATGCTTGACTAACCCATTATTATTCAAGTTTTCTAGTTAACAGCTTCTTTTCACCCTTGTTCAATAGAGATTGGCAATTCCAAGGCTGAAATAAACCAAATGATTTTTCTGAATGTATGAAGGTTAAAAACACAGTGAATTCCTTCCTGTATGAATGTTTTCAGGGTGAGAAAAGAACTCTAAGAACCTAATTAACTGTGAGAATGAAACAAAACTCCTCGTATGCGTGTGATGAAACAACATTATAACATAGATCAGAAAATAGCATATTACAGGCTTTTAAAATGACACAGAAAATACAGATTTTGACAACATAAAAATATTGTTTTTGAAAATCACGTTCAAAATCTGCGGCACGGTGGCTGAGTGGCAACACAAAGAAGGTTGCGGGTTTGATCCCCGGGTCGCCCGGGCCTGTCTGTGTGGAGTTTGCATGTTCTACCCGTAGGGGGAGAACCTGGATGGGTTTCCTCCGGGCACTCCGGTTTCCCCCATCAACCCACAACATGCCCGCACCCCTATGAACTAACATCAAGGACCATGACATCCACCCTCCTGTGGGCTCAGAGGGGTTCATTCGGGGGCGTCGGGTGCTATGAGGATTGGGCAGCAAGCTGCCCCCGTGACCCAGCTGGATTAAGCGGGAGAAGATGGATGGATGTTCAAAATCGTTGAATATATCTCATTCTGACAACGTGAATTTATTTGACTGTTAACAACTTAATGCATCTGTGCTCTTGACATTTCCTGAGTGGCTTGGGTTGGGGCAAAATACATACATTATCATTTGAAGCCAGAAAATCAGACATAACACATATATACGAGACGATTAGGGCAAACAAGATGCCGTTATGACATTTAAGTATTATGCAAATTGGCCTGTCTTTTCAGCCCGCTTCTATAATTTAAAATACACCACTTATCTCAATGGTGGGACGTGTGGACTGGGGGTATGTGTAGGGGTCACGCAATCACGTTTTCCTGAATTGCCGTACAAGTCCAACATAGGATTACACAGGCTTAGAACGGTCTGCTGGGTAAATGATATGGTCTCTGTGTAAGATCTTTTAAGGACCTCATTTTGTTAATCCCTTTGTGGAAAAATGGAAAATACTGCATCCAGCAGGTTTGGAATATTGTCTATGTTGGAGTCCTATTTCACTATTATATTTGGGCATTAAACCTTTTATTAGACTCATAGAGGTACAAAGAAACACACAAGTAAATAATACTGTGATTCTTAGATTCATATCCATCAGTGTTTTCCATGAATAGAAGAGACTAAAGGCCGCCACACACTACAGGAGAATTTGCCTGATTTTGGCTGCGATTTCCTCTTCCCGAGTTCGTGGAAGCGTGACCCAACACTGTGTCTTTGTATGCGATTTCGACCCCACCATGTGGTGTCACTGTCACGCAGCGATGCAAAATACAAACTCGAGAAAATAAAGACTTTATTACTCACCTCTGTAAAGTGGTAAATTGAAAGTGCAGCATCTCATCCACATTATCTATAAAAAACTGTCCTCCACAAATACTGACATCCAGTCCACAAAACTGTGCTGTTAATCCAGTTTGAAGTGTTGTTTGAAAGTAAAAAGGCGAGATAGTTCCTCATGTGTGTCTCTTTAGATCCACATGGTGCACAGTTCGAGGTGAAGCTGAAGATTAGCCATAGTGACTCTACTTCCTGTATACCTTATCGCCAATCTTTATGCTTTAAAAATAATGTATCTGAAGTATTATACAACATTTCACAAATAATAACTCAGTTTTGACTTGTATCTAAGGTAGAAGTGCAGTGCTCTGATCTTTGAACACTTAAGAGTCTCAAAGTGAGTGGTTTTACTGTAGACAGGAAACAGCTGACGTGATCTCACAACTTTATAGCCTGTTTTCTGCAGCCATATCCCGCTGCAGTCTTTGGGATCGGAGATTTTAAGGCTCATAAGGTTCTCCTCTTGTCTGTGGTGTGCGCTTTTTATCGCAGGTTTAAAAATTGTTGAAGACTGAAAAATCATGTAGTGTGTGGTGGCCGTAAGAGTGTTTCTCCATAGTCTAATTTCACCCCATAGTCCAAAGCCAATCTGAGAAAAGAATTCATAACACAAATGCTGGCATATGATATACATGTAGTGCTATCATTAACATATAGAAACAAGTATATTCAATTTGTAATCTGTGCTTTTTTGATTAATAGAGTCAAAAAGTCACATTTAAACACCAAAATATTGTATTAATATTGTAATCGCTTGTGCCACCATAACATTGTACATATACATATACTGTATTTAGTCCTTTGTTTTGAATGGATGAAAATCAGTTCTTAAATGTCATATGCAACACAAAAAGATTAGATCATATTTTTTTTCTATTTAATTGTAAGTGACTAATACTTTTCTCACCATATTATAGTTGTTTCCCCTCACAATTTGCTCACCAGAAGTTGTTTTTGGAGTGATTTCTGCATGTTTGAGCAATCTTTAATATCTTATTTTCAAAACACCATATTGACGATCAATCCCTGTTTTCACCACCACCAGTACACGCCCAATGCTCTGTACTTTATTCTCCAAATTTCTTTGCTTAATCTGTGATACTGCATAGTCATTATTGGTACAAATGAAAAGAAAATATGCAACTCACTGGCCTGATCTGCTGCTATTTATCAAAGGGACCAACAACTTCACAGCTCTTTGTGCCGACGTTTACAGTGTCGTCAGCTCCCATTGGTCTCACAGTTTCTTGTTTCTTTTATTAAGTTGTTTTTGATGAATATATGATTTATGTCCAAATTATAACATAATGATCCCCAGCTGTCATAGATTATAATATAGCAGGCTCAAGCGCAATATGTCAATAAATTCTTAACAAAATGTTTGGCCTCTCATAACTTATTTTAAGCACCATCTGTTCCCCAAAGACAGTTATAAATTGGCCTCTACATAGATAAAACTAATATTCTCACTTAAGACTATCTAAGTGGGTTCTTATATGTGGCCATATCATTTCCCCTGCATATTAAGTATATAAAACCAGATGCCCTGGCCAGACCTTAATAACCACGGCTTTATTAAACTGCCAAATGCCCTGGCACACTATAAAGTTTGAATATCACAGATGAGTTTGAGGGACCACACAGTGTATTGTGTTATTGTATCCATGGGGTCATTAACTCAGATTATGATGCTTCACACTGCCTCCATATGTTTCCCCAAAGTCTTAGATTAATTTCAGCTCCGACAAACTGTAATTACTGTTCATTTCTGTGAACACAATGAAGAAAGGGTGTCATAGGAATTAAGATGTTTATATAATGGAAACTAATATACAGGACAGTGTTATGCTGTGGTCTAAATCAGAGGTGTTTTAAATGATTGATTGACTGTATTATTAATTTTGGATTAGCTAATTAATGATATTACAACAAAAATCAAAAGTTTATGTCAGATGTCTTCAAAAGGAGGGTTGCGGAGGTACTGCAGGGGAGTTGCAAATTCTTTGGATGATTAGATATATATATTTTTCAAACATTTCTTCATTTTTGAAGGATGTTTTCTCCTTCATCATGTCTGTCTCTCTCTCTTTCTTCATTCCCTCATATCTTGCTCCCTATCAAACGGCAAACACATTAGTGCAGATTGTATCGTTTCTTGTTAGGCTACATGTAAAGAGTTCCACGTACTACCGCGCATCAGGAAGGGGTGAGGCAACTTCATTCCCCGGGCTCTGGAGTCCGCACTACACAGTCAACCTCCTCTCTACCCGCAGAGCGACGGGGAGAGGAGGGGGAGCAAACAGCAGAGCAGGGGGGAGTCGTGTCTTTCCTCTTGCTCAGATCAGAATGACCTGAAAAGTTCTGTGGCCTAAATCAAACTCTTGTCCGTGCGCGCTGTGGCTCCTCTCTTGTTTAATTAGGGCTATAAAAAAGTCACACTTTGAGCCAATTTTCCATGATGTTGTTGCTCTATTGATCTGGCCTTCCCAGAGTCACCATGAGCGCACAAAGCGTAGCTTAAACTCCAGGCCTGAATTAGCTTTGGTCAGACTCAGACTCATTTCTGTCATTGAACGACTTGAGGCTTAAACTGGAGATGGAGCAAGATTTCAGGATAAGCCTGGACTGGTTAAGCAACCGATGGAATACCACTCTAGTATTGAATGCACAATAACAGAGTAGCTGTGTTTATACATGACACTAGGCCCAATTTAATATAAAACACAATTGCATGTCATATTTATAGGAAGCTGCTCCAGCTCTCATTCAGTTTGGGGGTCCTTGGCCTGAAAAACATTGAAGACCCCTGGCCTACGTAATTCCTTAGTATCCTTCAAAAAGGAGTAGATGGAGGTAAATACACATAATACCCTACCCTGGGCAACAGTATCTTAGTTTGTAGAGTGTTTGTCAACTGATCCAAAGGTTACTGGTTTGTAGGGCTGAAACGATTCATCGAGTTAATCATTTAAATCGATTAGAAAAATGCAGTGATTATTATTTTTTGCCTCGATGCTTCGTTTTATTTTCATACGCTCGGCGATGGCCGGAACCTTCTACGGTAGAGGTAAAGTTTCCGCACGACCACTGCACTTCACTGTACACAAAACAGCGCGGCGCCCATGGATGTATAATAAGAGCGTAAAGTCATCTCCTCCCGTACGCCGTGCACACCTCATCTCCTCCCGTACGCCGCGCACACCTCATCTCCTCCCGTACGCCGCGCACACCTCATCTCCTCCCGTACGCCGCGCACACCTCATCTCCTCCCGTACGCCGCGCACACCTCATCTCCTCCCGTACGCCGCGCACACCTCATCTCCTCCCGTACGCCGCGCACACCTCATCTCCTCCCGTACGCCGCGCACACCTCATCTCCTCCCGTACGCCGCGCACACCTCATCTCCTCCCGTACGCCGCGCACACCTCATCTCCTCCCGTACGCCGCGCACACCTCATCTCCTCCTGTACGCCGCGCACACCGCACGTGGATCGTGTCTTGTTGCGTACACTGCGTGGACCGCGCTTCCTCCTGTGCTCCTCTAAACCAGAACTAACACCAGGACTAAAACCAAGTCTAAACCAGGTGTAAACCAGATCTAAAACCAGGACGAATCCAGGTCTAAAACCATACAAGAATTTGCAGGAGTTGGTTGCTACATTCATGTAGTTTTAAAAATCATGACAATATCAAGTAATCCAAAGTATTCAGATTACGTTACTTTAAGTAATTTAATGTATTACATTACAAACTACATTTTGGGGTATGTAATCTGTAGGGGATTACATTTTAAAAGTAACCTTCTCCACACTGATGCTACAACATCTAAACAGAAAGCACCCGTACATTACATCAAGTGGAAAAGAAACCGCGAGGTAAGTCAACTTTAGCCTAGCGATCATTACGTTTTTCATGTCCAAAACACATGTATCTGTCAATGCTCGTGGTGTGTACTTAACGTGTGGAGTACACATTTTTCTGGAGTACACGTTTTTCTGGTGTCTGCTAGTCTCCATGTGGTTTGATAAGTATAATGCTCTAGTCTGGAACTTTACAGACAAAGCAGTAACATCTGCATGGAGAGACTGGTGGTGTCTGGGTAATTTCATTGGATTGCTTTAGTAACATAGAGGAATGGACACATGTAGTCTGTAGTGAAGGATAGACTTGTTGTGTCTTATGAATTTGTACTTGTATTTCTTAATCTTTCCACCATATATCTTTAATCTTAGTTTAAAAACTTTAGCTGCAGACTTGCTCTTTTTAATGTTCAGCAGCTCCTCGCTTTCTTCGTCTCTCTCGGTCTCATTATAAACTCCAGAAATATTCCTCTGTCCTTACGCCAACATAAACTGTTTCACACAGTTTTAACCCTGCTTTCATTGCGTGACATTTCATCACATTTTCCCCAACACATCAACATGAAATTAAAGCATTTTTTACTCTTTGTTGCATTGTTTTCAAATCTGCATTAGTTAAAGCCCTGCGCTGTTGTGCTGACTTGGGATAATGTTAACAGCATGCTAACAGAGTGTTGATTAGCATGCTAATTGCTAACAGTAGCACTGATGATAAGTGTTCAGGAGTTAGCTTCACCTTGACGTAGAGTGTTTGTGTCAGCTCGGAGTGGTTTGGCAGACCGCACTTTCAATAGCCGCAGGCAGGGGGCGCCCCAGGGGATTCATCTAACAGCACTGTCCCTGCACATGACAGGAAGTACACACATTTAACGCTCGCCATGGTTTATTCAACACAGCGCACCCTCACTCACTCATATTCCAACGCCTTTACACATAAAAGGACAATCATATCTCAATGGGATTAGTGCTCCATCAGAGGCTGCGCACACTGTCAGTGGCTGACACTTATCTGAGGCCTGAGCTGCATGATAAGTCCATGTTTCACAGGTGCAGAGGAGAGGCCAGTCAAAACCCAATTCTGCTTATTATTATTATTATTATTATTATTATTATTATTATTATTATTAATGAGTTATAAGTGCAAGCTCGGCTGGTCCACTGTCAAAGCAGCTGATGTCTGTAAATGTTTGGACACTGCAGCTGTCATCTCTGCTCCATCTGATGATTTTTTTTTTTTTTTTTAAGAAAAAAAGTGACATGACTCAACAAAGCAAAAGATGGCCACAATGGCCTGAGTGAAGTATTTCTCAAACTGTGGAACCACTGGTGCTACGCAAGCTCCTTCAGCTGGTACTTGGACAACTGTAACTAGCTGTAGGCACTGCTCTGTCTCAAACATCTAAACCATGAACATTTATATTGATCACTTATTGGAAAGTCCACATTTAGAACTGGTTAACCTCTAAACAGGAATAGTCCTGTTAGGTCACTATACTTGATGAAAGTCAAATCTTTTCTTTGGTGATTCTTGGTGTGAAAAGTTTGCAAACCACTGAACTTATGTACTGTACTTAATGTGACTTATGTGTGGAATGTGTTTGTATGGGCTGCACATGTCTGGCTGCTCCCTCTTAACCTGATAAATACACACTAAGCTAAACCCCTATAAAATCTACTCTGTTGATCAAGATCCTACATCAGTCTCTTTTGGGGCATTAAAGTTACATTTTCTAGCTCCAATTAAAGGCTTGCGTGTGTTTCTGGCCTCTGTTCAGGCTGCCTCAGTCTTGCTGCCAAACTGTCAGTGGCGGTCCAAGCTTTCAGAGGGCCCTAAGCACTTTACTGGCACCAGAGCCAACATCAAAAGGAAAAACTACAGTGACAAAAGAAACTGGAGGCACTGGGTTTGGATAGGAGGGGTGGCAGTGTTACCCCTGAAGTTTAAAATGCCAGACGTTTTCCTTGTTTTAATTCATTTCAGTGTTATTTGGTTGGGTAAACTGTAGTGCCAAAGTTTGCATAATTTTCAGCTACATTTCAGGTCTATAGGAGGCAGCTGCTTACTCCGCTTATTAGCAGATTAGACTGTACAAAGAACTGGACTAAGTGATTGTGACATCACCATAGACTGTATATATGACTGGACAGAGCTAACGCGTTAGCCACCACACGCCAAACAGGAAGTGCTCCAGGAGGCTCTTCCGACTCCTTCTGACTCTGGCTCCCATTGACTTACGTTGGATCTTGTGGCCCCTCTCTCTGTAACTGCTGTAGTGAGCCTCATCATTTTGGTCTTAAAATGTTTGTAACCCATTCTACATAATCCTGAATTTTGTTTTTGCTGTCAAAAAATAATCCTCTTCATAACATAGAGCCTGGCTCCAGGCTCCTGTAGCCGTTAGTATCACGAGCCTCATTTGAGTGGCGTTGAACATTATGGGTGACGTCACACTCGCTTAGTCCACCTCTTTTATACAGTCTATGGACGTCACCCATAGTGTTCATCCATCCATCTTCTCCCGCTTAATCCGGCTGGGTCGCGGGGGCAGTGTGCTGCCCAATACTCATAGCACCTGACCCCCCCTATGAACCCCTCTGCAGGTGGTGAGCCCACAACATGGACATCATGGTCCTTGATGTTAGTTCATAGAGGTGCGGGCATGTTTTGGGTTGATGGGAGGAAACCCATCCAGACACGGGGAGGAACATGCAAACTCCACACAGAAAGGCCCGGCCGACCCGGGGATCGAACCCGCAACCTTCTTGCTGTGAGGCCTGAGTGTTGCCACTCAGCCACCGTGCCGCCATAGTGTTCAGCTCCAGCAAAATGAAGCTCATCGAGGCTAGCCGTTATAGGGCAAATTTGAAGCAGAGTTCCATGTTAAATTTATTTACAGACAAAATAGTTAAATAAAAAACCCTGGATCATGTAGAACAAGTTAAAACAAACATTTTAATACTAAAATGATGAGACTGCAGCAGTTATAGAGAAGGGGAAACAATTTTTCAATTTAAAATCAATTGGAACCAAAGTCGATGGAGCCAGAAACGCCTCCATGTTCACTTCCTATTTGGAGTTCGGCAGCTAGCAGGTTAGCGATGTTCACTTATATATACAGTTTATTGCTTGTAGAGTAGCTTGCCTTGCTACTTTTATTTATTTTTTTATCTCTGTTAATATTTTTTCAAATTTCAATCACTTTAATAAATCGCCTGCTTGTTTTTGAATCTTATTTTCTTGATTTCTTTACTGTTGTCTTTGTACTTTACTTTTTAAACACTGAAATTTCCCTTACAAATAAGGTTCTCTTCTCTTCTCTTCTCTTATCCAAAATGAATGAACCGGTCTTGCAGTCAGATACAGACTAAACGCTCTCTTTTCCACATTTATAATTCAACCATCTCTCCACATTTGATGGTTTCCAGAGACTCAGAGGGCAACTCTCTGACACATGAAGCAGCTCTGCCCTCTTCAGCCCTCGACTCCAGAGCTCTCAGACCGTCTCCAGGGATCCCTGCAGGTGGGGCCCATGGCGACTCCCACTTCAGCCAGAGAGGCCCCTTCACCTCTCTCGTCTCCACAGACACATGCAGAAAGACTTACTGACAATCTGTGGGTATGGGACATGGGAATATAAAAAAAAAAAACTGTACTTCCAAATAGCAGAAGACGAACTATATAGCAAGAAGTTAAGTATTAAATAGAGTTGAGCAATCTTGGGGGACAGTATTCTAAAGCACCTCTGACAGGTTGGACTACAGGTTTTACTAAAACACAGTTAAGATAATCTTTTAAGATTTTACAAATAAAATTACTCTTCTTCTTACTTTTTTAGGTGTAAAATTTTACTTCCTTGTTGGAAATCTTGACGTCACATTATGGAATTACACTAGGATAAAACTGGGCTACAGAAATGATGATTTGACACATAGAAATGTAAGAAAACTCCTTTATTTTGTGGAAATCATGGTTAAATTATCATTGTTTATTGTGTGCAAATTGTACCAAACTCGTGGACAGAATTCTCCCTCGTGTGATGTCTTCAATATGGAATTTTCTTTAAAAAAAACAAAACAAAAAAACAACTCAATTCTTCCTGTAATTTCAACACATTTTTCAACTTTTCTTGACAGGTGTAAAACTATAATTCTTATTCACAAAAGGTATTATCCCACCAAATAAAGTCAAAATTTGAGAATCTTCAAAACCGTCATACCTACTTTAACAATGAATCAGGACTGTACTTTATCTGACATCATCTACAAAATATTTTTTGTCACTAATGTACTTGCCTGGGATCCAGAATACACACGTCTTCAATACTTTACAGAGTTGTCAGTCTACCCTTAGTCTTCCTTAAAGGTGCACTGTGTAACTCTTTGGTTGGGGGGATCCATCACTTTCTTGTTTCTATGGATATGTCATTGCTCTGCCTGGAATGCCATTAAACAGCTCTACCTTACATTTATTCAATTATAGCTGGTTTTATAGTTCAAAAATACCCAGAAAAACAAGCATTTAGACTGTGACGGGGTCGCCTCTTCACAGATCTGACCAGTCACTTGGTTTGGTCTCCTTGAAGATTTAATGCCATACTGAGAAATATTTCAGACAAAGCAATAATATCTCCAAGGAGAAAAGCATTTGACTGACCCCAGAAAAGTTACACAATGCACCTTTAAATCATATATTCTGGATTTGCAGGCAACCATCTGCAATATGATTCACGAAAATGAACCCAATTTCAATCACAGCAAATGGTGAAAAGACGATGAAATAGACTCTATTGATGCATTTTCTAACAAACCTGCAAATTTGTCTGCAATCTTCCGAAGAGATTTTCATCGTAGTTTAGTTCTTAGTGCAACAGTGTCCTGTTGTATCACTTACAGTGCTTAAACAAATGTATTAGGCCACCACTCAGTATAAGGTGTTTGCCGCTGCTGCCATACGGAATTTAACAGTATTTCTGTTTTCCAAAATATCTTTTTATGTTTCTATAATGGTTGATGCGCCAGTAAATGCAAGATCTTTTTATCATAACAATATCTTTAATGCTGAAATACAACTACTGTTGCTATAAAGTTCAGTGTTTTCCAAAAATGACACCAGGGTCTCATCCAAAGCAAATCTCTGGGAACAGCCAGAAACTATTTGGAACACAATAACAAAAGAAACTTTGCAAAAGTACATAAAAACAATGCCAGTAATATTTTGTGTGAGCCAGTGTGCTCACACAAAATATTTGTCAACAAGGACTATTTTTTACCCCTATGAACTAACATCAAGGACCATAATGTCCACCCTCCTGTGGGCTCACCACCTGCAGAGGGGTTCATAGGGGGGGTCAGGTGCTATGAGGATTGGGCAACGAACTGCCCCCGCGACCCAGCCGGATTAAGCGGGAGAAGATGGATGGATGGAGGACTATTTTGTTATTCCAATTGGTCCTTTTCTTAATGAATAACAATGAAATTGATAATTTGAAAGTTTTTGGTATACAATGAAATTCCCTTTATTCTGCAAAAGTGCTGGTATTCTATGATTCGTTTGCTATTTTTGGCAGACTTTTAGTGTAGGCAGTATATTTTAAATTCAAACTTAAAATTCACCTTTGAGTTTTCCAGATTCAGTTTGAACTTATAAGACTCTACTGTACTTATCAGTAAAAGTGGCAAAGACGTCTCTTGTCTCTCTGTGCAAATAATATAAAATTCCCTTTGAAATGCAGTGTAGTCATCTCCAGTTCAAGAGCAGAGTTTGACAGAAAAGGTGACCTGCTCAGAGTAAGATTAAAGCTTTATGTATATAGGGGTTTTGGTGACCTCGCCTAGAGCAATGCACAAACCATGGAGATCCCAAAAGTAGTTGTTAGCCAGTGTTAGGATGAATGCAGCTAACTATAATGCATGCATATATATAAAAAGATTACCCAGCGGACATCTCCCACTTGTGTTAGCATATTCCTGTGCTACAAGCTAATGAGAGCGTATGGTAAGGGGAGACACAGTCTGCGTACTGTACCCACACTGCTTAAAAGTGCCACCGACCAGGCACAGAGCACATGCATACTTCATCACTTCATCGCACATCCTGTACGGATATGTGTACTTTTTAAAACTACCGTAAATTCCGGACTACAGAGCGCACCCGATTAAGAACCGCATGCTCAGATTTATGAAGAAGAATCAATTTTGTAATTATATGAGCCGCACCATATTATAAACCGCTGGCCAAAGACTAGGCGGGGGTTCGCTTTGCGTCCCCGCCGCCTGGAGCGCCTCCGGGACGGGCCGCGGACGCGGTCCCCCGCTGAACTCTGGGGACGGACTCGCTCACTGGTGACACTTGGGACACACACGCGCCACAGGCACTTACACACCTTCACACACTTGGGACACACACACGCGACATGCACATACACACCTTGGCGCTCTGGGAATAAACCACGGTAGCGATCGCTTTAGCCTTCAGTCTGATTTGTACAGTGCGGCCGCTCTTTGCGTGTTAACCCAGTCCTCCAGAAAGTTTTTAAGCTCAGGCCATCTGCTATGGTTACCTCTGAAAGCTTTGGTTGTCTTTTTACACTGGCTCAGTTCTTCTTGCTGGAGCCTCCACCTTCGCACCATCTACTCGTTTATGCCAATTTTACGGGCAGCAGCTCGATTTCCTTCTTTAACTGCCAGAGTGATCGCTTTTAGTTTAAAAGCTGCATCATATGCTTTTCGTCTGGTATTCTCCATGTTGATGAGGGTTAGCAGAAAGACTGAAATAAGGAAGTTGTGATTAATCATATAATTTCATTGGACCTCAGTGAACTACTTATTCATTTTATTGGTCCATGTTTTTCCGCGATGAAAAAAAAAAATAAAAAAGCCGCTTCATATTACGAGCCGCAGTGTTGAAAGTGTAGAAAAAAGTAGCGGCTTGTGATCCGAATTTACGGTATATTTCTTTTGCAGGCAGTTCGTGGGGTTCAGCTTCTTGTTTATAGGTGATCATTTGGGGACTTTTGACAATTTGAATATATAGTATTTACTTAGGATTTGTTAATTGTCATGGCAACGTTTAGATATTTTTGTTAGTCTGAACCCCATGGATAGACTAGTTAACCCTAACTAATGGTGATTTAAAGTACTAAATTGAACTACTAAAGTATATTAGTATTTGGTGTTATGTATTACAAATTGAGGAGATATTTTTCCCAATCTTATGTTATGAAAATCTTTACTCTAGTTTTTACTCTTTTACTCTGTTTAGGTTGTTGATTAGTGGTCTTGGATTTTGCCACTAGCTAACTAATAACTTGTTGTAATCCTGTTGTGTCCCTATGCCCCCCTTGGGGTAAAAAGACTCTGCGTTGTTATGTTACAGCTTAGGGACAGATGATCCACTGTCAGGGACGGGCTGTTCTGTGATTGTGGCCACAATTGCTTTAATACATCAACTCACTTCTTTTATTGTTTGTAGTGTAGAAATTCCACAACACATATATTATACTTCTATTTTCTTCTTTTTATATTTTATTCCTTACAATTAGATCTTTGACAAAGCATGTAGAACCAATAATACAATAAAAACATATTGTTGTTTTTCCATTAGACAAGTTAAACCCGTTAAAGACATCATATGGGCTATACTAGCTAAAACTGACATGTGACATGCTAATGTTACTATGGTAACTTCTTCCACGTTGGGATTTTTGGGGCGACACCAGATTTTTTACTTTTCCTACTTTTTTTTACTTTTACTATTCACAATCAATACCAAAGCTGGAATACAATACCCCTCAATACCAATACCCCTGAAGATGAGGAAATATGAATATATAATACATACTTTTTCTATTCATGGTTGTTAAAGGTGCATTGTGCAACTTTTCAGGTGAAGAGTCCATTATCTGCTTTTCACCAAGGAGATGTTATTGCTATTACCAGAATGTTCCATGGTGTGACATTAAACGTATCCATCTAGTATTTATTCATTATGGGTGTTTCTGTTGCTCAAAAATACAATGATTCCTTCTGTGAATAGTGGCGACTCTCCACAGATCTGACCTGTAATGTGGCGTAGTGCTTGGTTCCCTTGTGATAGACAGGTTTAATCTATATTGTGGAACATTCTAGATAAAGTAATAACATTCCCTTGGAGACAAGCAGGTGGCAGGCCTTCAGTGCACCTTTAACATTGTGCCTGTGAGCTGTCATTTCAGAGGAATAGCATGACAGAGCAGATGTTACACGGTATTTCTTTAAAGTCCTCACTAACGGTGCTAGCCTGCTGTTAGCTCCCTGTCTGGAGTGTAAGAACAACAGCATGGTAAAAGTTCAATAGGGTTCTTTTGAATGCACCACTCACCCCAAGGATTTGAGACGAGGAGAGACGCAGGAGCCAAAGACAAAGTGTGGCCCAAGGCAAACTGAGGCTGGCTCAGGTCTGCCACAAGGAGAGCCTCTGTGTGCAATGTTAAACAATGGCCCTGCGCTCCAATATGTATGAGGAACCTACTGTACGCTCAATATGAGGATCGATATCACTGTGTCCTTATTCGACACTGGCACAATGGTCAGCTGTGTTATACTGTAGGAACAGGATAGTGGCATTTTACAGTAATAATACAGTAAAGGTGCACTGTGTAACTGCTTCTTACCATGGAGATGTCCTTGCTTTGCCTGATATTTTCTACAGCGCGCCATTAAACATATCCAGTTCCAATGAAACAAGCAAATGACACTACAAGACTGAGTTACTGGTTAGATCTGTGGAGAGGCAACTACACTGACAATGAGAATGCATGTTTTTAAGGTATTTCTCAGCAATAAAAATACCTGTAATTTACGATTTAAGATAGATACTTTATGGTTTAGGATAGATACTTATATCATTTTTATTTATTCAATATTTTACACCTTCTCATTTGCCGTGACAACCTGGCCAAGAGGCAGTATAAAACAACACAAACAAAATACACTCACACAGATGGACATAAGAATAGACAGAGACATGAGATAGTGAAACATTTGCAGATTAAAGATATAAAAGTGTTAAAAGCATGTCCAATGATCCTGTAAAATAAGATGGAGTTTTTAAAAGTTGACAGAGGTAAAAACAAACTAAGCTTTAGAGTCTGTTGGTGGTTCCAGTCACTTGCTGCAGAGAAGTGAAACATGGAGCTTTAGGAATGGCCAGGGTCATGTATCTGTTGGAGTGCAGTGTGCAGCTGGAGCTGTGAATGTGCAGGAGTGAGCTGAGGTAGGACGGGGTTTTACCACTTAAACATTTGTAAATGAACAATAACCAGTGGGTTTGTCTGCGGGTGTGAAGAGGGCCACTTCACCAAGGAGTAAAGTGCGCAGTGATGGTGGTGAATAGTGCACTGTGACAAAGCGGAGGGAGGGCTGCATGATGAATCACATCGAGTTTATGAAGCAGTGTTTTTGATGCAGATCTGTAAAGTAAGTCTCCATAGTCAATGACAAGGATGACTGTAGTTTTAAAAGCTCTTTTGCAGGGCGTGTGAAACTGTTTTTATGTCGATAAAGGAAAGTTATTCTTAAATGTTAACGTTTCATGGCATACTGTGGAACATCCTAGGCAAAGCAGTAACATCACCATGGAGACAATTAGGTGCTGGATCCTTTACCTGAAATTTTAGCCATATCAGAATGTTTTAACCTCATCAAAACCTGACCTGGAGTTGTTTTGTTTCATTCACACATGTCTGAATAACCTTTTAGTATTAGTCTGTCTACATCTCTAAAGCTCCACCTTGTAATATCCTGAAGCTTTCATGAACTACTTTTTACTTTTTGTTCAGTACATAGTGGCAATTCCAGGGCAAAAATGATCAACATGAATTTAAAAATACAGTGGAGCACTTCCTGTATTACCACATGTTAGAATAAAATGCTTATAATGATGAGGTTATTAAAAAATGTACATCAAACAATCTCATGGTACAAGGCAGGCTCAGAGGATGAAAGAGCCTTTGTTAACCTATCTCTGCTAAAACCAGATGTGTGACCTCTTGTGACCTCTTGCTTCGCACTGAGCTAGGTTCCCATCGTAAATTTGTTCAAATGTAAAACAAAGTCATGATATACTTCACTATGTTATCTGTGGTAAGCTTAACGAGATTATGTATACGTTGATCAGGTTGCCTTTGTACTGACATGATAAATTGTTTGAACTGAATAAAGGTGTGCTGGAATCGGAGGGGCTTTGGAAGAGCAGCGTGAACGGGCCTAGAGAGCCGGACGCAGTGGCCATGCTCTTCCCCGTGAAAGGCACGTAAAAGAGATCTGACTCAGTGATTTAATCTCAATTGGTAGGAGACTGGCGTTTAAATGTCACAAATACTGTCACTGGATTGTGATTGTATAAAAATTATGACACCACACGATATTACAAGGTGTAACAGAGTGTTTCCCATATGAGAGAAGAACTTAGCCCAAATATGCAGGATTTGTGTCTTTAACATCTGACAAAACAGAACTCTGGATGTGTTTTTTTTAATGAGGAAACAACATTAAAACATAGATCAGAAAACAGCATAATATGGGCCCAATAAAACCACATCCTCATCACATTTGAAAGAAACCAAAAGTTCATTTTGAGTCTTCTACACCATAAAATATTGGAACTATTGTAATATTTTGGTAGATACACGTTCACTGCATCCACTGACTTAATTAACATTTTATTTGGAACAGAGTAAAGCAGGCAGCACTTAATCTGTTTTTGGTGTGAAACTGCCTCCATTTATGACAAACTTGATAGTGTAATATTGAGCTGCTGGATTTACATAAAGTTTTGGCTGTGAAATGAGCTAGATTGTGTGCACACACGAGTGTATCTGAGCCCTGAAGCCAGATGATTCACTGTCATCCTGTTTATATCCACTGTACTCCAGGCATGAAGATTTTAACTAGTGAGTAATTTATTTTTGCTTGGAAAATTATGAGGTGAAATTTGAACTCCTCATAACCTGCTAGAAGACAGTGGTGAATCCTGCTTCCTGTCTGCTTGTTTGTTTCTTTTAATGTTTTCTGTTAGGACACGATAAACAGGCACGGAAATCATGATTATTTTTCAGTTTCCCTGTTTGAAAAATGTCATTGCAGTCCAGGGATGAGTGCACAGAGGAGTATGATTGTTATGGGGGAGATATATTGGCATAGGCAGGTTCATGCAGTGGTACAGGTTTATTGATGATTTGATTCAACTTCCCTGTGGCCACGCCCACTCACCCCTTTTATATGACCCCTGTCACTGTAGTAAATGTAATAGGTTAATATCAATACTCTGCTCAAATGCTACAGCGCTATTACACAAGACCTGACCCTGATTTTCTGATTTTCTAGGTTGCAGAAATTACAAGCATACACATCAAAGGACCCATATTATGTTGTTTTCTGATCTATGTTATAATTTTGTTGTACTTGGAGTTCTGTTTTGGTTCATTCACATGCATACACTGCAAAAAGCTTGGCCAAAATTTAAGATATAAACACTTAAATCTATCAGAAAACAATGTAAAGTAGTGAAATTATCTGTCCATGCAGCAAGATCATTTTACTTGACTTAGAATTAAGCCCTCTTAGAACCAGTAAGTAGATAATACATCTGAAAACAAGATGAATAACCTGATATAAGCTTTAAAATCTTGGTTAGTCAGATCCATTGTGTTTTTAAACTCCACACACCTTCACTCGAATCATATGGATAACTTCAGAAATTTCTAAAAACTCTCCTGAACCAAAGGTAAAAGGGAGCTTAATGACCTCTTTCTCACCGTTTGCCAAAGGTGAAAAGGCTTAAGGCTAAATATATTTACACACAAATTGACTGTAGACTAATTAAATTTACTGGAGATTGTCAATACATCAATAACGACAGAGAATTTCTGTGTATAGAGTAGGGCCACAACACACACACACACACACACAATTTTCTGATCTATATTATAATGTTTCCTCATCACAGACATAGCTGGAGTTGTGTTTTTCATTCACGCTTCACACATTTACACAAACCCTACATATACAGTAGATTTATTTTCACACAGGAAGTGCTCCACTGTGGTTTTAAAGTCCATGCGCGTTCACTAGAATCATTTGGATGATTTCAGAGCTGGAATTTCCCATCTGTACTGAACTTAAAGTAAAAGGTAGCTGTTAACTTGAAAACTACCGCTTCATGACATCAGGATCACTCAAACATGTGTGAATGAAACAAAACACAACTCCAGGTATGTTTTTGCAGAGGTAACACCGTTCTAACACGGCTGAAAGTTCACAAGAATCCGTGTTTACATAATATAGGACTTTTAACAATCCCTCTTTCAAACATCAGCCGTGCTACTTTTTCTTTAATAGTTCTGGTCTCCATGGCAGCTGGCGATAAATATGTATAAAAGGTGTCCTAAAAACAAAGAAAAACAGAGCTAATTTTACATTGTTTGCTATGGTTCAGACTTATTCATTTCCTAAGACATTCTCAGCACTCTAATAATTCATTGTGGGTTTCAAAGCACTTTCAGTTTTACCATCGCACTACAACAGGGAACAGGACACTTCCTCACATCCTGGCAAGACAAATTTTACTTTAGGCTATTATATGAATAAAATACAACCTTTTTAATTGTTTAGGTGAATGAGTTAACAGTGTAGAAGTTTCAGTACCACCAGAATCTGAGCATCTATTAATTTACCATGGTGACTGTTATGGCCCCAGACCTCCAGTTCTTTGGTTTGTTTTGTGTGTTTTAATGTCTTTTTTTCCCCCGTGGATTCCTGCTCTTTGAGCCCTCCTCCCTGATTGGTGGAAACTTCAACACTCGGCCCCTCCCCCTTCACCTCGGCCCCTCCCCCTGTTTAAGGAGATCAGCTTCACCTGTTCAGGACTGTGGTCTTTGTGGACAGTCTGACATTTTGGGTTTGTGTCTTTGTCAAATTTGTACTTAACTCTGAAAAAAGGCACTTGTTTCAGTATTTAATGTGTTACTTTAGTTTGTGTCTCTCTTTTCTGTCACATTGTGGCTCGGTACGTATGAGACACTTGCTGTCAGTACTGACTTTGTTTGTTTGCTTGTTGTTTGTTGTATGTTTAGTTTGCTTAGTTCTTGAGCCTTTGTTGCCTTTTTGTTTAAACTGTGTAGATATTTGTTTTAATTATGTTAGATCCCTTTTGTTTTGTTTAATTTACCTTGTGCATTCCTTTTAATTAAATTATGTTATATATTAAATTTTTCCATCTTGTTTTTTTTTTTTGTTACTTCCCCTGCCCCTAGCAGAGCTGGGTCATAACAGTGACACAATAGCAAAAACATGACCAAAAAGTTTAAAGAAAAAGCTGAAAAGTCAAAGAAAGCATTTTCAGGAACCTGTGATCAGTACGAGCTTTCATGGTCCTGTCTGCAACACTTTCCAAAGCTTTAAACAGTGGTTGTTCAGTGGTCAAATATGTCACCATTTCCAACCAAATTACGTTTTTTTAATATTGACTCTAACTCTTGACTTCAAACTTCAAATGAACTGTGAAATTTTGTGTGATTGTTGCAGTACTTTTCCTTGTCCTGTAGATGATTTCACATCAGTCTGCAGGGACTGAAGATGGAAATTAGCCACGCTGGCAATAATCTTTACATATTTACATTTTTTCTAACAATGCCTCAGATAAAGCAGTGCCTACAGTTAGCATCACACCCCCAAGGAATTTTAATGACATTAGCTGCAAAGTATCAGTTGGACTTGGGTGACCAGATTTTCAAAATAAAAAACTGGGACACACCCGGATTGAGATGTTTGGTGTGAATAAAAGTGTGAAAAAAGCGTGTAAGATTGGTGCATTCTTGTGCCTGTCATAATCTGAGATACTTCTGTTGCTGTATTTTTTTCCTTCATGGTCTTTTGCAAACACGGTTTTCTGTATTTTGGCGAACCAAATGATCATTCATGCTCCTCTTTAGTGTTGGCAGATATCAGATTAGTCAAAAATTGTAATAGTCCAATTTAGTCCAGTTTTTGTCCTGGTTTAGGTCAAAAATAGGGACACCTGAGACATTTCTTGTATAAAACTGGAACATAACAAAAGTTATGTTATTGGGATATTCATTATAGTATTGAGGTAGTATTTACCTCAGATGCTCTTCCCAACAAACCTGTTCTCTTCTGTAGGGACTGACAGTGAAACGGTACTGCCTCTTGTGGATCCTGGAATTGATTCTTTATCGCGGATGTCATTAATATTCCCTGTGAAACGACATGTCTTGACACAAATCATTTCCGATACGGTGATTTGTTTTAGTGTAAACGTAACCTTAGTTTAGCACAATCTGACCATAAAGATCGGATTTAGCTGGAACTACAACAGCTGAGATGATTTGTGCACAAACAAGTTTCTCACACATAAAATTACAAACACCTAAACATGACCATGAACGCTCATGTTAATCACAGCCTCCTGAAAATGTGTTTTTTTTAATCCATTTGTATTTTTTTTCTTGAGTTTTCATATCATTTAAAAACTTTTTTGGCAGTGCTTGGTGATGTGTACATTATGTCTCCATGGTAACCGGTGAACATTCCACCAGTACACATAGATGTAGAACACAGCAGCATGATATCACTGACAAGTATCAATACTAAATACAGAATATAACTTCAGTACATATTCCTGGCCTGGATGTGTATGTCTGAAGGCTTTTGGCATCTTTCACTTTACTAGAGACTCTATTAGAGCAAAGTTCAAACCCTCGGGGAGTCGTCCAGCTATTTAAATAATATGTGAAAGGTTAAAACTTCCACCCCTCAGAAATATATGCTTCAACATTTAAAGATAAACTTGAATAGACTCAGCTAAAATATCACTAAATAAAATGGAAAAAGTGATCACAAGGTCATTTCAGTTAAAGACATCGGACAGTTTCATAAAGAAAACTTAATCAAATTCCATATTTCACCTTCACATGGTTAAAATATTTAACAGTCATTGGAATCTGAGCAAAAAATCAAGTGAAAATGTGCAGTATATGCCATGATTGAAAGAAAGTAACATAACATAACAAGCATTGCAGAAAAACTCAAAATTTGCACTCAAAAACCTAATTATACTGCCCAAAAATGTGAAAAACAGAACTAGTTGTTTTTAGCTTGTTTTGCTTAGTCTAAAGTTATTCCTCACTTACCTTAGGCATTCAGAACATCTTTATTATTAATCATTATGAGTTTATAAACTGCTTTTCACACTTCTAGACCAGAGTGGAGTTTTGCCACAACGGTAAAGCTACAAACAACTAGCATGCTAACATGCACTTCCTGACTACCGGATAATAAAGCACTTTTTAATTAGATCCAGACAGCACACACCTCAAGAGCTGCTTATACAATATATCTGTTCTGAGGCAAGATAAGTTCTGCTCAAATGGGAAAAAATCAGGTACACGGCCTTAAATGTATAATTACCGATATGTAGCATTTTTTTCTGAGACTCAGGAATGTTGTTTTCAATTACAGCTTAGAAAATATGAAAGTGACTTGTACGATTCAGATCTGAGTGGAGTGCGTCTCGTTTGAATACACGGGCGAGGATGTTTACAAATGTTCTGCTCCTTTAGTAAACTTTCGGGCTAAGATTCAGATTCAGTTAAAGTTTTCTTGTAAAATGTAGAAAAGTTTACAATTCCTCCAGCTCTTTTGAGGCAGCTTTTCTTCACCAACAAAACCAGTTTGCAACATCCTGGTTTGCGTGCAGCAGAGGAGCAGCGTTCATAAGGCTAATGCTGTACTTTTCAAAGTTTGGAATAAAAAATATTTGTGGTACTTCAAATTATTTGTGAATCAATTGTTAAAACACATTTAACTAAACATAAACCCATAACTTTATTATAAGTGCATTACAAACCTCTCTGGGTTGTCTACCTCCACCTTGTGTAGAGGAAGATGATTTTTCTCCTGGAATGTTCCACAGTATTAGCCAGACTGGTGCCACCTAATGTCCGCTCAATTTAATTTCTCTCCAGCAACTAGGTCAGGGATCATAGGACGCTATACGGTTCACAAAGACCTTGGAAGTTGTAGTTGGTTAAATAAAAAAAGAACCCGCCTACCATCAAGTGAAGGAATCCTAATGCTGCGAGGTCAGACGGATTCCACAGTATGGCATTAAACAATGATTCAATTACATGTGTTTTTAAAGGCTCTATTCACTCTTACGTCACAAAACTGGAAAACGTTTGGAAACATGTGGATGACTACTTCCCTTGGGCTCTGTTGGCAATAGTAACTCTGGGAAAACTGAGAAAATGGCCTGGTTTTCTTAATGTACATGTCATTGTATTCTTTCTTTTTTCCTTTTATAAATTGCCTATTAATTTGTGTATTATAATTTGTCTATTTTTGTTCAGCCATTATGTTCGGCCGATCAACAGTTACAAGCAGCTGCTTGTAAGTGACATCGAAGCTGTGATTAGAGTCCCGTCCCCCATGCAAAGGCAGGTTGTAAAGACGCTGCTGAATCCACGGTTTTATCACATGCCCAGTGTCGGTAACTACACCGGAAGTCGTCATCATCATGTTTCCAACGTGAATAGAGCCTGTTGCTTAGAAATACCTTGATTAATATGCCTTTTTATCATTAGTGGGGTCGCCTCTCAACAGATCTGACTTGTAACTTGGGCTGGTGTTGTCTGTCTATAGAAATAAGTTTAAGGTCACACAGTGGAACATTCAAGCCAAAGCTATAACATCTTCACAGAGATGAGCAGGTGGAGGACTCTGCACCAGAAAAGGAACATAGTGTACCTTTAAGAGAGTAAAGAGGCCTGTTTTTGACTATGAACTTTCACTTTTTTGGTTATGTCCAAGTTTTGTCAATTTGCACCATAAACTGTTTCTATAAACGAATATGTCTAATTTGCTAGTCACCGTGTTCCATATAAGAAATGAATGTGGGCTCCATCGACGCTGGCTCCTCTATCTGTAAATGTTGCTGCCAGGCTGGTCATTTTGGTCTTAAAATGTTTGCATTAACCCACTCTACATGATTACGGTGTTTTTATTTCATTTATTTATTTTATTTAACCTTTATTTAACCAGGTAAAGACCCATTGAGATCCAAATCTCATTTACTTAGGGTGACCGGCCAAGTGGTCAGCAGCACACGTCAAGAGCAGAAAACAACAATCAATTAAGATAAACATCAATTATGAAGGTAAAGTGCAATGAATGTAGAACAATATTTTGAAAGTGCAGTAGCTGTAACAGTTTAAAAAGATAAAGTGCAGTAGTTGTAAACAATAGATGATAAAATGCAATAAAATCTGTTACAACGAGCACTTTTGCAATGATATCTTTAAAAAAACAAAAAAACAATTTTGACCACAAATCAAGATATGACAATGAATAATAGACAAATGAGGCACTTTCTTTCCCTAAGGTCGCTCCTACTAGTGTTAGCTACAGATGGGAAGGGACGTTACCTTCAGCGGGTTTACTCCAGACTCTTTGATGCTCTTGGTCGGAAATCCAAATATGGAACTCAGCTCCAAATTCACCTTTTCTATTTCTACAACTGCAGGCCTCGATGAGCTTCATTTGACTAGATCCAAATGCTACGGGTCACACTTAATCCACTTCTTTATACAGTCTATGATTTCTACTTAATACTCAAATACACAAAATGATATCCAGTGGAGATCTGCTGCTGGAACACAATTTTTACATTTTTCAAGTCAGTTTAAGTAAATGAGATTGTGATGTTTACTTTGTGTGTTCTGCTAGCACAATGCTTCCAACACTATCTATTTTCTCTCAAACAGCAGCTCAACAGCCTCTAGGTTACTTTGCGCACTGAGATACAAGTCGAAATAATTGGATGAGCAGAAATGGTACAAACAGAAAAGAAAATTACAATTCTTCATCGCAAAATATCTGTGGAATTGTATTGTGGATATATTGCTCAGTCCTGTCATGGTGCGGGTAGGTTTGGCTGTGCTGTGCCACGGGGGATTGTATCATGGTTTATCCTCATATATGTGTTCCTGTCTGAAATCTGGCCTCGCTAATACTGATCATAGCAAAGCACAGAAAGCAGACGGTGTGTGGAGAAGCAGAATTTTCCATCTGGGCAGAAAGTAGTCACAGCTAATACATGGTAGAATCAAACATGGCTCAGTGAATTCTTATTAAAGTCCTAGTTCGGTTTGGCTGAGCGGTGGAACTTGTGTTGATACTTTGCAGCTAGTTTTATTAACATTTCCTGGGGGTGTGATGCTAGCTGTGGGCATGCTCTGTCTGAGGCTCTGTTAGAATTTAATTTGAGGTATATTTAAACAAACAGACTCTATTCATGCTTACGTCACAAATCAGGAAGATGTTTGGAAAGATGTGATTACAACTTCCAGTGTAGTTACCAATACTGGGCTCGACAACTGACTGTGATAAAACCCACTGACATAAATGTCATCAGTGCTAAAATGAAGACTGCATATGTATGTGCTGTTTGGAATAATCTTAAATTTGGAGCCCTCATCTCTTCTAATTGCTTGTACCCAGTGCACTCGGAGTCATCAGTGGGGAAATGATGAAAACTGAGGTATGGTTGTAAATGTTGATTAGCCGAACATCACAGAACACTACAGTGACATGTAGATGAAGAAAACTGGGCCATTTTTTCATTTTTCCTAGATTTTGTCAGACTTACTAAAGCGAACAGACCCCGCTGGAAGTTGTAATTGCATCTTTCCAAATGTCTTCCTGGTTTGTGACGTAAGCGTGAATAGAGAGAACTGACTTAGCTGGAACTACAACAGATGAGCTGATTTATATTGTTAAACAAGTTCCTAAAATTACAATCACAAGCTAACAAACTACAAGCTAACTGCAAACACAAGCTTTTAGACAGTGTTTGCTAATGTGTGCATTGCATCTCCATGGTAACTGATGAACATTTCACCATACACATACATGTAAAACATCCCCAGCGTAATGTCACTGCAACGTATCATTCATTTAGTTTTTTTTATTTATTCGGTAAGAGGGACAATGTACATTAATAAACATTACAACAAATGTAAATATACCAGAGTTAGTCGAAAAGGCTATTTTTTATCGGTAGTTCCCCTGCCAGGTGTTTTTTTATTTTTATTTAACCATTATTTTACCAGGTAGGTCGGTTGAGAACCAATTCTCATTTTTAACGACGACCTGGGTGTGGCACCTGGAATTCCCAGTGTCTCCCATCCAAGTTCTAACCAGGCCGGCCCTGCTTAGCTTCTGAGATCTGACAGGATCAGGCTTTGACAAGCCGGTATCAGAATCAGAATCAGAATTACTTTTATTCATCCCCGAGGGGAAATTTTCTTTGTTACAGATGCAACCAACCAAGAGCATGTAGATCGAAACAAGTTACAAAAATAAGATAAGATAAATACAATAAGATAAAAGATAAAATAGCTCTCTCTGGGAAATTATTTACATCAGTGACATATTTATGACTATATACATGTGTGAGCAGGGAATAGGATGAAAAGGATAGAGTAGTTTGTGAGTTAAAGTGCAGCGTTCAACAGTTTGATGGCGACAGGCAGGAAATATTTTCTGTGTCTCTCAGTGGAGCAGCGCGGCAGCCGCAGTCTATGGCTGAAACAGCTCCTCTGATTGGCCAGCACCTCGTGGAGGGGGTGGGAGGGAGAGTCCAGAATAGTCCAGATTTTGTCCAGTATTCTCCTGTCCAACACCACGGTCAGAGAGTCCAGCTCCTCCTCCACAACATGTCCAGCCTTCCTAATGATCTTCTCGAGTCTATTAGTGTCCCTCACGCGCAGACTGCTGCCCCAGCAGACTACAGCGTACATGATGGCACTGGCCACCATAGACTCGTAGAACATCCTGAGCATTGTCCTGCAGATGTCATGGCCACTAAAATAGGCATCCTAAAAATAACAGTCATTAAAATACACAGTAATAATACTAATACAGTGGGAAATTCATCAGTTGATCAAATAGTCTTGTTTTGCTTGAGTTCTCATTTAATCCTTATTAGTCCTGATTTAGACCCTTTATAATATTCCAACCATCTGGTCAAACATGCACAATGTATCACCTGCTTGTCTCCATAGAGATGTTGTTGTTTTGCCTGGAATATTCCACAGTATGGCATTCAACTCATCTATCCTGCAGTTATTTACCATTTCAAACCTTTTCATTAGAACAAATCAGATGCAAAGAAAAAAAAAAAATCAAACATACGATTAGAGTGATTGGTGTTTTCAGTATGAATGTGGGCTTGTTGTTAACCCTAACCCTTTTACAGTCCATCTATAGCCAGTAGTTGTCGATGGGAGGGCGCCTGTTTTAAATCTCTGCAAAACACCAGAAATCTACCATAGTGATATTCAAAAGAACATTTTATCACTGAAAAGAATACAGCCACTTTCAGAACATGATCCCATTAGCCTATAATTACACCGGTATCACATGTAACATCCTTGAAACCGCCTATAGGACACTATGTTCCTACAGAAGCCTGCTGCACACATTCTGCACTGTTAATCAATGGGGAGCCTATGTGCACCAGTTTCTTATTGAACTTGTCTTTCATTACTCTGCCAATTCTTTTACCATTAATATAACTACAAGGTCTGTCTAAAAACAAATGAAATGTGGAAAATATTCAACCAGGAATACAGTTCTCTCATTTTAAACACCAGCTTTACAGCGAACTCAGGGATTCAGGGAAACTTTTGCAAACAGAATGACCTTGTGTGGTGGATTAACTGTTTTTATAGCATTTCTTTTAGTGTTCCTTCATATTCAGAACTCCAACCCGGAACAAACTCCCCATGGCCTCTTGCAACCCCAATTCACACACAAAAACTATTCCAATTTTAAAGATTTATGGACTAAATCTATGCTACACTACAACTCCAGAATCAATTTTTTCAATCTACAGATCCACCCATATTGACCCATTTGGCAAAAATATACTGAACTGAATGTAATCTCAATGTGTATTAATGAGAGCACTTTATTTTCTTATGGACACAATGTCTAAACTCAGAACAAAGGAAATAATACTCTCAACTGTAGTAGAGCTGCAACTATCGAATATTTTTGGAATCGAGTATTCTGTCGATTATATCATCGATTAATCGAGTAATCGGATAAATCACACTTTTTGTTTTTATACAACTATATCAATAGTGTGTAATGCAACATGAAAGGCCTCTTAAAATGAGCAAGCAATTGCTGTTATTCCTCACAAAAAGGTTTTTATTTAAAGTCAACATTTTTTTAAACAAGTGTAAAACCTTTGGCTTATTGGCTTATAAGACAGGAGTTTTCTAAGTGACAACGTTAATCCTTTAACTAGCCTAATTAATAAGCTAAATATAGAACTAGCGAACACATAAGTGTTCGTAAACGTCGATAAAATATTTCCTTTCTCTGATATTGGAATTATTGATGCCAGCGGTTCTAGATTAAATCAGATTTTTGGTAAAAGTAGAACAACGAACTAGACGTTTTCTGATATGGGAAACACCGAGTGTGTGCGTGTGTCTGTGTATACGTGAGGAAGGGAGCGATTTGAGTGAGATCATTTGCTCTCTTGCTGCTCATTATGCCTCGTTACTATCGACTCATAACACAGGTTACAAATAATTACAAATACTGTACATTCTAATAGGCGTTACTTTTCATTTCAGTTAGCAATCGTAAAAGTATATTACCTCGTAGATTCTCCGACTCCGCTTAGAGAAGTACAGTTCACATGAGGATGCTTTCGCTTTAAGTGCTGCAGCATTGAAGACGTACTGTTGTGGTACATCAGGTTGGCTTTGCCAGTGCACACTGGCACCGGCCACATCATTATCTACCATTTCCACACCGTGGAATAAATCGCGGCGCTTCAAATCTTTGAAATGTACGTCATTGATAACTGTCCGTGTGAAACAGTGATCCCAGACTGGCGCAGCAGTCTACAAAGGCGGAGTGATACGATAGCAGAGACATTTTAAATAAATTGACTTTGGTGACATGAATTAAACGAAGCCTCGAGGCAAAGAATTTGCCCGAATATTTTTTGTAATCGAATTATCCGAGTTACTCGAGTAATCGTTTCAGCCCTAAACTGTAGTGAATAAATTGCATTAAGAATTGTCTTGATTGTAATATAAAACATAATTTTTTTCAAAGCAGATAATCCTGAGAAACCTGGGATTGCCCATCTCTGCTACACTAAAGGTAAAAGGTAACTATTAATATAAAAGTACAGCTTCATGACATCACAAGGTGGAACAGAGCATTTTGAGCTTTGGAGATGCAGGCAGACTAATAATAAAGGGTGACTCAAACACGGGTGAATGAAACAAAACACAACTCCAGGACTGTTTTTGGTGAACAACATTGTAGCAAGGCTTAAAGCTCTGAAGAGTCGAGTTTATTGGACAATATAAATATGTAATATATTCTTACCCTGATGCAAACCATATTTTTGTAGTTGTTCTTGGCAGCAGGCAGGTGCTGTTCCGGAGGATTTGAGAGCTGCAGATGCAAAAACATGGCCTACATCTCACACTGATATCAGCTCTCTCCGTCTGACGATTACAGTTAACAAATAATGGGCTTTGGGATGTGCACACTGTATTTCAGCCCCAAACAGAACAGGGAGAGTTGTTCGCAAAAGCAGCGCCTGAGTCACAAGCAGAAACAAAAGCGCCTCTGTGTGAGTGTCTCTGCTCAACCTGTTAAAATGGGAATTAAAATCATGAACTAGTGCAGGAGATGGAAGATAATAGACTCGAGAACAAGAGAGAGAACAAGAGGGAGACAGAGGGGAACAGAGAGACAGTCAAGAGAGAGGGGATTAAGGGGGAGAAAGAGAGAAATAGAGAGAGAGAGAAATGTAGATAGAGAACGAGAGAGAGAGACACAGAAAGAAAAAGTGAGACAGTGAGAGGGGGGAAGATAGAGAGAGAGAAAAAGAGAAATACATTGAGAAAGAGAGACAAAAAGAAAAAGAAAGAGACAGACAGAGAGGGAAAGAGAAAGGGAGAGAGAGAGAAAGGATGTGAGAGAGAGGGGGAGTAAGAGGGAGAGAGAGAAAGGGCAATAGAGAAAGAGAGCCACACACAGAGAGAGAGAAAGACGGTGTAAGACAGCGAGAAGGGGGTAAGATGGAGAGAGAGAATATACAGAGAAAGAGAGAAAAAGTAGAGAGGGAGAAAGAGAGAAAGAGACAGAGAGGAAGAGAGAGAAAGTGGGTGTGAGAGAGAGAGGTAGAGACAGAGAGAAAGTAGATACCCAGAGAATGAGAGAGAGAGAGACAGTCGAGAGCAAGGGGAGTAAGAGGGAGAGAGGTAGATAAAGAGAGAGAGACAGTGAGAGAAAGGTGAATAGAGAAAGAGAAAGACAGAAAGAGAAAAAGGTAGCGAGAGAGAAAGGTAGAGGAAAAGTTAGAGAGGAGAAAGAGAGAACTACACAGAGAGGAAGAGGGAGAGAGAAAGGGCGTGAGAGAAAGGTAGAGACAGAGAGAGAGAAAAGTAGATGCACAGAGAGAACGAGAGAGAGACAGACAGTCAAGAGAGAAGGGAGTGAGAGGGAGAGAAAAAGAGAAAGGGAGAGAAAGACACTGAGAAAGTGAGAGAGAAAGTTAGAGAGAAAGAGAGAAAAACAGAGAGGGGGTAAGAGGGAGCGACAGAGAGACAGAAAGAGAGAGCGAGACAGCGACAGAGAGAGCATGTCTGTGGGTTATATTTGAAGAGCTGAGCCAGAGGAGGAGATGCTGTGTCAACAGGCACCACTGGTAATAGACATTTTCTATATTGAAGTATTCTGGGTTTTGGAGGAAGAAACTTTTTAAAGAAAGACGCCTCCTGTAACACCTATAAGAGGTTTACAATTGCATCTTGGATATGGCCCAATTTGTGTCTCATTTCTCTGTGTAATTTGAACATTTCTATGATATTTTTCACCCAATACTGTTGTAATTTTGTATAAGGGAAGAAAATACGACTTATTTGAACACGTCTTTATACACAAAAGTCCTACATACGGCGCATAATGGGAAAAAGGCATGAAAAGCAACTGATTAGCATTAGTCAATCATCTGAAAAGAAAAGACGGCATTATCATATCATACATAGGCATTCTCTGCAAATATTTCCTGTTTCATTTGAGTCATATCATTTCTCACACTGAACAAAATCTCCCCATTGTCCCCTTATAGCACAAAAGCAATGAATCTATTTTAATTATTCCCACTGCCCGAATTTCTGCCAAAATTAAAAACATGTAAATCTGCTGTTGAATATGGATCAGTGATTTGGGGGAACAATACAAAATGAAAATTAAAACCGCACAACCTCTGCTAACTCTCCTTCCCTCTTTGTGACTAATCTGCAAGTCTCAAATAACACAGAGACCCGAGGCCACATAGTGCACATTTTTATTAGCTTCTATCAATTACACCAGAAACATGAGTTGCTCCTTCCAATTAAACAAGTCAAGATTCTGCTTTTCTTATGCAAATGAACCAGTATTAACGTTTCCCCCCCAAAAATCTACATATATAGTGATTTCGCAAGCTTGTTTAGAATGTTTTAATTATCTGGGATGGAAAAAAAGTTCATTATAATTTGCTCGTAAGTCTGGAAGTTGTATTTTAATTATTAATTGAAACACAAAATCATGTTTTGACTTCAAAGTTTGTGAGTGAGATTTATGGATACAATTTGGTAGATACAACGCCGGACATTGTGGAAGTAAATTACAGCTGGAATGATTAATGTAGTCAGAAAAGTGACAGTGACAGTAAAGTGCGGTCTGCATACCAAATACTGAAGCCATCACATCTCATTATCAGTGGAATTACTCTGTGTTATTGTCTAGGCTGGAGGTTTGAGGCCAGTGTACACGTACGATCCCATATACACGTTCATCAGATGGTCAGTATTTATGCGTGGTTGGAAAATTAAAGGTTTTCTGCTGGTTTTCTCCGTTACTTGCTTGTTTCCAAAGTTATGAATCTCCCTGGTGACTTGCAAAACAAATCACAGGTTAAATTTGTGGAAAGGCGACCCCATTCCCAGTAAGAATGGATGTTTTTTTAAGATTTTTGATCAGTAAATAACATGTGTAGTTGAATAAATGCAAGACAGATTAGCTTAGTATTTAAACCAAAACCAAACCATCTTCATAGAGACACAAAGTTGCGGACTGCCTCCCAGAAAAGTCACACAATGCACCTTTAAAGTGGAGCCAAACCCCTAAATTCCTTCCATAACAGCTGCTAACGTGGGCAGTACCTGAAGGACTGAAGAAGATAGGGAGAGAAGAGGAAGAGGAGGGGCGGAGTCAAGGGATATAAGGAACAGTGTGATTGGTCAAACAGGCGTCCGCACTTCAAACTCCGCCCCTGCAGCCACATGTTTGTAATTAGAAACGTCCTATGAAATGTTTGTACTGTGTTTTGACTGTACTGATGTCGCAGAGGGGGTTTTTGTTTGTGTAACTCACCCCATACTATAACCCTACATAAGGAGCATGGTCTGGGACGGTTCTCTCTCTCTTTTTTTCCCTCCTCCCCCCCTTGTTTCTTCCTCTGCACCCTGTCTTCCAGTCGGGTCTACGTCTAATACCCCCATGTCATGTATTATGTGTTTAAATGTAGTGAGTGACAGGTCTTGTACACGTGAAAAAATTGACAAATAAAGCTGCTACTACTACTACTAGCTAGAATTAGGACAGTCTTGTACAGTCACATAGTACTTAAAATCGCAGCGGTCACTTTAGGCAGTACACGCACAGACTGTTTTTAAATGCCAAGCTGAAATTTTACTCAGTGTACAGTAAAATTGCCAAAAAAAATATAGTTACCTCTTCAAAAACATACCTGGAGTTGTGTTTTGTTTCATTCACACATGTTTGAGTGACCCTGGATTATTATTCTGTCGACATCTCCTGACCAAACCAAGATCACTATATACCTTAACCTTAGAGACAGATACAACATATAGACCTATTTATCAGTTGATGTAAATTAAGTTATATTTATGGCTATAGCATGTGCAACCTTTTCCAACTAATAATATTGATGATTTCACCACAAGCTCACAAACACAAGCGAAAACCATGTGCATTAATTAAACACATCTAAATTCTTTAATTTGACTTTTTTGTGGGAGACTTAACCACCTCACACTGCATTTTTACCCATGTTATCTGCGTGTTAATGGTCCTACATTACACAATCTTGACTCTTGTGAGCTTTAAGCCATGTTATAACGCTGTTACCGCCTCAAAAACAGACCTGGAGTTGTATTTTGTTAAGATAGCAATTTATTGTATATACAGTTTTAAGATAGCAATTTATATTATATATAGTTTTATAATCCTTATCTTTATAGATCTTTATAGAGTTTGTCTATTTTTAAGTAATTCTCAACTTCTATTGGTGCTACTGTTTTCTTGCTGTTCTCTTAACTGTGCATTGCAACACTGAAATTTCCCCATTGTGGGACAAATAAAGCATATCTTATCTTATCTTCATTCATGTTTCCATACATGTTTGAGTAATCTTTTATTATTAGTCTGGCTATACAACACATCTCTATAAATTAAATTATGAAAACCAAGTTTTGTTTGGGATAAATAAAGTATCTATCTATCTTTCTATCTATATCTAACTCCAAAGATCAGACTGCCCTAGTCCACTTTTTTACCTTTGGGTCAGTAGAGATTGACAGAAACAATGAAAAAGTACGTGGAGGAGAGACAGTGATGCCCCGAGCACAGAGCGTGAGGTCAGGGGGAGGGAGGTGTAGGGTCAGAGTGTTGGGCCAGTGTGGTGTCCGATGTGTGTGTGGATGTTTGTTATGTCTGTCTTGTCTTGTCATGTATAATAGTATATTAAGTGTTGTTCTGTGAAGTGTGGGAGGGGATTGGAAATATTTGTAGCCGCGTCTGTATTGTTATCTTGTTATGTGAGTTTTATGTGCAGGTTTGAAATAAATAACTAATAATAATTTGAAGTAACCAACAACTGCATGGCTGTGATCATCCAAATGATTCTAATGAAGGTGTATGGAGTTTAAAAACACAGTGGAGCACTTCCTGTCTTACCACATGTGTGAATGAAACAAAACACAACTCCAGGTATGTTTTAGAGGAGGTAACAGCATTATAACACAGATCAGAAAATACTGTAATATGGGCCCATTAAATAAAGTATTTTTAGGTTACAGTAAGGGACAGAAGACTGGACTTTTTCAGTAAATCCGACATAATTGAGCAGATCGGTGAAGCTCGTGTGGTGAGATGTCTTTATAGAAGATTATTGATGTGCTGTTGTTAATCTTGGGCAGTCGGCCATAAAAGGGACCGAGCAGCAGAGGAAGGCACACCTGTGAGGATAAATCAATGTAAGAAACGACAGGAGACCGTTCTTTATCAGATACAATTGTACTCGAATCATACGAGCAGCGTTAAGTCCCCATGGTACACGCGTTCGGTAACTTCAGTCTGTAAATCTATTTATGTGGAAAAAATCTGGAACTAAACTTTGGGTTTATTGTTTAGTGTTTAGCAGGGATTGTCTGTTCAGTGCATTTCCCAGTGGACATGTTTCTCGTAAATGAGAAAGTATATTTAGTCTTTCCTTGTGTATACAGTCCCAAATTACAGCTGCCTCAAAATGTCACTATAACGTGTTTTTCTGTTCTACAGTATGTTATAATTATATTTCAGCCCTGGAATTCCCAATCTCTACTAAACTAAAGGTAAAAGGTAGAGCTCCAGGTACGTTTGTGATGAGGTAAAATCATTATAACATGACTTAAAGCTCACAAGAGTTAATTTTGCATAATGTAGGACCTTTAACTGGCTAAAAGTCATTGCACTGGACTCCACAGAATATTTATAATAAACTGGTTTAACAGCTGATTAACTTCCTTCTGTTATTGTCGACAGGTATGGACACTTCAGAAGGAAACTGACACCAAAATTAATTTTAAGTGACAAAATATGTTTAATTATGTATTTTTAATAGTTTATGGTGTTTTTTTTAACCATATTTCACTAACATAAACTGATTTTAATCTTAACAATAGATTCAAAAAATTTTTTAATTAAAATTATTATATAATATCAGCTCACTGTCTTATTGCAGCCTCCGCTTTGGGAAGCACAATTCCAACGTTGCAAACAGTTCTCTGCATTCAGTGGTCAAGAATTGCTGAATTTTCTTATTTAATGGCTTTTTAATATGCTGTTTGTCTCACTAGGCTTATATCAAATCTCTTATTAACATCACACAGGTGGACCTATTCTTTATACATGTTTAGGGATTTGTTTCTAGCATTTTCCCTCTAACTCCACCCATCTTTGTTAGATATTTGTACTTACAGTGCTGCATTTTTCTGTTTGTAACCTTAAACCAAAATCTTAGCCGATAAAGAAAAAAAATCAATCAGTCTAAACTTCAAAGTGCTTATTCTTGAAGTGAGACGTGTTCCACATTAATAAAGTCTGAAAACAACAAACGCCCCTCTGATGAATCTTCATTGGAGTGTGTGGCGAGTGGATGCCGAGACGTGCGGCCGTGATTTGTGTCTCTGCTTGTTTTTGCTAATTAATTTCTCCTGGCGCTGGTTTATACCTGCATAGGCTGTATATTACAAATAGCACTAGCCTATTATGAAAGCTATAGATCAGAGATGATAGTGTCTAAGGTCACTACCACAAAGCAGCTTAGTCCATTATTTAATATGACACAAATTATGAATGGTCCCCAGACGATATAAGTAGTCATTGTCGTATTTGTCAACACAATATATTCCTATGGGAAGCTCTCGAGGACAGCTGCAAAAAGGAGAAGTGATGCAAGGAGGTGAAAATACAGCTATGGCGATGAATAAAGAGAATAAAGAGACTCAGTTTCACTATTAATATCAACCTGCTTTATGCTTTGTTTTGAAAAGGTGGTTTTCAAAGTCTTTTGAGATCTGCTAGAACTGTCAGTAATACTGTCTGGAGGTTAGTACATCGTGTTGGTGTTTGAATGCATAGAGTATGTTTTTAAAGGTGAATCACGGAACATTTTGGAGGTTCTGTTTGTCTCTGTGGAGATATTACTGCTTTGCTTAGAATGGCACTAAGCAATAATGGCTATTTACAGGTCAGATCTGCGGAAAGGTAACCCCCACTCACAGTAAAAATGTTTTACAAGGTATTTTTTAAACAATAAAAACATCTGTAATTGAATAATTGCAACTTGATGCCATATTGTTGAACACTCCATAAAGTAGTAGAAAGTCCAGTCAAATGAAGCTCATGAGGCGAGCAGTAATAGGGGCAAATTCGGAGAAAGGTCCATATTAGGAATAGGAATTGATTTAGGGACAAAATAGAACATCATCAACAGAATTTAAGTAATTTATCCTCCACTTACATTTATCAGTTTAACATTGACTCACAAAAGCTGTATTTACACCATGACCTTCTCTTGGCACCATTGGCATCCCACTATCTAAAGTGTGGCATATTGCTGTCTAACTGGAGTCTACTGGCCTCCATAGTCTCACTAAATGCTGACTAACCGGTGCCTACTGGCCTTCATCGTCTCCCCACACTTGCTTTATAAACCTCCTCCTTTGAAAACATAGTAAAAGGGCTTGAACACTCAAAGATCAGACTATGTTCTCTTTTGAAATCCTACTATGTTGACTTTTTAAGCCCCCCGGGCCAGTATTATTGATGGTAAATAAACTTATCCTGCTTAAAACATCCAGTTGGTCCCCAGCCTTTTACTTCCACCCTTTCTTGGACAAGCTGAAAACTTCTACAACACACCATAATAAATAAAACACCAGGATCATGTAGAGCAGGTCAATACGAATATTTAAGACCAAAATGAGAAGACTGACCGACTGCAACAGTTATGGAGAGAGGAAATACAAAGCGAATTGGAGCCAGAGTTGATGAAGCCTGAAGCACGCCCATGTTCACTTCCTATTTGGAACGCAGTGGCTAGTGGGTTTGCTGCGTCCATTCACACAAAAGACAAAGCAAGGTGGTAAAATGATTGTAAATTAAAAAACAAACTGTGATTAAATCTGATAAGCATTTGATATGTATGTATTGCCATATTCATTTATTCTCATTCTATTCATTGTTGTGCATTGTGGTGACAGAGAAATACATTTTGCACTATTGTGAAGCATAGTTTCTGTTCTTTGTGACTTCCATGTAACAGAGATGGTGAATAAGTTAACCTTGACCTGAATGCCTTTGTCACAGCAGCTTTTGTCAAACACACTGTTTCACAAAATAAATATTTCAGTTTGAAAAGTGGGAACTCACCTGGAGCATGACCTTACAAACTTTTAAATTTGGATTTCTCCCACAGAAAAAAATATATTCATCAATCTTTGCAATCACGTCTTGTTTTTTGGCCTGTTACAAAACCAAAAGATTTCAGACTTTTCCTCTTCACATTATTTTACTGCTCAGTAAATGATTTAAAGTTCAATCACTGATCAAAACAAGAAATGAAAAAGTTCTCAAACGGCAGCATGGGCTCTATGATTTATATGGAAATTACTGTAATAACTTGGGCTTCTCAGCAGATGAAAACTGAGGCTTGTGGCAGATATATACAGACATAATCTCAGGCTTGTTTGACTTTGTTTCTTCCGAAAAATAAAAGTTTCCGGCCAGGTCTTATCTGGATCATTTCTCAAACACTGGAGCATGACTTTCCTTTTGTGTACTCGATATATACGACACTTTGTATTTGTGGATGTAAATTGCTAGACTCTTGTTATATTCTTTTCTATACTCTGTGTAATTTGTTTCAATCTCTTGGAACGAAAATCATGCATAAAACTGATCCAGTTGAAGTTGCACAGAAAACATCCACTTTACAAGGTTACTTCTAAACTTTAAGTGCAATATTCAATAGGTTTTTTGATGAAAGCTTTGATAGTTTACCTGAAAAGTCGACAGTTCGTGCTTAACTGAGAAAAAGAGTGCCGTTCCACAGCAATGGAATATAATAAAGAGATTTATTGACGATGGATAAATTTGATGGATGGGAGGAGTCTCTGGACGCGGGCTCTCAGCTGTTCAGCCCAGCCGGTTCAGGATCCTCCCCCCATTTGTAGATGATGTCTTCAGGCTGAGGAGGAACAAGAGGCACGGAGTGGAAGGGAGGGGGTTGAGAGAGCGGAGACAGACGGTGTTGTTGGAATAGGCCTGTGTAAATAGGGCTTCTGGGTAATTGAAGGTGTGGTTGAGCTGAGCTGTGGTTCACTGGAGAGGAGCAGGGGGAGGTTGAGGCGTAGTTCTGCTCCTGAATCTCACTCAGTCATATTAACTCCACATACTGTAGTACTATACCTAGTACTAATCAAATGTTAGATAATGTTTCTATGAATAAAATCTCAGAAAAATTATGTGTCAGTAATAATTAAAATGTAAAATTGCTTAATTTACATTTCTTAAAGGGCCCATATTACGCTATTTTCTCTCAAAAACAGTTTTCTCATCACAAACATACCTAGAGTTAATACATTTTACATTACTAAATACTAATAAAATACAGCACTAAATACAATACTAAATATAACCAATCAATTTTAACTGTATGTTTTAATCATACTTAATTTGTTGGTGTTGTTGTAAGGTGACCTTGGGTGTCCAGAAAGGCGCCTAATAAATAAAATGTATTATTATTATTATTACTATTAGTTGCATTTTGTTTCATTACCACATGTTTAACAAAAAAACCCTCCATATTTAAGCTGAGTTCTTCTCTCAAACTGAAACCACTCTGTTCCACCTTGTGATGTCGTGTGGTAATACAGGAAGTGCTCCACTGTTTTTATATTCATACACCTTTACTAGAATCATTTGAATACATTCAGCCAATTGTCAATCTCCACAGAACTAAAGGTGAGGTACCACTTCATGACATCACAAAGTGGAACAGAGCATTTTGATCTTTGGAGATGTAGACAGAATAATAATAAAGAGTTACTCAAACATGTGTGAATGAAACATAACAAACATAACTCCAGGTATGTTTGTGATGAGGAAACTAAAAGCGAAAAAATGCATAGGACACTCAGATGGCCGACGCCCAAAAGCTTTATTGAAATTTTTTTTAAAAAGCTTTTGAACATTGGCCATCTGAGTGTCCTATGCATTTTTTCACTTTTACTTTGCTGTTGCTTGCATTTGCACCTACAAGAACTTTGGTGTGCATTTTCTGTTTCATGTGATGAGGAAACAACATTATTACACACATCAGAAAACAGCGTAATAGGGCTCTTTTAAACACGTTACCACCACAAATTGTGAGGTGTATTTTCAGGACTTTTAGGGTGGTTTCTCCCATTGATCCGCGAGCCACAGCACACTGTTCCATTTCAGCCAAATTAATGGAAAAGTCCTACAGAAGTCATTTTGTCCACATGCTGTAATGACTCGGTGGTCAGAGTCAATAATCCCACTGAGCTCATAATAGATTTCAGAATTACCTTTTGTTCCCAAGATTACAGCCTTGACAAACCCCACCAAAATGTGCCCCTCCAAATCCAAAAGATATAGTCTGCTCCTCTCACTTTTAAAGGACACATTACGCTATTTTCTGATCAATGTTATAATGTTTCCTCATCACACACATACCTGGAGTCATGTTTTGTTTCATTCACACGATTAACACACAAATCCTCCATATTTAGCAAGACTTTTTCTCTCAAATAGAAAACACTCTGTTCCACCTTGTGATGTCGTGTGGTAATACAGGAAGTGCTCCACTGTTTTTAAACTCCATACACCTTCACTAGAATCATTTAGTTTATATTGAACAAAGGGTTAAAGGAGCTGCTAACTTGAAAACCACACTGCATGACATCACAAGGTGGAAGAGAGCATTTTGAACTTTGGAGATGTAGACAGACTAATAATACAGTATTACTCAAACATGTGTGAATGAAACAAAACACAGCTCAAGGTATGTTTGTGATGTTTTTGATGAGTAAATAATGTTATAACATGGCTTAAAACTCACACAAGTAAATTTTGCGTAATATAGCACCTTTAAACAGAAGTACTTAAATTTCTTTAAGTTGTATGTGATTAAAAATTGTACAAATGAGCTGTAGTTGAAATAATTAGTCATGTAAAAGTATAGAGCTAATACTCTCTAACATTGTAAATATATTGTACTATTGCCACAACTGATCAAACAGAAAATATAAGAAGATAATTCTGAACTTAACTGTGCATTAAATTTCCTTATATGGGTCTGTCATCTGCCTGTCTCCATGGAGATGTTATTACTGTGCTTGAAATGCTCCACAGTGTCATTAAAATGAACTTTTTTTTTTTGCATTTATTTAATTATAGATGCTTATTGTGTAAAATGACCTTGTAGAAAACTTGCATCCTTACTGAGTATTGCCTCTCCACAGATCTGATCTATTATTAAGCATGGCTGCAACATCTGCTTGTCTCCATGGAGATAAATAAGGTTAATACAAATCTGCACCAAAATCCTTCCACTAGATAAGTAACAAGGTGCACCTTTATTATCTAGAATAACACATTAAAATGCCTTACCTCACATAAATATGGATGAAGTTTTGTATTTTGTAGCTTTTGTTGTTGTACCACTAAGGCTGTATTCAGACCGCCCCTATGCGACCTGTATCTGATCTTTTAATGTCAGTCTGAATGACGCAGATCTGATTTTTTCAAATGCGACCCAGGCCACTTAGATATGTGGACCTAAAACCGATACATATCCGATCTTTTGGCATGCGACTTCAGTGTGAACGGCCAGGTCGCATTTATTCAACCTGCACGTCATTAACAAGCGAGGGAGGACGTATAGGCGCTCACAAATGTACATGAACTTTGTTCTTGTCATATGAAAACTGTGTATGTGTCAGTGAAGCAGCGAAGCACATGGCAATCCCACATCTCCTTCTACTTTTCTATCTCCTCCTTAAAACAAATAAGCTGCACATGTTCTGGCTTGGGTATGACAGCAACTTTAAAATCGCCAGGTGCTCAATGCTAGTGGCCATGTTTAGGTTAGGTCATGTCCTCCAGTGTGCATGTTTGACACTTTTGGAGTGTTTAAAGTTCATACTGAAGATCAGATACAAGTCACATTTAATTGGAAATGTGAACCTCGCAAAAAAAAAAAAATCGGATTTCACAAAAAAATCTGAATTGAGCATTAAACCCTGCAGCCTAAACATAGCCTAAGAGACACTTAACCTATACTGTTATACTGTTATACACTTAACCTATCTTGTTATAGCAAAACAGGACAGGAGCAGGAAAGGGCATCTGGTTTAAAAATCAGCTAAAATCACCTTGGAACCTTTTATGCTGACCAAACAAAAAGGAAACAGACAAACAATCTCCAAAGCTCTTCAAAAAGTCACAGAAATAACTGTACCTATCTTCTGCACATCTCCATATTCTGAAGTGCTGCCTGGATTCTTTTTCTGCTCCACTGTTTTGGTTTTGTTGTCATCCGCCCAGATTTGATTACTCAGGGCCTGTACGCTGCTGCGCCAATTTCCTGTGAGGTGAAAATACTGAAGTGCCTCAGCCTACCACAGGTTTTGTGAGTCCATCATTTTTTTCCCAAGTCAAAGAAACCATAAAAATGCATTGGCGGTGCAGTTTTCTCATAACAAAAGACTACTCAGGTTTCTTGACTGACACCTCAAATTGTGGAGGCTAAACTTTTACTGAGAAATTCTAATTGCGTTTTCCGTCATCTCCCCAATGTCCAAATGTAATATAGCTTTAATGAGAGACATCCGCACATCACTGCCACTGGATCCAATGCTAATTTTGTCTTGAAAATACTTTTCTCTCTTCACATCTCTTTAGATTTTTTTCATAGCGTTCCATCCGAATGGCAAAGTCAAATTACCTAGCGGAGATGACAGGTCCTGGCTGTATTGTCTGAGGCCAGAGGAGAGGTAATTGTCATGTCAAATGGGGTCCATGGTGTGACAATGTGAGACCACCGGGAATAGTCACAGACACAGCCAAGAGAGAGGTCGAGTTGGAGTGATGTTATTGTTAAAAATGCACTGAGTTACAGAGACAATTTGAAGAATTGTACATTATGTTGTTTATATGCAGAATAGCTTGAAATTCCAATATTACGAGTAATGTTTTGTTTCATTCACACGCAAACCCTGCATATTTAGGCTGAGTTTGTCACACAACAAGAAAACACTCTGTTCCGCCCTTTCATGTCTTTCATTTCATGTCATGTGGCAATACAGAAAGTGCTCCAATACGTTTTTAAACTCCATACACCTTCACTAAATTAATTTGGATGATTTCAGCCCTGGGATTGCCAATATCTACTATACTATACTACTATAAGGGAGCTGTTAACTTGAAAACTACCACTTCATGTTGCTCCATGACAAGGTGTAAACAGACTAATAATAAAGGACAACTCAAACATGTGAATGAAACAAAACACAGCCCCAAGTCTGTTTTTGAGGAGGACATTATAACATGACTTACAGCATGACTCCAAGCTCAGAGTCAGTTTTGTGTAATGTATGACCTTTAAAGTTAGTTGTTCTTTTCTTGACATTCAAACAGGAAATACGTGTTATACAGTACCACTCTAAAGCTGCCGCTGCCCTTGCCCTTGCCTGTCATGTTGGTCCCTCCAGGGACCTGGATCAGGCAACTGTCCAATGTGAGGACATGTCAGTCACAGACAGTGGTAGCATGTGTCTCTCAAGAAGACAGCTCATCTCGAATATTCTTGTATCATTTAGAACAAAATAACTTTGGCTCTTTTGGCTCAGATTAAGAAGGTTTAGTGCCGCATTTATTGATTCTGCAATTTCTCAATCCTCTGCATTATTTTTCTTCTCTACTCATAAACCAATGGACACGATGATGCAAATGGACGATGCTTTTCTCTGATTGGTTAATCCAGCTGTCAATTATGCCCAGTGGAACTTGTGGAAACCTGGAAAGTTGTTCAGCGCTTGACACTAATGTGAGTCAGTATAGTCACATTTTCTTACTGCTTGGTCATTTTTAAGCAACTTTTCTACATTTTACCTAAACAAATGACAGTTTATGCTTCTCTTTACTGTTAGCAGGCCTCAAATTGGTCAAAAATAGGGACATTTCTTATAAAACGTTATAAAACATTTCGTATAAAACTGGGACAAATCAATGGTTTTGTGTAAATCTGCTGGGACAGGGGACACAGAGCTCAAAACGAGGACAGTTCCCGGGTAATTAGGGATGTCTGCTAACCTTACCCTTAACTTTGCAGTAACATCACGCTGGGGATGTTCTACATGTATCATGATAGTGATACAATGCACATATGTGCAATCAAAGCCAAAAAGGAAAAAAAAACACAAAATATATTTAAACACATTTTCAGGAGCCCATGATCAGTATGAGCGTTCAAGGTCCAGTTCAGGTGTTTGATTTTCACCCAAAATGGGGAGTAGTTCCAGCTAAGTTAAATCTTCATGTTGAAATAAAGCTCAGATTAATGTCTAATAAATCCTCAGACAGAGCAGAGCCTACAGTTAGCATCAAACAACCAGGAGTGTGGATCACATCAGCTGCAAAATATTGTAAAAGTGTGAAGTCTTGTCTGTGCCAATAGCTTCTGTGACCATTACCAATGACTCATTAAATGATATTACATAGGCGAGGCAGATGAAATTTCTTGCTCAAGGACATGATGAAAGTATGCACTGACTAAAGACAAACTACAGGACTATACACGGCAAAAAACTTGGCCAAAATTGAAGATATAAACACTTCAACCTATCAGAAAATGACTTAAAATGAGTGAAATTATCTGTCCATGCTTTGAGATAATTTTACTTGACAAGTTATCTTAATCTCTGAACTAGTAAGTAGATAATACATCTGAAAACAAGATGAATAACCTGATAAAAGTTTAAAAATCTTGGTCAGAGAAATTTGCAGTGTTGCCTTCAGTTAAAGTACAACCATTTCACAAGAAATCTAGGATCTTGTGCACAAATGCCAATGGAAGAGTATAGTTTAATGGAGCTGAGAGTTTTGGAGCCTCTTCTGGATCTATACAGACATTGGGTTTAGACAACATCGGGCTTGTACTTTTTGTAATTAATTGTGTTTTCTTCTTGGCAGTGCACCTTTTTGTTCCATTATGGTTTGTGACCTGAAAGGATCTCAATGAAGTGGAACCTATAATCCAGCAGCACAAAGCCACACATCACAGGTGAGTGCAGATGCCATCGGACAATAAGAGGAGAGGCTTCTATAGCCACTGGAGCGAGTCTGTCGCATGTTGTACCAGACTCGTGGTCATTCAGGTTTGTCTATCTGCTGCATCTGTGTACTGCAAAGAATATAATGCTTTGTCATGCCATTCTTTATTTCATCTTTACACGGTTTCTCTTTACGACCTCTTGTAGATGAGATATATTTGTATTGCTATGTTTCTATATTGTTTATTTTTACTTGTACATATACATCTATATAATTAGGCCTTCAGTCAATCAAACTTTATTTCAAACTCCAACAGGTCCATATAGAACCTTATTTGACACATTCTCTTTACTACTACTTACAGTTTTTGGTGTTATTATAATATATTGTGATGTGAGAGCTTCTGTATCCAAATAATCCCTTGTGGATCAATAAAGTTTGTATAAGTCTAAGTCTGTATAAGTTCAAAGTCTAAAATTTGAGTTTGCATTTTGCCAACATGTTAATTCTTAATACTTCTGAGTTACGACTACCTTTTTCACCGTGAAATTATTTTATGTGTGGTCAAAAGTCATTCAGTTTATCACAAAATATGTAAATAAAAAGATAATTATGTTTATTTTTTATTTTTGTTTTATTTTTATTTTTGGATTAGATTTGTGTGGTCATTATACTTGCATTTAGGTCCATTTAATAATAATATTTTATTTTTCATTTACAGGACATATTGAATTGTTTTAATAAGTTAAAAATGACAAAATTTAAGCTTTATTTTCTGACAGTTGGATGCACATTTTCTCCTCCAAAATTACATTTGTAACCTCACATTATTTTATTGTACTTTGAGTAGAGTTTTTATTTTACAATTTTTATAACTGCAATGATTAAAAAGCACAATTTGAATAACTGCTATAAAATCTTTCTCTTCGTTTGATAGCAAAAGAAAATTTTATTCTATCATCTGGAGGAAATAAGTTTCACCACTTGTCCAAATGGCTTCTTTAGTTCGATTGAGTATTTTTTAAAACACACTTTTTAAAAACTACTCAAATCAATTCCAAATCATGTTATAATCATTGCGTTTTTGCAGTGTGCCCTGATCTGACCACAGGGACGAGCGAGTGCAGAGATCGATGCTAATCGTGTCTCTCTTTATGTAATTAGAAAATGCTGACAGGAAGTAGCTTTTATTGTTTGCTGTAGCGGATTGTGCGGTGCTCGGTGGTGATATTGGAGAAATGTTTATTTACTGTAGAGTGGGCTGTAGATTCCAGGATGATTCCATAAAGACAGCAGTGAGGGCAGCTAGAAAACCAATCACATCTAGAAGATATTAAAGCCGTAGAACCTCATAAAAGTCAAACCCCATAGAGCTCAAGTTTGCAGCTGATGCCAATACTTCACCCGCTCAGTTTACATTATATCTGCCTCAAAATATGAACCAAAAATATCCACCCACCCCCACAACGGTAAAGATTCACAGGTTTGGTCTCGGAGGGAGTTGAATGAGAGTTGAATGAGAGGCAATGGTCTTCTCTAAAGTTTGAAAAATCATTCGCTTTAATAAACTTCACTTTGCTTAGTTATTGTTTGCTTTTGTGGCAGCACAGTGGCGCAGTGGTTCTGGCAGGTAGGGGATGTAAATATATTCAAATGTCACAGTATGATTTTTTCACGATATGCATCTAACGGTACGATAATTATTGAGGTATTTTGGTGAGATGAACATAATTGTGGATATGCAAATTTTTGTCTTCAGTGTGAAACATTTTATCATATTGTCTGCACTGAAATTAAGCAAAAGGTCATTGCCTGAAATACCTTGCAGTTCAATATATTGTGAGTTTTGACGATACAATGTCACGCTGTTTTGGTGAATGTTACATCCCTAGTTCTTGCCCCACAACAAAGAAGTCCCCAGTTTGATTACCCAAATATTATCTTTGGTCGAGTTTCTGTGTTCTTTTTTCTAGTGGTGTGTTCACATTTTCACTTATTTAGTCCTAGTTTGAGCCCAGTTTTGTCTTGATGTAAACTTTGGTTTGGTCCGGGCCTAATTCTGCTCTAGTCCCGGTTTAGTATTGGTCTATTCCTGTCTTAGTCCTCCTGCTCTAGTCCTGGTTTAGTCCTGTCTTAGTCCTCCTGCTCTAGTCCTGGTTTAGTCCTGCTCTAGTCCTGGTTTAGTTCTGGTTTAGTTCTGGTTTAATACTGGTCTATTCTTGTTTTAGTCCTGCTCTAGTCCTGGCTTAATCCTGCTCTAGTCCTGGTTTAGCCTTGGTTTAGTCCTGGTTTAGTACTGGTCTATTCCTGTTTTTGTCCTCCTGCTCTAATCTTGGTTTAATCCTGCTCTAGTCCTGGTTTAATCCTGGTCTATTCCTGTTTTAGTCCTGGTTTAGTCCTGGTTTAGTCCTACTCTAGTGCTTGTTTAGTCCTGCTCTAGTCCTGGTTTAGTACGGGTCTATTTCTGTTTTAGTCCTCCTGCTCTAGTCCGGCTTTAGTTCTGCTCTAGTCCTGGTTTAGTACTGGTCTATTCCTGTTTTAGTCCTTCTGCTCTAGTCCTGGCTTAATTCTGTTCTAGTCCTGGTTTAGTTCTGCTCTAGTTCTGGTTTAGTCCTGCTCTAGTCCTGTCTTAGTCCTTCTGCTTTAGTCTTGGTTTAGTCCTGCTCTAGTCCTATCTTAGTCCTTCTGCTTTAGTCCTGGTTTAGCAGTGCTCTAGTCCTGGTTTAGTACTGGTCTATTCCTGTTTTAGTCCTTCTGCTCTAGTCCTGGTTTAATCCTGGTGTAGTCCTGTCTTAGTCCTTCTGCTTTAGTCTCGGTTTAGTCCTGCTCTAGTCCTATCTTAGTCCTTCTGCTCTAGTCCTGGTTTAATCCTGGTGTAGTCCTGGTTTAGTCCTGGTCTAGTCCTGGTTTGTCCCACTCTAGTTCTGGTTTAGTCCTGCTCTAGTGCTAGTTTAGTCCCGATCTAATCCTCATCTAGTCCTGGTAAAGAGTTTGGTGCAGATTAGTCAATTAACGTTTTGCAGAGTGGTTCTTAACTGTCTCTAGTACTTGTATTTGATCTAAATTGTGGATCTACTTGTTCATATGTAGCCCTAGTGTAAAATTTTCAGGTCAATTTTAAAATAAAGCTAACTTGGCCATTCAAAAGGGAAAAAAATAAAAGTTTGTTGCAGATTTACGGGTACACGGAAGATTTTCTTGCAAATAGACTAAAATCCTACAGTAAGAGGGAGAGGTGAATATGATTAAACTGAACGAGAGGTCGCTCAGAGCCTCCTGCAGTCTGTGCTGATGATGTAGATGAGACTAATAGATTGTCACTGATCCAGGCTTACATCTGTTTGTTTACAGAGATGCATGCTAATGAACTTCCCTCTGGCACAGTTCAATTTCTCTGCATAATGCGTGTGGGTGTGTGTGTGTGTGTGTGTGTGTGTGCGGTTTGCCATAAAGAGGCCATGTTATGACATCTGCATTTCAGCACTGAGTAAACAAAGAATACACTGGTGAACTGGAGTTAACAGAAATTAATGTCTTATAGAAGTGAGTCAGACGAATCACAAATGATGACAAATTATAATTCAAATGTCATGACTTACATGTTTAGATTGTTTTAATATTGACCTATTTACAGGGGTACATTATAAAAAATATGAAAACTGTGTAACTTTTCTGTTCATCTACTTGTCTCCACTGTGATCTTATTGCGTTGCCTTGGATGTTCCACAGTATAGCGTTAAACACATACTGTATATCTTGTATTTATTCAGTTACAGGTGTTTTTATTTCTCAAAACTACTGTTATTTCTGTGACCCAGTTCACTTCTTCTTGACCTGGTGATGTGGCCTGCATGTCTCTATGGAGATAGTTAAGTTAAATGCCATACTGCAGAACATTTCAGGAAAAACAAACACAAATGGAGTCAACCAGGTGGCAGAAAAGTTACACAGTGCACCTCTAAAGTGTATAAGATATTAATAACATCTGAAGACAGGAAAATTCTGTACTTTTTGCATATTGTTGGAGTTACAACGTTAGGTTGTTATGCACTTTTTATGTACTGTACATAGTGTCTCTATATTTCTATCTTTTTACTACTTTACAATTTTATTACCTTTGCACTGAACGAGGAATGCACTTAATTTCATTGTATTTGTTACAATGACAAGATTTTCGATACAAAATGTATAATGGTTTATTATGGCATCATGGGATTTTCAGTTATTCTCAAATGCCCGTCTGTACTACCTAATGGGAGTCCTGTTTAGTCCTGATGTAGACTTGGTTTGGTTCTGTTCTAGTCCTGGTTTAGACCTGCTCTTAATCCTGGTTTAGTCCCAGTTTAGTTCCAATTTGGATGTGGTGCGTCATGTGTGGAAGTGTAAACTCACCCTTCGTGGTCACTCTGGATATGTTTGTCATTTAATTTATCGTTTTTGATACTTCACAGTGTAGATCCCCAGGTGTAGCGCTGTGGTCGCCATTGCTATTGACAGATTGCCAAGTTTAGTGAAGGCCAGGTCAGAGAATAAAGACCAAAAATCAGGGTCAAAGATGCTTCAAAAGAGCTTCAACTATGAATGCCACAGGGTCAGCTACACACTGAAAAAATAACTTGTAAGATTTACTAGAAAAATCCTCATAACAATTGGCACTAGCACTTTCTAAGTACATTTTACTGCTGTAATATCAGGTACAATTTATTTGGTGCGATTCTAGCTCCCACAGATGAATGCTGTCATTGTGTCCTTGGGCAAGACACCTCGCCCCTAATGTCTGTGTACACTGGTGCATGAGTGTGTGTGAATGGGCGAGTGGTTCCTTGTTGTAAAGCGCTTTGAGAGTCTTGAAGATGGAAAAGCGCTATATTAAAAAAAAACATTTACCATTTATTATACATCAGACATACAAAATTTTATACATTTTGCTGAATTTATTTCCATAAATATGACTTTTAACTTAAAAAAAGATTGAGCAACAGTTACTCAATAAATTCATGACTGTTTATGGTGGTGGTAAGTACATTTTACTGAATACTGACAAATAAATTGTATCTGATATTACAGCAGTGAAATGTTCCTCTAGTGCAAATTGTTACAAGGATTTTTTCTAGTAAATATTAGAAGTTATGTTGATGTATACTTATCTCTTGTAATTTCCAAAAATGGATGCGTTATATTAACTGTACCAACCACAACGTTGTAATGAAATGTACAATATTTAATCATAATGAAAATGTACAGATATGATTGTTTTATAAAAAATACAAATGCTTTTCCTCCACATGGACAGTGTAACAGCAGTATATTACAGGCTCATTTAAATAATGTTTTGTAGCTTCTATAGGCAAGATTTAAATACTTCAAATAGACATTGTTTAGGTAGACAAAATGCAAACACAATTACAGCAGCAGTTTTAAGCAAATTAACACTTTCTAGCATTTTGACGAGAGGTGGACATGCAGAAAGCTTTAGAGTGGCTTTGGCTGGTGGATCCAACATAAGGCAAACACAGGAGCAGCAGCAATGAACAAAGCATAAAAACATGTAATACCAATCAGACATAACATTACAGAACCACTGACAACTTACGGTTTCTAAAGATGCACTCTGTAACTTTTCTAGTGGATGATCTGTCGTCTGTCTGTCTGTCTCCATGGAAATGTTTAGTGATGCACCGATACTGATACTGGTATTGAATATTTGTGCCAATACTGAAGAATTTGCTGGATTGGTGAAATATCAGTTCAGGTGATATCCTGGTTGGGCCTTTAATAACTGGATGTAATTAGACTATTGATTTTGGCCTAGACTGTCTCATAATGTTTGAACATTTATTCATACAAAGCTGTTCTGTAGTGATTTGAAGGTTTAATAACAGTTGCATAACACAACTCGATCTCTTGTGCAATAAGTTAAATGTGTTTGAAGGAAATAAGTTCAATTTTCCCTCCTTATACTGGTATCAAGCAATACTTGGTTTTGGTAGATACTTAAACTCAAAGTATTTATCAGTATCGGAACTGAAAAACCTGAATCTGAACATCCCTAGACATGTTGTTACTTTGCCCGGGATATTCCACAGTATGGCATTAAGCATTTATTCCATTACACATGCTTAAAAAGTCCTGGAAAAACATGCATTCTCACTGTGCGTTTCCTCCCCGCAGTTCTGACCATTACCTGTGTTTGGGGATGTCGCGCACCTTCTTGTCTTCATGGAAACAAATAATTTTAAAGCCATATTGTGCAACATTCCAGGCAAAACAATAACACATCTATAGAGACAAGCACGTGATAGACACTCACTGGAAAAGTTACATAGCGCATCTTTAGCTGTAGTGAATGGTGCTGCTATTCATTTGTTTTGGGAGACTTTTATTCTTTAGCTCTGTTTTTCTAATTTTCTAATAATTGTAATTAAAAAACATGTTATGCTATTTTCTAATCTAAGTTATGTTGTTTCCTCATCACAAACATACCTGGAGATGCATTTTGTTTCATTCACATGTGCTTAACACACAAACCCTGCATATTTAAGGAAGTGCTCTACTGAGTTTTAAACTCCATACACCTTCAGTTGAATCATTTGGATGATTTCAGCGCCGAAATTTCCAATCTCTACCCAACTGAAGGTGAAAGGAGCTGTTAACTTGAAAACTACAGCTTCATGGCATTGCAAGGTAATAATAAAGGATTACTCAACAAACAGACATGAATGGAACAAAACACAAACTCCAGGTATGTTTTGAGGAGGTAACAACATTATAACATGACTTAAAGCTCACAAGAGTCGATTTTGTGTAATATAGGACCTTTAATAATTTGGTAATGTAATATTATCCCTGATTGGTGTAAGTCTCATTTGTCTCCATGCTTAAATTCGTCACATTTTAATTCACATTTTAGAAAAGAAAAAACAGTTCAAGTAATAGCAATAACAAGTCCATTTTGGGTCAGACAAATTCTTCCAGCTTTGAGGTCCTTGTATCATGACGTAAGTGGTGCTTCAGTTTTGTCCCCTCAAAGTCAAGTCCTGTAGCCTGGTCTAAGAGTCATCCTCTGTTTTGATCACATGGAAGAGGGTGACATTGAAAATAACCTGATGTCCGTTATTCCAGGCATACAGCGCCCTCTCCCTCGCATTGTAGTCGAGCATGGAGATGTGAAAATACTGATTATGGAAGGGAATGTCTATGTACTCGTAGGTAGAAGTTTTCGTCGAATACGCATAGTACACTTTAGCTCCGGACAGATGTGAATTAGTAATATACAAAGTCCCACAAATCATGAAGGATTCGCCTGCGTTCCTTTTGGAGTACTCGGTATTCCAAGTCTTAAGCACATGGAGCGTGTCCGGGTCGATTTGAGATATGACGACATTTCCTGCGTTCTGATTGGTCGCGTAGACAACCCACATTCCCAGTTCGTCTGCCATGACGTCGATATCGGAATACCCACCCCATGTGTAAGGATACATGTTGTGAAATCCGGCGAATTCTAAGGCTCGCTGGGCCAAAACGCTCCCGGTTTCAAAGCTGTACTTGACAATGATGTTGCTTTGATACTTGTTGTAGTACAGAGAGCCGTTATAGACGAGGTGGTTGGTTCCTTCCCATTTGAACGGCAGACTGTACGTTCGGGAGACAACTCCAGACACAAAATCATCAACGTTTTTGAATTCACGGACTATCTTGCTGTTGGTGTAGCTGTCCATGTACCAAACCTGCAATTCAGAAAAAAAAGAAAACATTTTAAAAGTGCAGTGTGTAACTTTTAGGTTGAGGTTTCATCACCTGCTTGTTTCAATGGACATGTCATTGCTTTGCCTTGAATGTTCCACAGTGTGGCATTAAACAGCTCCTCTCTTCATGTATTCACTTACAGGTGGTTTTATAGCTCAAAAATACTTAGAAAAACAGGCATCCTGACTGAGAGCGGGGTCGCCTCTCCACAGACCTGACCCGTAACTTAGTTTGATTAGGTCTCCATGATGATTGAAATGTTTAATACACTGTGAAAATTTCCAGCTAAAGCAATCTCCATGGAGAAAAGCATTTGATGGACGCTCCACCAGAAAAGTTACACCAAACACCTTTAAGGACACATTTTTTCTATTTTCATTTTCAATTAGTTGGTGTTTTTATATTTTTTATTGACTCATGAAAGAGCTTATAGTAATTAATTGAAAAGCAAATTAGCAGACTATGAATATGTTTTGCAATACTTCAATACAGTGAAAAACAGGTTGGCATTGGTGATTATTTCTTATTTCGTAATTATATTTTAGGTTTGTGAAGTTGTTATTTTGTCGAGCCAGACTGCAGCACAGACACAAGGACACACAGGACAAAACTTATTTGTTGATATCAAGAGCTGCGAATACATTCAAGCCACTTTGAAATCTCTATGTGAAATTGAAGATTTATGTACACCTATCTCCAGCACTGTTAATTTATATAAAAGTGGTTTTCAATTTGGGTGAATGTGAACTTCCTCTTAGATCCCCCTTCCCCAAATCCCATTCGTCTGCCCCACTCCACTCCAGGCCTTTGAAATAAATACATCTTTTGTGTTCCTGCAATGATGAGTTTCAAAAACAACTGATAATATATTTATATTTTAATATATATATATATAAAAAGTGCATTCATAAACTATTTTTGCAACAGCAAATCATTTCCAACTTCATGCAGGCTTAATTGAGGCGACTTTTAACGTCACTGAACATCAGTCGGCTGCTCCAAATCAAATGAACATGCTTAACATTTGTAATTGGTGCCAAAACTCCCGCTGACGAGACCTGATGGCTGAAATTGGCACGTGTCTGGGCCTTAGATTAAGCTTTACTGCTGTTCTAGACTAGAGGTCCATTCCTTGGTCTTGTGCCGTCCTCCGAGTGCGTTGGTCAGATCGGTCCAGAGGCTCCCTCCTCCATGCAAGACCAATGCGTGATGGACTGTGTCGTCCACTGTGCCCTGGTTCCATGTAGGGAAAGCGAGAATGCACAGTGGAATATAGATCCGGGTGGGTTGCTCTGGTCCTCCGAGCTTGAGGACTGCGCCTGGTTTCAGGGAACCGGACAGAAGTGCGAATCTGGTCTAGTTTGTTATATCTTGTTCTGAGCAGTCCGTCCTCCGCGCTCTTGGTTTTTTCCGGGAAAAACGAGGCACCTAACACCACTCCTCTCCAGCTCATGGTTACATGATGTTGTGGCAGAGGTAAAGTCTCAGAACCCGACCAGGTGAAACCGAACTTTAAATAATCAGGATCATATTTCCTATGTTTTTTGCTCATTCTGTCTCCTCCCTCACTGCTGATTTCTGCTGAGATGGAATCAGAACGATGCATTTACAGCTAATACACACACGCACAATTACTCATATCAATACTGCTGCAGATGTGGACCATTATTTTATTTTTTTCGAGTGTGTGTTGTGCTTCACCAGTTGAAAACCTCTGTTATGTAACTACTCCTGTCTCCTGAAATCAGCAAAGTTAAACAGGGGCAGAAGTAGTCATTGAATCGAATAATATTTTTCATCCTTTCTGTTGTGTGCATGTGCTGCGAGTTCTGACGGCTGCATTTATAGGTGCTTTTTAAGGCGTCCTTATAAGTTAAAATAAGAACTCTAACTACAATTTTAACTGATACATTTTTATATGAATTTAGATAACTTATGGTGCAATCTGTATCCACTGTTTAAACTTTTTAAAAAACTTTTTGTTGACCAATATCTATGGATTTCTCTATAACTAAAAACAGTCATATGCAGCTCTGCTTCAAAATAACAACTTTGATTTGCCTAATTTTGATATTTATAGCTATGATTATGTTCACGATGTATCTTTTGGGATCTGTCCTGGAATGTTTCACAGTGCACTTTCATTGAACTTAATCTCCATGTAGATAAGCAGTTGACCTCACCGGGCCAAGTTACACGTCAGATCTGTGGAGAGGCGTCCCTGCTCACAGTAAGAATACATGTTTGTCCATTGCATTTGCACTAAAAATCATAAGTTATAGTTAATGCCATACTGTGAGACAATCCAGCCAAAGCGTCAGTATCCATGGAGAGGAGCAGGTGGGGGACCCATCCCTAGAAAAGTTACATAGAGCACCTTTAAAAATAACTTGCTATACTGGGCAGGCTGTGCTCCAGTCACATTCAAAGTCTTCTTATTATTTGCTATTATAACCACCACAGGATCATATTGCCTCTTCTTCCCCCTCCTCCTCCCCTTCTTCCTCCTCCTCTTCCTTCTTCCTCCTCCTCTTCCTTCTTTTCCTCCTTCTCCTCTTCCTCTTCCCCCCTCCCTCCTTCTCATACTCACCCTGTTGTTTCTGGTGGCTGCCAGTGGGTCAGTCATCCATGCTCCGAACCTCGTCCCAGAAGTCTTTATGGTAACAGGTCCAGTGATTTTCATTAATTTGCCACATGCTGTTAACAAAGAAATGCAACCATATTAGAAAAGGGCCGAGGTGCTTTTGTCTCTAACGGGATTTCTCAAGCCAATTTCATGCCTGCACAACACAGTCTGTCCCCATGCATATTAAGACCAGGTTATTTCATTTAAAGTATTACATGCTTGGCAACAGCTACTTCTGCGGCTTTGTGTACTGTGTTTGATAGCAGTATACACCGTCTTTTGTAAACTGCACTAATTTGAATAATTATAATGGAGATTTATAGCGTCACACAAATCACCATGGGAACTATGCGTATTCTTATATAAGTTTAAAGGGTTTCTAACTACGTACTATGAATTTGCTTTGATAATTGATGCTTATGTAAAAAAAAACATGCAGATTAATTAAAAAAGATATGAAGGTAAGTATTATAACATATTTTTTCATTATCTTTCCTTCATAATTGGTTGTTTAGGAATTTGAATACATTTTTGCTATATCTATGTAGTCTAATTCATATTAAATGCATTTAGCTTTTTTAAAACGGAAAATAAATTATTCTGACCAACACGTTGCTCTGCCTGTGTCTTCCTGATGTTATAGCCTTGAATGGAATTTTCCACACTATGGCATTTTGCTCATCTATCGGCTCATCTATCATGGTATTATTTAATCACTGGGATTTTTATTGCACAAAATACCCTGGAAAATGTGTGGCTGTATCTTGTAATAATTGTCCCCTCTTCTTGTCTCTACGGAGATGCACAAGTTTAATAGGCACAGCAATAACCTTTCTGTGGATGTAAGTATAGTAGTGCACTTTATAGGTCATATAATATGCAAAAGATACTTGTGCAAGCTTTTAGCCTCGTTATTATGTTGTTACCTCCTCAAAAACGTTGTGTTTTCATTTACACATGTTTGGGTAACCCTGCATTATTAGTTTGTCCACATCTCCAAAGCTCAAAATGCTCTGCTCCACCTTGTAATGTCATGAAGTGGTAGTTTTCAAGTTAACAGCTCCTTTTATCTTTCGTTCAGTAGAGATTGCAGGGCTGATATTATCCAAATGATTCTAGTGCAGTGGTTCTTAACCTTGTTGGAGGTACTGAACCCCACTAGTTTCATATGAGCATTTACCGAACCCTTCAAAAATGAACATTTTCCATTTCAGAAATTTTGAATTCCTTTTCATGTCCGTTTCATTGTAACACATTTGATAATTCTGTTGACAGTGTTGGGAAGGTCACTTTTAAAATGTATTCCCCTACAGATTACAGATTACATACCCCAAAATGTAGTTTGTAACATAATCCGATAAATTACTTAGAGTGAGTAACGTAATCTGAATACTTTGGATTGCTTGATATTATCATGATTTTTAAAACTACATGAATCGTAGCAACCACCTCCTGAAAATTATTGTTTGGATTTAGACCTGGTTTAGACCTGGTTTTAGTCCTGGTTTAGAGCTGGTTTTAGTCCTGGTTTAGACCTGGTTTTAGTCCTGGTTTAGAGCTGGTTTAGACCTGGTTTAGACCTGGTTTTAGTCCTGGTTTAGACCTGGTTTTAGTCCTGGTTTAGAGCTGGTTTTAGTCCTGGTTTAGACCTGGTTTTAGTCCTGGTTTAGAGCTGGTTTAGACCTGGTTTAGACCTGGTTTTAGTCCTGGTTTAGACCTGGTTTTCGTCCTGGTTTTAGTCCTGCTTTAATGCTCATTTAGTCCTGGTTTTAGATCTGGATTACACCTGGTCTAGACCTGGTTTAGACCTGGCTTAGTCCTGGTTTTAGTCCTGGTGTTAGTTGTGGTTTAGAGGCGCACAGAAGGAAGTGTGGTCCACGCGCGATGTGCGCAGCGTACGGGAGGAGGTGCATACTGTCTATGGGTTCACGCAGTGTACCCATCTATACGTATACCAAAACTGGAAAAAGACGTCTGCTACACACCGAATATCAGTTTTATTTGGCGTTTTTTTTCAAATATTTTAGAAGAATCCAGGTCAATTTTTGTGCAAAATTAAATAAATGTATAATGTTTCACGCTGGCGATTCCGCATTTTCCGTCCGTTTTCTGCGATCGCGGAAAATCATTGGCCCTTTAATTGGAAAAATAAAGTATGTTTTTTCCAAATTAAAAACATAGGTATATATATTTTATTGGTGCACACATGTGAATCCATATTGCACATATTTGTCTGACCATTTGTTTTTGCTTGACATAGTTAGTATGAAGGGAAAATATTATGAAAGAAATTACACGACAGTCACAAGACGATTGCGCACACAAAATTTCCTCCAGCCAATAACGGCCAAACGGGGCGTGTCATCATGAATCATATGAGTTGGATGTGAGTCTTGACCCCTGCTGAACCCCTGAGATTGACTCACTGAACCCCTGGGGTTTGATCGAACCCAGCGTAAGAACCACTGCTCTAGTGAAAGTGTAGAGTTTGAAAGCACAGTGGATCACATCCTGTATTACCTCATGACATCACAAGGTGGAACAGACGAGAAGAGAACTCAGCCAAAATATGCAGGTTTTGTGCGTTAAACATGTGTGAATGAAACAAAACACAACTCCAGGTGTGTTTGTGACAAGAAACCAACATTATAACATAGATCAGAAAACAGTTTAATATAGACCCTTTAAAATGTCTATTCTATATATAAACTAATGCCAGCCTTAAGGAAATATATGCTTTATTGCTTGCATTTTTCCATTTTTACCAGTTTTAAATTATCCCTAGTACCACTCTGTGTGCTTTCAATGCAATCACACAAAACCTATTACGTCCAAGCAGCTGTCTTTCCCTTTGAATTCGAGCTGTCTCTTTTCTATTTGGATGTTGGAGCACAGCATATTTTACACCAAAGAGATCAGAAACAATTTCCATCACTGCAGCTCTGAGCAAAATTCACATCCTCCAAAACACAGGATATCAATTTTGTTTTGGGATGACACATGGAAATAACTAGAATTTGAGTTTCTGGAAATAGGCCCTGAAAGTCTCCATCCCCGAGAGGTCCGCTATCTCAAAGCCTGTACTATTTCCTATACTGCAGATTGGTGCTTTTGTTATCTGTTATTTTAAAACTGGGAGAGGAGAAGCAGAACAGTTTATGAAAATGTAAAACTGTGAATAAAGCTGGTGTGAGGATACAGTATGTACCTGATGATAAAGTCTGTTTTCATGGTAATAAGTCCTAAAATTATTATTATTTCATCTGTTCAAATATTAAGATGTGTCAGAACACCACTGTTATTCATTTTCATTTTGTTAAAATGATTTACCTTTGTGAGTCATATGAGCTTTTAATTTGACCCGGAAGTAAACAGAAAGCGAGAAATAGTACCCACGAAAGAGAGACAAAGACGGTAGAGAGAAACACAGAAAAAGTGTAAAGAAAAGACATCAAACTTAAAAAAAAAATGCTACCGCTGGTGAGGTATAGGCGAACACGGTAAATATACTGCTACTGCATTGAATGTACTGAAGCTGAGCCATTATCTGTATCTGTCTTTATTTTTAGTTTTCACGGTGTTCGCTGTGTTGATGGAGTTGAAGGTGAACGAGAATAAATATGGACACACATTATCATCAGTACGGAGCGTGAAGTCCTTTTATTTGCAACGAAAACTCGGGTAGCTACACAGTATCTTATAGTATTTATGTTTAGGCTACTGCTTTCTACATTTTATAAACATACTGAAGATATCAAATGTAATGTGCAAGTATGGAATTATGTAGTAAAGAAAAAGTGAAGTCACTCAACATGTTTTTAATATATATTTTCTATTCAAACCTTCAAAGTATCCACTCTTTGCTTTGTTGACCCTGCTGCAAACCTTTGGCCTTCTCTCAATGATCTGCTTGATGAGGTCTCCTGAAATGGTTTTCACTTCACCGCTGTGCCTTGTCAGGGGTCAAGAAATGCCAAAGCAGTGATCAAAGCAAAGGGCGGTTATTTTTGATTTATTTTAATTCTAAATCAAGGCTTTTATTTTAAGTATATTGTTTGTTTGCTACATTCAATAGTTGCTCATTCATAGTTGTGATGCTTTCAGTAAGAATCTACAGTGTAAATAATCATGAATCAAAATAAAGAAGAAACATCTGGTAGCGTACGCAATTTCAGTTAAACTACTTTCTTTTTTTGATAAGAATAATGCAGAGAATTGCTTTAGGTAACAATGATTGACTCAAATTGAGGTTTGTTGAGGTTCTGTGATGCTGGAGTCATATTACTGAGTAAGCCTCAGGGTGCGTTTGGCTGGAAATCTAACCCTTCGTCGAATTTTAAATAATACAAAACATTTTTGGACTGAAATAGCAGAACAAAAAAAACATCCTTACATGTTTCAGATTAAAACTCATAAAAGGTCATCATAGCAATTACCAATCTAAAACAATATACAGTATCTAGAGACATGATGGATGGATGGATGGATGGATGGATGATGGATATGTCGATCTGACCCCCCCGTCACCCACCCATCTACCCGAAACCAAAAATTCTGTTATCGCCCATCCCTAAGTTTGATATGGAAGTTTCAGTAGCTGTAAATATTTCAATTCACTCATTTTTTACTCAAATTGAAGCAGAAAAACTGACAAATCTGACAAAAAAGCAGCTGTTCTTGTGCATTTCTGTATAACTTACTGAGTTTGCCCATGCAGGACCTGAGCCTGCTGTCCAGCCGGAGAACTCTCTGGTACAGCTCATCGTAATCATAGGCTCCCAGCTCCTCCTGGATCCCAGTCAGGACCAACGACAGGTTTCTGATCTCCTCTTTAAACTGAGAGATGAGAGCGGCGTCCATCTTGTACTGCTCCAACACCGGGATCAGAGGCTTCAGCTCATCCATCTTCTCCTTCAGCTCCTGCACGTGAACAGAAAAGGTACGGGTAGTTTTCAGATTTCTAATGTGAAAATGTCATACTTCCAGATGGGGAAAAGAGACCATTTTTCAAACAAAAAAAATCATTCATAAATCATAAATCAAATGAACAAAAATCTGCATTCCAACTATATTCTCCTATATATTAACTTTAGCTTCGCCCAGCAATAAGAGCTCACATGAAACGAGGTATTATGGGTAATGTTATAGTTGTATTTAGTTTAGACTTTGTTGGATGAATGAAATAAGTTGTGCATAGTAGCTATTAAAGCAAAAAACCCAACAAAAACACAAAAACTAACTAATAATAAAATAAAAAATTAGTAGTAATTGAAACCAGAAACCCATCTGAACAAGTATCATTGTCATAAAAATAATCAGGACAAAATTGGACCTCTCCTCTCAGAACTAGTATAAGATCATATGGTAATAATTAAGAAGACATATTATTTTGAGTTATATTTCACTGGCTTAAAAGATTCTTGAGATGCCAGAGAGATCAAAATTATTATCAACCCATTTCCATTGAATCAAAATCAAGATTGAAATGTATATCGTGAAAACATTAGTAGCCAAAAGCAAGCCAATAAAACAAATCCATATAAACCTTTTAAATAGAATAGTAAAATTAAATTATGGGCAATAAAAATCCACTATACAAGAGCTGTATTTAAGACCGATCCAAACGCAGTGTAATTTATATATCTCTGGAGTGGCTCATAGTGGGTCATAATAACTTAGCTGAAAATAAGACACATATTCTCTGTCATTCGTCCTTTCCTTCAGAGATACTGTAATATTTTGTTGCTCGATAAACCATGACACTGTTTATTTATACTGTTGCTGTGGTATGGCCATTGTTCCATGCATTTATTTTCCATCGGAGTGTATTAAATTTCCGACGCAAAGCTCCCTGGTCCCAAACCAGCTGTCCCATCTATACACACAGGACGATACTGCTGTAAAACACTCGCTCTCTAACTAAATGTGGCATATTTTCTGAATCAAAGTCATGTCAACATATATACTGATACAATAGCTTTAAATTTCCTGGCTGAGATGCTTCAAAGGAAGAAACTTCAGGGTTTGATTTTTTCATTTCTGTAGAGCTTGCATCCCTGTGTCCGCTGGGTTTTCTCCAGACACTCCAGTTTCTCCCATCAAACCAAAACCTACACCATAGTTAAAATCGTCCAGCTAAGGTAGTCCTGCCCGGCCCTAAGCACTTTAACTTCCACATTATGGATTGGGACGGGGCTGGGGTCATTGGTTCAGAGAACAACAAGTTCAAACGCTGGATCAGGGAGGCCATTGAGATCAGGAAACGAGGCACTGACAGCATCAACCGGGATGACGGCGCGTTCCTCCTTTCACACTCCAAAGACCACTGGGCGATGGGAGGCGTGGTCAGTCTGAGTGACCTGCCAGGTCCATCAGGCTGGACACGCCTACAGGAAGTAACAACAGCTGATATACGACACGTCACCACCAACACCGGGGACAGTTCTGAAGATGCAGCAGCCAAAACATGTCAAAAAGTTAAATACGCTTGACTACATTGTCTTAAATCAGAACCTAAAAAGTTAAAGTGCATAAGAAGACATAATGGACATCTTTGGCATAACCCTAAGCACTTCATCACGGAGAGGGCGAAGATTTCCTATGGGGACATTAAAGTGCACCTTAACCTTGAATCCGATTAGACTTTCTAACCATCCTCAAGTGAAATTAGACATTTATATTTCCCACTGTACTATACGATGTAAAAGACCATTTTATTATTTACTTTAGTACACAGAAAACATTAACGTTGCTTTTGTTACATCTGATCATATATTAGGGGTGGGCGATATCTCGATATTTAAAATATATCGAGATATTTTTGAAACTCGATATGAATTCTGACATATCGATATATCGCTATAATGCTTATGTTTACTTCTGGTTTCGCCGCTTCGCTTGTTTTGTCTTCTCTGTGCCGCACTCGTCTCCTCCTCCTCGTGTTTGTCCCCTGAGCTCCTCCGCGGAGCCCGGAGCTGGCCTCAGACTAAACCAGGACTAGGACTAAACCAGGACTAAACGCGGCCGCAGAGCCCGGGGCTCGGTCGTGGACTAATTCAGGACTAGGACTAAACAAGGACTAAACGCGGCCGCAGAGCCTGGGGCTCGGTCGCGGGCTAAACCAAGACTAGGACCAGGGCTCTACAGTGCGCCCATTTCACTCGCATTTGCGAGCAAATATTTCGTTGTGCGAACGTGGTAAACAAACAGGCGCATCTGTGCGAGTGCTCCTGCAGCCACAATAAGGAGAACTGCGCACAGACGTAACATGATGAGTTAAACTTTCTAAATGCACGTTTCCCAGCGCGAGCGCAACCGACCTGTGCCCGGGCACTACACCTCCGACCGCCCACGACTCCAGCATACGAGCTCCGCGTGTGGCTGATATCACTCATAGGAACAAACTCCGCTTCAAAACACACCCACGCCCCTTAAACGAGGAGCGCCCCACAGCAGGACCCACACCTGTCCCACCACTCATTAGACACCCCCACACCGCTGGACTTCCCTCTCTAAAGCCAGAGCTTTGTCTTGGTCTTGTCACGGACTCAAGGTCTGAATACTGAGTGCGGTCATTTTTGTCACAATGTGCGTTTGATTTCGTAAATGTGCAGAGACTAAACATCACTTTAAAACAAGAGAATGTAACTCCAGTTTGGAATGTCAAAATAGAGGTTAAGTGCCCGTGGAAGTTCTCTTTAAGAAGAGGTTCTTAAACTGTGGGTGAGGGTCCAAAAAGGGGTGCAGAGTGTTTAAGTGCAGTACTAAATGAATATTAATCAGATAAAATGTGTTTGTTGTTTTTGCAGTAGTGTGGGAGGGGGTTATTTTTCCTGTAAAGATATCGAGATATATATCGTATATCGAGATATAGCAAAATATATCGAGATATATTTTTTGGTCCATATCGCCCAGCCCTATCATATATTGTTTATTTGTTGTTGTTTTACTTACAATCTCACTTTTTCCTAATTGTATCTAGTAATTCTATCATATTTATATCACATTTACACGCGTGACGAACCCCTCAAAGCTCTTTACAATAGATCAATTATTCATTTAGTCCAGTCTCACTCACAGTTGGTTTTGCCTCTTCTGTAACCACAGACCACTCCAACTATTATAATAACCATTAAAGGTCACATATTCACAAAGACAAGAATGAACATGAAATGCCTTGCCTAAGGACACAGCATCAGCATATAAGACTGAAATGCCAATCTGCAAATCGTACACAGAAAAATGCTCCTGTGTTGATATGATGTTGTTGGGAGTGTTTCTAAAATCAATGAAAACATAGTAGTTAATAATAAATAACGAAAGTCTTCAGACATGAGCTATTGATCGGGTTTTGAGCAGAGTAAGATTAAAGGCGGCTGCTCAGACCTGGAAGTTTCGCGTCATGATAGATTTTCTGTCGTCTTCGATCTGTCTGAACTTGGTCCTCAGGCCTTTCATCTGGCTCTCCATCTTCATCACATACTGGAAGTCCCTCTGTGTGCGAAGGTTCAGCACTTCGATGGACTGAGACATGTTCTGGACCTGAGACAAGAATACAAAGAGCGGATAAAAGGATGAATAAGTATGTTTTTGAGGACAGTTTCTTATGATGACCAAGAACCAGGGTTCTTGGTGCATTGTGCGACTTTTCTGGTGGAGGGTTTGTCTTCATGATGATGATATTGCTTTGTCTAGAATGTTCCACAATAGAGATTAAACCTTTTTTATCTCAAGGGAGAAAACTAGGCTACATTATAGTAGGGCTGGGCGGTATACCGTTTGAACCGGTATACCGGTAATTTTTATTTTTATGATATGAATTTTTTATTTACCGCCATACCGTGTGTGCGCGCATATGTCGGCAACACAGAGCGGCGGAACGTCGCACAGCGGTAGATTGAGCGGGGGCTGTTTTTCAGTGTTACACCAAACAAGCCAACAAGCCAGGTAAGGATAGCGAGTTGAGTGGTGAGCATGGACGAAGAAAATGACACAGACACAGAACTCATTCCGAAAAAGGGAGCCGTGTCTGTTGTTTGGAAATACTTCGGTTTTAAAAAATCTGACGCGGATCAAACACGCATCATCTGTAAGTGTTGTCGAGCTAATGTTTTAGCTGCAGGAGGCAACACAAGCAACTTGCTTCACCACCTCCGCCACAATCATATCCTGGAATACGAAGATTGCATGAAAGTAAAATCTGCATCTTCTCCCCAATCTCTGCGTAACGTTGGCACTGCAGCACAAAACACTACACAGACGTCCCTGGTAGGTGCGTTTGCTAAAGGGACCGTCTGTGTAGTGTTAGGCGCGTTTGCTAAAGGGACCGTCTGTGTAGTGTTAGGCGCGTTTGCTAAAGGGACCGTCTGTGTAGTGTTTTGTGACACGGCTCCCTTTTTCGGAGAGCGGGAGTGCGCAGAGCCGTGCCCGAGCAAGAGCGCGGGTGCGCGGAGCCGCGCCCGAGCGAGAGCGCGGAGCCGCGCTCTTCACCTTTTCGCCCGGGCACGGCTCCGCGCACCCGCGCTCTCCGCTCTCTCGCCCGGGCACGGCTCCGCGCACTCCGTCTAAAGGGACCGTCTATGACAAGAAAAGCAAACGTTGGAATGATATTACCAACTCTATCACACTCCACTTAGCCAAAGCCAAAAATACCGTTAAATACCGTTAAATACCGTTAAATACCGTTAAATACCGTTAAATACCGTTAAATACCGTTAAATACCATTAAATACCGTTAAATACCGTTAAATACCGTGATACCGTGATAATTAAAAAAAAAAAACGTGATATCAATTTTTGGTCATACCGCCCAGCTCTACATTATAGATCAAATTTGTGGATTCACAGAGCAAATTATTGTATTTCTGAGGAATAGAATCAACCGTAATTAATAAATGCTTGATAGACGTGTTTAAAGTCATACAGTGGAACATTCCAGGCAAATCAATAATATCTCCATGGAGACAAGCAGGTGACGGAGCCTCCACCAGAAAAGTTGTGCAGTGCACATTTAAATCAATAGATTTTATTTTTCATATTATAGTGTGATAGATGTATTTGCCGGTAGTATAATAAGAGTTTTGTTCACTTGGCTTTTGCTAATTCGTCTCTATGTTTTGCATGTCTAGCCAGTAACATACATAAATAAAATACAGTACATACAGATACATAAATACAATGATCATTACTAAATAAAGACAGACCAAAATTAGACGACTTAAAGATAAGGGGAAAAAAAGGTGTGTGTGTGTGTAAACAAATAGGAACTAAAACATAAACTAACTAAAACTACAACTAACTAATGTAAACAAGAGCAAACTTGGCATACAGAAAAATACAAAAAGCCTGAACCAGGACTAAACCAAGACATAAACCACAGAGTACTTAAGTTTATTGTGTTTTATAGACTAAGTAATACAGTGAAAAATGTGAGGCAAGTTCAGATTTAGGTTTTCCTTCGTAGCCATTGTTTGTTGATGCCGGTGGTAGTTTGGATACACATGTGAACTTCTTATTCCTACTTTGCAGCTGTGTGTTTTCTGCATGTTAAGTATGTGTATTGCGTATTGGTGGAATGGTCACGAATTACCATGAAGATACAATGCACACAACAAACATTGCCAAATATGTTTTAAGACCGTCTGAAAACAAAGCAAATGTTCATGGTCCTGTTCAGGTGTTTGATTTTCAACAAAAAGGTGAAAAACTGTTGGCTAATGCAAGTGTTTCTGACTAATGTTATTTGAGAAGGACTTGTTTAACTGCATAAATCAGCTCACCTGTTTTAGTTTCAACTAAGTTTTTGGTCAGATTGTGTTAAAACAAAGCTGAGATTAAAGCCTAACTTGAGTAACAGAGCCCCGGACAGAGCAGTGCCTACAGTTATGATCACATAGGGAATGTTTCTGTCATCAGCTGCTAAGTATCAAAACATTAATACCATCAGTGGGACCAGCATCACAGTTTGAGAACCACATGCCTATAATACTGTACAAAACAAGTCCAAATGCACCTTCTTTTGTCAATATTTTACTCTGTCAGTTTTTCTTGAGTCCTGGAGCTGAGCATTCTTGAGTCTTTTGTTCCTCTCACTGAGTCTGACTGAAGTCACTGTGGTGCCTGCTCTGGATGTGCCCAATGTGTAATAACCTGCTGCTGGAGAAGAACAAGTGGGAGTTCTATGGTTTGTTTAAAGGACAAATACTGTGTTGTATTTTGGATGGGAAAGTATTTTTAAACCATGCAGAGGCGGAGATTCACTCAGTACCAACTTATGAGTTAAATACATTTTCATTTATGTGCAAATAGAAAATGTATTTTTATTTGTGATGAGAGATAAATGTTTACATGTTTTACATAAGATTGGCTTTCAGTTTTGGATTCATAACACCAGTCTTTTATCAACCCCGGAGCCAAGTGATTTTCATATCATATTCGTTTGTATTTTGACCACACAGGTGTTACGGCCCCAGGCCTCCAGTTCTTTGATTTGTTTTGTGTGTGTTTTAATTTCTTGTTTTGTCATATGGATTCCTGCTGTTTGAGCCCTGGTCCCTGATTGGTGGAAACTTCAACACTCGGCCCCTCCCCCCTCACCTCGGCCCCTCCCCCTGTTTAAGGAGATCAGCTTCTCCTGTTCAGGGCTGTGGTCTTTGTGGACAGTCGGCCATTTGGGGTTTGTATCTCTGGCAAGTTTGTCCTTTACCTTTGATAAAAGGCACTCGTTCCAGTATTTAATGTGTTAGTTTAGACACTCGCTGTCAGTACTGGTTGTTTGGTTTGTTTAGTTCTTTGTTGTATGTTTAGTTGCTTATTTTACTTTGCCCTTTGTTACCCTTTTGTTTCAAATATTGTTTTCTGTATATATTTTAGATCCCTTTTTGTTAATTTACCTTGTATATTCCTTTTAATTAAATTACCTTATTTATTCCATTTTCCATCTTGGTTTTTATCTGTTACTTCCCCTGCCCCTTGCAGAGCTGGGTCGTAACACACCATAGATCAGAAAATGGTGTAATATGGGCCTTTTAAAAACGAAACAGTACATGATTATGATTACAGACTGACTGTAATCCCACATATCGTTCACATGTGCTGTACCTTCTCCAGTAGCTGTCGTAGCTGTCTGCTCTTAGCGTCTCTGGAGCACAGGCTCTGCTCTGGGGCCACCACAGTGCAGATGCACCTGCCATCAGCATCCTGCGCGGAGCTGTACACCTGCCAGCCCTCCTTTGGACCGATCGTCTGCACAAACACAATCCATAAACACAAGGTCACTCACTGCATTCATTCATATATAAACCACGATTTCTGTATCATCTATAATATGACACAGCTGTAAGACATCTACAAAACTCAACTTTTAAGGTCCTATATGACATACAAGTGACTCCTGTGAGCTTCGAGAATATTGTCATCTAAAAAACCTGTTTTGTTTCATTCACATATTTGAGTAATCCAGTATTATCTCCAAACTTCAAAATTCTTTTAACCTTGTGATGTCATGAAGTGGTAGTTTTCAACTTAACCACTTCCTGTTACCTTTTGTTCAGTAGGAAAAAAAAATCCCATAGTGAAGGTGTATGGAGTTTAAAAACATAGTAGAGCACTTCCTGTATTACCACATGACACACAAGGTGGAACAGAGTTGAGAAGAACAGCCTAAATATGCAGGATTTGTGCGTTAAACATGTGTGAATGAATCCAAACACAACCCAGGTTATGTTTTTGATGAGGGAACAACATTAACATATAGATTCAGAAAATAGTGTAATAGGGCCCCTTTAAAAATGATACAAAGCAATAAAACATATCAACCCAAATTATCTTTTTGAGTGAATGTATGTTAATTCAACTAATTATTTCCCTTTTGGAAATAGATTTTCATTGAAGGCTTTCTTGTCAAAAAAATTTTTTAAGGGCTTAATTTGGCTCCATTGGTTCCACCCACAACTGTAATTTTGCGTTAAGTGTAAACAAAATAATTACTGAAAAATAATTATGGTGATGCTGCATACTTCAGAGTTCGTGCAACATATTACAGCTTAAAGCACAGTGTCCGAAAAGCATTATTTTTGTGTGTTCTGAATGGCAGAGAAAATCAAAAACGTACCTGAAACCTGTGTTTTGTTTGAGTGATGCTTTATTATTAGTCTGCCTACATCTCCAAAGCTCAAAAGTAGTTTTCAGGTTGACAGCTCCTTTTACCTTTAGTTCAGAGACAATTCTGTTGCTGAAATCATGCAAATTATTCTAGTGAGGGTGTATGAAGTTTAAAAACACAGTGGAGCACTTCCTGTTTTCCCACATGTTGTGACAAGATAGACCAGAGTGTTTTCTGTTTGAGAGATGAACTCGGCCTTAATATGCAGGATTTCACTCAGAAAACCGCCTTATTTACAAAATGCGCTTGATAAATAGTTGGATTTCTTTCAGGCTTTGGACAGACTATAAATTAACATTGCACACTTAAAATAATCAAACTCCTCACATCTGCCTTGACACCTTGACCACAGATAAAACATTAATTTTCCGCTTGGTTAAACAAAGTCCAGATGGATGACTCTGAAGGGGAAAGGAGGGGGAGGAAAAGGAGGAGTGGACTTTGGCCTGCTTGAAATATGAGCATAATTTACGTTTCTGTGGTTCCCATCACTCTGCAGAGCCTGGAGCGCGTCTGCTAGGAGCGCTTTGAAAATCTACACACATGATGCAACACTTTGATGTATGGCCATCAGCTTTTTCTTGCAAATCATGTTAGCAAAATCCCCCTAAACAGATACTGTATTGTGCTAGAGCCTTTGAGCAAATTTGGGAAAAATGCAAACTGCTGGAAGAGATAAGGAGCTACAGAAAGCATAATAAGACTGGAATGCCAATTAGTATGGAAGCTCAGGAACGACAGACATTCACCCAGACATATACTGTTTTGTTGCAATAAAGAAGACAGTACAAGAAGAGGAGACTAATGGAATACAGACTGACAAAGGCGAAAGATGGAGACAGCTGCATTCTCGACACAAAGGCTATTCTGTTGGCTCATTCACTAGATCTATACTAATATCACTGACTCAAAGAGATTAGCTGCTGTAATTTTGAATGATGAGGATGGGAAATAGGTAAAAAAAAAAAAAAAAAATCAAATGTTCAATAGCCCATACTGCCTTAAAAGTGCCTATGACAGGTTAGACTCTTCATTTTCCTAAAACACCATCATATATTTTGAGATTTGCATGTTTTTTCCCAGTTTAGCCATTTTTTAAGTTTCACATTTTTCTTCCTGGTTGGAAATTATGACAGGGATTTCCTTAATTATTACCCAGCACCATCTTGTACAGTGGGCCAAGACAACTCTAAAATACATAGAAATTATGTGACAATTAAAATGAAGAAAACACCTTGTTGAGATTGTGTTTTAAGTATATAAAATTGTTTCTTGAGTAAATTGTGCTAAACTTTTAGATAAATTCTTCCTCGTTTAATGTTATCATTATAGAACTCTTTAAAACAGAACTCTCAACTCTCTACTTTCAGTAATTTTCAACATATTTTTCAACTTTTCACCACAGATTATTTGATTGGTGTAAAACTATAATTTATATTTACAGCGGGCATTATCCCACCAAATTTTCAGAGGATAAAACACTTATAATTAGATGTAAATAATAACACACCACGGTCTCATTTCAGCACTTGAATCTGCCTATATAATATATACGTATCCACTGGGGTAAATCACATTACACCCAACTATACAGAGAAATCAGGTACAGACTCCACTCCAGATGCTAAATCGCTCCCTTAATTTGAATGCATAACCTATATCCTCTGCAGTCAATGGAGACATTATTACAGTTGTGGAACAATATGGCAGCCGATGCAGAGATGATCGTCCTTCTGTATTTTCTGTGTCTGTCTCAGACGGTTGGTGGGAGTTCAGGCTCTGAGGCTACAGTGGATTCACTGAGTGCACGGCCACAGTCTGCTCATTAATCTTCCTCACAAACACAAGCTCTGAGATGTCTCCTCTGAGCCACCAAGTCTGCTCCTCCTCAGCACAAACAGTACTACTACAGACTACTGCACCAGAGGGGGAACTGTACTTTTACTTAAAGATCCTCTATTACACTAAAAGGACTCTTCTGAGCTTTAAACCAGGTTTTAGTGTTGTTGCCTCATGGAGGGACCATAATCATCTTTGGATACTTTGTTTGGAATGTTCCACAGTATGGCATTATGGAATTATCTTTCTTGCATTTGTTCAGTTAGCAGCCTTGTCCCATTATCTGGGGTTACATTCAAGTATTTTTGACATTGTGAGAAGAGACATAATAATATCTGGGTTATTTCAGAGGTAAAGTCAGTTGTTTATGTACATTTTGCAAGAAGAAGAGTCTAAGATTACACAAAATTACAAAATTACAAGACAGAAATTGGAAATTATAAAGCTGCATTCATACTTGATCCTGGTTTGGTCCCGAGGTAGACATGTTTCGTCTTGTTCTTGTCCTGGTTTAGTCCTGGTCTGGTCCAGGTTTAGTCATTTTAAAAGAACACACTGGTTATATGCAATACAATTGTAGTACAGAAGTCATAGTCATGCCTCATAGTATCTGTGTGTATATTCTACTAGTCAAATACCAACAAATCTACTAGGACTCAAATACCTTTCCACTTTTACTTCTAGTATAGTATAAAGTAGTATAAAAAAATCTGATATTAATTGATACTAATATTGAAACTCCAGTAGATACTAATTTGAGCAAATATTGATACTAAAAAAGTCATATCCACAGGACAGAAATGAACCTTTCCTGAATAGTTTTACAATGATCTTGAGCTGTATCAGAACAAGTATAAAAGAGCACAAAGACGAGTATACGCTCATGGACCACTAAGGACCCTACCTGGACGACTAAGCGATTACACAGATATAAGACCAGATGGTAAAATGAATGAAACTACTATGATTTGAATACTGAAAATTACATTTGACTGTCTATTATTTTTATCATTGTGGTATCAGAATGAGTATTGAGTATCAAATCTATTCCTTAGTATCGAAATTGTGTTTGAAATATATATACTACAGTACTGTAAACTCATCTTACAGTAAAATCTACTGGGACTCCTTCCACTTTTCAATTTTAACATTATATCGAACAGAACACTATAAGTACCTCCATTTGCAGATAACTGCTTAATCCCACCGGGCCTCCCACCCTCATTTCCTCTGTAACATTTCTCATTTCTAAGGGACTAAAGTTTGGCTGTCTTTGGATACACCTCACTCATCAGTATTACAGAGTCTCCCTACACACAGATTTGGTTCCAGCGTTCAATATGTTTACAGAGAAAACCACAAAACTGCAGAACCAGAGAATATATGCTGATGTGGGCTCCATTTCAGTCGCACACAAATGAGAAAATCTGCCGTCACTGGATCTGTCACAGCGCAGTGGCAACAGAGAATCATATAAGACAACACAGCAATAAATCACACATCAAATAGAAAATGACATTCAGAAATAAATAAATAAAACATATGTCGTTTCTATTGCGGCAGTTGTAACCTTTTCAGCAGCAGAGCCTGGATGGGGATTCATCAAAAATATCCAAGCGGTGCAATTTTACTGAAACGTTCATTGTATTGTTGTATTGTATATTTGAAACTGAAGGGTATAAGGAGTTAATACAAGTATATATAGTATTACTTTTGCTAATGTGTAGGTGTTATAGGTGTAAAGTATTAGTAATGATATCAAAGATGGGAAATGCAAGGTGCAATGATCATTTATATTGAAATAGTTTTGATAATGAAGTGTTTTCTGAAGCGAGTTAATCCGAGCATAAATAGTACTACTTTTGATAATGCGTTATTGTATATTTACTATCTGAAAGGGTTTAGTCTTGATATCAAATATGGTATCAAGACATTTTTTTGGTTTTTAACATTGCGTGAGTTGTGTGGTCCTCTGTGTCTTTAATTTAATTCATTTATTTATTTATTTATTTTTTATTCATTTTTAAAATAATTTTTATCTTTATGCATTTTAACACTTTCTATTTATTGTTTTTATTTATTATTTACTGTCTTTTATTGTATTAACTTGTCTGTGCAGCACTTCGGAAATGGTCATGTTTATAGAATATGCCATATAAATAAAGTGGATTGGGAAAGGGGCAAAGGTGCAATGATAATTTATATTTTAGTAGTTTTGCGCAGCATCTTTTCCAAATCTCTCTATGAAGCAAAGCAAATACATCATTCATTCATTCATTCATTAATCATTGGATTTATATAGCACCTTTCAAGTGCTTTAAAGTGCATTATTCATTCACTCTACACTCGTGATAATAAACTATTGTAGCCACAGTTGCCCCGGGACAGACTGACAGAAGAGAGACCCTCCGACCACCAACAACACTCGCACACCACTTTCCTAATAGGCATGTGGGTGAAGTGCCTTGCCTAAGAACACAACAACAGTTTTTTGCCACTGCCACGCTACTTATTTATGTACTTGAAGATTTAGACTACACGTCATTTGATTTACTAATACCACCTTATCATATTTAAAGCTATTCTTCTCCTATTGGCCAGCCTCCATCAAGCTTTGAGTGACAGATGTATTCGGCCAATCACAGTGAACCATGAAGTCTCAGAAGAAGCTCAAGTCTTTTGTTATATTATTAAAAAAAAGTCAAACGTATGCATGAATCACAATAAATTCAATATTGTGATTTAGACTCTGAAAAAAAACATTAGATGAATCTACTATCACATACTATGCCACAAGGAAGTCCCTAACTAAAACACAAGTAACAAGAGCTCCGCCAGCGGGGCAAAATACGCCCGTACTTTGAATTATTGTATATAGAATTAAGTTAGAATTTGTCAAACCTAGTTAAAGATGAATTGTTGGTGCAGTTTGGAAGTTTGACATTCCTAGGTGAGACGGTTGTCGAGTTAGAGCGCGGACAAAGCTTCAAAGACTTCAAAGCTTTGAAGTGTCCACAGACGGACAGACGGACGGACAGACGGACGGACAGACGGACGGACAGACGGACAGACGGACGGACAGACGGACAGACGGACGGACAGCGCCATACCATAATACGTCCCGTCTTATTACAACGGGCGTATAAAAATGTAAATTGTGATGTAAGCTTTAATAAAATCATTATCTGAATTTATCGGCACATCGGCACAAAAGCCCTAACTAAAATAAATGTATGCAATAAATGATCTGCATATTACTCACTTAATTGTAGAGCACAAGGTGAAGCACCCTCTTAGCTCATTTTAACAGTGTGACCTCCACAGACGCAGAATTAGATATTATTATGCACCACTGCAGCCAGAACCACAGCGATGATTGAATCAGCCTGACCACAAATGAGAAAATGACTGCAGTTCAATACAGGTGCTCTAAGTCATTTAAAATCAACTGAGCTTTATACGACCACTAAAGCTGTTACATTTCTACTATTCATAAAAACAAGAAATATGCAATAGTCTTACATTATAGGGCAATGCGCAGGTTTAGACTAGTTCATATTAAATGTTCAACATAAATTCTTTGCATAATGTTTTCTTTGCTGTCAGCGTATGTCACTATGTCACTGTGGTTTTAGTGGTTTTAGTGCTCAAAAACACTGAGAAAAACATATATTCTGACTGAGCGGGGCCGCCTGTCCACAGATTTGACCTGTAACTTGGTCAAGTTTGGTCTCCGTGAAGATAGAAAGGTTCAACACCATACTGTGAAACATTCCAGACAAAGCAATAACATCTCCATGGAGAAAAGCATTTGACGGTGCCTCCACCAGAAAAGTTACACAATGCACTTTTATGTCATTGAAGCATTAGTATAAGAATCAATGGGAGCAATGGTAATGAACTTTCTGAATACATTAAATTTTTATACGCCCGTAATAAGACGGGACGTATTATGGTATGGCGCTGTCCGTCCGTCCGTCTGTCTGTCCGTCCGTCTGTCCGTCTGTGGACACTTCAAAGCTTTGAAGTCTTTGAAGCTTTGTCTTCATGAAGAGGCAAAACATGTGGGGCATGCGCCGACATATATATAAGGTATACTGTATTTGTGTATTTTATTGTATATTTTTGATCGATCCATGCTGTAGGTCAGTGGTATCAATTTTATGTGACTTCAGGTTTTTTCACACTTGTTCTTTGATTTTATCTACCAGATACCAAATACAGACTGGTATTTGGTATCTGGTACCCACATTCTCTGCTTCTTTGAGCTTTGACACATTAAAGCTTTGTAGTGTCTTTAAGTTCTGTTGCTGCAATCTGATTGGTGGAATTCCGATTCTAGAATGTGATGATGTCATACTCAATTCGTCTTTAACTAGGTTTGACAAATTCTAACTTAATTCTATATACAATAATTCAAAGTACGGGCGTATTTTGCCCCGCTGTCGGAGCTCTTGTTTATTTTTATTGCTGGATTTCAGAGGACCTCACAACATTCTATATCCCAATAATATGTAATACACGTGGGGCAGATAAATAAATATTGTTATAATGCAGATTTGTGTTGTAATACTGTGAGTTTTGAGTCTAGTCACTAACAGAAATGATCTGGTCCAAAATTTGTGCATTTACCTTTAGGATATTCCACAGCAAAGTACAATGTAATCATCCATCCATCTTCTCCCGCTTAATCCGGCTGGGTCACGGGGGCATTTTGCTGCCCAATCCTCATAGCACCTGACCCCCCCTATGAACCCCTCTGCAGGTGGTGAGCCCACAGGAGGGAATGTAATCAATGTAATCAATCATCACATAATCTGAAAACCACCAACAATTTGCACTCAGTAGACAAGCAGTAACTAGTAACCAAACCTGGTTTGGTCCTGTCCTAGTCCTGGACTAGAACAGATTATGTTAAATGGGTCAGACTATTGATACTTTGCAATTCCCGGTGAGTGTGATGCTCTGCACTGCTCTGTTTCTAAAGTTAGACTTTAATCTAGTTTTATTTGAACACAATTTGGCCTAGAAGAGCTGATTTGGTTGGAGCTACAACAGGTTAGATGATTTTGTGCTGTTAAACACATCTCTTACACACAAAATTACAGTTACAAGCGAGCTAGCATTAGCCAACAGTTTTTATACGCCCGTTGTAAGATGGGACGTATTATGGTATGGCGCTGTCCGTCCGTCTGTCCGTCTGTCTGTGGACACTTCAAAGCTTTGAAGTCTTTGAAGCTTAGTCTTCATGAAGAGGCAAAACTTCAAAGCTTTGAAGTCTTTGAAGCTTTGTCTTCATGAAGAGGCAAAACATGTGGGGCATGCGCTGATATATATATAAGGTATACTGTATTTGTGTATTTTTTTGATGACTCAAGGTCACAGGGTCAAAGGTCAAGGCCACGGACCCGTCTGTGGGGGTGAGTGGGTGACCAGAGGGCACGTCATTTACGTGGATCTTCCGACGAGACAAGACGCATTTTTGAAGCAGAGAAACAGTTTCACAAACTGAGACCGATTGCCACAAAAATGGAGAGCTCCAGAAGATACACAAAGGCCCCACAGAACAGGATTAATGTCAACTACAAACATCCAGTTTCTGAGGTTTTGGAACTGGCAGCAAAGCATCGCTTGCACGCAAACTTTACTGAGGTAAACACAGTTGGTCCCATCCACGATGCAAAGTTCATCTTTCGTGTTACAGTTGGAGATTTCATCGCTGAAGCAGAGGGAGCAACCAAAATGATTGCCAAAATGGGTGCAGCACAACAGGTTCTGCCACATCTGCGCCTGCTACCTCCTCCACCCCAGGATGAAAGTGAACTCTACTGGAAAAAGAAAAAGAAGAGGGCTCAGTTTCCTCAGTTTAAGCCAGATGATCACCCAGTGAGCTGCCTGGATCAGCTGGTGAAATACTGGCGAGGAAAGCCTGCTCAGTGCAGTATAGTGGACGTGACTGATACGGTCCCTTACATCGTACATGTCCAACTGACTGTGGCAGACCAAAAAATGACGGGAGTAGGCTATACAAAGCAAGATGCAAAAAGAAATGCAGCTGCCAAAATGCTCAATTCCTATGGTTATAACTTCCATGTATTTGAGCCACAGGAAAACACTGCTCCAGTTACTCCGATTTCCTGCAGTCAGGTCAGCGAGAGCAGCAGACCACTGGAAGAGGCAGAGGAAGTTTGTCCAGTTCCACAACAGGACAAATCTGAGGAAAAGATCAAGTCTCCAGCAGTGGACATGGAGCAGGAGCAGGAGCCTGCAGCAGTTATCCAAGACGTCACCACTGTTGTCACTCAGGACGAACCATCTGAGATCCTGCAGTCTGACACAGCCTCAGTGGGTCCAGATGACACAGCACAGCTGCTGTGTCCAGATGTCATTCCTATGTTGATGGCAATGGGCGTGCTTCAGGACAACAATGGCACGATACAGTTTAGAGAACCCCCACTGCACCAACTGGCTAAAGAAACAACTTCAGACTGTGAGTTTTCACCTGAGGTTGAGGAAGCAACTTCAGCCTCCCAAGAAATGCCACATGAGACACTCCAGGAAGAAATGGACCCTATTATCCTGCAGGACACGACAACTGAAAATCAACAAGTTTCCCTGGATGACATATCTACAGCCCAAGATGATGAACCCCAAACAGAGGAGGGGGTTCAGTCAACATCTGTGGACAGTCATCTACAGCTGATTTTCACAGATGGAATTGCAGGTGAAAATGACTCAGACGTTTTCCTAATAGAGGAGGAGGTCCAGGCACCTTTGGAAACTGAGGAAACATCTGAGATTCCAAGAGACATTCCCTCACCTATTGTAATCCTGTCACCTGATGTCACCCAGGACACCAAATCAGAGGTCAATGAAAACGATGAGCCCAATGAGGAGGAGGTTCAAGCTGTGACAGAGAATTTACAAGTAGAGCCTGCGGACATTTCATCCAAGTTGTCCTTCAATGGAGTTATTGAGGAGAACAATGGCATTATAGAGTGGTGTGAACCAAAACCTGCCACCACACACAAAGAGGACTCTGAAGATGTCACCAGTCTGAACCAGACTCTGCCTGAAGACGACCAGACAATGACTCCAGTAGTTTCAATGGAAACTACAGATGGACCAGAGAACCAGAGGGAAGTCATTCAGCCACAAGTCACACCACAAGAAACAAACAAACTGGCGACTGATCTACAAAACTTTGAATCCCAAGAAATATCGGCAGTGCCTCAAACCAGAGAAACCATGGTTGGCCATATGGCTAATGCTGAGCTGGTTAATGCACCAATATCAAATACTCCATCTGAGGTCCAACCTGGAGGACAACGAGTGCCATTCATCCTGACCCAGGCTTTGGTCAAAAACATTCTTAAAATGGAAAAATCAGAAGACGATCGGTACTGTATGGCTCTTGAGTTGCACTCAAAGATTGAGGAGCATCTTGTTTTTGGAGATGGTGAGATCAGCTTTAAAAAGTTACAGAAAATTGGCAAAAGAGAAGCCAAGCATCTCAAAGTGGAGTATGGCTCCGCTGGTGCCCTCCTGAATTCCTATGGTTATAACTTCCATGTATTTGAGCCACAGGAAAACACTGCTCCAGTTACTCCGATTTCCTGCAGTCAGGTTAGTGAGAGCAGCAGACCACTGGAAGAGGCAGAGGAAGTTTGTCCAGTTCTACAACAGGACAAATCTGAGGAAAAGATCAAGTCTCCAGCAGTGGACATGGAGCAGGAGCAGGAGCCTGCAGCAGTTATCCAAGAGGTCACCACTATTGTCACTCAGGATGAACCATCTGAGATCCTGCAGTCTGACACAGCCTCAGTGGGTCCAGATGACTCAGCACAGCTGCTGTGTCCAGATGTCATTCCTATGTTGATGGCAATGGGCGTGCTTCAGGACCACAATGACACGATGCAATTTAGAGAACCTCCACTGCACCAACAGGCTAAAGAAACAACTTCAGACTGTGAGTTTTCACCTGAAGTTGAGGAAGCAACTTCAGCCTCCCAAGAAATGCCACATGAGACACTCCAGGAAGAAATGGACCCTATTATCCTGCAGGACGCGACAACTGAAAATCAACAAGTTTCCCTGGATGACATATCTACAGCCCAAGATGATGAGCCCCAAACAGAGGAGGGGGTTCAGTCAACATCTGTGGACAGTCATCTACAGCTGATTTTCACAGATGGAATTGCAGGTGAAAATGACTCAGATGTTTTCCTAATAGAGGAGGAGGTCCAGGCACCTTTGGAAACTGAGGAAACATCTGAGATTCCAAGAGACATTCCTTCACCTATTGTAATCCTGTCACCTGATGTCACCCAGGACACCAAATCAGAGGTCAATGAAAACGATGAGCCCAATGAGGAGGAGGTTCAAGCTGTGACAGAGAATTTACAAGTAGAGCCTGCGGACATTTCATCCAAGTTGTCCTTCAATGGAGTTATTGAGGAGAACAGTGGCATTATAGAGTGGTGTGAACCAAAACCTGCCACCACACACAAAGAGGACTCTGAAGATGTCACCAGTCTGAACCAGACTCTGCCTGAAGACGACCAGACAATGACTCCAGTAGGTTCAATGGAAACTACAGATGGACCAGAGAACCAGAGGGAAGTCATTCAACCACAAGTCACACCACAAGAAACAAACAAACTGGCGACTGATCTACAAAACCTTGAATCCCAAGAAATATCGGCAGTGCCTCAAACCAGAGAAACCATGGTTGGCCATATGGCTAATGCTGAGCTGGTTAATGCACCAATATCAAATACTCCATCTGAGGTCCAACCTGGAGGACAACGAGTGCCATTCATCCTGACCCAGGCTTTGGTCAAAAACATTCTTAAAATGGAAAAATCAGAAGACGATCGGTACTGTATGGCTCTTGAGTTGCACTCAAAGATTGAGGAGCATCTTGTTTTTGGAGATGGTGAGATCAGCTTTAAAAAGTTACAGAAAATTGGCAAAAGAGCAGCCAAGCATCTCAAAGTGGAGTATGGCTCCGCTGGTGCCCTCCTGAGTGCTGCTCGTGCTCCAGACACTGGCCCTTTTGAAGCATCTGTTGTGACCCATCTGAACTCTGAACTGAGAGCCTTCTACCACCGCCCTAAGTCTGTCCTGTCCCGCTGCCTCTCCAGGCTGAGGAGGGCGTTCACCTTTAATTAGACTCTCAATGTTGCATTGCAACCATTTCAAAAGGAGAGAGTATTATCTTTTTTTTAAATGTGTTGTGTAATAACTTAACAAAAATAAAGAATGCATCCAAAATGTATGGCTTACTGTTATGTTTATTCATGACTTAAATGCATTTAACACTTTGAGGGGAAGTCTAATGAAGACTTGCCTCACACATTGTATTGTATTTTGTGATAACAAATTTCTGCAACACTACAGTCAGTGAACTGAGTCTGTTTGCCATGTTCTGAGTGGTCTGCATGCTGAGCCTTGCAATACTATATGCCATTGTAGGTGTGGAGTTTGCAGTGAGTGGGTGTTCACTGATTTTCTATTTGATCCAAGGTACTTCTTCATAGGGCTTTGGACTAAAGTTCTGAAGAAGCGTACTTGGCGCAGTCATCTATGCACCTGCCCACTTGATCCCTATGACCAGTGTTTCCCACACACTGACCTTTGTGTGGCGGGGCACCACACCCTGCTACTTGGTCTGTGGGAAACACTGAACACACATGTATTTTTGAGCTATAATGCCATCTGTGATTGAATAAATGCACAGTAGAGCTGTTTAATGTCATATTGTGGGAGATTTGAAGCAGAGCAATGACATATCCAACCGAAAAGTTACATAATGCACCTTTATACTACTGACAAATGTTACTTACATCTGAAGAAGCATATATTATTGTATATTATAGCGCATATATTGCTCATAATTGCTCATAATTTGCCATGACTTCCACTATATTTAAACGGCTGTAGAATGACTAAACTTTCACATTCAGGTAACTCTTCATCAGGGAAACACCAGGGGAGCCTCCAAGGTGCCCTCCATGTCCCTCTCTAATTCTGAGCTTGTTAGAAATTTATGGTTATTGCAATATAAAATAAATCACACAGGTTGTATTTGCTCTTGAATAAATTCTCAGTCTGCTCTCCCCCTTGTGTTTTATTAAGACATTTATTTGAACTCCACATATTGTAAAAACACTGTCTTAAATTTGTCCTTCTGATTTGAAAGCCCCACTCTTTACAGCCATGCACAGGGCCAGATGTTGGCTTTTTAATGGAAACGGGTCAAGCTCATTAAATAGGGGGTTTTATGCTGAATCATTTTCATTTTTGTTCATCTTTCTACCATGTTATAATGTTATCTCATCAAAAACACGCCTAAAGAGATTTGAGTTGTTATCCATGCATGTTTCAGTAATTTAGCGATCTGTCCCAGGCCCTATTTGAACCCTCCATATGGGGGCAGTATTTCTTTAAGGTAAGTAAACGCATTAAAAAAAAAATCCCAAAGCAAAAGCATTAGTTAAAAAGGCCTTCACAAAAAAATTAAAATGTGGCTTATCGACACCTACAGCTGCCAACACTACAAGATAAGCCTTGCAAATGTTATGTTGTGATATGTTGTAATGGCTTATTTTTCCTTAATTGTAGAGTAAGTGCTTTAGGGCTGCAACTAACGATTGTTTTCATAATCGAATAATCTGGCGATTATTTTTTCAACTAATTGATTATTAATCGGATAAAAAGAAGGAAACAAAACATTTAATTTTTGGCATTTTTAATAAAATACTAATGACCTTTTAACAATATGCCATGGAGTCCTTCCCACAACTCAGAAAAAAGAATATATTACCAGTATAAAAATAAAATTTAGCAGCAGACTCAGTGAAAATAATGCCCGAGTGGAAGTCACGTAAGAATATCCTTCCGGCAGTTCATTACGGTCACGTAACAATAGCCACGGCCGAAAAAATAAGTACGGTGAATATCTGGCTTGACTTTTTAATGTTGTGAAATCGCCCGCCGGCGGGCGGGTGGGTGACAAGTGGTTTTTAACTGGACTAGCTAATATTGGCTTAGAAACACATTGTTCCAATGCAATCGCGGCTAATATGTGCTAACTAGATAACACCAAGAAACTTTGGTTTCACTTGTAGTGTCAAACAATACGTTGTTATTAAAACGTTCCTATTAACTTGTACCAGTAATGCAACCCAACTACTTTTCATGTCAAAAAAAGGTTGCCAATATGTTGGTGAAATCTCACCAGAGTCCTACTGATTTTAAAGGGGAGAGACCGATGTACTCTGGTGGCTTTCATGTATCGGTTTAAAAAAGACGTTGCCCCTCGGTTTAATTTCTGGAGAATGGTTCTCAGCGTAGGTATAAAAGCACTATCTACAGTTTATGATAGATTTCAAAGCTAGCACATCTCCGGCCAAGTTAAAAACAAATAGTTTCTAGATGAATCCGTAATATCTTAACATGAATTTGCTGTGAATCTCCTTCACCCACGGCTCCAACATGCTTCCTCTTCAGATGCTCACGCAGTGATGTTGTGCTGCCATGCCAGATCAGCTGTGCACATTTTGCATTTAACACTGTTTTTTGACGGTGTTAATGTAAAATGCTCCCAAACTTTTGAGGACTTGGGTCATCTGTGTTTGTCTGTGCTAACATTTTCAGCAGGAGAGTCCACACTACTGCCTGCGTTCACCTCCGCCATTTCTCAAGTGTCCTCTTTTTTTTCCCCCGATTCTCATGCTTGGACTTTGTCACGTGAACTAGTCAACTAATCGATTACTAAATTAGTTGCCAACTATTTTAATAGTCGATTTTAATCGATTTAATCGATTAGTTGTTGCAGCCCTAAAGTGCTTATATATGTATCTTGTATTATATTTTATAGGTAATGTGTGCTCTGTGCCCCGTTAACCGTTTGTTCTGTATCTGTATATTTTCTTTCTTCTTCTTGTATAGATGGATTTTATTGCCTTTTTATATCATGGCCAGGGGACTACTTGCCTTCTGGCTAATTCTGGCTTTTTTAACCATGTGTAATCATGTGTTTTATGAAATTGCATGCCCTGAAAAAATATAAACTAAACTAAACTCAGGGTCTTTTTTGTTATGGTTAGTTGCTGTATTCTGAACATGGTAAGGACATGGTGTTTTTTGATAATCATTTTGGAGTGATGAAAAACAAACAAAACTAAACCAGGATGTTTTTGATGAGGAAACAACATTATAACAGATCAGAAAATAGTGTAACATCGCACTCACAGATCATTACAAGCCTGTGTGTGCAGCTATGGACCTCTGTGTGCGTCTGGCCCTCGCTCTCTGTTTCTAATTCTCTGTGTAAAGGCTGTTCCCATTTGCTCCATGCTGTAGAATGACTGGGGCATTGTTATAGTCTCAAGAGGGGCACAGGTGAGGAGCTGCACGGGGAAATTAAAAGCTTGTCAGTGGCAGGAGCACAAATCAATCCATTATGAGCTGAGATGGAGTAGGGTTCATCTCTTGGCTCTCAGCATTCTCCCAGGATACCACAAAGAATACACAATACTACACTAAACAGACACAGGCACACACGCTGGCTGCTTTGGCTGATGCTGTTCTAACAGCACTATAAACCTGTCATGATAATTACTGTATCGACTTATGGCTCAATATATGAAAGCTGGAACAATATTATTTGGGGCTCAGAGGTATGTTTTTGGTGAGGAAAACATCAAAAACATACCTCTGGAGATGTGTTTTGTTTTATTCACACATGTTTAACACACAAACCGTGCATATTTAGGTTGTGTTTTCTCTCAAACGGAAAACACATCACACTTATAATGTCATGTTGTAATGCTGGAAGTGCTCCACTGTGTTTTTAAACTCCATACACCTTCATTAGAGTCATGTGCGTAATTTCAAATCTGGATTTGCCAGTCTCTTCTGAACAAAGTTCAAAAGAAACAAAAATATAATATTAGTTGTTAAAACTACATGAAATCACAAGGTGGAACAGAGTATTTTGAGCTTTGGACATGTAGACAGACTAATAGTAAACTAATAGTATTCTAACATGGCTTAAACCTCACAAGAGTCTAATTTTGTGTAATATAATGTTAATGTTAATTACCATGTGGTCATATACTAGTTCTTACAAGGCTCAAGATCATTCAAACTCTTCAGGAAAGGTGAACTTACACTAGTTTTGGTTGATTACAGGTTTATTCTGCCTTTTTTACAATTATATGTCCTGTATGCTAGTATGCTAAATGCTAAATCAGTACTTATTTTTCACTTACATGATAGAGTTTTTGTCAATGCTATTTAGCCAGCTAAAGCTGTTTAGCCAGCTAAAAGATGCACAGGCCATGTCTTTAGTCAACCAAGAATTTCTTTAGTTGAATTTGGGTAAGTACTATAATATAAGTACTGAGATTTAGATTAAAATTTATGTTTTAATAATATGATTCTGATCTAAGTTCACATTTTTAATGATAAGGAATAAAACACATGAATCACATTTTAGAACATGTTTATACAGATCAAAACTACAGGGCAGTTTTTATGCAGAATAAGGCAGGTTAGTTTGTTGTTTGTGGAGGAAATTGTTATTTCAAAAAAAATTCCAGTGTTTATGATTTGCTTGTTGCTTAGTCCGTTTAAATTTCAATTCGATCACGATTAATCCTTCAGCCAAGCCAAGTCCACACCAACAGCCCTATCCGTCTTTAACCAGCGATGGCAACAAAAAGCAAAGCTCATATAACAGACAGGGCCCTAAACAGATGCTATCTCTGCTGCCATCGATCACCCCGCACAAACACAACAGCACCGGGGCACTGCAGCTGACTCAAGTGTGTGTGTCACCGCAGTAACAGATGATCATACTGTTTAAATGAGTTCACATTTGAGCTGTAATGGCAGGGGAAGATGAACTTGTGTGTGTGCAGCCTGCACTGCCTCTTTAGACTGATGCTTATGTCGAATGGTCCAATGACAAATGAGCAAAACTCCCAAACAAAAGTGCAGTGAAGTATGGGGTATAGTAAACTCCTTATGGAAAAATTACAGTGGCTTTACTTTTATCTCAAAATGAGTTGGGTAAAATAAAAATCTAACAAAATAAAGCAGGGTTACAGATACAATTTAGGGGTGTGGAAAAATATGGAAATATCAATATGATGTGATACTAAATTTGGTGATACAATATTGTTATCGTTGGCTGTTGTACTGGCATCTCCCCAAGAGTTTTAGGGTTTTTTGGTATCTTTTAGCACTTTTTGTCACCGCACTACAATCTTGTTGCTTATTTAGAGGAAGGAAACTTGATTATGTAATACAAATCCACACTTTTGATGATTTAAAATATATGTACGGTATGAATTTTTATATTATATTATATTAAAGGTACCCTATGTCACTTTCTGGTGGAGGGTCCGCCACATCTGCTTGGAAATGGTATTACTTTGTCTAGAATGCCCCACAGTGTGGCTTTAAACTCATCTATTTCCATGGAAACAAGCCCACAGTGCCTTCAGGCAAAGTTACAGGTCCAATCTGTGGAGAGGTGAGCTCACTCATTGTAGGAATGCATGTTTTTGATAGTATTTTTGAGTAGTAAAATGTCACACATAGATGTGTTTAATGCTATAGTTTGAAACCTTTAAGGCAAAGCAATAATATCTCTGTTGAAACAGGTTTGTGGTGGATCCCGCACCACAAAAGCTACAGAGTGCACTTTTAACTTTGCACTAGTAGTGGTTTAACAAAGAAATATTGTTGCTAAAGTGTATTTGGTTCTTTAAAACCCTGCAATATATCACAGAGTATTGTGTGCAGTATCGAAAATCCCATGTATCGTCATATCGTGATAATATCATATTGTGAGCCATGTATAGTATCAAATCAAATCATGAGGGACCCTGTGATTCCCAGCCCTAATACCAATATATATCAAAAATAAAGTGAAAGCAGAAATGGGTGGTTTGACCTTTACCCGGACCAATGCTGTTATTGTGTTCACTTCACTCACCTTTCATAAATGTGCTAAGAGTAAAGTTGTTGGTGCAGATTGGCAGCCATGTTTGGTTCCATTAGTCTTAAGGCAGCGCAGAGAGTGAATGGAAAATTACATTTGAGAAGCTCAGTTGTCAAGCTTGTAAAGGCAATCTCAACACATCGTCCTGCAAGATCAATACAAAAGAAAGAGGTTTTGGTTTTACTTTTTCACAATTACGTTTAAGATAGAGGTGGGTGATATGTCAGAAACAAACTTTTAATCAATTCAGCCATGTAACACAAAAATAGTCAAATGTCAAAATAAAATCTTGACTCCGCTCCAAACCACTGCGGCTGCTGTTGACTAAAGAAATTCTCCGTCGACAAAAGACATGTCCTGCTGACTGAGCTCAAAACTATTATGTATCTCTATGTATCTGACCTAAACTCCTCACAGAAGACTACAGCTACATGGGAGTCCACACAAAAACAACTATTTATGAAAACATTTATTATGAAAAAGGTACTTGGAAACTGTGTTTATATAAAGACAGATTAAAATTGTGAATCATGACCTTTTTTCACATAAATTTCCAAATATCTTCAGCTAACTCAGTCACTCTTTAAATGTTCCTTTCTGCTGATGTCCCGTACAAACAATTTTAATCTAAATAAAATTGTTGATTGACAAATACAAATATTGGTCAGCTAAGACTCCATCCACCATAACTAAAAGCCTACAAACCACATGCTTTTACTGACAGAGGATTAGCTGTAGACCTCTCCAAAACAAAGAACAAATTTCAAAATGGCTGAATCTAATATTTTAAAGGTAAAACTGGTCACATGATTGGCTGTGAGCTGGAGACATTTGTCACAGTGAGGGACACAAACTGCTCTCCATCATGGACACATCCAATTCAATTCAGTCTTTATTAAGAACACATAATATTGGGTTCAAAGTAAGTTAGTATATAAAAAATAATAAGAATAAACATTTAATTAAATATACAGTGCATGTTATAATGTATACAGTCAAGATTGCCAGTGTTTCCACATCTTAGGAGGTGAATCCGGCAGAGCTCCTCACAGGACACACTAGATCTCGAATGATTTTATTGCCCAGATTCATGACTCTACACATAGATGAACAAATACAACGTCTAATCCTGACAACACAAGATCTCACACCACAGTTTACAAACATTTCACTGGCACAAAACCTCGGCACTTTCAGTAATACTGTACAACCACTCACCATTATGTAACAGATAATACTCCCCACAACTGTACAACAATTCACCCTTATGTAAGAGATAATACTCCCTACACCTGTACAACAATTCACCCTTATGTAAGAGATAATACTCCCTACAACTGTACAACAATTCACCCTTATGTAACAGATAATGCTCCCTACACCTGTACAACAATTCACCCTTATGTAAGAGATAATACTCCCTACACCTGTACAACAATTCACCCTTATGTAAGAGATAATACTCCCTACAACTGTACCACAACTCACCCTTATGTAACAGATAACCCTATGTCCTGTCAATCACTATTTCATCTTTGTCCAGTTTTTCCTCACGACCTCTTGTAAATAACTGAGATATATTTGTATTACTAAATGTCTATATTTTATTATGTATTTATTTATTAATTGTTTGCTATTTTTACTACTTATTTAAAATTTCTTTTTACTATTTATATTTTTGCCTTGTGGATCAATAAGTCCAAGTCTACGTCTCAGCTCCATTTCATTTTTGATAATTTCACCATTCTTCGACACATGGATATGTCAGGGGAACTTTGATGAATAGTCCGGCGGATAGCTGCGAAAATCGATCACTTTGCGATAAAAGCATGAAAATTGGTATGAAGACTCTCAAATGGGGTCTGATCAGATTTGGAACCGTAGGCGCTCAAGATCTGGCCCTTGGGGGCCATGGCGGCCATTTTGGAAAATGGCCGCCATGGAAATGGGGAAATGGATTAAAAGCACCCAGAAACATCACATATTTGTACCAAATTTGGTGGGAAGGTTCCCAAAAGGAGACTGATTAGATTTAGAACCATAGGCATTCAATATGGCGGCCATTTTGGAAAATGGTCACCAAATATGGATTCCATAATGATAAAATGAATTGAAAACAGCCAGAAACACAACATGTTTGTATCAAAGTTGGTAGGATGTCACAAAAGGAGACTGAATAGATTTAGAACTATCGACATCCAATATGGCGGCCATTTTCCAAAATGGCCGCCATAAATGGAGTTCCTAATTGGAAAACAGATTAAAAACAGTGCAATAATACAACAGAAATACATGTCAATATAAACATACTTCACAAAAATGGCTATTGATATGTCTTTAAATTATTTATGTGATCCAAATCATGGAAAATGTGATCACCATGAAAACTGATTAAGAGCTGATCTTTGTCTCAGCCAAAGAAATTCACAAATGGTGAAACAGAAAGTTCAATTGGCATGATAAGAGACACGTAAGATAATCCACCACGGCAAGGTGCCAGCTCATTAGGATTAGGTTGTTTTGTTTTTGTTTTTTGTTTGTTTTTACTTTTTTTGGCTTTTAGATATTGATGTAGGACTGCATAACAACAAACAGAACGAAGAACAAGTGGCTCAACCCTTCACCAGTTGAGTTTTGAACATTCATACAAGATTCAACTCACAACATGTCATTGTTTTGTCAGTTTTTTGTGGGGGGGTCGGTGTATCCTGAATTGTATACTTTAAATGTTTTTGCCATTGCATTGGGTCGCAGTATGTTACTGATTGGGTTGCTAATTTTAACCGAAAAATAACCGAAAAATAAAAAAAGTATTCAAATTCCTGTTCCTCTCTTAACGTTCTCCGAAATGCCAGCAAAGTCTTGCACATATACCTCTATACCTTCTAATTCGTTCGATTAAGCTACCCAGGGAGTGCTGAAATATTGTACAGGCTACAGGCTTTGGCGTCAGCTAGAGGACTTGGGGTGCAGATTTGCACTTTAACAAGTCAACATAATTTGAAAAGTAAGAAATGTCACCAATTAACTTCTCTGGATGAACACCCTCTTCACTGGATGAAAAACAGTAGGTAAAGACTATGTAGAATTAGTAGACAATAAATGAAAACTAAATTCTCAAGACTGACCTCTCACACCCCTAAAAGCTACAACTAAATGAAATTTGGAATGACTATTAACATTATCAAAAGCAAAATTACATGAAAGAAAAAAAATCTCACTGACTCTATTGCTCACACCATCACAATGTGTCACTGAATGAAATGTAAAGGTGTTACTGCTTATATTCCATATTCCATGGAAGTTAGTTTCCCAGTTCGCAATTACTGTACTTTTTCATCCTAAAGGACAGTTCAGACCCGAGCGGAAAGCGAAAATGCGGAAAAGCAAAAATGCGAAAAATGCTAAAGAGGAAAAATCGTCCACCGGTGGAGCGAAATTGCGGAGCGATTTTTCTGATCTATCGACTCTTAGCGACTTTTCAGAGAGCCAGTAGCGACTTTCTGCGACTTTTCAACACTGTCCGGCATTCCAATTGGCTGCAGCGACTGTTGACAAAACGCATCATAGCACGTTAGCTCGTTAGCACAATATTCGCTGAATTTATTACTGCATGAAAACTAGCTCATGACTTGGTTGAGCACAGAGAACATTTCAGAGATCATGCAAGATTTACAATTACTGACAATCTATGTTTCCCAAATAATTTGTAGTGGGTCTCGCTACGTGTAATCCATTGGCTCTTGCTAGTTGAGCTACATACTCCCCAAGACAGTTTAAAACAACACAACGCCTAACATGAAAAATAAGACCCTCTACCACCTTTATAAACCCAGAGCAACAATTTTAACCATATCTAGCCCCAAATAGTAGCATACACCTTTAAATCTGATGAGTCCCAGTTTGTGAACATACTTACCAAATTTGATAGTAATATGTTATTGCATGCTGTGTTTCTGGCATACATTTTCCCATTATGGAATCCATATTTGGTGGCCATTTTGGAAAATGGCCACCAGATTGAAAAACTATGGTTCCTAATATAATTGGATGCCCTTTGTGAACCTTCCTACCAAATTTGATACAAATATGTTGTGTTTCTGGCTGTTTCATCTATTTTCATCCATAATTTTACCATACAAAATAAATATTTGGTGGCCATTTTGGAAAATGGCCACCATATTTAACGCCTATGGTTCTAGATCTAATCAGATCCCTTTTGGAAACCTTCCTACCAAAATTGATCCAAATATATGATGTTTCTGGGTGCTTTTAATCCATTTTCCCATTTCCATGACGGCCATTTTGGATTATGGCCGCCTTGGCCCGGAGGGCCCAAATCTTGAGCGCCTACGGTCCCAAATTTGATCAGAAACCCTTTGTGAGTCATCATACCAAATTTGACGCTTTTATCGCAAAGTGATCGATTCGCATGAAAATCTGCATCTATCGACCGGACTAGAATGACAAATGCTTTAGAAGAGCTAAATCGGCCACAATAGGTGATTTTCAGATGAGGACAGAGATATGCTTCAGTATGGAGTGGCCATCTTTGTTCTCAGGTGTGACGCTGATGAAAGGCCACGGGGGAGATTCATTTCCTTGAGGTCTGCCCCCTTCTGGCCCCTCCTGACCCCTGCGCTCAGCCGATAGAATAGATAATAGGGCTGCGGCCCTTTTAGGTGCTCTAACAATGAACTGCAGAAACAATGGCTAGCAGAGTCTGGACTGGAGAGAAAAGCATTGCTAAATAGGTACAATAATTGCAGTACTGTGACTACATATAAACCGTGGTAAAGGTGCACTGCGTAGCTTTGCAGGTGAAGGATTTGATCTCTATGGGGATGTTATTCATTTGGCATTAAACTTATCTGTATAGGCAAGGCAAGACAAGGCGAGTTTATTTGTATAGCACAATAGCACCTTAAAATCACAATACAAACAAATCAAAACTTAAATAATTATTATAAAAATTTAAAATTGTGAGGGACATTAAATTAGAGAGAATTAGAGACAAGAGAATAGTGCAAAATGAGAAATGAAAACCTTTCAGTCATATGCACAGCTAAACAGAACTGTTTTTAGCCTGGATTTAAACAAGGTCAGGATCCAGGATTTAGCTGCATGAATCTGAAACTCTGACTCCCTGAGTTTAGTCCTGACTCTGGGACCAGCAGGAGGCCGGTCCCTGAGGTCCTCAGAGTGTAGATCAGGCATGTCCAAACTAAGGCCCGGGTGCCAAATGTGGCCCTCAGACCAGTTATTTTGGCCCTGAGCTTTCCAGGTGAATTGTCCCATACTGCTGCAAGTAGTACTTTTTACTGCATGTTTCTGACATCTACTTTGATCAAGCAAATGTAGTGTGTCCTTTTGAGGGTCTAAGCCTGAACAAAGGTCTGGAGGGTCATTCAAACCTGTAATAAATGCACAGATTTGAATTACTCACTGTTTTGAGCATCAGTCTATGACCCTCGATCGGCTCTCAGGATGGTCTGTGTTTTAATATGTGGCCCTTGATGAAAAAAGTTTGGACACCCCTGGTGTAGATGGTTCATACAGCACTAACATGTCAGAGTACTTTGGTGCTTGGCCATGGAGAGACTTGTACATGAGCAGAGCTGCTTTAAAGTCTATTCTCTGAGCCACAGGAGCCAGTGCAGAGAACTGAGCACAGGACTTATGTGCTGGTACTCCCTGGTTCGAGTCAGGACCCGAGCTGCAGCATTCTGGATGTTCTGTAGCTGTTTTACAGCTCGTTTGGAGAGGCCAGTGAGCAGGCTGTTACAGTAATCTAACCTACTGGAGACAAATGCATGGACAAGTCTCTCCAAGTCTGCTTTAGACAGTAGACCTTTGATTTTTGCTATGTTTTTTACATGGTAAAAGGCTGCAGATGTTATTGATTTGATGTGGCTGTTAAAGTTCAAGTCTGAGTCCATTATTACTTCTAGATTTCTAGCCTGATTTGAAGGTTTTAGAGATAGGGACTGGAGGTGACTGCTGACACTGTCTTTTGTTTGTGTATAGAAACAATGTGACACAATCAGGACTCTTATAGGTCTGATCTCGCTCAGAGTAACACTGCATGATTTTCAAAACACTGTTGAGGAATAAAAACACCTTTAATGAAATAAAAATGTTGTAGATAGTATATTTAATGCCCTACTGAGGAACATTCCAGGCAAAGCCATGACTTCTCCATGGTGTACCTGCCTTTGCATCATCACTGAATTGAGAGGATTTGTGTTGTCACAATATTACATTTCAAACTCCATTTCAATACTAAGGAACAGACTCAATACTTAATACTGATTCCGATACCACATTGATAATAACAAAACACTATTTAGACAGTAGAATGTGATTTTCAATATTAAATTGTAACACTTTGTTTTATTTTAGTATCTAGTCTTATCATTCTAAAGCTATTCAGGAAAGGTTCATTTCTGTGACTTTTCCTTATTTTGATCTTAAAATGTTACCCTGCTCAACATGATCCATGATCCTGAAGTTTTTAGTTCACTATTAGTATAGTTCACTGCTAACCTCGGTGAGCTACATTTGAGTGGAGCTGAATGCCTATGGATAACGCCACACTCCCTTATGCTGGGTGTACACGGTGCGATTTTAGGCCCTTTTTGAGCCGACTGTTTTTGGGATCGGGCTTAGTTTTGGCTTAATCATGTGTCGTGCTTCGTGCAGTGAACATGGGGTAACGAAAACCAATTAAAACCTCATGACCAGCTCCTGATCGGCATTCGTAGATCACAAGAATATCAAACCTGTTTGAAATCCAGTCACCACTCGTGAGGGTTTCGCACTGTTGAGGTAGTTCGTTTAGTGTGAATCGTGAGCTGTGAACTTTTTAACCTTGTGAGTTTGTCATACAGTTTGAGCTGGGGCTGAGTGAAACAATCAAAAATATTCTTTATATAGTCTATGGTACAATCAGAAGTTGAGAAGCACCAATTTTCACCCTTATACCATGTGATTCTTCTGGTGCTTCCTGCTGTGTCTGGAGCCTCTATATGAAGCTGAGATGTCAGTGTTGTGGACGATAATGAAACAGTCACCAGACATTATCTCAGGAGAAGAGGACAGCTCTCGGGCCACCAAACTGCATGGGCACGAGCACCGGTAGTCCAGCCATGAATACCAAGCAGGCACATGATGTGACAGAGGGCTATTTCTCTGTTTGCCCACATAAAGTCCACCACCGAATATATAACACTGTGATGGACAGCTCCACTCACGCAGCACAGGGCACAGATGATAATGTCTCTGGGCCATGGCGGTGGGGCTCTTAGTGTTTACAAGAGCAGGTGAGATTGGGCAACATGGTGGTAAAAATTGAATTGTGATTGTATTTCTGTGTACATATGCTATAATGGTATAATTGCTATATTGTGATTCACATGTTCCCACCCACACGTCCTATTGGTCAACCTCAGCAATATCCTGAGTGTTTCATAGGTGGATTTAATAAATTCTGTATAGATATAAAGATATAAATGTAATAAAAATGTGAGCTGGCTTCAAGAAAATCATGATAATTTTCCTGAGGATATTTGTAGAGCCATCCCTGCCTAATAGAATAGGCGATTTTCTGCACTTTAGTTAAAAAAAGCAATTATTACTAAAGCCACTACATGCTAAATGATCTCTTAAAGGCTCCATATTAAGCTATTTTCTGATCTATGCTATAATATTGTTTCCTCATCAAAAATGTTGTGTTTCATTCACATGTTTGATACACAAATCCCGTGTATAGAGGCTGAGTTCTTCTCTCAAACAGAAAACAGTGTGAATGAAACAAAACACAACTCCAGGTATTTTTTTTAAGGATGTAACAACATTCTAACATGGCTTAAAGCAGTGCTACAATAACAGCAAAAATATTAAATAAGTCTACAAACAAATCAGAAACTGTTTAGATGTTTTAAAATTGATTAATTCATTCAAGGAAAAAGAGGACATAATACCTTAACTTATGGTCAATATTTCATTTTGCTGATTGAATTTGTACTTCTCGTAGACTCAATTTGCTAAAAACGGAAAAGCTGTAGCCTTGGACTCCAACAAAGAAAACAAACATACTCAATATTTACCAAAAGAAAGGCTTGATAATAAATCATTGGGTTACAATCCAATATAGTCTTTGTGCCAGTTCTTAAGTCCTTTTCAGTCCGCTGTGATGAAAGAGCAAAGAAAATCCACTGCAAGAGAAGAGTGAGATTAGTGATGAGGACAAAACAACTTTACAATTACAAAACAAAACATGATTTAGTTTGCCCTTGTGTTAAATTAATTAGAAAGTGATTTGGTCAAATATGAAAACTAAAATCAGATTATTTTATTTTCCATCTAAGTCAAACAAGGCTAATTCTCCAGTTAGGTAACATCTGGGTCCACTGCACAACAAATAGCACTGACAATACTGAAGAATGGGTCAAATGCAGAGAAATTTAGGATTTAGGACTATGCAGATTAAAGGTGTACAATGTAACTTTCCTTGAGCCTTTAGAGGTAATTTTGGTTTGCCTATGTCCCACAGTATGGCATTAAAGGCCCTATACTATGCAAAGTTAACTTCTGTGAGCTTCAAGCCATGTTAAAATGTTGTTACCTCCTCAAAAACTTAGAGTTGTGTTTTGTTTTATTCACACATGTTTGAGTAATCCTAGTTTATTAGTATGACTACATCTCCAAAGCTCAAAATGCTCTGTTACACCTTATGATGTCATGAAGTAGTAGTCTTCAAGTTAAAAGTTTGGAGTGTATGGAGTTTAAAAACACACACTTTTTGTATTGCTGCCATAGACTGTAAAAAAAAGTGGACTAAGTGAATGTGACGTCACCCATAATGTTCAGAGCTGCTCAAATGAGGCTTGCGATTCCATTGTTACAGGAGCGAATCTGGAGCCAGGCTCTATGTTATGAATAATGAATGGATGAATGAATTTTGATGGACAAAATGAGGAAGAAAAAAATTCAGGATCTTGTAGAGTGGGTTATTAGGAACATTTTAAGATCAAAATGCAAGGCTCACTGCAGCAGTTACAGAGAAAGGGGCCACAAGATCCCAATGTAAGTCCATTGGAGCAAGACACGTGGCAGCAAGTCTATGGTTGCCACATGACATCGCAAGGTGGGTTTAGAATGAAACAAAACACAACTCCAGTAATTTTTGTGATGAGGAAACAACATTACAACATAGCTCACAAAATAGCATAATATGGGCTTTTTGAACTTGCACTTACATAAAACTAATTACATGTTTACAAGTGTTTTTTATTACTCAAGAACACCTTGAAACATGCATTTTTACAGTGACTGGGGTCCAGTGACACACCCTTCCCCAGAAAGGTTACATAGTGTATCTTTAAACACAGATAAACACAGACCTTAGTGACATTCAACAATAACTTTGGCATTTTCAGTTCCAATTGTCGCACAGTCAAATTTCTGATTAGACAACTCCTCTGATCACTCATTCTTGACTTGTTTTCCCAAATCCTTTTAGTGATTCTGGTGAGGCTGAGATAAGAAGAACCCTTGTTTAATTGATGTTTGAAATATCTCATCAAAATGCGCATGTCGGGGCTGCTTCTTTGGTTACAAGTGTTTAGAAAGCGAGAGGCAGCTCATTAGCATTAGCATAGGGACATCTCTCTTGTGTGGTTTTGTTCTATGTAAAGGACACGCCTGCCATATTAACGCTGGAGAATAGGTCAGTCTGAACACAGGAAGTCACACTGTTCAAAACCAGCACCTCCTCTGTACCTGTTGTCTCATTCACAACCTTTGGATCTGTGCTCTAATTACGCTGGTGTGAGTCTGAGTGTGTGTGTGTGTGTGTGTGAGAGGCTGATGGAGCAAACGCACTCATTTATTCTTACCCTGGAGTGAAGTGGGTGCCAAAAATTAAGGATAAGTGAATGAATTATGGAGAGACTTGTGTGTGTTACTGAACCAGATAAAAACAGATGTGATGTTACTTATTGTGTTTAGGGCTGAAGTCCTTTAGTAGTTTAGTCAATTAATCGGAAAACGGTGCCTTTGTTGACCAAAATTTGTAATATTTCACTAATTATTGTAAATAAGCTATGAGGATGTACTTTATATATGGGACAACATCAGAAAGGAGAGATTAGTGAGATTTATCTGACATTTCTTGTATATATTTGTAAAAAGGCAATTAAAGTCATGTGCAAGTTTTATCTTTCTTCATATAAATCTTTTCTTTCCTTGTATATTTGTCTGAATAAATAGTAGTCTTTGCATGAACTCCCCCTGCAGGTATAGTCTTATGATTGCAGTTTGGGTCAGAAGCGCAGATATACATAATTGTTTTATTTATCATTTTCAACTAAACAAGAATTTCTTTAGTCAACCACAGCCCTAATTGTGTCAAGTTTTAGTTTAATTGTACACATTTTATCTATGCAATGATATTACATATATTTATTCTAATTCTAGCTCAGCAAATAATAAATGAAGTCAATTTATAAATCATAAAAACACACTATTTATACCGTGAATCAATACCCAGATAGTAATTACTACACTAAAACTCAAAAGTATTTTCAATTGTTTCACTCAGCCCCAGCTCAAACTGTACAACTAAATCTCAGGGTTTAAAAGTTCACAGCTCAAGACTCCGGTTTTCACACTATGAAAGACTTCAACAGTGTGAAACCCTCACGAGCGGCGACTGGATTTCTAACAGGTTTGATATTCTTGTGACCTACGTTCGCCGATCGGGAGCTGGCTGCGAGGCATTAATCAGTTCTTGTTACCCCATGTATACTACACGAAGCACGACACATCATTAAGCCACAACTCAGCCCGATCAGAAAAACAGTAACAGTCGCACAAGTGAAAAATCGTCTCAGAAAAGGCCAAAAATCACACAGCGTACGCCCAGCTTTATAGGACAGAGCTGGGTCTCCGGTGCATGGCTTTAGAATGGTGTTGCTTCGGGATGGGACGAGACACAATTTCCACAAGAGATTTTAACATAATTTCTAATATATATTTCATATGATTCAGTTTCCAACTTTAGCCTCATGATTTTTTTATTTATTTGATTTTATATTTTTATTTCCATTCTAGTACTGCTTTTTGGAACTGTAAGAGATGTAACTCACCAACACGTGACCCTTTTTTGTCCAATCTAAATATAAACACATGGAAAAAAAGATCATTTTTCTCATATGTGCACAATCTTGTGGCAATTTTGTCTCACGAGATCTTGTACCATCCCTTGTGTTGCTTCTATATGAGAACTAATGTCAGATGGAAGAAGATATAACACCTTATCTTTGGTACTGCACATGTAATCTAAGGTATGTTAATGTCAGTTCAGTTCTTTACGATACTATATATAAAACCCTGCAGATGCACAAGAATTCAATCTGCGGGCAGAATTTTTAGCTTCAGTTAATGGATGCTAAATGGCTAATATTGATTAGTTGGGTAATAAAGGCAATTTGAGCTCTTTAATATTTAGAATAAGTTTGGAAAATAAGATAAAACTGTTGTGGATGACGTGTACCCACCAGTGAGTCGAGCATTTTGAGAACTGAAGAGGATGATGGACGAAATGTGCAAGATTACTCAAACAAGTGTAAGAAACAAAACAAAACTCTGGTGATGTTTTGATTAAAATACGGTTAGCGGTTCAAAAAGTCAGTAGAAAACCTTTAAAACGCACCAAGCTACAAATAATAATGAGCATTTTCACAGGCAAACTTTTCTTGTCTTTGCACTTCTTGAACTTGAGCGCGGTCACTTTAACTAACTCCTCTGTGGACCTGGCTAACATCTGCCTCCCTCTGCCTCACACTTAATAACTGATCACACATTTTATCTCTGCTGCTAAGAAATTAACAAGCATAGCCCATAATCATCTCCCATGCCTGAGCGAGTACAGTATAAATTTATGAAGAGCACAAATGTCTGTCTGGCCTCTGTTTCGGTGACGTGAGGAGAGAGGTTTAATTATACATGTGCAGAGGACTCACTGTGTCCTGATGCATTCAAAAGCACAGCCAGCACCTGTAATTACCAACACTCTGGAATGAACAAAGTGGCACAAGAAAAGGTTATTTATCTGAGGTGGAACTGCTAGTGCATTAGTAGTTCAATATTAGTGAACAAGTGTTTGGCAGGATCTGTTTTGTTGGGAAATTTTGAATGTCCGTGAAATAGACTAATCTGGGGTTTTTCATGGCTGATTCTGATTGTTCCAAGTTCAGAGAAACCAATGGTCCAAGCTCTACTAATATTTTTGGGTTGATTTAAATGGAAAATTTGGGCTATTTTCTCCAAACTAAATTTAAACTTACTACAAAAACCCACAGTGCCCTTTATTAAACATAAACCGAAGAGAGCTGTGTCGTGATTTTGAAGTAGTTTTATGCAATTTTCTCTTTGCTTTATGTGTGTTCTTTAGGCAGCTGAACGGCCAAAACAAAATCTCAGCATCTGTTGGCGATTAAATGCCAAAGTGCAAATATCGGCCCAATATATAGGCCAACCAGTATATCTGTCCATCTCTGGCAAAATTTTAAATGAGTAAAGTAATTTGTGATAGTATTTTGAGAGTCCAGTGTAAAGTAGTGATTCTCAAATTGTAGTACACAAGATTCTTCTGGTGTACCACACAAATATTTGTTTAATTTAGAGTCAGTTTAATCCACATTTACATCTGGAATAGTCCTGTTTTAGACCTGGTTGCACTACCTGAGAAAGCCAAATACTTTCTTAGGTGGCACATGACTTCCTGCTTAGTCTGCCTCTCCATCTTGCCACACGTTTTGCTCGTACTTGTCTGTTGAAACTCCTAAATGCTCTTGATGTACTTTTAATATTGCTGATTTATTATTGTTTTTATCCCTCTTGGTCACGGGCATCGAGGAACACATTTCGTTCGGTCGTGTGTTTCTTTCGCATGCTTGATTGACAAATAAAGAACCTTGAACCTTGAACATGGAGTGAAGAGTTTGAGAACCACCGTCGCCATGTATTAGTGGTATATAGTAAACCAGGGCTGTCCAAACTATGGCCCAGGGTCCAAATGTGGCCCTCAGACTGACTTTTCTGGTCCCTCAGGTCTTCTGCTGAACTGGCTCAACTAACATAAGCAGAAGTATTTACTGCAAACTTAAGTAATTCTGCCACAATAACCCCAAAAAACACAACATTCCACAGATGTCAAATGAAAGTTTTTGAAGCCTTATTAAAGGTTTGGTGGCTCTGTAAAAACGATGTAAAATGTCCCCATCTGTGTGATCCACTAAACACCAGACTTTGGCCCTCCACTTTGAATGTGGTTCAAAATATGGTGAAAAAAGTTTGGACACCCCCGCACTAGGCTCTATCTTACATGAGAAGAGATAGATACTTGGATACTTGGATAGGCACTTAAATAGATATTTAGATAAATACTTTCTTATCCCAAAAGGAAATTCAGTTTTCAGGCAGCAACAATACATAATACGTAATTGCATTTTGCTATCCAGATGATCATGGTTTACTGCTGTTTTGTTTGATTTGTATTAGATCAGATTTGTTATGATTTGTTTTGGTATTTCATTATAATAAATGGCCAAAACGCTAAAAGCCTTGGAGTCAGGAATGTACCTTATCAAAAAAAAAAAAAAGAAAAGAAAAGAAAAAAACATGGCACAATTGTTGTCAGATGAAATTTTAGAAATGTATTATTTCTGTAATTATTTGAAAACATAAAATCTTTTTCTCTTTAGCCGTGCTCTTAACCAAACAGCTAATAATCTTTTCACTTTGTTGTTTTTACATGAGATAATTTTATCATCTTCTGAAATACACGAGCAAACTCAGTACCTCAATATTAAGAACCGTAACTTCTTTTTTGCAGCAATACGATATAATTTTCAGCACATATTAATGGTTGAATAAAATAGTTTCTTAAATATTATATAAAACTACTTAAGAAAGGAGACGGTGTATTCCCTCATTCACCCAGGAGTTTTCCAAAAGGCTTCAGAGGTAAAAAGGTTTCAGAGGAGGTCATCTGAACACGGTTTCTGACACTGAGAAATTTAAATTCTCATCTTAAAGACATTTTCTGAGTAGTATAAATCCTCGTGTCTCAAACCATTTCGATATTGAACAATTTGCTGGATCAGATATCGGCAAATATCAGTTCAGTCGATATCCTGGTTAGGACAAGGATTTGACGTAATAAGACTATTTACTGGTCGTAGTTGGCCAAGAAAGTCTCATAATGGTTGAATTTTTCTACAAAGTTGTTCTGTAATTGTAAATGAATGAGTTGTTCTGTAATAAATAACAGCTCTATAACACATTTGAATTAGTTTAGTCTTATTTTATTTAATGAAAATAAACGCTGTCTCTCCTCTGACAGAACAGTATAGAAATCAGCCTAATCAAATTGAACAGGGCTACTGAATGTGAGTCGAAACATTATACATAACTACCTCTCAATTTTCTACACACTCAGAAAATGTCCAAATTTGTCTTATTTATGTAATTTTTTCAGCACTGATACATGTTTAAATGACTGTCTAGTCTCCGTACTAGCTTTAGCACTGATTCATATCCAGCTATTGAGGCTTTTGACAACTTTAGAGCACATCCCTTTTAAACGGGTCCACACAAACGTTGGCACTCTCCCAAAATGGTCCCACGATGCCTTGCGTTTGACATGTTCTTGCTTCTGTTGACTGCCCAGATTTCTTATCACAAACTTACAGCACATTACAGTTGTTTGGGAGAAGGCGCTCATGTGAATAATTCATGCAAAGAGCTATCCCTCCTTATGTTGGTGGCAATTTCTAAATCTAAGTTTCCAAATAACGTGACCAGAAATCTCACGACTTCTTAGCAGGTTTAGGACATCAGGATGCAATTAATATGTTTTATATATTTACAGTTTTTCTTGTCCAAAAGACTCCAAGAGCTCCATTTTAAAGGTCTGTAAGGTGCAAAATTGACTCTTGTGAGCTTTGAGCCATGTTATAATGCCGTTACCTCATCAAAAACATAACTGGAGATGTTTAATTCACACACGTTTGAGTAATGTTTTATTATTACTCTGTCTACATCTCCAAAGCTTAAAGGTGCATTGTGTAAATTTTCTGGTGGAGGGTCCGTCAGTTGCTTTTCTTCCTGGAGATGTTATTGCTTTGTCAGGAAATAAACCTTTCTGACTTTGTAGAGACCAAACCAGACCAAGTTATAAGTCAAATCTACGGAGAGGCGACCCTCGCTAACAGTCAAAATGCCTGTTTTTATTTTTATATTTTATATTTTTGAGCTATAAAACCACCTGTAATTGAACATTTCAGGAAGAATAATGACATATCCATAGAAACAAGCAGGTGACGGACCCCCAAACCATAAAGTTGCTCTGTTTCACCTTGTCATGTCATGTAGTGGTAGTTTTGAAGTTGACAGCCACCTTTTACCTTTAGTTCAGTAGAGATTATTCCAGGGCTGAAATTAAATATTAAAAACACAGTAGAGCACCTCTTGTATTACAACAAGACTGCACAGGGTGGAACAGAGTGTTTTCAGTTTGAGAGAAGAGCTCAGCCTATTTAGAAATACGCAGGGTTTGTGTGTTAAACATGTGTGATTGTAACTCCAGGTACGTTTTTGATGAGGAAACATTATAACAGAGATCAGAAAATAATATGTAATATGAGCCTTTTAAAACATGCTGTGAGTCACATCTAATGAACCAGGCTGGGGCTGGCTGCACTGTTTGCTTGTGTTGACATGTACTTGGAGGATGCCTTCTTTAATTTGGCCCCTGATGGAGACTGGGGCATGAAATATGAATCGTTTTTATTGCAGAAAGCAGCCTGTGTGTCAAAAACAACATATTTCTACACCAATTTGTAAACAAGATACAGCTCTATTATCGGCCAGAAATGCTACAAGGCCTAGGATGTCAAAGAGGCAGCCAAGAAACAAGAAACAATCACAAATACTTGGTTTAAAGCTCCCGTATTACACTGTTTTCTGATCTGTTATAATGTTGTTTCCTCATCAAAAACATACCTGGAGATGTGTTTTGTTTCATTCACACATTGAACATTACAGGTGGATTTGGAGATGTAGAAGACTAATAATACAGGATTACTCAAACATGTGTGAATGAAACAAAACACATCTCCAGGCATATTTTTGAGGAGGTAACAGCATTAAAACATGATTTAAAGCTCAGAAGAATCAATTTTGGTAAAATAGGACCTTTAAGGGGATCTGGTACCTATTGTCATGTTATTGTTTTGCCTGCAAAGCTCCGCAGTATAGCATTAAACATGTAATTTGCATTCAATCAACTACTAGGTGTTTTTATAGCTCAAAAGCTACCTTGAAACACATGCATTCTTACTGTGAGAAGAGTTGTGTCTCCTTGTCTCCATGGAGATAGATAACTTTAATGCCAGACTTAGGGGCATTCCAGGAAAAGCAGTGCAATCTCTATGATGACACCCTCCACCATAAATGTTCTTTAATTCAGATAAAACTGCATTACGGTATCTTTTTTGAACAAAAGTTAAGCATTACAAATAGTAGCCTAATTCCTGAAGTGAAAGCAAAGCTGACAATTAATATCCAGCAAAAGAAAATAAAGAAAATAAAATAAAACTAAATAATAATAAAAATAATGAAACACCAAAATACCAACATATCACCTGATAAACTACTACTAAAAATTAACGAAATTAAATAAAATATAGATTAAATAGGTAAAACACTACACTACATTTCTGCTTTCTAACAGTTTTCTTTTCAAACATACCCAATTATCCACTTTTGCAAAACAACAATTACAATTTCATCTTGTAGGACACATCTACTTTAGTTTTTTTTTTTTTTTTTTATTGCTACAAAACAAAGGAGTGAGTTTACCCGCAACCACCTACAGTGTTTTTCAGATGGAGAGGCCAGTGCTTATGTTCCTCCTACTGCTGCTTTCAGTCCCTGAGGAGCACCAGGCTAGCGCGTCGTCTGATGTTGATGCATGTACGGCCGATTGAACCAGAAAACACAGCATGCCTCAAAAAATGCATGTTTGGACAGGTATGAATAGTGACAAATATATAAGGCCCGACTGTTCATAAAATCAATGAAGGGACAAGGGAGTAGAGAGAAGGAATGAAGTGCGAAAACGTTTGTTCATGTGTTGAACTAGAGGCAAAAATCTATACATACAGTTGCATACTGTTATATTGTTCTTTCAGGCTTTTCCTTTTGGAGTTAGCATATCAAACCGTCTTTCTCCCGCTGTGCATGGACTCCCAGCTTATGTTTTATTTTGCTTTTTCTTTAACCACGAGGCGACCACTGAGAATCCCTTTTATAGGAGAGGTAGAAGAAAGTCAAAGGAAATCTACACAGACACACGGAGAACATGCAAACTTCACACAGAAACTTCACGCAGAAAGAGTTCACCTTGCTGAGTGACAACGCTAACCACTATGTGTGCACATTTGGCCGCATCTTCTAGGTCAGATGCCCTTCCTGGCACACCTCAGTTGCCCCCGTTTATAGAGCAATGCCAAACTAAACATGGGTCCAAGTTTCAGAGATGTTATTGTGAATCCAGATGTGTCATTTGATGTGAAAGTTATTTTACAATCTGTTAAATATGGATATGCAATGTGAAAATGGAGATTAACCAATGTAAAGATGTCGATTGAATTAGGTTTGCAATTGTCCAGGTTTAGTTCTGGGTTTAGTGCCAACCTGTGTGTATGCAAATGAACACAATCTTAGAAAATAGATGGAGATGGAGATATAGATATAGACAAAGTGGGAAATAATCACCTTTGTCCATACAGATATAGTGTGAAGGACAGTATAGCTGTATGGACAATCGTTAGCACTTTCAAACTTAACTGCCCAGTGCATGTCTAGTTATTGCATATTAAAAGCCCACAGCATAATCATATTTTTCTAAGTAGCGCTATAAATAATAGTGACGCCATGGTCTCTCAGTATTGCTGCTTGCTAACTGGCATATGGCCTGGTCATTATGTCCTTAATAGAAAATGCAGTATGTTTGTGCTCACGCCACATTATAACAACAACATTACTCAAGTTACTAATCATAAATATTCACATTAGTGTTTCGGGTAATTGCACTTTTTGAGTCTTTTTTTTTTAAATTTCTTGTAAAAACTATAATTCCAGCCACGTCATTTTATGAGAAACATTTGAAATAATTGAAATGTCTACAGTCTACAGTTGTCTAAATGCTGTTTCTGCTCTAAAAACCAACAAACACACGTAACAGCACTGCCATGAACCACAGTTTAAAATAGCTATCACTTCAGCTTTAAGTGGTTTAAGTAATCAAATATTTAACAAAAGATGGACGTAAATGGTTCTCAAATGGAAAAAAGCAAATATTACTTTGCATAGTACTTCATACTTTTAACTTTTAACACAAATTTGGTGAGTCCATTTTTGTGCATTTGTACTTTGTATTGTTCTACCACTAGTTAAACATCTAAGAAATACATTCAGATATAATAGCTCAGCACTTTTCAGAGCAAATTGCAGCAATCACAATCTCACATCTCTTTGTACTGAATGTTTAGTGGGCACTTTTATTCTGGCCTGACGTCACTATCCTTAAGCCTATTATGTCTCATTTTGTTCTGGTCTGTAAATCCTTTATGTGTCAAGTGTAATGTCCAACAATCAAGCAGAAATCTCATCATCGTCATCACAGATCCTGGAGATGTGTTCTTTTTTCGTCTGTTGAGTAATTACCAAGCATCTGGGGACCGTAAGGGAAAAATACTATGTAAATGTTTAATGTACACACTAAGGCTCCCTGGGACTCGCTGTGCACAGTCTGTCTCCCAAGAATTTAGCTTTAGAAGAACAGTGCAGTGCAGTAATGTTAAAGGTTGTGTAACTTTTCTGGTGGAGGGTCCATCAAATGCTTTTCTCCGTGGAAATGTTATTGCTTTGTCAGAAATTTTTCACAGTTTTAAACCTTTTTATCATCATGGAAACCGAACTAGACCAAATTACAGGTCAGATCTGTGGAGAGGCAACCCACTCACAGTCAGAATCCCTGTTTATCTCTGTATTTTTGAGCTATAAAACTACATTTGATTGAATAAATGTAAGGTAGAGCTGTTTAATGTCATACTGTTTGTCATACATTTCAGGCAGAGCAATGGCATTTCCATAGAAACAAGCAGGTGATGTACCCCCAACCAAAAAGTTACATAGTGCACTTTTAAGAGTCTTAAAAATTGTCAAAACTTGTTATTGCTTTTTTCCTTTGTTGTTTTTATGGTACAGGTTTTATCAATTTGAATCTAAAATTGAAATTTAGTCAAAGAGGGTGGAATGTAAAATAGATTTGGTTTTTAAAAACACTGGCACAAGATTAAACAGCTTTTTATATGTGTTTTTGCAATGACTATGAGTTATCATTTATCATGTTTACGCCAAAATTCAGTAAGATCACGTTTTAAAATAACTGAATCATTATTTTAATGTATTCGGGGAATCACGACGAATAGATCAATGCTTTCCATAGCATGCACTTACTTATTTACTTACTTTATGGCTATTTGAAGAAGAATTATTGTGCTTGTGTCTGCTTTACAGTTAGAGTTATTTTTGACACTCATGGATCATGAAGTTATAATTTTGACATTTTAAATTACATTATTATTATTGATCAAAAACAAGTCTGTTGTTGTCATTGTTACAAAATGTCAATGTCCAATGGGAGCTGATGTCACCATAAATGTCTTCATAAGATATAAAATTGTCGGCCACTCCAATGGATAAATACAGATCACGCTAGCAAGCCGATGACTTAAAAAATATATACAAATATATATAAAAAATAAAATAAAAAATAAACTAATTGACTGCAGCACTGCTGAATCCCAAGTGTATCACCAATAAGAAAATAAAACTGGGGAACAAAGTTAGTAAAAGCAGTGGGCGTGTACTGGAAGTGGTGAAAACTGGCAAAATGGTGTCTTAAACATGCCCGAATCACTCTAAATGCACCTTTTGGAGAGTTAATAGCGATGGAAAACAACTACAATATCATTAAAAGAAAATAGGTCCACTTAAGTATATAGGTTTTTAGGTTTTATGCTGGATGCCTTTCCTGACTTTTTCCAGGCTGTGGACTTTCACAAAAATTACTCTATTCATGTGTCAGTGTTGCTAACAAATTAAATCAACAGTTAATTCCTTTTTATTTCACTGTTCATCTATTGTAATGCATTCCCTTTTTAAATTTGAAATAATTATTCTTTTTCTACACCACATACCTCTTTGGAAGTGCTAAAACCTTTCACGTGTAGAGCCTAAGCCTGCATTAAATAGAGTGTCTATGGAGGGGCTGAGTGACAGAGCAGTCATCAGCCATAGGTTTAAAGAGTGGAGCAGGGGCTTATGGGAGAAGACTGGACATTTGAATGCACCACCGGGTTCTGCTGCAATATCTCTCCCACATTGGCACATGGAGCGCAAGGGTGTAATGATGTGGTGACAAATAAACCGGGGATAAATTAAACCAGTGCAAGGAAGCCAAGAAACTATCAAGAGCTGAGGAGAAGTTTGTAAGAAGAAATATGGAGGGTCTATAATACCGATATTACCAATGTGTGGAGAGGTCAATTAATTTTCTATCCTAAGGGAAACTTGAATAGAATAATACAACAACGCCTTTTTGTTCACAGTAACATTTTTAAACAAAAACTTTCATTGCTTGTAACATATTTTCTTATGAGGTCTTATATACGCAATGGTCTTATATTTCTCATAAAAAGAACATTCTAAACTTATTTAAGAAATGTCCAGTTTTGTCCTACTTATATGATTTTCCAGTATACTCATATAAACTAGTCTTGATACTGTTTTATAGTCGATTAGGATCTCAGTATCGACTTTTTTGACCACTCTCATGTAGACAAATGTCCCACACCCATTTTGTAGGTGTGTCAAATGACCTATCTCACATCGTAACCTTTTTATTTTGCCTTTTTGTTTAAATTATATACTAAAGACCTAAAAACAGCACGATATATGATCATTTTGGGAGATTAATTAAACTTATTACAATGTGGTTGAGGTTTTCTTATGTTTTTCTTTTTACGCAAAACATAAAATGAAGTGTCATCCAAGTTTTCCCAAATTTGACATAATGCAAATATAAATGTATGTGTTAGTGAATATGATTATTATTCAGTCCTATCTCACTACACTGGGTTCCCACTAACAGTAAATCCTAAAACAAATCTTGTACCACAGCGTCGTTATGATCTTGTGAGATTTTTATTCCATGTGTTTAAATTTGGATTGGATAAAAAAGGTGTTCATTGTGATCTATGCTGTAATGTCGTTTCCTCATCACAAACAGACCTGGAGTTGTTCTCTCAAATGAGAAATAACAAGATTCTAACAAGGTCACAAGAGTAAATTTTGCATTATTTTGGACATTTAAATGCGTGCGAGTTACATTTCTTCAGAAGCCCTAGATCCCAAAAGCTCTGCTACGAGGACATCAAAAACAAATCAAAAATGTCTTGTTGTGTAAATTGTGTCTCATCCCAGCACCCTTACTTCCTTAAAAAGCAAAGAACAGCTGGATCTATCTTCATCAGGTTCAGACAGTTAGTTACAGAGCTGACACCGAAACCACAGCGACAGACAATCCTTCAGCCCCCATTCACCCTTTCTGAGGTGTCACAGTGTGATTACCACACACAAAAACACAATGTTCTGAATGAAATGATTACAGAACGGTTGTATTTTAAGCCAGGATAAACTCGTGTTATCAAAGACTAAAATTTCGAGATCAATTTCAATACTAAGGAATAGACACAAAACTTAATACTGATTCTGATACCACACTGATAATAAAAACACTTTATTTAGACAGTAGAATGTGATTTTCAATATTAAATCGTACTTCTTTCTTTTATTTATCTAGTCTTATATCTGTGTAATCCCTCAGTCGTCCAGGTGGCTTCCATGGTGGTCTATGGTCGTATACTAGTCTGTGTGCTCTTATACTTGTTCTGATACAGCTCAAGATCATACTACAACTATCCAGGAAAGGTTCATTTTTGTATCTGTATCTATAAGTTCAGTACTATTATTGATCATTATCTGATTTTTGATACTTTTGACTACGACAGGATAAACTATTGTGTCTTTATGTCACCATGGATCTCTCTTCAGTGTTTTTTAACCTGGAAAACCTGCTTCTCCTTCGGGTGCCACTTTTACATTGCTGTAAACCCATGGAGAAGTTTCAGCACCACAGCAGTGAACAGCTCCACACTGATTGGTCCATTAATCATGCAGGACTTTCAAGGCACTGTCAGCTTTTGTGTCACTTAATTCCATTTTCCCCTGTTACTAGATATCAGCTATGCTCTATCTGTACAATCTCCATACATTCACTTCAAAAACTGTGCCTGAAGCAAAACTAAAAGTTGAACTGGAAGACATGCTGAATACATTATTACTGTTTTCTTCTAAGGATCACCAACCAAAACTAAAATCGATATCTTGTATGCCTGGATTGTTACACCTAATGTAGCATCTTCTTTAGCAATTACATTATACCCCATTAAGCTCTGAACAAGACAAAATCCATACGTCACAAAAGAAATTGCTGTGCTTGCCTTCGGCCTCAACCAGATCGTCCCAAATATAATTAGATGAGATGCCGCTCGCTGAGTACGATGCCTCTTCCCTGTTTTAGCTTTTGAATGATAAATTGAGTCCCCACAGACTCGAGACTCGAAAGGAAAAGGGGCATTTCTTATGTGATTTTGACATAATACGATCAGCTGCAAAACACGAGCAGTTTTCTAGAGGTATGGGACAGAAAATCTTTACAGACAAGTTCTCTCCATGAAAATACATCGCAAAAAATTCACTTTTGAAATTGTGCTGCCGCACACAACAATGATAGTGCGATTGAAAGTTTACATAGTTGATCTAAAAGAAAAAGGAGACAATTAAAATGTGTTGCCCATTAAGAATTAAGTAGTAGGCCAATGCCAAACACTTTACCGCTCCTATTTAAGATCTTAATGACCATGGTTATTCACGCATTAATAAGAAAGTCGATTTAGTAGAAAGCGCGAAGTCATGGCAGATCCATCAGCCGGATTATCAGCTTGTTTTTACGCACAGAAAACATCGTGAAAGAGATGATCAATAGCCAGCAAAAATAAATGAAATCAGTAAACTCACCATAGAGGAGTACAACCCGAAGACCGTGAGCAAAAGCACGGGGTAAAGGAGGCTCAACAGGAGCCGCATGCTGGCTCTTGTGCCCGGGGCGCAGTCCTCTACCGCTCCACCTGTGTCCGCTGGTCCTCACGCTGCTCACGGTCCTCACCGCAGACAGAGCGCTCCGACAGGCGGCACAGAAAGCACTCACACTCCGGCATTACACCCAGCTCCGCCGCGGTCACCGCTCCGACTGAACCAGCGCCAGGGAGGGAAAAGTTTTGAGTGCGGAGGGTAAATATTCAAATGGCTCTCTCCCCGCAGACTGCAGGGGAGGCGCGAGCAGCGCGCCACTTCATTGGGTCTAGACCTGATCCCGCTGCCGTCCAAGAGCACGACTCTTACATTTCACCTACCGATTCTACACGTGTTAAGTTTGCGCGCACCTCCAGGTTTGATCATTAAAATGGCAATGTCCAGATCAATACATTTTTGCTAACTTAGGTTAGTGGGCGTGTGCCATGTGCTCTGTGATTGTCTCACGACTCAATCACGCCCTCTTGTAATATCTATAACAATAAGTATTATTATGTTTCATTTAAAATAATTAGTCATTAATGCAATAAAGAAGAGTCCACCATAAAGTCACAGTTCCACCATAAAGGAATCTGATGGCGATATAGTGCATTAACAGAAACGATTTCAATCATCCTCTGGTCCAGTCTCTCAGGTTTGTTTGCCGTGGCCAGACAAACTTGGTGACGTCATTAGGTGTAAAATAGGAGTTTGGTGTTGGTTAATGCATCAGCACAGCCTCACCTTCATGCAGTAATATCTAATAAAACATAAGTGTGATGGGCAGAACTGGTGTCTGCTGACTCTGAACTCTCTCTCTCGCCACATCACCTTTTGACATTTAATGGCGCGTTTTCCTCAAGGTTGTAAGTGTTGAAAAGTCTTTACCAGCGGAGCTTTGGTTCTCCACTGTTCCTCGTGGAGCAGTGGGATGCAATCTCCAGCCTGTTCTTTATGACTCCCATTCAGAGCGGGCTCAGGGAGTTTTATTTACAAGGTCGCTGGGAGGGCCGCGCTGCTCTGGCTGTACCTTCATATCTCACGGCTCAGATATTCATGAAACTATTCATCAGTGGAGCCGCGGCGGGAAATGAGATGCAGACTGAAGCAGGCGCGTGTGACGGGATGAGAGCCCGGGAGAAAGAGGAGGAAGAGGAGGAGGGCAGGGCAGCCAAACTCAGCCCCACACGGACCTCATCATCTGGGCACTGACTGAGTGTTAACAGTTCTCTGGAGGGCCTCTAAAAACAGCACAGAAATATCCTTTTACTCGAAAGTGCAGGCTGGGGGCATAGGGATGTCAAGATTATTTGGTTAAACAAGTTGATTCAAGTCACGATATAAGAAAAAACAAACTCATCGCAACAATTGTAGAAGCCAAATTGAGTAATTTAAAGTGCCACTGTGTAACTTTTCTGGTGGAGGGTCTGCCACCTGCTTGTCTCCATGGTGATAGGCTATTATTGCGTTGCGTGGGATGTTTATGGCATTAAACAAATATATCTTGTATTTATTCAGTTACAGGTGTTTTTATTTCTCAAAACTACTGCAAAAACATGTATTATTATTGTAAACAGGTCCACTTCTCCACAGATCTGACTTGTAACTTGGCCTGGTGATGTGGCCTGCTAGTCTCCATGGAGATAGTGTAATTAAATGCCATACTGTAGATCATATCAGGAAAAAAAAAAAAACATAATGGCACCTTTAAATGAACCTTTCCTCCAAGTAAAATGCTTTTAATGTTGTGTTCATGCCACAGTAAAGATGCATAATGTAACTTTTCAGGTGGGAGTTACACCACCTGCTTGTCGCCATGGAGATGTTCTTGGTTTGCTTACAATGTTCCACAGTATGGCATTAAACAAATCTGTCTCCACACGCAGGTGACACCAAAACACAGTTACAGGTCAGATCAATGGAGAGGCGAGCCCGATCGCAGTAAGAAGCCATGATTTCAAGGTGAATTTGGACAATAAATACACAGGTAATCCAATAAATGCTCAATAATTATGTTTAATGCTATAGTGTGAAACTTTCCAGGTAAAGCAATAACATCTCCATGGAGACAACAAAGTGGTGCTGTTAGTTACCTTTAATTTAACTTCATTTTAGAAGTATTTTCATAAACAGAATCCTTGCATGAACCATGTAGATTGAAATTAAATGATGTTTTTATTCATTGTACACAGGCAGTCAATGCTTATACAATTTAACATTAGAGCTTTTATACTTTCTTGACTAGAAGGACGACTGCAACACAATTAAATCATTTAAACATGTATTTCCTATTAAATGTTCAACACTTAAAGGTTCATTGTGTTTTCGGTTGGGGGTCTGACACCTGCTTTTTTGGATGGATATCTCATTGCTCTGACTGGAATGTTCCACAGTGTGCCTTTAAACAGATCTACCTTAAACTACAGGTGATTTTAAAGCTCCAAAATACCTTCAAAAACAGACATTCTGACCATGAGCGGGGTCACCTCTCCACAGATCTGAGCTGTAACTTAGTCTGGTTTGGTTCTCGATTAAGAACAGAAAGTTTTATTGCCATATTGTGAAACATTTCAGACAAAGTAATAACATCTCCATGGGGATAAGTATTTGATGGACACTCCACCAGAAAGGTTACACAAAGCACCTTTAAGATAAGATAAGCAGTTGTTATATTTCTTTAAAAAACATAGATTTTTGCTCAAATAGACCGTTTTAACCAGTGAGGATAAAAAAGGAATTAGCAGCTTTCAGTAAGTTCATGTGATTGAACACACGTCTCAAATGAATAAAAACATGTCAAATGTTATTCAACCTCTCTGCATATAAAACTGTAAGTAGTTTTGCGGTTATGAAAGTACTTAACAGTTGGTTACGAACAAGAGGCGCAGACTAAGCTTGTAAAACACATTTACAAAGTTCATTTAAGTCACTGTAAGATATAGAAAATAAGTAAAAGCAAGCAACTCCTACACTATTTATGATCTGTGTTATAATGTTTCCTCATCAAAAACATACCTGGAGTTTTGTTTCCACCTTCACTAGAATCATTTGGATTATTTTTACTCTCAAATTCCCAAGCTCTACTAAACCAAAGAAAGCTGTTAACTTGAAAACTACCACCAGGACTACATAACATCACATTTTAAGATTTGGAGATGCAGACAAACTAAAGGGTTACTCAAACATGTGTGAATGAAACAAAACACAACTCCAGGTCTGTTTTTGTGGAGGTTATAATATCGCTTAAAGCTCACATGGGTAATTTTTGTGTAATATCGAACCTTTTTTGTGTAATATCGAATAGATACTAACATTTGTATTGTATTGTCAATACTAAATAAATAAATAAACACATTAAAGCTTTATTTCAAAATTAGTTTTTCCATTTCCAGAACTATATATGGATCTAATGGATACATTGGATACGTTCCCACTTTTACAACAGCGCAAATACTAAAAGCTATAATGTTGGCCTCTCATAAAAATATTCAATCTGATTAATCTTGTACTTCTTCTCATACAGATGAGTCTTGAATTTGTTCTGATACAGCTCAAGATTAAAGAAAGGTTAAGTTCTGTCCTGTGAATGTGACTTGCCCAAATGGATCGAATCAGATTAAGACAAACATAAAGCGTTAAGTGTGCCATCCCAAAATAGTGCTGCCTGTTGTTTGCACACCTGTATAACTTCTCTCCCTCTCACACAGGTGAACACTGTGATCCAGAGCCTGTAATGAGCTGCAGAGTGGTGCAGTGGGAGTCGTTTTCAAAGGGCACTTTGTACAAAGCACCCTTCAGCCAAAGTCCTATTACCGGCAGGTAAAATACAATAGACTGATATGGCACTATATCTTTATATTTGCCTTTAGAACTGGACAGGGATTGGGAGTGTCACCTTTGTGCATATATTTCTGTTAAAGTACTGGTGGATTGTAGTACCTTGCAGCTATTTCCATTGTGGTTCTGAGTTTGGAGATTGTTTGGTTTAGATAATGCACTCTCTTTCATTCACAAGTAGTTGCAGTTGTAGCAAAATAGTGTAACTCTAAAAACCCGTTCAGTTCTTTGCACTATCACATAAATGTAGTTAACATGATTAACTTAGGTTCAGGAGCAGGACCACGCCTCAACCCCCCTCGCCTCCTCTCCAGCGAATCACAGCTTACTTCTACCACACCTCAATTTCCCAGAAGCCTATCCTGGCAACCCAGTTCATCCTGAATAACTCAACCCAACCCTCCCAACCCCGATCTGTTCACAAGACGCCTACGAGGGGGGTCCATTCCTGCTGGGCCATGTGAAGAATGAGACTGAACGCCCACCCTGAGTCTCAACCCAGCCGACCCGCCTCGTCTCCATATAATAAACGCTTTTCACTTTGCACGTGTTGTTGGCGTGGTCCTTGCTAGTGAAATGTGGACTGTGGAACTGGTCTGCTGGAGGGTCAGTCACCTGCTTGTCTCTATGGAGATGTGTCTAAAATGTTCCACAGTATGGCCATACACTTATGAAGCCATGCAGACGACCCCACTCACAGTAAGAATGGATGTTTTTTAAGATATTTTTGATCACTTAGCCATCTGTAGTCAAATAAACACAGAGCAGATCTAGGCTATTTAAAACAAAGAATTGACATCTCCATGGAGACAAAAAGGTTGCAGGCCTCTCCAGAAAAGTTACACAGTGTGTGTCTAAGTCTAAGCTTCTAATAGCCTGGAGATGGGTTCAGACAGATGCAATTATTACAAATAGATAAAATAAACAGTGAGTTCAATTGCATAATGGTTGACATAACTAGACATCTTCATCCTCATAAAAATACCCTTAATTAATTCATGCATAATTCACTAATTTTGTATAGTTATTGCTTTGCTTGGAATGCATCTCCATGGAGACCAGCATCATAAAGGAGCCAACCCCAATCACGGTAAGGCTTTTTTATAAATAACAAAACATAAATGAATGCAAGACAGATACATTTCAGTCCATTTCAAATCATTTATTGTCCATTTCTATATGAACATACTGATATGAACAAATATGCCATAATAGAACATTTTAAGTCAAGCAATAAGTGAACATGAGGGCACTTCTGGCTCCATCGACTCGTTTCCAGTTAACTAGACATTGAAAAAGTGTCGCCCCTCTCTCTGTAACTGCTGCAATGAACCTTCTCTTTTTGGTGTTCATATTAACCCGCTCTGCATGATCGTGGTGTTTTTATTTTGCAATTTTGTACATAAATAAATTATTTTTTCTAATATGGACCTGGCTCCAAATTCGCCCCATAACTGCCAGCTTCAGTGAGCTTCATTTGACTGGAGCTGAACGCTATAGGTGACGTCACACTCCCTTAGTCCACTTCTTTATATAGTCTCTGATTCCTGCCTCATAGTTACACGCACATGCACATTCATACTGACAGTTTGCAGCTGATCTCACTGACAACTGGATGCACTGCTCTGTCTGAAGCTTTGTTAATCAACTTAGACTTTAATCTGAGTTTTGTTTTAACACAATTTGACCATGAAAAACACACTTAGCTGGAAATACAACAGGTGGGATGTGATGCTAACTGGAAGCACTGCTCTGTTTGCAGCTTTGGTTCTTGAGTTAGACTTTAATCTGAGTTTTGTTTTAATGCAGTTTGATCATAAGAACTGATTTAACTGGAACCACAGCTGGTTTGTGATGCTCACTGGAGACACTGCTCTGTTTGAAGCTCTGTGACTTTAATCTGAGCTTTTTGTAGCACACTTTGATCGTAAAGAACAAACTTAGCTGGAAATCCACCAAGTGGGGTGTGATGCTAACTGGTAGCACTGCTCTGTCTGTCTGCTCTGTTACTCAAGTTACACTTTATTCTGATCTTTGTTTTAACACAATTTGATCATAATGAACAGACTTAGCTGGAAATACAACAGGCTTCCTGTTACGGCCTGCGGTCTGGCTCAGTCTCGCCCTGCACTCCCCATTTGTTTTTACTGCTTGTGCCTTGATTTTCCTGTCCTGTGTGGTACCAGGCTCCTGGTTGGTGGGTGCGGTTCTGTTGCTGTTGGGCTGACTCCGATGTTTCCTGTGCTGTGATTGGAGGACTAATGTCCCGCTCCTCCAATCCTCTGTCTGACCCTTAAACACCCCGTTCGATCAAAGTCTTTTGCAGCAGGTCCGCCGGGCGACTGGTTGTATCAGCTTGCCATACTCTGCTTTGGATGTGTCTCTTGGTTGCTCCGGTCTGGTCATTCGTGTGATAATTCGTACCAGAGACAATAGAGGTCGCCTTTGACTTTTGTATTGCCAACTCAGCTCAGCCATTGGGCATTTGCATTTTCTTTGAGTTAGTTTGATTACTTTTATGTAACCCCCCCTTTTTTGTGTCATTGTATTTCCTTACATTAACTTTATAAAGCCACTTTAAATTACAGCGTATCCTGTTTGTGTTACTTTCCTTTGTCCCATGCACTGGTTTGTAACACATGCTAACTGGGTGCACTGCTCCGTTTGAAGCTCTCAGACTTTAATCTGAGTTTTGTTTTAACACAATTTGACTATAAAGAACAGACTTAGTTGGTGAGCTGATTTGTGCTGTTAAACCAAACCCTCTCAAAACACATTACAGTCACAGTCCGTTTTTTTGAGCAGAACATAAGGTTGAAAGCATTATAATCATGATTCAGCACATCTCTCTTTAAAGTAGAGTCATAAAAATAAAGCATGGCACTACGCACTGCTGTGAATGCCTTTTGTGTGATTAAGTCTTAATGGGTCAATTTTTATTAGAGCCGGTTCACATGGTTAATTTAGAGTAATTAAAACTAAATAGACCGTGCACTGGAGCAAATAACTGCCCTTACTTCTATATTCTCTCTCAGAAGATTGTGTTTGTAAAGTACAGACTGGAGATTTGTCTTCTATAATGATCTGTATACAGCGTTTACATTATGCACCATCTCTTATCCTACATTAGGTATAGTGCTACATTGCAAAAAATGAGATCTATAGCCAAGTTATGATTACTTGAATTAAGAACGATTTATCATCCATCCATCCATCCATCTTCTCCCGCTTAATCCGGCTGGGTCGCGGGGGCAGCTCTGCTGCCCAATACTCATAGCACCTGACCCCCCCTATGAACCCCTCTGCAGGTGGTGAGCCCACAGGAGGGAGGTTTTATCATGATTTGAATACATTTCACTTGATAAGTAAAATGATCTACTAATGGACCAAGACTTTTTGTAGTTAAGATATGAAAATACATCTTGCTACGCTTAAGATAAGACACAAAAGCTAATGTTGCTTGAAGAAAACCACACTTATTCCATCAGTAGATGATTTTGTCAAGTTGAACCTACTCAAATAAAGAAAAATGTTCTTAATTGAAAGGGTCCATATTATGCTTTTTTATGATCTGTTATAATGTTGTTTCCTCATCAAAAACATGCCTGAAGTTGTGTTTTGTTTCATTCACACAGGTTTAACACAAACCCTGCATATTAAGTCTGAGTTCTTCTCTCAAACGGAGAGACGTGATGTCATGTGGTAATACAGGAAATGCTCCAGTGCACTTAGAAACCCTGGAATTGCCAATCACTACTGAACAAAAGGTAAAAGGTATGGAGCGAGCTGTCTGAAGTACTGTGAAAAAGCTTCGGTCAAATGGATGCCCTGTGCCAAGATGGAGACGGTATTAATGCCAAGAGGCTGAACGCTCATAGCTGTGTGACGTGATGACGTATTTTTGACAATAGAGACCTTTCTGTGAATTCATATTTGTATTGAAGAAAGCATAATTGTAACTTTTCATATCGGAATTGTAATTGTTGATGTTGTAACTTTTTAATTCGTATTGTGATGAATAAAACACACATTTTATGTACGACTGGACTCATTAGAGAGTTTACGGATATTTATTTTATGCTCAGCTACAGCCAAATATGCACAGATTTCCCAAATATGCACAGATTTCCCAAATATGCACAGATTTCTATCCTATGCACACGAATACTTCTGACAGCTATCTCACTCCATAAAAAGGTAGAAATGTAGATAGACTAAAAATTAAGGATTCCTCAAACATGTGTGAATGAAATAAAACACAACTACAGGTATGTTTTTGGTGAGGTAACAGTATTTTAACATGGTTTATAGCTCACAGGAGTGATGATTTTGTGTAATACGGGCTCTTTAAGTCATTTTAACTTACCCTGATCTAGCTTTTTGCAGTTCATTGTTTTTTGGGTGCGCTCCAGATGTGTAACTTGTATATTTTTGCTTTTAAAAGTGAACCTGCGTGGATGTGAAAGGTTAATGCATGAGTGATTATAGCAGCGGGCCAGCATAGATCTCCAGCTACATTAGTATGCCCTGAGCACAGCCTAATGAGCAGCCATGGGACTCCTGCGTGTCACCAAACAGTCAGTCAAACACCAGCGTGTAAACAAAACCCAAATACAAGATATATTGTTGTAGCTGTGCACCAGATTTAGTCCAGACATTCAACTGAATAATGGCCACAGCGTTAATCCAAAGAAACCTGTGTTGAATACAGTTTCTCCTGGTGAGCAACAGTCATTAATTAGCAGTGTTGTCATGGTACTAAAATTTCGAGCTCGATTTTGATTCATGCTTTTCTGTGGCATTACAATGGGGGTGTTCTACATGTATCTCTATGATGGAATGTGGTCGACTGCCACAGTGACACAATGAACACATTAGCAAAGTCAAAAATGTTTTAAAGTTCAATATAATGATTGCAATTATTTAATTTGTAATAGTAAAATGGTGTTCTTTTGCCTCACATCTCACTATTATCCAGTATGCAAATGATGACGGTTGTTTGTAAAGTTACACTATGTAACATTTTCCCGCTTGTCTCTGCAGATCACAACTCCAGTAAACTCCAGTCTTTTTTCTGTTTTATTTTACAATTTATTCACTATTCAAATTCAGTTAATTCAAAGTTTTAGTTTTTCAAGGTAAATGAAAATACCAGAAATGTTAAAATATGTTCAGGAAAAAATATGCACATCTGCTTTACACAGTAGATACACTCATATCCAAATCAGAACACTAGCTCAACGAGGCTACTCCTTTTCTGCCTGAAATGTGATTCAGGATACAGTACTCTGAATGGACCATGTATTGGAATATATCACAAAATACATTCTAATGTGGGTATTCAGTATTCTATAACTAAACTAAACTTCTGTCCTTGTTTTAGTGTTACCTCATTGTGGAGCGTCTTTGTGTTACCGTGAAAAACGCTATATAAAGCTGATGTATTATTATCCATCCATCCATCCATCCATCTTCTCCTGCTTAATCCGGCTGGGTCGCGGGGGCAGTTTGCTGCCCAATCCTCATAGCACCCGACCCCCCCTATGAACCCCTCTGCAGGTGGTGAGCCCACAGGAGGTATTATGTATTATTATTGTTATTATTGTTATTATTATTATTATTATTATTAAATACATCCCTCAAGTATTCTTCTCATGACTAAATATACATCTAATTGTAATCTATCCCTCTATAATTTAAAGGTGTATTGTGTAACACTTCTGGTGGAGGGTCCATCAAATCCTTTTGTCCGTAGAGATGTTATCGTTATATGTGATTGTCTGGAATATTTCACAGTATGGCATTAAACCTCTCTATCTACATTGAGACCAAACCAGGCGAAGTCTCACCTTCTTCAACTTCTTCAGTTTTATTATTGTCCCAGAGGGAAATTATTGCACAGCAGTGTCAGACATACAGTAGAAGTACAATATAATTCAATACACTACAGTTTTAATAATTCAATAATACAACAATCACAGCTGAAGTTTAGCTCAACAATGCAGACAAACTTTTCCTTAAAAATAGGCCAAAAAGAACAGGGATCGTACATATCCGCATCTCACCATGACTGATCCAAGCTATAAGAGAGAATTTATCCTGGTTATGGCTTCTCAGGTCAGATCTGTGGAGATGCAACCCCACGCACAGTCAGAATGCCTGTTTTTCTAGGTATTTTTTGAGCTATAAAACCAGCTGTAATTGAATAAATGTAAGGTAGATCTGTTTAATGTCATACTGTGGAACATTCCAGGCAGAGCAATGACATATCCATAGAAACAAGCAGGTAACAGAAACCCAGCTAATCTCATTTCCTGTCCTCTTCCATATACTACTCAGTTTTGAAGGTTTTGTTGTTGTGAATGCGCTCGATGTCGTCAGATAGTTTTGTCAGCAGTGGTTTTACCCCAGTGTGCAGAGGGCTGGAGTTTTCTCTTGTATTGTGTTGTGTGGATGTGGTGATTATGGGCTGGTCTTGCATGGCTGCGTTACCTGCCTGTGCAGCTCCTGGCTTATTCAGTTATTCTGAGGTGAGGCGAGGTACTGTTCTCATCATTAAATCCATGTATGCACAAGAACCGGGTAATCCAATAACAAATAGAAGAGTCTCATAGAATAAAACAACAGTCTTTGCACTGCAGTATGGACTATATGCTGATTTTACACATACGGTATTACCTGTAGTACAAGACCAAATTAAATATTACTCAATAGCACTATGAAAACTTTCTGTTGGAGGATGTTGTTGGATCTGCTTGTAGATGATATTGCTTCACTTAAAACGCTCCACACTTTGACATTTAACATATATTAAAACATATAAGAGCACCAGATCTTAACCAGGACTAAACCAAGTCTAAACTGTAATTTAACAGGTCTAAACGGGACTAAACCATAGATGAAGTAGCCTATAGTTTATAAAAATTGTAACCTAAGAAGGCAAAAATGTAAAAGAAAAAACACTAATAATAATAATAAATAATACAATAATAAAAGTTTCTAAAACAGATGATCCCAAGGAACGAATTTCAAAACAACCCTCTCAAAATGATTGGTCATAAAATCAGCAAATATCTGAGTCCTTGTTAAGCCTGATTCAGTTCTGGCTAAGATTTGAACTGGCCTTCAGTTTCATTGCTCAGAGTTGATCATTCGAGTCCTGGTTGAAATTTGGGAAGAGTTTTTGCTATGTGAAAGTTGCTATGTGAAAGTTATTGCTGATATTTCAAATCTTCACATTTTTATATAGCAGTTTTCCACCTATGAGGCACTCCAAGCACTTTACATCACATACAGTACACACATTCATACACAAATGTACGCAGACAGGATTAAGTATCTTACGCAAGAACACAACAGCAGTATTCCTCTGTGGATCTAACCACTCAATCAGTAATGTTTACGTCGAGAGCAGGATTTGAACCACCAACTTTCAAATCAGTGGACAAACGCTCTACCAGCTGAGCTACTGTCGTTATCTTTTATACATAAAATAATATAATTGTACTTGCCATTGCATAAGAAGCATCAGTTCTACCAAAATAGCAAATTAAAATGATGTTTACTTTTGTTACAGTATTTCACCAGTAGAAAACCATGGTGCATTGTGAACAGACCTATTATGTACCACAATATTTTTTCCTAGAATCCATTTTTCATCCACCTGTGGTCATGGATTATAGGAACAATAGAAAGCGTCCATTTTGTGTTTTGTTGGATTTGGCTCTGTGCAGTGAGCCGGGCTGGTATTTAGACTCCTCTTTTTGGCTGAGAAGATTACTGTCTCTTTTGTGTCAGCTCCAGATAATACTCAAACATTTACAAAAGCAAAACAAGGCTTAAATATACCTCGTTTGACCCCACTGTGCTTCGACTTTTGTTTATCATAGGTTCAGCTTACTCTTCAAAATGCCTTAAAGGGATAGTTTGGGATTTTTGACATGAATCTGTATGTCGTCTCCGTCAGCAGTGTCGTGCATCCACACTGACTTACCTCCAGACATCGAGCTCTTGCCCAATTTCGGTGCTGATGAAAGTACCCCGGTAAGTTGGCTGGGGTCACAAAAATAAAGCGTTTTTCTTCTCAAAACAATGTGTGTTCAAAAGAGTGATACATTTTTAACAAAATGTGAACAGGGAGACAGAGAGAAGGGACAGAGAAGTGGTACAAGTTGAAGCTGGATTTCTGTTGTTACAGCCTGGATACTCACAACTCTGCACCATTTTTATATATATTCTTACATAGTTTATACAAGCTTATATACTTATCGCTGTAGCTCTCACGTTAGCTCTATCGCGTTGCGGCAGTCAATAGTCTGAGCACGTAAACACTGCCGAACTACTGAAAAGCTGGATTCATGCGCAGCTGTCACCTGGCGGCAGCGCGCAGTGATCTGACCACAGAGAAAATAGTACCAAGTGATTATGTGGTCGGACTTTTTCGCTGTTCACGTTTTGTGACGCAAATGCATCACTTTTTTGAACACATATTGTTTTGAGAAAAAAAATGCTTTATTTTCGTGACCCCCGCAAACTCGACGGACACTTTCATCAGCACCGAAACCGGGGAAGAACTGGGCTCACCGGACGCTGTCGGGAGGTAAGTCCGTGTTGATGCACGACACTGCTGACGGAGACGACATACAGATTCATGTCAAAAATCCTGAACTATCCCTTGAAGTAAAAGTACAGATACAAGGACAAAAGTTACTCAAGTAAAATTATTAAAGTACCTGTTTAAAAATGTACTTTATGAGTAAAAAGTAAAAGTTTTTTGCAGAGACTTTTAGAACAATGAAACAGTAAAATGTAGTGACTGATATTTGTAGTTGTTTCTGGTTCTGGTTATTTGGCTTGCTCAAAGTTGGGACGTGAACTTAAATGTGTTAAAAAAAAAGTTTCAGCATTTTCAGCAGGTCTCAAACTATAAAGAAAAGTACTTTTTACTTTTCAGTCCAGATCTAAAATTTAGTGGAGTGGAAAGTACAGATATATAGTCTCAAATAAAGTGAAGTAAAAGTAAAAAGTATCCACTGTAAAATTTACTTAAAGGTGCACTGTGTAACTTTTTGGTTAGGAGTCCGTCACCTGCTTGTTTCTATAGATATGTCATTGCTCTGCCTGGAATGTTCCACAGTGTGACATTAAACAGATCTGCCTTACAGTTATTAAATTACATGTAGTTTTATAGCTAAAATACCTTGAAAAACAGGCATTCTGACTGTAAGTGGGGTTTCCTCTCCACAGATCTGACCTGTATCTTGGCCTGGTTTGGTCTCCATGAATATAGAAAGGTTTTAATTTCATACTGTGAAGTATTTCGTTGTACGGCAGCACTACGGTGGAGGACTGTAAACGCCTGCAGAGAGTGGTAAAGACGGCCACAAAGATTATCAGAACTCTTCAACCCCCTCTGCAGAGCATCTACCACCACAGAGTCCACAGGAGAGCTGCCTCCATCACCAAAGACCCCACCCAACCCCAACATGGACTGTTCACCTTCCTACCTTCAGGCCGGAGGTACAGTGAAATGCAGGACTACAAGAACAAAGAACTCTTTCTTCACAACAGCTATCAGACTTCTGAACTGTTGAGCAACAGCCACCCATCTAAGTATTGTTTCTATTTTATATATACTTTTTAAAAATTCTCTACATACTCTTATCTTTTTATCTCTTATCTTATTTATCTATTTAAAATTGTGTGTATACTCTAGGCATCCAGTGTGGGAAGCAAAGTAAGAATTTCATTGTACAGGGAAACGTGTTTCTTTACTGTACATATGACAATAAAGCTTTGAATCTTGAATCTTTCAGCAAAGCAATTATGTCATAAAAAAAAAAACATTTGACAGACTTACAAACAAGAAAACCTGCACAATGCATCTTTAAGTAAAGTACACATACCTAAACTATGCTAATGTACTTTTACTTTTGTACTTTGTTACCTTACATCGGTGCCTTGAAGTGACTGCTTCCTATTGTGTAACATCAGCAGAGCTTTGTAATGAGGTGCTAATAAACTAAAACTTTTCACTGAGGAAAAAAACACAATTCTACAATTTTGTGTTGAGAATATAAAAGATGGTGAAATGTTTTTTTTCAATCCACACATTTCTTTGATCCATTGTACTGTAATACATGCCCTAGATTGCACAGTTTTTTTTTTTATTTTACAGGAAAAGTGCTGCTTCAAGTTTTTTACTATATTGTACAAAATGGATTCTTGTGGAGTTGTGTTTTATTTCATTCACACATGTTTGAGTAATCCTTTATTATTAGTCTCAAAACTCTCTGTTCCACCTTGAAAATCAGCTTGTAGAAGTTATTGCGTCGCCTAAAATGCATTAAACTTGTATATCATGTGTTTATTGAATTATACTTTCTTTTTCTCTGTGGCGTTATCTGCTTGCCTCTGCGAAGATAAATAGGTTTAATGCCATACTGTGGAACATTCCAGGCAAAACCATACCATTTTCCTGTGGTTTCAGACCCTCCTCTAGAGTACACTGTGCACCTTTAAACTATTTCTGCTTACAAACCCAAATGAAAACTGCATTCATTAAAGTTACTGCATAATGAATCAAAAAAGTTGCAGATTTGTATGGAGACTTGTATAGACTTTCTGGGGAAATAAATAAATAAATATAAATAAGGCTCTGACCTCAACTATGTGGAAACTAATGAGCACAAAACCTAGAATTTTATTAAAGTAAGTTTCTGAAACTTCAACCACCAAATTATGAAAGGATTTTGCTGAATACTGAGTTTTAAATGTGCTTTTTTTTTGGACTTTGGACATTTTTGGACTTAAAACAACCACATTATAGATATTAGTTAGCATGTAGCTGGTTAGCTCCCACAATGTCTTTGCACTCTTAATATTTAAAAATTTAAAAAAGTAAAAAAAAAAAAAAAAATTGAAAAAATGAATGGAAAATATAGACCCAGAACTGGAGCAGATGGTCAGTGTTGAGCTGCAAATTGTGACTTGCATCATTGAATATTTATACACATGAACTACAGTAGTTTACTATGACTTTCAGAAATTACTTTTCTGTGCATTTTGTGTTTGTGGGTCTTATTTTCATCTAAAGGTTAGACTCTAAATGCAGCTTTCACAATACAAAGGTGTGTCTGGGGTGAGCGAGGAACATTACTCTAAATATTTTCAGATTTTGCTTTAACGACCAGCTGTTTTCTGCTTTAACGTGAAAAACTCCCGAGCTTCTCTGTGCCCCAAACATATGCTCCAACCCACACCACAGCACTGCTAATACCGGAGTTATTATTGGGAGTAATTCTGCAACTGCGTATAAGGCCGTCCTTTTATGGGGAACAAAAATGGAAATAACAGTTGGACCATAAGATATTAAATGCAACAGCAGCAGTGTACGGCCATATAAAAACAAAACAAGTGCTAGACTCTGCTCTGTCCGCCCACACAGGCAACTCACAACTCCAGACAATTAGCACGAGAGTCAAGAAAGAAACTACGATATGTTTTTGACGTAATTAAAGGACTCATCTTTTTATGACCTGCCAACATTTAAAAAGTATGGCCCTATAACTAAATATATACCTTTTCCATTTAGATATAGGAAATGTTAAAGGTGCACTGTGTAACTTTTTGGTTGGAAGTCCATCACCTGCTTGTTTCTATGAATATGTCCTTGAAAGGTGCCTGGAATGTTCCACAGTATGGCATTAAACAGCTCTACCTTCGATTTATGGTTTTATAACGTAAAAATGCCTAGAAAAACAGGCACTGTACTGTTTGTGGGCTCGCCTCTCCACAGATCTGGCCTGTAGCTTGGTCTGGTCTGGTTATGTCTCCATAGACATAAAGATTTTTCTTTTACTTGTATTTCTGTCCCAGTAGTTCGCTTAATGAATGGAATTTAACTCGCTATCTTTGCATTTGTACGAAAAATGAAATAAATGGTTATAAAAGTCCTTCCTTGGCGACTAGTTAAGATTTCTCATCTCTCCCTTTTCGCTGATTTCAGAGTAGCCTTCATGCCCTCCTCTCCTCTGCTCTTCAGACCCTACGCTCCGTCCTTCCTCCGTCGTCCTCTGAATCAACTCTTCCTTTCTGAGTCTCCCTTGCTCTTTTATGGCAGTAGTTGCTTAGGAACATCAGGTGGTGTTTGGTCGTGAAGAGAAAGAGGAAAAGAAACACAGTGAATAGCAGAGCGTATTTGTCAGGGAGCAGAGGAAAGGGTCTGTGGATGTCACTCTCTCATTAAACCTTCAGCTTTTTAAATGGCGCTAATTAACCAACTGGATTCTGGGAGGTTTATGCTCATTTATTACACAGACGAAATCAATCAAACTGAAGTAAATTCTTTTGAGACTATTTCCATTTTTAAAGGGCTATAAGCAAGTCTGGCAACAAACAAAAACATGTTAAATTGCTGGAGAAAATGTGACAGCTTTGGCAATTTGTCTTGAATGCTCCAAACCTGCTCATCTACATTCTCTAAACTAAATGTATGTATGCTTTTATTCAGAACTGGCTTGTGTTGTAATGGAAAGTTATTAATTATATGCAATGTTTTTGTAAGTAATTGTTAAAATACATTTGTCCGTTTTGTATTTACCACTCATGAGTGAGGCAGGCTGAGCGTTTTGTTTGTTAGACTTGTGGCTGTTGTAACATGGGTTAGAAAGTGGGGTTAAGCTTCTTCAGTGAAGCAAATTGGCATTTTATGGGGAAGTTAAGACCCTGCCTAAATCACTACGCTAGTTTGTTGTCTTGACAGACTCACTGCCACAGCGAGATCTCCGCCGAGGCAACACTGATCTGTGCCGATCTGTACCACCTCTAACAATGGACTTTAGCTTCAAATGTGCCAGAGTTTCTTTAATATTCACTCTCACAGAATCCATTAAAAAAATTCTCCGGGTTTATATGAGTCCGATCTGTTCTAGAGTTAATTTAACATTTTTGGAAATATTAATTAAGTAACACTGGACCAAAGTTCTTGTTTAAAAATTAAGAGTTATATTAATGTTTGGACAGTAAATGGACAAGACTTTTAGGTATATCCTGATTTAGCTAAACAACACACAGAGGTGTTTTATCTTTACACTTTATTTTAGTTATTTTAAATTAAATTATGTACGAAACTGGTTCAAACTGGTCTCTTCTCGCAGGAGTTTGAAGTGGTGGGTGGGAGGTGCCCAATTAACACTAATAATTAACTTCAAACATACCAACTAAATTCCCATTTAACTTTTAAACAGGCAAAATAACACTTTTTTTGTGTTAAAACAACTCTGAAATATTTTACCCTGAAATTTGAACCCTCCAGTGTTTGCTGTAAAACATGCCTAAAGAAGTTTAATTTGTTGTCCATGCATGTTTGACTTACGGTTATGCCGGGCGTACACTGTGCGATATTTTTGATCATTTCACTCAGCCACAGCTCAAACCAAATCACAGGAGTTTAAAAGTTCACAGCTCACGATTCCTGTTCTCACTCTATAGAAACGACTTCAACCGTGCAAAACTCTCACGAGAGGCGACTGGATTTCAAATAGGTTTGATTTTCTTGCCACCTACGATTGCTGATTGGGAGCTGGTTGTGAGGTATTAATCGTTCCCGTTACCCCATATTTACTACACGAAGCACGATACACGATCAGGCCAAAACTTGGCCCGATCCCAAAAACAGTCGCACAAGTGAAAAATCTGATCAAAAGAGTCAAAAATCACACATAGACCCGGCTTTAGCAGTGAAATATGAAACTGAATGTGGCATTTTTAAAGTAAAAAAAGGCAACATGGTGGTCTAAATATACTATATTATATTAATCTCATACCAATAACTCTGAAAATTTTCATCTGTTATGTCACTAACAAAATACTGTATTTGTATTCTCAGACTTGCTAAATATGCTTTTTATTACCAAGTGAAAAAGTTGCGCATATCCAACTTTGTTTTATTTTTCCTCATTGTCTCCACACTTTTCCGTTCTATTTTTGTTTCTCCCTCCAACACTCGTTCACTCATAGTTTAAAGTTGCTTAAAGAAGAGCTGCTTAAGGTTACCACCTGCAGTATTTGACTGTGGCTGATTTCAGCACATTCACCTTTTAACTAATGACTCTAGCAGAGATACAACTGCAGCTCCAGAAATAAGACTCTGTTTATGTTAGAATTAGTTTAATAAAGCACAAGTTTTAACAAGGAAAAGGTCCATGATACAGAGGTGAACGTACTCACTATTCAGAGTAATGATCTGTTACTTCAGATATGTGGTTTAATGTTACTTCTTATCAAAAGTACTCCAAGATGTCCTATATTATGCTAAATTTACTCCTGTGAGCTTTAAGTCATGTTATGTTACCTGGTTGTGTTATGTTTCATTCACACATGTTTGAGTAATTCTTTATCATTAGTCTGTACAACATACAACATACAACGTACAACGAACATTGCTAACTCTGCTGCCTGTGCAATACTGGGACCATATGCAATACATAAGATGTCCAGCAGTCACTTTACCCATTACAAATGTATTTATTATTGTAAGATACTGTAGCCACTTTAAAGATTTAACAATATTTATACTGTACAAACTGTAGCCACTGTATACAGATAGCAATTTATTGTATATAGAAATTTATTTTATTTTATAATCCCTATCTTTATAGAGATTTCTTTTCTTATCTTATCTTATCTTATCATGTAGTGGTAGCTTTGTAGTGTATTTGATGAGGAAACAACATTATAACATAGATCAAAATAGAGTAATATGAGCCCTTTATGTGGCAATATTGAAATGTTTTGGGACCATATAGACCCAGACCTGCCCAACCAACTTCACTCTTAGCCATGCCCGAGCGGAGAGGTCCGGTAAGGCAAAGCAAACCTCTTTTGATTGTGCGCCTCCATATGCTTGATTGGCTAAACGCCGTGATGCTTGACGCCACCTCACTATTCTACCTACAAATTCTTTTACAACTACATAGCACTACTACAAATTCAATTCAACATCAAAGTACATGTTTTGTATGGAGAGTATATGGCCCTTTTGTGAGTATACTTGCAGTAGCAGATCCCTGGGCTCTCCACAGCTCCCCTTTGCACAGCAATGTCTCTGATTATAATACATGTGGAGGAGGGCCTGATTCAGCTCTGATTGGATTCTTGAGGCTGGACTCCTGAAGTTGGATTATAGCAGCGTGTTTGGACTGAGCTTTTCTATGGGCTGTGTACTGAATCGGAGAATGTTGTATCTGAATGTAACCTCAATGTTTAAGGTTCTATATTATGTAAAATGGACTTTTGTGAGCTTTTAGCCATGTGATAACGCTGTTCCCTCATTAAAAACATACACGAGTTATGTTTCAGTTAAGGTTACCACCTGCAGTATTTGACTGTGGCTGATTTCAGCACATTCACCTTTTAACTAATGACTCTAGCAGAGATACAACTGCAGCTCCAGAAAATGTTGAGTAACCCTTCATTATTAGTCTGTCTGCATCTCCGAAGCTCAAAATGCTCTGTTCCACCTTGTGATGTCATGACATGAGGCAGTGTTTTCTGTTTGAGATAAGAACTTAGCCTAAATATGCAGGGTTTGTGAGTTTGTGTGAAAGAAAAAAAACACCCCAGGTATATTTTTGACAAGTAAACAACATTATAACAGAAATCAGAGATATTTATGTTCTAATTTATGTCAATTTGTGACTCATTTTTGCCCCTCTTTAGGTCAGGCTTGCATTAGGACTACTGCAGAATGTAGCTCTGTATAAAATATGGTCTAGCTCAAGTTTAGACCTGGATTAGTACCGTTACCTTTTTTAGATCTTGTGGAACTCACATTGGAGGGTCAAAAATGTTCATACAGTAGGTGATGCTTTGTGTGAAAATCTTGAGAATAACCCCCATAAGACATTGTGCCATAATATTGTAAATTATAATAAAAACACTTTGGATCAAAGAGTTGCAGTCCTATTTCCCATAACAGCATCTTCAGATCAATCTTAAACGTCAAATGAATATGATGGAAAATAATATATGAGATAACAATGGACCTTATATGACAGCCAGCTCAGCACAATAACTTTCAAAACACAAAACAGTTTCCCTTTATGGCGCTGTAAAAATAAAATGCTCTTTTATAATGACTGTGGCCCTGTGGTGGTGCATACTTTATTCAAATACAAGTAGCAATCTTCAGCTGGAATATTTCGGAGCTAGGAGCAGCGGGATCCAAAACGTGATCGGAATGAGACAGTGTGGAGATGTGGAGCTAAATATCACAGGCTTCAGATGAGGGCGATGGCATGACCTTGTATGGGCGGGTTTCCTCTTCCTCCTCGAAGGACTGGCGATTTTCTCATAATAAGAGCCCCTCTGGAAGCACCGATCTGTCCACTGCGGAAATGTCACTTTATAATCTGTGCTGAAACTGGGCCGGTTAAGTCATTTGTGAATGGAAGTTTCAGATAATTCACATTTGCAAGTACGTGTTTTGTTATTTTGCATTTCATTATCTTTTAATAAATAAGTACAAATGCAAATAATGACTAGGACTGGTCGATAGTGTTATATTGCTGTGTTTCAGGTGATCTCACAACATTTTACAGGCCAGTAATATTTGATAGTCGCCGGGGATCCACAGCGCACACTTCTCCAATACTTGTGAGTCTGGTGAATCCCCGTGAGTTCACATGGGGGTGACTGACAGGTGGATTGGCCATCAGAGACACGTCAGTCCCTATCAAAACAAATATGGCAGTTTACAAGGAAAAAAATACACAACGGCTTGAAAAACGTCCCTGATGTCTGTACAATGAATGAGTAAAGCATTAAACTCTTTTAATATGAGGTGACTGAAATGTGATCTTGTTTGTAAATGATAGATGAGCAATAAGATCCCCTGTTTCATAAACGTCACTGAAAAAATGGAATCTGACTGCACGATCTTGTTCAGATGGAATAAAAGTACAATATAAATAATTGAGAAAACCGGCTCTTGCCTCCCATTAGAGAGTATGACACAATCACTTTCTAAAATCTCAAAACCACTAACACTTGGTGGTAGGTGCGATGCTAAAAAATCATCTCAGAATTTCTAAGACTTAATCACTGTTTACCAGGGTTACGGTTTCAGATTCAAAAGAAAAAAGAGTTAACTTAATATTACTTGTAAAATTTGCCATCTTGAAGGTTTTGGGGGATTTTGGACATGATTAAAACAAGAAAATACAAGTGTAATCAAGTGTAATACACTGCTAAAGTGATCCAATGTGTTTGCCTAGTACCTCGTAAGTAGAGTTGAGGGGTACTCAGACTCAGAGTGTAAAGCTTAGGGGGAACAAAACAATTTGGAAAAGCGCTTTCCTAAATCATAATTTCATAATATGCTTTCATTTCTTTACAGATTGTGTGGTATAGCTGTAAGATATATGAAGTCATTTTGAACCATCCCCTTGTCTAGATTTTCGCAATAAAATGAGTAAAGTTACATACTTGATCAGGGCATTTGTTTCTCTGACACCTTGATTAATTATATATTTGTAACTTTATATTTATGGGCAGTACCACTCACCTTTCTGTGCTCTCTTTCCCTCTCCACACATGTCAGACCTTTGCCTGGATGTGAACTTACAGAAAGGAGCCTTGTGTCTTTGAAGCCTTTGTTGTGGGTCCCAGTGGGCACGTGTTGACCGTCTCGGCGTTTTGCTAATGACGGCAGCGTTGGCATGTGCCCCGAGGCCGTTCACATCCACTTCACCAGGGCCTCTGATCATCCACACGCTGCTTCTTTACCGCCGCGTTTAAATCTGGCCTTGAAGTCCTCGGGATGGTTGTGAAAGGCACACAAAAGCCTTCACTGTGTACATGGAGTAGGTTAGACTTAGAAATGTTTGTAGCTACTGAAGAAGGTTATCTCCAAGGATGTTCTCTTAAAAAAAAACAACAACTTTTACCTCTTTCTAGCAACAACAGGCTCTATTCATGCTTATGTCACAAACAAGGAAGCTGTTTGGAAAGATGCGATTACAACTTCCAGTGGGCTCTGTTTGCCATAGTAGGTCTGACAAACTCTAGGAAAAATGAGAAAATGTCCCAGTTTTCTTCATCCACATGTCATTGTAGTGTTTCGTTATGTTCGGCTCATCAAGAATTACAACCATACATCAGTTTTCATTATTTCCCCACTGACACACAACTCCGAGCGCACTAGGTACATGCGATTAAAAAAGATGAGGGCACCAAATTCAAGATTATTCCAAACAGCACATATGTATGGAGCTTAATTTTACCGCTGATCACATTTACTTCAATGGCTTTTATCACAGTCGGTCGGTGAGCTATTACAACGGAAGTTGTCATTGCATGTTTCCAAACATCTTCCTGGTTTGTGGCATAAGCGTGAATCATGGATGTATAATAAGAGCTGGATAACGCCCCCTCTATCTGTCACCGCAGATTGATGTGTGGCCGAGCGAGATGTTGCAGCCCGCAGCCCAAGAAAAAATCTTCCATAGAAGCACAATGTATTTTTTGAGAAATCAAACTGCCCGTGTTCGGCTGACAGGGCATCCACAGCTTTCATAAAGGTCAGATTTTGTAGGGATTCTTCTGTATTTTTACAATACGAACTTGAAAAAAATTTTAATCATCAAAGCACCTAAAAATCAACTTTGTAAGAGTTAGCGTAGCCCCGCTCTAAGCCCGCGCTAGCTCCGCTCTAGCAGCTCGCACTCTGATTGGTCAGAATGGTGTTTCTGACGTCACAGCCCATCAGTCTTGGGCAGCCGGACGTCAGACGTTGGGCTGCAAACAAGGAAGTAAATGCGGAAATGAAAATCTTTTTTGCGGTCATGCGCCAGTGAGCACAGGCCATTGAAAACAACAGGGCGCCATCTTGGATTCATCTTCCAGATTTTATTTTAGTTCTATGGCATGAATAGAACCAACTATCTACGCTGCCACACTGCAATCACTAACTTAAAGGTGCAATGTGTAACTTTTCTGGTGGAGGGTCCATTAAATGCTTTTCTCCATGGAGATGCTTTCTCTGGAATGCTTCACAGTATGGTATTAAACCTTTCTATCTCCATGGACACAAAAACTATTGAATAAATGTAAGGTTGAGATGTTTAATGTCATACTGTGGAACATTCCAAGCAAAGCAATGACATCTCCATAGAAACAAGCAGGTGTCAGACCCCCAACCAAAAACACAGAACTGCGTAACTTTTCCAGTGGATGCTTGACTCCGTGGAGATGTTATTGTTTTGCTGAGAATGTTTCACAGTATGAACTTATCTATCGCTATGGAGAAAAGAAGGTGACACCGCCAGACTAAACTAGTACAGGTCAGATCTGTGGAAAGGCGACCCAGCGCACAGTGATGTTTATTTGATGTATTTTGTTAGCAATAAAACTGTTCATTTAGCTATAGGAGCAATATTACTACTTAGGCTATTTTTGAAGTTAATTTCAGTTTCTATCTGCCAAAAATCATAAAATAAATCACTTTAGTCAAAAAATTATAACTTTCCACCTCTATCTCGTCATAGACCAGTGAAGAGATTCAATCAAGACTCCATTGTAAAAGAGATAATAACGGACTGCAGAGGATTCACTTTCAGCATCATGTTCTGTACAGCCCCCATTTGCAGAAAGATGTAAAAGGCAAATTATAAAAAGTGCTTTTTGTCCCAACAATAGAATAGTAGTATATGTAACAATGCTCCTTTGCCAAACGAGGGGATGGGAGAAGCAAAAGTAGAGCACATTATAGAAGGTAAAATGGAGCCCTTATCTGTCAGTGGTTTTCACATATGCCTAAGAAAGTGCGTAGGATGTCAGCTTCTTATTAAAACAAAGTAAGCTATAATGTCTAACTGCATGTTCAATATATTCAGGCAATAAGTAAGTGTTTATTTATATAGAGACATCACAGACATGTCACAAAGACACTTTTACAGAGCATTATTTACAGAGCGTTATTTACAGAGAGTTATTCATTTACTCCACACTCAGTGGTGATAAGCTATTATTGTAGCCACAGCTGCCCTGGGGCTGCCAATATGCGCCATTGGTCCCTCCGATCACCACCATCACTCACGCACACACCAATTTTCATAATAAATTGCAATTCCATTCTCTTTGTAAATTTTGTACATATACTTATTCACTTTTTATTATTTTTTATTATTATTTCTTACTATTTATTGTTTATTTTGATTGCATGCACACTTTTTTTTCCTTTTTTGCACTAAACTGTCCTGGAGCTACTGTGACTGTTGAATTTCTCCACTGCAAGATCAAATCACTGATCACAAGATCACTGCAAAGTCCTATCTTATCTTACTAGGCAATGTGGGTGATGTGCCTTGCCTAAAGACCCAACAACATCAGTTTTTGTGACTTGCGCATCCCTGTGGCACCTGATTTTCCCAGTGATCTCCCATCCAAATACTAACCAGACCCGGCCTTGCTTAGTTAAAAATGGAAAATTGTAAACATAATGATGGATCTATAGTGTCTATGACTTACATGACCAGCCAGCCCCTCTTACATACTCGTACTGTTCAAATCCACGCCATGTTGCAGGTCAGATCTGTGGAGAGGTGACCCTACTCTCAAAAAGAATACAAGGTATTTTTTTCAAAAACACTGAAAATTGAATACGTTTTGACCTATTGAGCCTTAATTCACGTTAAAATGTTGTTACCTCATCCAAAACATACCTGTAGTTGTGTTTTGTTTCATTCACGCATGTCTGCCTACATCTCCAAAGCTCAAAATGCTCTGTTCCACCTTGTGATGTCATCAAGTGGTAGTTTTCAAGTTAACATCTACCTTTTGCTTTTAGTGCAGCAGAGAATGCCAATCCCATGGTTAAAATTATCCAAATGATTCTAGTGAAGTTGTTTGGAGTTTAAAAGCACAATAGCATAATATGGGCCATTTAAGTATTTGCTGATGCTTTTGTAAGACTAATTAAGGCGTAATTAAAGTGGTACCACAATAATGTTTCCATAGATACACTAAGATGCAGGTGGAGGATTGCAGAAAAGTTAACTTACTGATAGCCTCATATAGACTACAATACAGCCCCACAGAGCGAATATAGAACAGATCTGCGTTTGGCTCCTCTCCCGTTCAATGAGTACACTACAGCACTTGGCCAGCGGCTCTGCTAATTAGCCCTATTAGCAAAACAGCTCAAGGCATTTCTCCATGCACAAACTGGCGTATAGATTTAACCGTGAATGAGTGAGTGGTCCCTTCATTCCCTAGGGTCTCTCATCTAGTGCCTGTATTGAGTGCACTTTCACAGATACTGCCTTATAGAGGCTCAGAATTATAGGATCATGGGGGGAAATCATGGCCACTTGTATTTGCGCTGAGCTGGCGTTTTGGTGCATGTTTAATGTAGTGCTTTGGGACGCACGAGAAGTGGTAAAACTGAAGTGAGATACGCCATCTGTCAGAGAGGAGATACTGAAACTGTGTGTGTAGTATGAAGAGGTTTATACTCTATAATAATAGTGGAGCAATATAGGAAAAATATTTTAAAATATATTACGCAGAATTGAGTCTTGTGAGGTTTAAGTCATGCTGGAATGTTGTTACCTCCTTAGAAACATACATGCAGATGTGTTTTGTTTCATTCATTCATTCGCTCAAAATGCTCTGTCCCACATTGTGATGTCATGAAGTGGTAGTTTTCAAGTTAACTGCAACTTTTAGCTTTTGTTCAGTAGAAATGGGCAATTCCTGGTTTGAAAACATTCAAATGATTCTAGTGAAGGTGAACTTCCTGTATTCTCATTCTCTCTTTTTTATTTGAGCATCTAAATATCACAGTGGTCAGCAGATCACAAAGAACAATATCAATAACAACAACAGAGGCATCCACAGAAAATAAAGTGCTAATTAGAAGCCCAAAAGGAGAAGACAGAAGCAAGAAGCTTATAGAAGCCTCCCCCCTTTCACATTAACGTATTTGAAAGTGCACAATACATTTGATTTCTGATATTCCATTTGCAAACACACAATCAAAGCATTTAATCTTAGGATCAGCAGCATTAACTCTTTTCAGCATTTACAATGTCAGGGTAAGAGCTCAAAGCACCTCACTGAGGAGGAGACCCCAGCACCTCCCAGGGAATACAAATTTATCTTTATTTGAATTAGTATTACTCAGGCTATTATAATGGTTAATTAACACTGTATTACCACATGACATCACAAGGTGGAACAGAGTGTTTTTCTAATGGAAAACACATGGCAAATGGTAATACAGAAAGCGCTCCACTTTGTTTTTAAACTCCATACACCTTCATTAGGATCATTTGGATAATCTCAGCTCTGGAATTGCCAGTCGTAACTAATCACTTTAAAACTTTAAAACTACCGCTTCATGACATCACAAGGTGGAACAGAGCATTTTGAGCTTTGGAGATGCAGACAGACTAATAATATACATGTGTGAATGAAACAAAACACAACTCCAAGCATGTTTTTGGTGTGGTAACAACATTAGAACATGGCTAAAAGCTCACAAGAGGTGATTTTGTGCAAAATATAACACCTTTAAATTGTTAATAGTTATGGCAACAGCCCTAATTTCCCACAATCCTGAAACCCAGACAGGCAAACATTTCTGTTACAGCACTGTCACCACTGAGTATACTTATTTGTATAGAGTTTGACGTAATTATAACTTACATTATTATTGGCCTTTTTGAAAACAAATGGAGATAATTAAGCGACTAAGCTTTTAATTAATTCTGGCATTAAGCTCATTGTACGAGTGGGTTAGTGACATTTCGCCGTTTCCAAGAGTTTATCAGTAATGGCTAATTAAAACAATAAAGGTGCTATTATAACGTTCCATAGAGCATAAACAGCTCAGGAGTGACAGGGCACAGGGGACAGCAGTAAAAGGCAGGGCTGCTTTTTTCAGCAATAAAGAGATTCAAAAGTTTGTGCTATATAAATTATTCATCTGCAAAACTGCTGCTGACTTCTTTAACTTCCCCAAATATATGTGCTTTCCCCAAACTCTCTCTCAATATTAAAAAAGGGTATGCGTTTGTCACCATGGCCCTGCACAGTCAGAGCTGCTCCCAAATTTGACCTTTATGGGTGTTATTGCAAATTTGCCAAAAATGTGTTAACATCTGAAGAGTCACGAGGCCTTGTACTTTTTCTTAATGAATTTTCTTTTTGTCCTCCATCTGATTAAAGGGAACTATCAAGATCATGGACATGTAAAATATGAATAGAATAAATTAAAACAGCTAAAAAATAACTGTAAAATTCATGAACTAGACTTTTATATTGATTCTGCCTGGACCTTTTTCTTAAATCTCTCTTTCGTAAGTCAGCTTTGATGTGAATTGTGAAGATTTTTGCCTTTTGCACTTTTGCACTCTTTACCATTTGTTGTTTTTTGCACATGGGATGGTGATAAACACAATTTTGATTCTTTATATGAGCCTTTTGTATGAAAAATTGACAATAAAACAAATCCAAGTACTGTCTAAAGGACCATCCCTCCAGACAGCAGCTATACTTAATCTTATATTTATCAGAATAATCCAGGCGGGATGTTGGATTTGAAATGTGATGTTCCTCTATGTAAAGCTTGTTCCCATTTAAAGAGCAGATCAAACAGCAGAGACCAAAACTACAGAGCCTGAGCTTCACAGTGAGCCTCACCCATTTGTTGGTGCTCCAAACGCACAGATTCACTTTCAGCTGGAGTCATTTTTGTCTGCATTTCTCCCGAATCAATCACATTTTTCCTAGCCAAATAACCAATAATCAACATGCAGACTGAGTGTTCCTTTTTCAGCACTTGATTTAAATAATATTATATTTAGTTTCTTGTTCTGGGCACTTTTCTTATCTCTGAAAAGCTTGTGTTGTTGAATAGGTGGCTTTCAGATAACATAACATTCTCTAAGGCTATTTCTCTTGCCCAAAAAGAAAAAAAAGAAAAGAAACTCACTGAAAGAAACACATTCATATATATACAGTCGATGCTTAGATATTGAATGGGAAAAAATAGATGGATGTAAAGTATAGTTTTTATGTCATACCATTTCAGGCATCTTTCTATATTTCCAGGCAAAAAAATCATGGAGATTTGAAGATTTCGGACTCTCAAATAGAAAACTCCTCCATTCACCTGTAAATGAAATTGGGGGGGTGATAAAATGATTATTATAATATGCAGATTCTTGCTTGGTATATATTGAAATCGAGTATCTCTTTGATATTTTCATAAAAACACTGAAAACTGAGTGACAGTGAGTTTGATACTCGGTGACTACAGACATATTTTTTCCACCCTCTTGTCCCAGTGGTCTGAGATTTTGAAGCCTCTATCCAGAATTCATTTGGTTTCACCCCAACGCTCACAAAATGGTGGCTCTCTGGGACAAAATTGTGTTCTTCTTGTCCCAATTTCAGTCTGTCCTGTGCATCAAACCAGCTGGAGTGGTCCTGTTGGGTGTAAACAGCCCTGTGTGCACCTTTTTTTTTCCTCCGCAGATTTCCTGAAATGTGAAATGCATTTACCAAAAATCTAAGGTAAGTTTTTTGTTTACTGGTGTTTTGCTAATTACACATGGAGAGCACCGTAAAATAAATAATTGACAGGAAGCTATAGATAATAACTTGTCCACATTTGTAGGTTGAAGTTTTGTGGAGCCTCCTATAACATATAATGATTCTCTGTACTCTCCCCACTTTTATATAAATGATCAATTACTTAATGAAGTAAAAGTAGTAAAATGAAGCATAAATTCTGTATCTGTACTTTACTTAAGTAGATTTTAAATGGATTCTTCACTACATTTGAGAGCAGGTGTCTCTACTTTCTACTCCACTACAGTTTTTAACAGGAGTATTTTTTATTATTTTGTAAGAGCTACTGAAGAGGCGCAGGGGTTTATTTTTAACGTGTGCATAGTTTGAACAAAGAAACATATTACAAATAATAACAGCTTGGAAAAAAATATTGATTTAGTTTCTTTTGAACTAAAGTCAGTGCAAATCTTTGCCAAAATCACTACATTTCAAATGTTATTAGATCTCAAAATCTGCACAAAATACTCTTTAAGTACTATTTTAAACAGGCATCGAATACTTTTATTACTAGATTATTTCACATGATACTTACTTGAGTATTCCTTTTCTCTAGTATTAGTAGTAGTATCTAGTAGTATCCTCCAGTTTGTTTATTTCTTGTTTTGTCATATGGATTCCTGCTGTTTGAGCCCTGGTCCCTGATTGGTGGAAACTTCAACACTTTGGCCCCTCCCCCCTCACCTCGGCCCCTCCCCCTGTTTAAGGAGATCAGCTTCACCTGTTCAGGGCTGTGGTCTTTGTGGACAGTCGGCCATTTTGGGTTTGTGTCTTTGTGTCTCTTTTGTGTGTCTGATTTTGTGTGCTGAGACACTTAGTTTAGTTCTGTTTTGTCACTTGATTCTTTCTCTTGATTCTGTTTGTGGGGTTATGTGATTTTTCTTTCGGACACTTGTGATTTAGATTTGTTTGCGTCCCTTAGTTTAGTCACTTATTTTTTGTGTGTGTGTATAAACCCATGTGACTTGTTTTTGGCACAACTTGTTAAACGTTAGTCCTGTTATTTTGTGTACATATTTTAGCATGTTTTGTTTCTGATTTTGTTTGTTGAGACACTCGGTTAGTTTAGTTCTGTTTTGTGCCTTTTTGGTTTGTCACTTGATTCTGTTTTGTGGGTTTATGTGATTTTTCTTTCGGACACTTGTGATTTAGTTTTGTTTGCGTGCACTTGTTTTTTGTGTGTGTGTAAACCCACGTGACTTGTTTTTGACACAACTTGTTAAATGTTAGTCCTGTTATTTTGTTTCTTAGTTATTTTGTGTACATATTTTAGCATGTTTTTTGTTACCTTGTACATTCCTTTTAATTAAATTACATTAATTATTCAATTTTTCCATCTTGTTTTTTTTTCTTTTTGTCCCCTGCCCCCTAGCAGAGCTGGATCATAACAAGTATCTGTACATTTACAACAACAAAAAAAAAAACACCCAAAAAATGTTCTACTTATCTTATCTACTCGTCTCTCATCTATGTAGATCTGACTTGTAATTTGGTCACTACATGCTCGTCTCCATGGAGATAGATAAGTGTAATGTCACACTGTGGAACATTCAAGGCAAAGTTATAACATCTCCATATAAATCTCTTGTGATGAACCACGTTTCATAGCTTCATATATATTTGTTCATATATAAATGTTAAAGGTATATACACAGATATGTGTGTGTGTGAGACTGTATATAATGTCGAACACTGGAAAAAATACATTTGATTAGAATTGAATTGAAGTGAAAAAAGAGCAGTTGTATCTATCATGCATGTATCAGCCATTTCCATTTCCCATGTCAATACTATTTCAGTACGATTTCTTATGTTCATATATCTCTCTTTGCACAGCGTGTGTTTAAGCTGCTCATACTAAGAATTATTTCATGAAATTCATTCAATCAGTGCTTTTCTTCAGTCACTTTCCAAACATGAAAATGGGTCAAACTAACTAACTGGCAGCTTGTAATTTCACTTTGTATTATATTAACTTCTAGTACTTTATTTTTTACAACCAACGAAGCGAGTTTGATTGCCTCATTTAAATAAAGTTGGCTCGGCATATTTATGGAACAAGTATTTTAGATGCACATAATCTTAGGAGGCCAAACTGTGTTTTTAAAGGTGTTTAACTTTTCTGTAGGGGTTCGTCACCTGTTTTATAGCTCAAAAATACCTAAAAAACAGGCATTCTGACTGTAAGCGGGGATGCCTCTCCACAAATCTGACCTGTAACTTGGTCTGGGGAGAAAAACATTTGACGGACCCGACCAGAAAAGTGAGACGATGCCCCTTTAAAGGAGATTGGAGAATTGGAGAGTTTTTTCTGTTGTGTGGACCATGGGAGCAGTTTGTGATTGTTTTGCAGCCTCCTACATGCGTATTCTCTTTGGTCCAGCGTCTGCAAGTCTACAAAGAGCTGGACTTGAAAAAGGCGCTAAAACAGAAAATAGAAAGTCAATCTGCAGCTGCTGTCAGGTGTGATTCTGTGGGGTTTTCTGTGGTTTCTTTTGAGGTGAAATAAAAGCTTTGTCAGTGGTCAGAGCTTTGAAAAGAGGCCGCATTAGAGAGGGTTTTATGGTGAAAGCTCGCGGGGGTATTAATTAGCTGTGTTTGTTCTGAACTGTCATTTTAAAAGGATTCAGAGCGACGCTGAGAGGACATTAAATTTGAATTATAAGTGTACATACTTCATATACGCCACGACATTAATAGGTTCATGTCATTCAGTGTGCTCTGCTACATGTGCGCTCTGTGATAAATTATTCTCGACTTTCACCATATGAACTACACCTTTAGTTTTAAGTATTTGTTGTCTCTTTCGTCTCTGTAAGCTTATCACATTTTCATTTACAGATGCACTATAACTCTTTTGGTGTATATCAGTTCTTTCCAGATTTTTGTGACAATGAGCAAAACTCGGGGACTATTTTACAGAAGGTACTTTCACTTACTTTTACTTTGTTTTCTCACATGCTTCTCTGGAATGACATTTATTCATTTTCTACCACGTACTATAGAACAAACACTTGAATAATAAATGATTTAAGTACTACATTTAAAAGGTCAGACAGCTCAGAGTGTCTGCCTAACTTTTCCAACGGAGAACACAGAATGAATGTGATAGGAGTTCCTTTTCTAACAAAAACCATGTGGCTGCACCCAGATGTGTTCACTGAATAATTCACATAGGTTTTCTTCTTCATTAGAGCAGAGAAAAGGGGACATTTCTAATTATATATCTATTATTGGCTATATAAGATTACAGTTTATCTCTATAGTTTAATTTGCTTCCCCATTATGTAAAATCAAGCTAAACTGGCAGGTCAGGTTTATGGCTTTGGACCAGACAGTTAAAGTTAAAGCTGCATTGTGTAACTTTTCTGTCCGTTTAATGCTTTTCTTCATCATATTTCTTCATCTGGAATGTTTCACATTATGGTATTAAACCTTTCTATCTCCATGGAGACCATACTAGGCCAAGTTACAGGTGAGATCTGTGGAGAGGTGACCCCGTTCATGATCAGAATACCTGTTTTTCTATGTATATTTGAGTTCAAACCATCTGTAACTGAATAAATGTAAAGCAGAGCTGTTTAATGTCATACTGTGGAGCATTCCAGTCAGAACAAAACCAAAAAGTTACAGAATGCACCTTTAAAAGTTAAATACATTACAATACATACAATTAATTTGATTTCTAGTTTGAAAGAACATAGTTTTTAGTAGTTAAAGCTGCATTATTTTTCTCCTTGACAAAATACATGTATCCTTTTACATTTTTACAATACTCCCGAGAGAGCAATTACTATTATTCACCCACCACTTTGACCGCCCCCTACATTTACATTTGTGAACTGCGCCCAACCTGCCGCACATAATTTTAAATTCCACTGAAAGGATTTTTGTCAGCCAAAATAAGTGGATGAAATTGTGTCTGTTTCACACAAGAGCTGAGAATATAGCACTAAAAACAACACTTCTTCTCTACCACAAACCTTTGAGTTTTAAAAGCTGTAATGTCTTTTCAAGTGACGAGAAAAAAAAAAACATGGCGCTAAGTGACCAAGTATCAAAGAACATCCAAAAGCTCTTTCTTCATTTCTCATTAATTTAGTCAAAATGATGAAAATTGAGTGAAAGATGGAACTTTATTGGATTCAATTGCACCAGCCCAACGTCGTATTTATAGTAACACAACCATGTACAGTAGGCGTAATATGTTTTAAGTTACCTAAAGTTGTACAAAGCATCCACACATTCAGTTCACCGTTGTTTACAATCCAGTTTTTAATATTTAAATGAACTATAAAAAGCACATTAAAACATTTTCTCATTTTAGTTATAAAAATTGGGTCACCTATAGGTCGTGTATCAATGCATTTTCACAGAGGATTTGGAACAGTGGATGTTTATAACAGGTTTTTCAAAATAAAATCCCCTACCAAAATATATAAACTTAATTGTGTAACCAAGGTATATACAGGGCATATTATCCTTGTTCTCAAGAAAGTTTTTGAGGTATACAACCTGAAATAAAAAGCCTGTCAGAAACAAAATAAACAGTAAAACGACAATAGAATTAAATAAGAGAATAAGAGATTGCTTCCTACATGATCACAGGGAGACGTTTCTGAATTTAAAATAGGGACTGTCAATATATACACGGGGCATAGAGTCTAATTTGCGGGCTGCTTACTTTATTATGAAACAGAAATTTAAAAAAAAAGTAATAACTTTATTTGGTAGTGTTTCAACGGTCCGAAAACAAGATGAAAATTTTAAAATAAACAAATAAGCCAGAAGCAGAAGATCTGATACACATGCAAGTTTTGAAAGTGGATTCAGAAATAACAGTATTGTACAAAATAATAATTACAAAGTTTTTTAAAATTATCAAAATACACCTTCCTTTCTTAGCACCTCTATATATACCTTTGTGTTTTTGACATAAAGCACCATAGTTTTTTTTTTTCATACAGCACCTGGAGTTGGGGGCTAGCTGTTGGTTGCCCCCTTCGTTGCCAAGCACCCCCGACCCGCCACTATTTCTTTCTTCCTTTCTTTTCCAAATGTCCTTCTCCACTCCTCCAAAACGCAGTTAAGTCGTGTTGATTTAAATACAAAAAGACATATCGGACAGGCCATCTCTCATTCAAAACTTGCATGTGGCATAGATAAGGGTGAGGGGCGTGGATTTCGGGGGGTAGGTGGTATCCAAAAATATCTTCTTCTTCTTCTGAGCTGGCCCCATCAAGTCCTTTTATAAAATGTGTGTGTGTTTTTTGTTGTAGGTTTAGCCAAGGAAACATACAGGCCCAACTTCGAACCCAAACTTCTGGTTGGGGTCCCCAAAGTCAGTCAACATTACGTCGACAATTGGAACTTGATCAATTTTGGGGGTATTGATCTCCATCACAGTCTTTGCATAGCCACTCCTCGTCTGCAACAAGAAAGAGACAAAAAATAAAGAAATTCATTGAAAAGTAGAAACACAAATCAGATTTTAAAAGCAGTGTACCTGATGTTTTCATAAAATGTGTGTACTCTCTGGATCTAATTATAGAGCATTTTATTCAGTAATCAGAAAGTGCACGGTTGTTGTTGCATTTCCGTAACATCAAAACTCAGCTCTGAAATCTGAAGTTAAGTCCTGGTTTTATCTCGGTTAAGAGCTGGTTCAGTCTAGATTTGGTCCACTTTAGATTTCATATGGATATGGTTTAAAGGTGCTATAGACTCTGAGACTTTTGAGATTTTAGTCATGTTATAATGTGGCTACCTCCTCAAAACCAGACCTGGAGTTGTCTTTCTACATCTCCAAAGCTCAAAATGCTCTGATTCACCTTGTGATGTCATGAAGCAGTTACTTTTTACCTTTAGTTCAGTAGAAATGGGAAATTCCAGGGCTGAAATAATCCAAATGATTCTAGTGAAGGTGAATGGAGTTTAAAAACTCAGTGGAGCACTTCCTGTATATTTGATGACATCACAAAGTGGAACACGGTATTTTCTGTCTAAACAGTCTAAACATTTAGGATTTGTGTGTTAAACATGTGTGAATGAAACAAAACAACTCCAGTTTTTGATGAGGAAACCACATTATAACAGAACAGAAAATAATGTAATATGGGCCTTTAAATACTGGTTTAGTCCTGTTTTAGACCCGGTTTGGTCCAGGTTAAGTCCCACTAGGTCTGTGTCCTTGTCTTTTTCCTCAGAGATTTATGTATTTTCCTTTTACACAAAACAATTAGAAAATTAGACAATTAGAAACCAGATAAACAAGTTTGATTGGCACATTTTAACCTTTAGATATTTTCAAGAACATTGTAATTGGGCAAACTGAAAGAAAGCTTGGCCCTATTGTTCCACCATAACCGTGCTACTGCAAACCTTCACTAATATCAGTGGAGAATCAGGTCTTTTGAGGTCATTTTCATTCATTAGCTTTGACCACAACTTTCCTCTTTTTTTTTTTCGTGTGTCCAATCCAAGAAGATTTCATTTAAGGAATAATGGATCTTTTGAGCGCGTTTCCAACAGACGAGAAACTAATTATATCTATTCAGAGTTTGACAGTTCTTTAGCTTTTATTCCAAATGTCACAGGAGTAAATGTACCAAAAATCAGCCCTTAATTGCCTATTCACGCGTTAGCCACAAAGACATGCTCACGATCAACTGAGGGTGAGCTTAATCAGATCTGACAGTGTTTTGAACAGTGTCTCTCGCTGCAGCTGGATGATGTCAGTGTCCAATAACGTCCATTATATTTGACTATACAGCTTAGTGCAAACTGATCGTTCAATTTATCAGTATATTTTAAAACAAACCTACCTTTTGGCAGTACTATTATTTGTAACTTGGAAAAAGAAAACTAAAATGCAATGCAATTTTTGTTTTAAAAATACAGGTATTTTTATGTAGTAATGCTGTTTCTTATGCCTTATCTGACGCCGGTCTCTTGCTATTTTTGTTACTTATTTTGAATTTCTTATTACCATTTATATTTTTGCTCTGTTATTATAATATACTGTGATGTGCAAGCTACTGTAATAAATAACTTCCCTTATGGATCAATAAGGTTTGTCTGAGTCTAAGCCTAAGTAAATCTAAATGGTAAATATCATAAAGCATGTCAATACATATAATTATTAAACATGCTTTTTAAACAAGATATTTCTGCACTTTGGTGGCTAGTTTTACAGTTTACTATTTGCACAACACCTCAACAGACATTTATGATCACATTTTAAAGTACGATTATTCTGCAGTTTGTGGTTAATTTGATATTTTTCCTTATCATCTGATTATCTTTATTGAGACGATGAAATAAACCCAAATAAAAATGAGCCCGTCTGACAGGGCTTTCATATAGGGGTTGTTGTCATAGGACGTTTCATATTAGATTTGCTAAATGCCCTACATTCCAGCCAACTACCATTTGAAAGGTTACGTAGTGCACCTTTAATCCGAGATACTCTTAAGATACTCTACACATAATACTCACCGCGCATCCGTCTGATAGGGCTTTGATATAGGGATTGTTGTCATAGGACATCTCCTCGTCATTGGCTCCCAGGAAGCGCAGAGCCTTATCGTAGCTGTCGCTGGTGGAGTCGTGCCACGCCACAGACTGGTGACAGCTGTACGTGAAGTTCTGACGCGCTGATGCCGTGAGGAGCCTGAGGAAGGTCATCTGAACCATGTTTATCGAGCTCCCCTCTGCATCCACGTAGGACAGCTGGAGGTGCAGATAAGACCAACGGCAAGATTAGAATCGATATGAAGATTAATGTAGTTTTTCATTTAAATATGCTTCATCAACTGTTGTAGAAGTGAGGTGTACACTGGAAAACAGTTTAAAGCCTGCACTATTTCACTACTTCAGTGAAGACTGAATATAAACTGTCAAAAGTAGTTTTTTTCTTTCTTTTACTGCTTTCTACATTTAGGATACTGAAGGAAGGCATCAAATACATGAAGCAAAACATATGGAATTATATTATTATGTAGTAAGTGAAATAACTAGGGTGGCAAAGGCAAAGAGTGGCAAAGCAAATACTATTTTAGAAAATAGTATTACAGAAATTAGAGTTATTTACCTGTTTTCACTGCTACATTACTTATTTCATGTATTTGATGTTTTCTGTAAGTACTACATTACTAAAGTATTAAAGTTACTAAAGTAGTAAAAGTGTAGAATCAGATGTGGTAAATACAGTGGTAAATAAGTGGTAAAAAGTGGTAAATAAGAATATAGTTTAAAGTTGTACTGTATCATTGGCTCAGTTCAAATAGTAACACACATGATTTATGTTTCTAAGCATCTACTATTTGTCACGTTTTCTGGATTTTTACAGATGGAAGCAAAAGTTGTGATAACATAAGGGGTGGTTATGTGTCTCCACTGTAAATAAGTCACTCATTATAGTAAAATTTATGCCAGATGCCCTTCCTATCATGACCCCATACTGTGCAGAGTGAGACTGAACAAGGGAATGTCAGCGTAGAGCAGGGGTGCCCACACTTTTTCAGCATGCGAGCTACTTATAAAATGACCAAGTCAAAATGATCTACCTACTACAAAAATGCAAATAATTTTTTTTATTTATAAATATATTGAAAATCAGTCAATGTGGAACAGTACTTGGACTTAATGATCTTCATGTGGAAAAAGGCTGACTCAAATAAGTTTTTATAGATTTATCTACATTTTATCTGATAAATGTTAATTTAAGCTTAAAATAAGACAAACTGTACTGAACACTCTCTGCCCCTATTTGGACCCTTAACCACAGTCTGACAACCCTTCTTTAAGAGAACTTCCACTGGCACTTTACAGAAAACTGTGAAGAAAGTGTGTAGGATTTTTAAACCTGGAGTTACATTATCTTACTGGTTTTGCAGTGATATTGAGCAGCCTCTGCACATTTACCAAATGCACATGTACAGATGCATTTGTGGCATTTCGTCAAACTCCACCCGTCGCGGTAGGTTTGCTTTGTGCTGTAGGCCTGCTCTGTGCCAACACAGTAACATACATTTTGATTAGTTTTTGCGTCGCGTTTCGTCGCCCTTCGAATCAGCGCGCATTGAGGAGGGAGCCTATGTGCGCTCTACTTGGGGAGGAGCGAGAGCGCGAAAAGGCGAGGCAGATGGACAGGTAGAATTTTTAAAGAAGTTTAACCTGCCCTGTGATGCGCACTGTTACGTGAGGCCACACGCATGTTGTGTGTGACGCGCCGCGCAGTGTCCGCGGGCTCCGGACGAGCGCACAGGCTGCAGAGAGACGGCCCGCGCTCCCGCACACCGGTACGAGTTTATTGCAGTGGCTGTAATGATCGTGCATCACCCGACGAGTGCATATCTCGAGTCCGAGACAAGACCGAGTCCAAACGCCTTCAAGACCGAGTCCAAACGCCTTCAAGACCTTAAAGAAACGGTCTCGAGTCCTACATTACCATCTACCTTGGCGATCTACCGACACTACCTTGACGATCGACTGGTCGATCGCGATCGACGTATTGGGCACCCCTGGCGTAGAGCTTTTAAGAGCAATATTCATTACCAGCAAATTCAACCCACCATATATACATACATGTCTGATTAACCTATCACCTATCTCAAAATTCAATACATTTTCATGATTCAGCCCATATTAAAAAATCAGCAGCACTTCAACAGACGCGGCATTAGCTCTATACTTTAAAATAATGACTATATTTATGCAGCATAACTGTCTATTGACCTTTTAAGTTGTTTGATTAGGTTATTAGTTTTATTCTGTATTTCAGTTTGAGGTAATTAAAGATGTGCGTGGGTACTTGTTGCTGACATTTAACACCACAGGTAGACAATTGAATTAGGTGTTTAAAGATAGAACAGAAATTAATCACTGAAGCCACTCTGTGCAGTGACTAATAGAACAAGCTGTGGTTTGCTAATGCATCTCTTCAAAAGGGAAATGTGAAGGAGAAGTACTTTTTAAATGCATCAAAACTTTACACGACTGTTAAAATAGTTCATAATAGTTTAGATAGATAATTTTCTGGCTACACTAAAAGTACTGCGAGGGCTTATATGCGGTTTGTCTGTGGTTAGTCCTGTTTTAGTCCTGCTTAAGTATAGTTTAGATTTGATTTGCTATAAAAATGATTTGTCTTTAGTACTATTGTGGGTTATGGTTTGGTCCTGGTTTGATCCTAGTTTAGTGCTGATATAGACCTGGACCTTTAGTAGTGTAGTTTTGGCTTAGTCACATTCTAGTCCAGTTTAGTTTTAGATTTAATCCCATTTAAAAGATCCTGCATCTGATTTTTCACATGTATTTAAGCAAAATGTGTCTTGCCCCAGTACAGTTATATTGTATAAGCAGCTCTCGAGGTCAAAATAAGTCAGCTACGTGGCGTTTGCGTCTAATTAGAACTTGTTTTAGTGCCCAATAATCAGGAAGTGTGTGTTAGCATGCTTGTTGTTCTAAGCTTAACTGTCACAGCAAAACTCCACTCTCTGAAAGTTGTGAAAAGCACTTATAAACTCATCACGGTGAGCCAATCTTATCTTTTGGCCTCCCCAAGCCAGCGCCGGTCACGACAAACCCGCATCGATCCCTCCCGAACCCCTCGCGGCGTTGCACCCCCCCGGCCTGGTGGGCGGGTCTGTTAGAGGGCTGCTCACCTACGCCAGGTTGACTCCACACTCCTCTCCTACCCTCTTGCTAGTCCTGTGAAATGTTTGGACTGTGTTTTAACTGTGCTGATGTCACAGAGGGGGTGTTTCCTCCTCCCTTTATCCTCATGTTATGCTGCATTGTTTCTTTCGGTCCGGTCGATGTCTGTTACCCCTTATGTTGTGTATTATGTGTTTAAATGTAGATAGTTTCCAAGATAGTCATGTCACAGAGAGTAATCTCAAGTTTCACCTGTTTATCTTAGCTTTGTGGGGGGGAAATATGTGGGATTGTTCTTTTTTAATCACTGTAAAGCGCTTTGTGTTGCATTTTTTGTAAGAAAAGTGCTCTATAAATAAAGTTTGACTGATTGATTGATGGTGAATAATTAGGAAGAAAACTAAGGAATAACTTTGGACCTCTGCAAACCATTTCAAATGAACCAGTTCTGTTTTTCACATTTTTAAAACAGTAAAAAACACGTACAGCGCCTTTAATGTTGTGCGAATGTACAAGAATGCACTGTTAATCCCCATAATTTATTTTACTTTTTGTCAAGGAAATAATTTTTTTGTGTGAAAAATTTGAATTTGTTCTGTCAGCGTTTGTGTTTTGAGGACATTTTGACAGTGAACACACCTTTACCTTTAAACTTTCGCACATAAATGTATCCTTCAAATGGGGCACTGGATTAGAGAGAGACCATATTTTATCAGTTCAACATGAACACAATTTAAACCAGTGAATTCAGGAGTTTTTAATGGATGGCACAGAGGGGTCAGTAGCTCGCAATTTCACGGCAAGTGCAGCTATTTGAGTCTATTAACGGCATTGTGCACGCTAACCGAACAGGTATAAAGTCCCTGTGGAGGGAAACGAGCTGAGAAAATTCACTCACCATTTTACCCCGCTTAAATTCACTGAACCATGACCCTGGTGTTTCTTTGGGCCATGACGATATTCTGACCTGAGAACGACACCAGCAAACACATGACATTAGCAGTAAATACAGTGACTGTTTTCTAGTTTTGACTGTAATGGACTTTTAAATGTTAAGGGCCCATATTACGCTGTTTTCTGATCTATGCTATGATGTTGTTTCCTCATCACAAATATAAGTGGAGTTGAGTTTTGTTTAATTCCCACATGTTTAACACAAAAACCTGCATATTTAGGCAGGAGGAGTTCTTCTCTCAAACAGAAAACACTCTGTTCCACCTTGTGATGTCATGTGGTGATACAGGACGTGCTGCACTGTGTTTTTAAACCCCATACACCTTCACTAGAAACAAGGTGGAACAGAGCATTTTGAGCTTGGGAGATGTAGCCATATTAATAATGCAGGATTACTCAAACACATGTGCATGAAACAAAACACAATTCTGGGTATGTTTTTGAGGAGGTAACAACATTACAACATGGTTTAAAGCAAGAGTCGATTTCATGTAATACAGGACTTTTAATATAGACAATAACAGAACTTAAAGCAGGAATATTTATGCAGAAAATGTGTAATATGGGCCCTTTAATATGGATTGTCCAGTCAGAAGGCAGCTGCATTTACATTGCGATCCTGTATAAGTTTACAGCATATTCTTGTAAAACAGATCAAGTCTTAAGTACAGAAACACAAAATAAATCAGTTTCTTTATAAACATGCTGAAAACATATTTCTTTCAAGCCAGACTGAGTCAAATTATTCATATCTTGAAAGTAAAAGCGCATATCTGACCCTGAAGCAAATCCAATAGCAAATCCTTTGACACCTCCAGCTCTCAGACATCTTAATATTTGATGAGCGCTGATTAGACTTAGGCAGTTATGTATCTCTGGCCATGCAAAATGACTTACCCCATTGGATTTCTTATCTGGGTAGATGCAGGTTTCACCACCAGCCGTAAAGTTACAGTAGACTTTGAAAGAGTCCCCGGAGCAGCCCTGGTTTGGATCGATCCAGTACTCGCCTAAGGAGGAGGGGAGGAGGAAGACAGGGGGAGGAGGAGAGTTAGAAGGATGACAAGCCAAGAAACAAGTGATAAACTCCAATAAAAGTGTGCCGCACTGCTCCAGCTCATGTGTAATTCAGAGCTTAGTTTTATGGGCGAAGGAAGGACTAGGAGAAGGTCTCAAGCGAAATGTACTTTATCAATGTAAAGATACTGCACATTCTAAATCACATAGTACACAAGCCTAGAGTTAAGCCTAACATTTAAAACTGATCATTATCTAAACTTTCCAGGATTTCCAGATTGCGTGAGGACCATCTACAGTATCTATGGGAGTTAAGAGTGATGAAAAAGTAGCACCATTGCCATAGCAATTAACCAAAACAAAATATATTTTGCATGATGAAAATTATATAGGCCATATGTCTCTTCCAAAACATTTCAAAGTGATCATTATCCAAATTTTCCAGGTTTTCCAGAATGCTTGTGAAGCCTCTGCCCTCTATCTAACCCTCTATCTGTGGATGGCAGCCTGATAAAAAGTAGCACTGTGCCATAGCAATTAACTAAAACAAAAATATTCTACGTTTAGAATTATAATAATTGCACTGTTCTGTCTAACTCTTATCTGTCCAGGGACTGCAGATGATAAGTAGCCTCTCTAGCGAGTTCTGGTACATTTACAGAAATGCTGATTAATATACACTGTCCCTGCTAACTAAACCAAATAAATAAATAAATACATGAAAAGTTCTCAGAATGGTGCCTATAAACAGCTTATATCATCTGAGAGTAAGACATAAGCATTTCCTGAAACCTAAAGCCTAGAGAGGCTGTATTCATTTCACTTTTATTTCAATTACATGGACATTATTTCAAATATTTAGAGAATTTAAACTTATTTCGACTATATTTCTGCTTTATTTACATAGTTATACATATATAGTAGGAAGTATTTATTTATTTATAAGCTTAGCATGTTCATAACGAGTGGAGTGTGCAATAATGAGACCTGCAGGACAGTATGTGCACACATGTGTGTAACTTCTTGTATATTTCTGAAATGTATTTGACTCTTTCGTGACCCCATTCATGTTGTATCATGTATATTCATAAACACACAGTCCCAATCAAAAAAAAAAAAAAATAGCATAACAAATTCTGTAATGCTAGAAAATTACAGCAGCAAACCGCACAGCATATCTCTCTTGGGTCTCATTTGTGGAGCTTTATGGACTTCCTCTGCAATCTGGCCTGGTTTAATCTGCCTACAGTGCATATGCTGTATGTGTCATTAGATTTGTGAGTTGTGGAAACTGACCATCTGGGAACTCTGGATGGGACAGCTGCAGGTCCTTGCAGGTTCGGGCGGGGTTGTTCTGCGTGCCCATGGGGTACTTCATGCGCTCGATGTCCTGTTTGAGAAGGTTTAGGGAGCTGAATATGTCCTCCATGCCCTCTCCATAGTCCATGTACCCGGCGGCAGCGTCAGCCTGCATGTCACTGGAGCGTTTAGTCTTCTTGGGAGAGGAGATGGGCAGGGGCTGGATCACCTCACCAGGGGGACCCTATAAGAGGTTTGGGAAAAGACAGTTTGTTTTATGTGTGAGCTACTTTTTATGTGTGAAAAGTTGTATTTACAGTTAATACCCTGTTGGTTACACTGATGTCATCCCTCATCTGGTGTTCTCACTGTTAGTTTTGTTAGTACTTTTAAATCTGCACTCTTCTTTCTTCTCTTTAATGTTAATTTTATGATGATTATTTATATTTTGATTTGTTTGTATTGTGATTTTTAATTCTCTTTTATTCTGTAAAACACTTTGAATTACTTTGTGTACGAATTGTGCTATACAAATACACATTATTTGCTCTAATACTGTCTTACACTACAGCCACGCTACTGTTTCATGCTTGACCTTCGAACCATTGAATCTTGAATTTTAGTTCTGTTTTGTAGCCTTATGGCAGCTATCTATATATTTCAGAGTGACAAAAAGATAGCACTGTTGTCAAAGCAGTTAACATTAAAAAAAGGCTTTTGTGTGCAGAAAGATTCTCAAATTGTCACCTGTAAACGGGAAACTGAAACCCATGAAAAGATGTCGTAAATGAATATGCTAATAGCGTATGCTCCTTGAGATCGAAAATGTAGCTCTGTCGGGTCCATTTGTTAGACTCAGAGTCAGTTGTCTGGTTTTATGCTGTGTTCATACTTCCACAATCACATCAAAAACACATAAAAAATTGGGAAAATACACCTAGACTAGACCTGAGCAAATCTATATTAAGACGAAAACACCCTTAGTCAGAGTGGTTTCAACTGTACTTTCCTGGTAAAAAACTAAAAGACTAAATGACTAAGAAATATTGATTTGGAACTGAATCTGATGATAACTGTTGTGTTTTAGCTGCTAGAACTACATGATTTAGATTGTAAGTTAGTTAGTTAGAGTGGTTTCAGCGGTACTTGAACTGGTATCTGATAGTATTAGTTGAAATAAGACTATAGTTCAAAGTCATGTGAACCATAGTAGACTCCTGTAGTACTTACAGGAGGACCTGGAGGACCAATAGCACCCGTGTCTCCCTTGGCACCAGCAGGACCCTATACGAAAGAATAAACAAACCGTCCTTTAGCTTGATCCAACACACTCTCTGTAAAACCTATAATTGCGCTGTCAGATGTATTTAAAACACTACTTACCGACGAACCTTTAGCTCCCTTTGGACCTTGAGGACCCTGTTAAAAGGCGACATAGTATTTGGCAGTGTCAGTGTGAGCAGGATAGAATATAAATGAGACGTTTAATGGTGGATGGGGACTTACAGGCAGACCGGGCGGGCCAGGGGGACCGAGGGGGCCAGAAGCTCCAGCGATTCCCTGTGATTGGAGCAGAGACGGGGTCAGAGACAACACAAGGGCTCCCATCAGACAGAGGGGAAGTGTCAAAGATTTTAGAGTGAAGTTTGAAATGACAAATGGGACAATGGAAATATAATATGGTTTAAAGGTCTTATATTGTGCAAAATTGACTCTTGTGAGCTTTTCAGTCATTTTATAATGTTGTTACCTCACCAAAAACATACCTGGAGTTGTGTTTTGTTTCATTCACACATGTTTGAATAACCCTTTTTTATTTATTAGTCGGTCTACATCTCCAAAGCTCAAATTTCATGTCATGAAGCTGAAATTATCCAAATGATTGTACTGATGGTGTATGGTGTATGGCTTTAACTTTATATGTTAAGTTGGTGTGCTGTAATAATTAGTAAAAACATAGATGTATATAAATTATTCATTGAATTATTCATAAATTTTAACTAGACTTCACCTCCAGTACTTCCGAAATGCAGTCCAAGGGCTACAATAGACCTGAACCATAGCAGGACCCAGTGGAGTCCGCTATTCTACCTCTAAGTTTATTAAAATGTATGAAAATGTTCACAGGATCTTTGACAAGAACTGTAAGTCTCATATTTCTCCCGGAGCAGGGTCTGGACCACTACTTTCACAAAGCACAGGGACTGACCACAATGGCATAGGAAATTACAAGTACACTCTGTCCAAGCAGTAAAATAAAAATAGCAAAAGGAGAAGGAGATATAGTGCAAAAGTGCAAAATGAAAAGCACTGCCATATTATAAAAAAGATGAATGAGAAAACTTTTTGTGTACAAGTCTGTGTTAAGTCTATGCATATGTAATGACAGCTAATATGGGACAAACATTTATCATTTTGGGTTGGTTGGTAATGGGAAAAATCCATCAAAATTCTTATTTGAAATGTCTAATGGGTTTTGCCAATATTTTTAAGACTCAAGGTTAAAAAATAAACATTGGCTAGTTGACAGTGATGGGTTCAGTATTTGCTGTGGATAATTCCCAAGGAGACTGAAGGAAGAAAGGACATAAATCTTTAAAAACCAAAAGCAATAACTCTGGGGCAAAATGAAAAGCCCTACCCCATTGTCACTTCAAATATGCTCACGTTTAAAGGTGCTCTGTGTAACCTTTCCACAGACATCGTGTCATTGTCTTAAATGCCCCACAATATGGCATTAATGTTATCTATTTCAAAAGAGGGGATGAGGAGCTGACTTGACCATTCACACAGACACTGGATCCCTCTTTTCTGCATCACTCAAGGAAAAAATGAAAACTAAACCCAGGCCAAGTTACAGGTCAGATCTGTGCAGAGAAAAGCCTCCTCACTGTATGGATATGTGTTTATATTTAGGTATTTTTGCAATAAAAAGATCTAGATTGGTAAATTTTATGTGTTACATAGATCATCTTTAAATCTGTACATGTTTTAAGTGATAATGAGGTAGTGGAATTAATTTGATCAAAGCAGGTAGCACCTTTAAATCGCTGATAAGCCTTTAAACCTTTAAAGCTCTTTGCTGGTTTAATGTACAGACAGATTCTTCCATTTCATTTCTGAATAAGAGAAAAGTGCTGCCAAATCTTTAGCTGGAGGGGAAGAACAATCAGATGAGAAAAGGCGAGGGGTGAAGGGAGGACAGCCAAAGGACCAGAGCAGGATTGGGGTCATCCATCACTTACATTGTCACCCTTTCCACCGGGGGATCCTTGAGGTCCAGGTAAACCGCGGTCTCCCTTCTCTCCTTGCTCGCCGGGCGGTCCAATCAAACCAATCAAACCTGGGTGACCCTGTGGACAAGACACAAACAAATACATAAACACAGTGCACCATCATTGTATTGCTTCATGTTGGGCAAGTGTAAAATTGAAATCGACAAAGAAGGAATTTATAGGGTGAAGTTTGGTCACAAATTAAAGGTCCTGTGTTTTTGACTCTTGTGAGCTTTAATTCATAGTAGAATATTGTTACCTCCAAGAACATACCTGGTGTTGTGTTTTGTTTCATTCACACATTTATAGTAACCCTTTATTATTAGTCTGTCCACATCTCTAAAGCTCAAAATTCTCAGTTCCACCTTGTGATGTCATGAAGTGGTAGTTTTCATGTTAACAGCTCCTTTTATCTTTTGATCATTAGAGATTGGCTGAAATCATTCAAATGATTCTGGTGAAGGTTTGTGGAGTTTAATAACACAGTGGAGCACATGACATGTATTATCACATGACAGTGTTTACAGTCTGAGAGATGAATACAGCCTAAATATGCAGGTTTGTGTGATGAACAAGTGAGAATGAAACAAAACAAAACTCCAGGTATGTTTTTGATGAGGAAACAATACGATAAAAGCTCAGAAAATAGCATGATGTGGGCACTTAAAATTTTACTTTCAGTTTGAAATCTTTACCAGAGAAAAAAATGTAACTGTGGCTAAATAACTTCACACATAGCACTCGTTTGACATTTTCGAATGTCAAAAGGCACTGAAATCCTACGACAGGAGCCCTTTTATTGATGAAAACTGCTTAGCAGCTTAGCAGCTGTGTTTTTAAAAAATATGTAACCAAATTTTCACATCCCACATCATAGAGTAAAGAGAGCACATTAGTCTTGTTTTTATGTGCATATCCATGGGTTTCAGAATGATGAGTATCTAGGAGCATTGCCATAGTCATCCACAATTTAATATGAAATATTATATCTTTTGAATGGGGAAAAGTCCTCAAAATCCACAAATAGACCATTTGAGCTGTTATGCTCATTTATTTACCCTATTGAGATTTCACCAATGGATTTGGAGCAACATTGCAACTAGAATCTGTTTCTCTGCTTAATTTCTCATATAAAATCCCTACAATATGTATATTTAATCAAAAATAATATATAACAATTATACACTTGTGTGTCCCTATCAGATAAAAACAGATGGAGACGTAAACACTTGGCAGCCCTATAGCAGTGTCCCCATCCACTCTTATGGACTAGGCCTTAAAAGTGCACTGTGTAACTTTCCTGGAGATGTTTATCCCCATGGAGATTTGGTTTAAATTGTCCACAGTACGGTATTAAACTAATCTGTCTTGCATTTATCCAAACACAGGTGTTATTTATAGCTCCAAAATATCTTAAAAACGCATATATTCTTACTGTGAGTGTGATCGCCACTCCACAAATCTAACCTGTAATTTGGCTTGCAAGTCTCCATGGAGATTCATACGTTTATGGCCATACTGTGGGACTTTCTAGACACATTTCCATGCAGACAAGCAGATGACAGCCTCTCCAGCAGACGAGTTACACAGTGCACTTTGTAACAGCTGTATTTCACCGAGAAGAATGGGATGGGATTTCTTTACAATGTGCATCTCATGTGCTGTATATATTTGCTGAGAAGGAAAGAAAAAAACGCATATATCTGTAAATACAAGGGCAGCCAAGGCCAATTCAAAATACAAAGATGATGACTTCAGAATAGGCTCTAAACTGGTCCAATGATTCAAAAGCGTTTCACCCTCACAACAATATGCGTTATTATTCCACTTTCGCCGTCATGTCAGCGTGCGGTAGGCAATTTAGACAGAGTAATGCTCCCTGTCAAAATATCATGCGTAGTTATATTTCACCAGTAAATCTGACAGTGGAGGCTAAGACAAGAGAGAAAGTATACAGATTAAACCCATACATCATATTTAGTCGCATATTCAATCCTGTTAAGTCTTTTGTCTTTTGTCTTAACCATGACAAAGATCGAATTTAGTTTTTCCCAAATGCTGCTATTAACTTTATAATTATAAAAGTTGTAGCAGTTGCGTGGAGGAGGTGTAAATGAAAATATAAGTTTGGGGATGAACTTTTGTAGTGAAAGCAGTGAGAGATACAGGGGGAATCGCACTTACCTTTTCACCTTTAGAGCCAGGGTCACCTTTCAAACCAGGAAGACCAGGAGGACCCTGAAAACAAGACAGGTTTTCAGTTAGAAACAGAAGAGGAATCAAAACTGCAAGGCTGTATTGAAGAATTGCTCCAAAATATTGAATTGTACGTTGTAGTAAATGTTATGTTACTGCAAAGAGTGTGAATCAGTAATGAAAAATTGATTTGGTTGAGTTTTGTTTTTGTTGCCTTACCTTTTTATAATCCTGATTAATTTTCTTTCCCAGTATCTTGGACTATTTGTTATTTAAATATGACTTTATATCATAAGCTGGGTATAAAGTACTCACTGCTGCTACTATCAAAAATAATTCAATTAAACTAAAACTACTGCAGTACCTTCAATTTATGCTACAACTACATAGCTACTACTGTAAATATTACCTCTCTAGACTGTATACTACTCCTACTTTACTCTATTTTTAAACTACCTCTTATTCTAGTATTTTTTTAATTTCACACATCACCACCAAGAACCAGAACATGACTTTAAAATGTTTAAAAAAAAAAAAAAAAACTTGTTTTATAACTGTGTATGAAGTAAGAATATTTTAAAAGTTGTGACTTTGTAAAAACATGAGAGAGAGAGAGGAAATATAAAATGCATTGAAACATAAAAGAGTTCGTGACAAGAAGGCAAGAGGCAAAGAAGTAACACATCAAACGTCACGAAGGCAACTGCAGGGAAAGACTGACTGAAATCTCAACAAAACCTATGTATTCTATAGAGCTGAGTCTCTGTTTCTGCTGGGATCAGGCGCCTGTGGGCTTTAGTATTTATATATTCATCTAGTATGTTGCATAGTTAGAGATAATGTACTTTAGACATGTCCTGATCTATGGTAGTCTTAGTTTAGTCCTGGTTTAGTCCTGGTTTATTCCTAGTTTAGTCCTGTTCTGATACTGTTTAAGATCATCATAGTCCTAGTTTAGTCCCTGTTTGGTCCTGGTTTAGTCCTGGTTTAGTCCTGTTCTGATGCTGTTTTAGGTCATCATAGTCCTGGTTTGGTCCTGGTTTAGTCCTGGTTTAGTCCTGATTTTAGATCATCATAGTCTTAGTTTAGATTATCATAGTCCTAGTTTAGTCCTGTCTTAGACCTGTTTTATGCTTGGAAACCACTGCTCTGCCAGATGTAACTTAATACTTAATAAAAATAGATGCATTTTTAATTATCGTGTTTCAAAGCAATCTCGATATTTTGGGGACTATCTTGATGACAATTTTCAGATAATATTTTAGCAATCCAAAATGTGCTTGTTGAGGTTCAAATATCAAAGAAAATATGAAAGAATTTAATTAACCAAGTTGCTGTAGTTATTTTTAAACAGATCTCTTTGTTGTTGGATCTTTTTTATGTAATAAACTTTAAACTTGACATATCTCTGTCCATCTCCAAATAATAAAGGCATCTTAGTCACATTTTCACCAATTTTAAGATGAAAGTAAAAATATGAAATCTGCAAAGTTCAATGCTTTTTAAACATGCATTGTGCAACTTTTCCTGCTTGTCTTCATAATAAGTGTTTTATTTCTTTGCCTGAATGTTCCACGGCATCCAACTTTTCTATCTCCATGGCGACAAAAATGCCACCAGGCCAAGTTATGGGTCAGATCTGTGAAGAGGAGGCAAGCCCGCCCTTTTTCAGTGTAGTTTTGAGCGATACAAACACATGTAACTGAATAAATATTTGATAGATAAGCTTAATGTCACCTAACCAAGATACAGTACTAGTAATACCATGCAGTAGAGACACAGAGCTATGTTACTCTGCATACTAACCATGGGACCAGGTGGACCGTCTTGTCCTGGGGCGCCGGGCAGACCCTGTTCACCCTGCCAAAAACAAAACAAAAAAAAGCATTTGATTTCAGGTCAACGTTATATTCTGCAGTTTTTCTCTGGCTAGTGACTGATTTTGTGTGCATGGCATGATGATTAATAGCCTGAGCAATGAAAAAGTGCAAGTGAATAAACAAGAGAAAGTAAAATGTAAGCCAAATGGTTGTATTGATTATTCTATGAAGTCTCGTCATGCCTGAGCAGCTGCACTGATTGTGTATCCAATGTGCGTATCTATACTGGAAAGTATATTAACTATAGTACAGTGTATGTCATTGACTCTTGTGAGCTTTAAGCCATGTTATAATGTTGTTACCTCCCCAAAAACATGCCTGGAGTTGTGTTTTAATTCATTCACACATGTTTGAGTGACTCTTTATTATTTATCTGTCCACATCTCCAAAGCTGATGATGCTCTGTCCCACCATGTGATGTCACGAAGCAATAGTTTTCATATTAGCAGCTCATTTTACCTTTTGATCAGTCGAGATTGGCAATTCAAAGGTTGAAATCATCCAAATGATTCTAATGAAGGTGTGTGGTGTTTAAAAACACAGTGGAGCACTTCCTGTATTACCACATGGCATCACAAGGTGAATTTGTGAGAAGCGTCAGCCTAAATATGCAAGGTTTGTGCGTGAATGAAACAAAACACATCTCCAGGTATGTATTTGATGAGAACAAAGATCAGAAAATAGCGTCACATGGGCCCTTTAAGGGATTTCTAGTGCTTTATATAGTACAGACTTACAACAGGGCCGGGAATTCCTCGTAGACCTTCAGGACCTGGTTTTCCAGGCGGTCCTTGGGGTCCGACTGGTCCAGTTTTACCTGCAGGTCCTTCTGCTCCAGCCTCTCCCTGTTTGGAAATGCACACATGAATCAATAGTAACACTAAAGAAACATAGCATAGCTGTAAATGTGAGATTTTTAGCTCAGTCTAATGATGTTTTATGATGCTGTCTTGTTTTTATACTTAAGAGTCAGTAAGACAAATATTTATTTCTATGCCAGTATTCTAAAGTAATCTAAAACATAGCTGGATGACATATAAAAGTTTGCAAAAGTAAGAAATTTGAAAATTGGGGGGTTTTATATAATGAAACGCAAAAAGTCCTAAGCATCACTGACCAACCATGTCCATAGTAGGTATTAGTGTTAAGTGAGTGAAGTTTTATACAATATGAAATAAACTTTATACTTGTATTATCATTATTCAATTAAAGCTTCATTAAATCAGATCAAACTATCTCTGTCAAACTAATGGGAGATTTACAGCAGCATGTGTTCACTTAGGCACATGGATCACTGCATCTAAGACATACAAGCTTAAGTGAATGTGACAACTTTAAAATTATAATTACAGCTACAGCCAATTATGTTTAGAGACCCACTTTGTTTGATATTATTTGTGACATGTTAAAATAGCTGTAGCCATATTGTCCATATATAGGTATATTTTTACATTTTAATTGCACATATTCTAGGTCTGTTTAATTATAAAGAAAAAAGATTACCACAAATGTATTATTTAAAACAGTTATGTAGTTTAAAAAAGTATTATAATGTATTTGTGATTTTCTGTGATTAATCTTTTTGAAGCCACTTAGACAAATAGGGCAAATTTGACTCCCATATCATTCATAACAGAATTTCATCATTTTGTCTCTTAAGTTCAACATTTTTTGTATTTGATTGGCGCTGTTAAGTGTAAACACAATTAAAACGTGATTCATTGCACAGCCCTAAATATTCAGCCCATTATATGAACAGATCAAGCTATTTAACATACACTGACGAAGCACAGTGACAAAACTTCACACTAGAAAGAGCAAAGACTCGATACAAAACTAGCTGGGGAATATAGACATAATAGCAGCGGATACTTTTATCTGAAATTGTCACATCATAAAACAGCCAAGCCAGTGTCCATAAATCTCCATCTAATCGGCGCCGAAATGAACCCACTTGTGTATTTGGTCTTTAATTCCTGTGTTGTGTGTGGTCCTAGAAGAAGAGGACGGGGAGACAGAGGAGGGGGAATTGGGGGACTTAAGAATGAATTGATTTTGTTACCTTCGCGCCCTTCTCTCCTTGCCTGCCCTCTGCACCTGGAGCTCCCGGAGGTCCCTGAGGAAGAGGAAGAGGTGTTAGCATTTCAATACAGCGAAGACACCGGTGGTACAATGGTGCAGGTAGTTTGCAGATACACAGGGGGAAATGAGCATCGCTGGTCATTTGCACTTGATAAAAGAGAGGGCAGTGGGCCAGTAAACAAAGCAAACTAACTAGTCATAGTGGTAGGAAGGTAGGAAGTTTACGCAGCGTGTTTTGGCTGCAGGGTTGTCAAAGGTATTAAAAATCAGATACTAATTGATGCTAAAACCAGTATAGAAAATAGACACAATTTAAAAAGTATCTATACTGAAAAAATAAAACATAAACATGACTAAATTTGACCTTTTTTGAACAGTTTAAGAGTAATCACCAATGCAGAACCACATGGTAACTTACAGAAAGCATATTATTTTTTCATCATGGTAGTAATGTAGTTATATTATTCTATTAAATGTTTTTCTTTTTGTCTTTACAGTGTATATGATTGGCTCATTAATTGGCCCATGTTTGAACAAGAGATGTCAAGATGATTTGGTTAATAAAAAGAAAAGAATTGTGAACATTTTAGAAGCAAAATTGTGTTGTGCTAAGTGTCATGAGCTTTTTTAATTGTTAACATTACGCAATAACAACCCATAATGATGTTTGCTGGTAAGGGCAGGGCAGTTTCACTCTAAAACTCCTCCCTTTGGGACAGGTTAACTCTGAAGAGTATAAATCCTGTGTTTCAAGCCAGTAACATCAAACTGAAATTGGTTTCTGGACGGGAGCCGAAATGTCTCAGTTGCAAAAGCAGTGTCCAGATGATCACCATTAAAACCTTCTCTAGATTTACGTACGCACAACAATCACAACACTCAAGTTTTATAGTCACATCCCTAATATTCTAAACATTTCCTAAACCCTGTATACTAAAAACAGCTACATACTGACAATATACTGCAGTTTATTTAAGTAACAAGATGAAAATCCTGCATACGTCTTGTTGGCTCTGTAAAAGGCGATAATTGGAAATCTGATAAAATGTTAAAATCAGTTCCAGTATTTTTGACCAGGCTTGACTCATGGCTGAATATAAACAAACCAGAAGTTACTTAACAAAACTTTGATGAAACAAATCTCTATATAAACACCATATAAAGACATAATCCTTGTTTTGTAACTCTTCTCGTAGCATAATTTGACTACTGTGCATCCTGTCATTTTACAAGCAAGTCCAAAAGTCAAATTCAGTGGAAGCTCTTTGGCAAAAAGTTTATGCAAAAACCTTAGTGGTTCCATCCGTTGTGTTTACCGACCCTTAGCAGTGACCAAAACTGTTTTAAAGCAACTGCAGTCTCTGAGTTTATGCAGAATACATTCAACCGGCTCAGTTATTTGTGCTCATATTGGACTTTGCAGATGAATTTAAAACGTTTTATTTAAAAACATTTGAATACAATGTAAGAAAATAGTATACTAAACTAAGTATATGGGAATGATTTGACCACTTAAAATTATTATATTCATATTTTCTACATTGAGCAAATAATAATAATGAATTCTGCCTAGTTTGACGCTTTTTGCACAATCACAAAATTTGAAAATTACATTATAGTTTTGAGCAAAAAAATCTGCTTATAAACAGTCTGTGATACTAGAATTTGATTGGTCCAAAATAAATGCAATGCAAATCCCTAGTAATGCAAATAAAATAAAATAAAAAGTAGAAATCGACAATATTATGGATATTTTTTCATGGCCAAAACTGATCGATTTGAACCCAGAACGACTCATGGTCAATAAGCTCTGTCGATATTTCTGGCCCGATATGTAAGTTTTGATATGATAGTTTTCCCTAAATTATAGGAATTGAAATTGCAATACTAACCTATCCGCAATCTTATTTCACTAGTACAAGCTAACAAGAGCTGTGAAGACACTCACAAAAAATAAAAGTGAAAAGTCCAGTGGGCAATAAAAAACAACTTATCGACCTATGTTGGAAATTTAAGGGTGATAACAGATATGCTGAAACGAGCAGATATCGGCATCTCTTTAAATCATAGACTATATATAAATGGACATAGCTAAGCGTTCCACATAGGAATTGTTCATGGGGGCGCTTCCGGCTCCATTGACTCTGACTCCAATTTACTTCACACTGATAAATTGTGCCCCTCTCTTTGTCACAGCTGCAGTGAGCCTCGGCATTTTGGTTTTAAAACATTCGTATTAACCCGCTTTACGTGATCCTGCTGTTTTTATTTCGATATTTTGTCCATAAATAAATTCCTATTCCTAATATGGACCTGGCTCCAAATTCTCCCTTACAACTGCTGGCATCCTGAGCTTCATTTGACTGGAGCTGGACGCTATGGGTGACGTCAAACATCCTTGGTCCACTTTTTACAGACGATGCCCTTAATAAAAGAAAGGCTATTTGAAGAGAGAGACAAACTCAACATTTGCATCTGTTTTGCTTTCTCCCCCTCTCTCATCTGACGCACATACAGGAGCCTTGATGCTTTAATTAAAATCCAATGACCTTGAAAGCCTCGCCTCACATGTGCATCGGCCCCTCTGTGAATGCTTTGGACGTGACATTGACATCGCGTGCCCCCCCGCGGTCCAACACAAAGCAAACATCCACAGACATCATGAGACGCGCTAGAGGTTGGCAGGTCATCCCATTCATTCTCAGTGATTTCTTTCAACAATCCTCCTCCGTGCGGGCCTCTTCAGAACCACTCTCTAACCAAATCCTCCGCTCTGATTGGGCCAGATGCCTCCTCGAGTACTATTGACCGTGCCCATAATGTGTGCTCGGAGCGTGCCTAGCTTTCATCCTTGTCTTCCTCGCTGGTGGTGAAGATGAGGAGGGCTCTTGTTCAGTAAGAAGAGTCACTGTAGATGTCCGGAGATGCTCTGATGCTCTGCTCTCAGGTCCCTGTCTTTTCAAGGTTGGAGGAAAACGCTGACGCAACGCCGATAAGAGATGCTTTTAGCGCAAAGACCGGATGTGACAAAGATATTTGGCTTTGATTTTAAGGTTTATATGTCTGATCTATGTTATGTTTCCTCATCACAAACATACCTGGAGTTGTTTTGTTTCATTCATATGTTTAACACACAATCCTTTCATATTTTAGAGTTCTTCTCTCAAACAGGAAACACTCAGAAATGACGATTACTACTACTTTAATGAAAGGTAAACTACCGCTTCATGACATCACAAGGTGGAACAGGGCATTTTGTGTTTTGAAGATGTCGACTAATAATAAAGGGTTACTTAAACGTGTGCAAATGAAACACAACTCCAGATATGTTTTTATGTAATATAGTGTAATTTCTAATATTTTCCATAATAACTTCTAAAATCTAAAAGTTTTATGTTAAGACTTCAAATCAAAAATCATTAATAGCAGCAAAGTTGTTCTAAAATTTCTAAACTTATTGCATTACACTGATTTAAATTGAACTTGTATTTTAAAGTTTTTGTATCTATATCTAACCAAACCAAACATATTTTCTCGAATGAAATCCCTATATCCCAATATGAAAGATTATATGTTTAGCAGTTAAAAAATAACACCTGCAAAGTAATCCCACATACTGTTCTGAAGTAAAATAACTTAATTACATGGATTAAACTTGAACTTGTATTTTAAAGTTTTTGTTTCTACTTTTGTCAACAAATATTTAAATACATTTTCCGTACCAAAAAATACAGAGGATTTTGTCGTGTAAAATTGTATCAAAATTTAACTTGTATATTTAAAAATGCAGATGAAGCAATCAGATGAATCAATTGTAGAACACAAATAAAACAGGATACACCAGCCCAAAATAAAACCAAGCAAACTTTTTTTCAGATAAAGTTAAAATAGGATTGGTTTCTGAGTTAAAACTTCTGAATGCAATTAAGAAGGAAGCCCAATTTACTGTGACTTCGCCAAAAAACTTAATGAGACTGTCTGGCCAAGTTCTGGGAATGCACCGTTTACACCAAAACAACTAATTTGGAAAAGAAAGGTTTCAATTTCCAGTGGGGTGAGAGGAGAGATGGCACCTCCACTGACTCCAAAAACAATTCTTGCTGTGGGATTATAAGCGTTCACACCAGCTCTGAGCGGGGAGCATCCTGGGTCCCTTTTTTTAGCTTCACGGCAGATAGAATAGCCTTCCCTTGCTAAAGTTTAATGAAACTTTTTGGTTTCTATGGGTATGTCATGCCTGGAATGTTCCACAGTATGACATTAAACAGCTCTACCTTACATTTATTCAATTACAGGTGGTTTTATAGCTCAAAAATACCAAAAAACAGGCATTCTGACAGTGGGCAGGGTTGCCTCTCCACAGATCTAACTTGTAACATGATCTGGTTGGGTCTCCATGAAGATAGAAAGGTTTAATGCCATACTGTGAAACATTCTAGACAAAGCAATAACATCTCTATGAAGACAAGCGTTTGGTTACACAGTGCACCTTAGTATAAATTGTAGATATCTTGTCGATTTTAAAGTGGACACTGTTTTACTTTTACGGTATATCTGACAGCAGGAATCTGTACTGTCTGCTCCCCTACATTTCTGAGCTGGACTGAAAAAGAAAAGTATTTTTTGTGATTGAGAGCTGCTGAAAAGGCTGAAGGTTTATTTTTAACGTGTTCGTAATTTGAGCAAACAAAACTATTCAAATAAATAAAACAGCTAAGAAAAAAAAATCAGTTTTTTCTACTGAATATTCAGCACAAATATTTATCAATTTATCTAATATTTATAGCTTTGTTAGACCTCAAAATCTGTGCTGAATACTTTTACTGTTTACTCCTTAAGTACAATTTTAAACTGGTACTTTAATACTTTTACTTAAAACAGCATTGCGTAGCTTTTCTGGTTGAGGGTCCGTCAAACACTTTTCTCCATAGACATGATGTTGCTTTGTCTGGATTGTTTCACAGTATAGTTCATATCACAGCCTGTTTCTGAGCTATAAAACCACCTGTCGACTGGATAAATGTAAGGTAGAGCTGTTTAATGTCACACTGTGGAACATTCCAGAGCAATGACATATCCATAGAAACAAGCAGCTGACACATATTGCAGCTTTAAGTAACACAGTTGAGTACTTGTTCCGCCCTGTCCCTGGGCCGTTTAAGATGAGCATATGCAGATATCAGGCTAATACCCCGAATGCAGATTTGGAGACATTGGGAAGGCAATCAACCCTGGTTTAAAATTCATGACATGTTTTTGATTCACTGGACTGAGTCAAGAGTCTTCCTTTAAAAAGCAGTCAGTTACTTTTCTCTGACAGCCACAACGGCGACAGCTCATTTGATGTGAGTGTTAAGCTGTGCATTATATTGGAACTATGTTAATGATTTATGGCTTTGCTGTGTGTGTGTTCAAAGTAAGTTAGGGCTTTTAATATCAAGAGTATTAGCTGTGACTAATAGAGACCGATAGACCAGATGGATCTTTTATCTTTTATGTTTTCGTCTGTTTTTTTAGTTTTTTTCATGCGCTAAACGTTCTTTGGTCCAATGCACTTGACTTTGTTTAAGAGTCACTTTGGCAAAATCACAATTAAACTAGTGCCAACTCACAAAATGTTTAAAAACAAAGAAATAATCGTCACAACCACAGACTGTATAAAGAAGGGGACTAAGGGAGCTCTAGTGAAATGAAGCTCACGATGGAGATGCAGTTTTAAGAGTGAATATGGAGCCAGGAATAGGAATAGGAATTTATTTACGGACAAAATTGCAAAATAAAAACTCCAGGTTCATGTGTAGTGGGTTAATATGAACATTTTCATACCAAAATCATGAGCAGTTGCAGAGAAAGGGGTGACAGTTTCTCAATAAAGTAAATTGGAAACAGAGTCAATGGAGCCAGAAGCGCCCCCGTGCTCACTTCCTATCTGGAACATGGGATGAAATTATTTTATATTTCTACAAATTGGTGAATGATTATATTAGTATATTCATTAAATGCCATTGCTAAAACATGGCTCTCCATTTATTCAGGCTTGAAACTAGTACAAAATGAATAATGACCCCTTGTGGTCCTTAAAAGTCCTTAAATAAGTCCTTAAATAAATGGTTGTATATCAATAAGCGCATTGTATATCTGAATAGTTTGTTCTTCGTCTGTAAACCTGTTAAAGTCATGTGTTTCAGGCATTAAAACTCCTTCCTGTTTTGTCATGGAAACAGTCCTCCATTTTCATAGCAATAACGCAATTAAAGTCAAATTATTATACGTTTTGAATGGTGAAAGACACTCACAAAATCCTTCAAATCAGGACAGAATAATTTGCTCGAAACCCATGAATAGATAATCAGAATTTTGTTTTGCCTATAAAAACTGGCTCCAAATTGAATTACTTAGAGGTGCACTGCATTTTTTTTTCTAATGGAGAAAAATCCATCACCTCCTTGTCTCCATGGTGATGTTATTGCTAAAATGTACCGAGATATTCCTTTAAAGTTATATGTACGTAGAGACAAGCAGGTGGCATCCATAGGCCATGTTACAGGTCAGATCTATGGAGAGGCAAGCACGCTCTCAGTAAGACACATATTTCATAGTATTTTGTGCAATAAAACCCCAGCGATTAGATAATTGTTTGATACATTCAAATGCCATATTGTGGAACATTCTAGGCAAAGCAATAACATCACCATGAAGACAAGCTTAAAACTGCTTAAAAGCCTGATTTATGCTCTGTTTTTCACCTGGTCAGTGGAGCTTTGCTGTGCAGAGACTGTCACTCAAGCTCCAGATCAATATCCCGTCAAATTCACTATAACGCTACAGCTTTCTTCCTGCTGCCACGGCGACGCAAACAAGCTAAGCCCTATTTTTTAGCTGAGCCATTTCAATTCTTTGCTAAGAAAAATAAATAAATAAAAAAGATTCATGATTATTACTTTGTTACATCCATCTCGCGTTGAGCTTTGAGGGGCTTTACTTCGCAGACAGCCCCAACCCCTCAAATCTCTCACTTTGTTTTCCCCCTCTCCACTTTTAATGAAAATAAATCTCTCCTTCTCCTCCGCCAAAATGGACTTATTGGAAGTTGGGGAGGAAAGTTTGGGAACTGGCAGAAATGGTAGGTCGGGCTATGCCAACAAGCAATTACCAGGCTATCTGGCTTCAACTGTTTTAAAATGAGTTTAAATGAAGAAATGCGTCTAAAGCGCGGCACACAATTCGAAAAATACGACTTGTCATAATTGTTTTGACAACACTGGTAATATAAGAATGGACTTTTCTGAAATACTATTGGATTAAACTGGAGCTAAAACAGGGCCACAACATTACCCTCTTATAAGACCAATGATTTTAATATAGAGGCTACCAGTACCTACAATTACTCATTATAAGAACACATAATAATGATAATGTGAATAAATAGTAGCCTATAAGGATTTTCAGCTAGTGCCTACACTTTTTTAACAGTACTATTTATTGCAGGCTATTAGTACTTGAATATCTTAGCGAGTCAACGGTTCTTCTCATCCCAAGCATTTCATTGCACTGTAAACCTTGTGTTGAACCTGCATATGACAAATAAACAATCTTGAATCTTGAAACATGGTAGTATTTCTGATAAAGTGAGAATCCCATTCATTTCAATTGGGAATTTGAGAAATGTTTTACAGCTAAAATATGATGTAAAGTATTCTGATTTGTGTAAAATGTTCAATGTTCACATGCATCAACAAGTCAACAACACAACAGCTTTATATTGATACTTTGCAGCTGATATCATCAAAATTCCCTGGAGGGTTGATGCTAATTGAAGCCACTGCTCTGTCTGAGGCTTTGCTATTCACGTTAGAGTTTAATTTGAGTTTTATTTTAACACAATCTGACCATAAAGAACATAGAGCTACAGTAGATGGTCTAATTTGTTCTGTTAAACAAGTCTAATTCAAATAATTAGCCGTTTTTCAGTTCACTTTCATTTTTTTTCATTGATTACAGGCTCCTGAAAATGTGTTCTTTAAATCCATTTTCTATTTTTCTTGAGTTTCCAAAAGATCTTAAAACTTTTTCATAGTTATTGCTAATGTGTGCATTGTGTCACTATTAGGCTGGCCAGATGTTCCAAATAAAAAACTGGGACACCGATGGTTTGGAGCGGTTGGTAATAATAAAATTGTGAAATGAATAAGTAATTAAGGAGAATTGTTCAGCACTCGGCCCATTCACGACTAACAAGTGAGTCTGTATAGTCACATTTTCTTTGTGTTTTGGCCATTTTTAAGCTGCTTTTCTGTATTTTACCTACACAAATGACAATTTATGCCCCCCTTTACTGTTAGCAGGGATCACATTGGTCAAAAATAGGGACACAAGGAACATTTCTTGTGCAAATCACTGGTTTTGGATAAATTTGCTGGCACAGGGGACACAGGGCTCAAAACTGGGACTCTCCACACAAAATAATACAACCAATAATGACGGCAGCGCCCACAGCAACTTCCAGAATAAGGTGAATTTCTTTGACCAAAGCCAGAAGCCCAAAGAAACAAGTATTTGAGCTGTAACTGCCTATGAACTTTTTATAGCACTGTACAAACCCCAGTTTTTTCATCAAATATATTACTAAAACAACACCGCACTGACGCCACACGCCATCTGTGCATCCTCGCTCTCCCAGTCCACTTACTCTTTTGCCAGGTGGTCCAGGTGGTCCCGCTTCTCCGGATGGTCCTGGGGGTCCCTGGAAACACACAGAAAAAAACACCACACGATTACAGTGAACGAAAAGGATTATTTCAACGTATGGTGTAGCGTTCAGATAAGTTTTAATGACTGGCTTCGATGACTCCCTTGTTGTCTTTGCCAGAAAGACAATAACACAGAAAGAATATTGACATTTTGGGAATAAGCAGCCCCAAGATGGCGACCTGAGCTGGAGCCAAAATATAAGTACGACAAAGCACTTCTCTGCTTCAAGTGACAGTTATTGTGCTCCTCCGACACTTTCATCTATTACTGCAAAGTTAATTATAAGCAACTGAAGCTCTTTGAAACATTTGTAAAGGTAAATATTTCACAGTGCGGCAGTCTGGAGGTGGAGAGGTATTCAGCTGGACTGCACTTGGCATACAAAACAGAACCAAGGGGTAGAAGAAATCAGGGAAACCACATAATAATGAGTCAGAATAAATTAATAGATGGAATAATGTGCATAAAGTTAATGGATGTGATTTGATATGGTGGATAAAGATAAAACTCAGTTGAATTAAATATGTTCCACGTGTAATATAAGCAAAATATTACATTGTGCTGGGTATAATAGGCTCTAGCAGTAGTGTATAATTGTGTTGGAATTGAATATTTTAATATGCTACAAGTGTAAGTCTGTTAAAATGTATTTACTTCCTTACATTAGTTGAACTTTCAAAATATTATAGTAAGGGAGATTATAGTAAGGGACTATTTTATAGAGATTATAATAAGGGACGGCCTAAATTTTCGGTATTTCGTTCAGCGGGCAGAGTTTAGCGTTCTGTTTTTTCACATTTATTTAGCAAATGTTTATTTTTGACCTATATATTATTTCATTATCAGGTTAAAGTTAGGATTAGGATTAGGGGTCATTAATTTAGTTAAATTAAGAGCTCTGGATCATGGAACGCTGGTCCTATAATGAAAGGACGTCCTGTTATAGTAATACAATTGAGCTTAGTAACTTTAGTTTTAGTGCATTATAAAAATAAGGTCATATCATAAGACCTGTACACTCAGTTTTGGTCAAAATAATGGATAATGGTTGTCCTAGGGGTGATCTTAGCGTTCAATTTTTTCACATTTATTTATCAAATGTCCATATTTCTGACCTATATATTATTTTATTATAGGTTAAGATTAGGGTTAGGATTAGGAACCATTAATTTGGTTAAATTAAGAGTTAAAACGCTAGTCCTGCCTGGTAACAAAATGCCAAACATTTAAGGAGTCCTGTTACAGTAGCACAATTGAGCTTAGTAACTTTAGTTTTAGTGCATCATAAAAATACATGTAAAACAATTTCAGATCATAAGACCTGTACACTCAATTTTGGTCAAAATAATTTATATTGGTTGTCCTAGGGGTGATCTTAGCGTTCAATTTATTCACATTTATTTAGCAAATGTCCATATTTATGACCTATATATTATTTCATTATCAGGCTAAGGTTAATTTGGTTAAATTAAGGGCTTTGGAACGCTGGACCTAACAAAATAACAAAATACCAAACATTTAAGGAGTCCTGTTACAGTAGCACAATTGAGCTCGGTAATTTTAGTTTTAGTGCATCATAAAAATACATTTAAAAAATAAAGTTACATGATAAAACTTGTAAACTAACTTTTGGTCAGAGTAATGAACTTACTGGTTGTCCGGCTTCACCATCCTCTCCCTTCTCACCGGGTTCTCCATCAGTGCCCTGTACAAAACATGAAACACAGTTGAAAACAATCACTTAAAAGTAATATTAAATTATAAGTCTTGCTTCAAAGTCCAATATTGTACTTACAGCGACGCCAGGCTCACCAGGGGGGCCGGGGTCTCCAGGGAATCCAACAGGACCCTTTCAAGAAAGAAAAATTAGTTTAAAATATAATTATATGTAATCTTATGCAGGGATTTTCAAAGCCTTTGGGACACAGATTAAGTAGAGGCTTTGTAATTCTCTTAGCCATTTAGTCGTACCTAACACCCCCCAGCGTGTCTAATTTAACGGGCTTAATGATGGTGTTGCAATTCCAATGGGAATATGTCACGAAATATGTCATTAGCGCAGGGCATAAAGTGTAATTTCCATCAATAAAAAGGGACTTCACGTGTTAAATATGCTCAGGGATCAAAATCAATCTTCTAGGCTCACTGAAGGGGGCTATTACCTCTTCCATATTTGGGCCAGTGTAAGTTGTAGAAATACTACTTTAAGTACTTGTACTCTAAGTTATTAATATTTTAAACCAAATAAAGGTTGAAATATGGTGACTGAAGTCTTCGAGAGAGAGAATGTTTACGAATAAAGTGTATTACTGATGAAACTTAGAAATATAACATTATTTTTGACATGCTGATTTAATAATGTTACTGTCTTGATTATAATGGCATTTTTATTTTCCTATAGGTTAGACTCATACTTCTGTACAATGGACTACTATAAATAATTAATTCCTGTTGTATTATTATGATTATTACTATGTTTCATTCTTGCTACTGAAAAAATGAAGTTCCTTTGCGATAAATATATTAAAACAAGACTACTACATATATATCTGTATTTTTATACTCAACTAGCCTTTGTTCAGTTAATCTTTGCAACCCTGGCTAGAAAACTGCCTTTGCTGGACTTACGGGGTTACCCTTTGGACCATCGTCTCCAGGGGGTCCTTTAGCACCCGCGGGACCAGCAGCTCCAGGGGGTCCGGCTTCTCCCTTCTCGCCCCTCTCACCTTTGGGTCCCTGTGAAAGAGGAGGAGTGTGTGGATTGGTTATTCCAGGAGACGAGCAGCGGCCTCAAGAGAGGGACCAAGAAAGAGCTGTGAAATAAGAAGTGGAGGCTCTGCGGCTTCACAAGGACTGACTTTAGGGAGCACACTGTGCTCCAGGGGTTTGAATTGAGCTTTGAATGAACAACGGATCATTTATTATAGTATTATTCACTATAATAATACTCCATACATGTTATCACTTTAAAGCTCCTATATTAAAATGCTCTGTTCCACCTTGTTCCACGTTCTCCTTTTACCTTTAGTTTGGTAGAGATTGGCAATTCCAGAGCGGAAATGATCAAAAATGATTATAGAGAAGTGTGTGGAGTTTAAAAACAGTGGTGCAACAAAGTGTTTTCAGTTTGAGAGAAGAACTCAGCCTAAATATGCAGAGTTTGTGTGTTAAACATGTGGGAATAAAACAAAACTCCAGGTATGTTTTTGATGAGTAAATATTATAACATAAATCAGAAAATAGAGTAATATAGGCCCTTTAAATAACCGCAATAATACTTTATGTATGTGTACTGCTATTGTCCTGTTCAAACTGTATATTTTTGTATTTCTATTCAGTCATTTAGTTATTTATATAGTTATATTTTATCTCAAACCTTATGGCTGCAATCCTTTCAGTCCAGTTTATTTTTTATTTACTATGGTTTATATTTAGTGCGATTATGCATTGTTTTATGTTGCACCAAATCGCTGGAGCAAATAGACAGTGAATTTTGTGTTTTGATGATAATAATAAATATATTCTGATTCTAATTATTTCACAATATTATTTATTCTACTTGTAAATTTGAGCTCAGTTTGGTGTAAATATATGTCAATACAAAAACACTATTGTATTTTTCTATATTAATTCATATTTATACATGTGGATCTTTGAACTAACTTGAATATCCTCTAGTGTCATGTGACCAAGCAATTTCAAGCAAAAATTGGGTTTATCAAACTATATAGACTGTTTGTAACTTGCTACAGTAATACATTTTTTAATTTTTTTTTAAATTTCATCACTTTGTTTAAGCTTTTCATCTTTTCAGAAATGATCAGACTTGGTTGCGTAGCCCAAGTTAACCTGGATACAGATTTCACACAGTACAAAAAATAAGTGAACCTTATGTTATATAGTGGTATTTTCCATATTAATTCACTTTTCTTTTCTTTATATTCTATCTGTTACAGTCTGTAACACTCTACTTTCCCGGACAATGGCATTTTAAGGAATTAAGAAAAGTACAATGACATTTATTAAATTCAAATAATGCTGGACTTAAGGGAGTTGTGAGCGCTGATCATTGAAACCTTCTCAATGTAATTTGGTTTTGTATTAAACTTTGAAGTCTTCATGATTTAATTACAAAGCTGACATTTCACTTTGTGGGGAAATTAAATATGATACGTACTCATTTTTCTTGACATACTGAATAAGAGGTTGTGTGTCGTGAACCAGCGGTGAGCCAAATTTAGAGGTTTTACAGCAATGAAATTTCTCACAATGGCATAAAGTCACAACGTTGGCTGGCATTTGTGAGACTTTGCACTTCAACAACTTTGTGAATGTGAACGATGGCCCGAGTTTGAAAGGGACCAGAGGAGATTTGAATGCTGGGGATGACGCCGCTACGGAGACAGGCAATCTCCTCTCTCCGTCTCATGAGCCCCTCGATAATGGTAAGTGAAAGACACGAGTTAAACAGATATCGATGGTTTCTGTTCGGCAAGAGTCAAGCATTTACATAATTCTAAGAGCTATTTTGGTTTGCTAAAGCTGAACTATTTTAAAGTTGTACAATGCTACTTATATTATTGCTTTGCCTGGAATGTTCCACAGTAAAGCATTAAACATATCTATTTTATTTTGTGCGTTTTTAATGCTAATTCTTATCGTGAGCAGCGTCCATAGATGTGCCCTGTAACTTGGTGGTTACTGCTGGCTCCACCCGCTTGTATCCATGGAGACAGAGCATTTTAATGGCTTATTGTGTAACATTCTTGACAGCGGAATAGCCATGGAGAAAAGCAGGTTCATTCACCAGAAAGTTCATTCAACATGCAATGGGATTTAAAGGGTAGTTATTTCACCAATTAGACAAAGAAAATTCCATTATCTTTAATTTTAGCTTAACTTTTGAATATAATTAAATGAGATACCTGGTCACATTTCTCTTGTTCTCCTTGTAGATTTAGTTTAAGAGTTTGGGAGCACAGTTTGAGTCACATTTGAATATGCAGTGCTAAGCTAAAGAGTCGTGCTGAGTTTAAAAGTTATGATAATGTTACGCACTTCACGCTGTGTTTTATCATCCAAGTGTTTATGGACTTTAAAGGTATATTACTTCTAGGTACATTTTACTGCACCAAAGAACATTAAGGCTATGAACACTTATAGTAAAAAGAGACAGCAGAATACAGTAGAATAGAGAAGAGAAGCAAATAAAGCAGCATTTTTTAGATTTAACATTTTTGATCATTTTACATACCCCTGTTCCTGGCTCTCCGGGTTGCCCTGGGTTACCAGCTTCACCTTGTTCACCCTGGACAAAGAAATAATAAAGTTATAATGAACTCATAACAAGAACAAAGCACATCCTACATCATCTCTTGTCATTTTAAGTCCTGGTTTAGAGTTCTGGTTTGGTCTTGGTTAAGTCTGTTTTATTCCTGGTTTAGACAGTATCTGGTCTTGATTTAAAGTCCTGTTTGGAAGAGAATAAACCATCTCTTGTAATGACAATTTTAAGTCTCGATATTGTGTTTGTTTATGGGTAAGTAGTGGTTTTGATATCCTAGTTTAGTCCTGGTTGAGTTCTGGTTTGGTCTTGGTTAAGTCTGTTTTTTTTTTACTGGTTTAGACAGTATCTGGTCTTGATTGAGACCTGGTTAAGTCCTGATTTGGAAGTGAATAAAGCAAAACTTAATCCCTGTCTTTTAATCACAAGTTTAAATTCTGATTTTGTTTACTTTAAGGGTAAGAGGTGGTTTTGATGTCCTAGTTTAGTCCTGGTTGAGTTCTGGTTTGGTCTTGGTTACATCTGGTTAAGACTGTATCTAGTCTTGATTGGGTCCTGGTCTGGAAGTGAATAAGATCATCTTAAACAGACTCTTGTAGTCACAATTTTAAGTCCTGGTTGAGTTCTGGTTTGGTCTTGGTCAAGTCTGTTTATTCGCTAATTTGGACATTATCTGGTCTTGATTGTGTCCTGGTTTAGTCCTGGTTTGAAAGTGAATTAGACCTTGTCCACTCTGGTGTAATTCAAGCAGCAGGTGTATCATTGTTCTATTGTTATTTTGCTATGTGTTTTTATACGCTGTAATTGGACCCAGCGTCTCCAACATGTGCTTCTAATACACAGCCAAAGTCACTGCATCATGAGTGTCCTTTAAAGTTATTGCGTCCCTTCATGGTTCATTATCTAAACTCATTTAAACAGCTGCTGTAAACCATTAAACACTTATTCTGCCAAATGACTCTAAAAAGGAGGAATCTCGTACTAAAGTTGTGTTTAGCGTTAACTTAAAACAGAACTTATTTTATTATTACGTGTTTTTCTTTTGTCTTTTGTTATGTCATGACTGTATTTTATGTTAACACTGGTGACCCCTGCGTCGAGCCAAGGAGACAAAATAAACAAAAATCTGAAACTGTAAACCTGATTATATGAAGGTTGCGTTCATGTGACAAAATTTATATAGTTTAAAACTGAGTGGAAGAATATGGTAGAATTATTTGACTATAAATGACTCAGATTGCAGATTGTAGTCGTGGTTTATGGTTAAAATATTTGTAATTACTGACTTGAAACTAAAACTGGCACTAAATTCACGGTCTTCTCTGTCAGTATAAATATAGAAAAGTTAAGTTATGTTTTGATAATAGCTAGATAATAGATAATAGCTAAAGTTTTGCAATAATATTATGGGCCAATCCTAATATATGAAATCACAAGTCTCTTTACGTAAATTAATAGTTATGCTGCAGCAATAGCTAAAAAACAGAGGGGACTACATATACCACGATCCTTTGCTCTGTCTCTTTGCAGACTATATGAAGAAATTACTGTAATAAGCACTCAGTCTTTGTTCTTTGAATCACCAAGAAATGGTGAAACACGTTTAAGGAGCTAATTTCTAACAAATTATAAGATTCAACATTTATAGATTTTTTTGTTTTGTTTTTCTTTTAAAACAGTAAATCTCCCCTAGCGTTACATAGAGTCCTTCCTTCTATCTGAAAAAAATTACATCATTAAACTCTACAACAGGAAGACAACCTATTGAGGACTGGTGGTAGCACAGAGGCAATTTGGAGCTCCGGACAAGGCCAGGAGCAGAGAAGCAGCAGTATCCGTCAAAATGGCTTCACGCTGGGCAGAGAGAGGAGACAAAGATGCCCTGAGCTGAGTCCTACCTTCTCACCCACGGATCCCATTGGACCCACACCGCCAGGAGGACCTTGAGGACCCTATGGCAATACACAGACAGATCATTATCCATCAGCCTTATATAAGCCGTTTTATAGTACACAGCAGCATGGTGCATAACAAGAGGATAGGGAAATAGACCTGTCACAATAAGAAATTCTGAAGTGCGATATATTGCTGAAGTAAATATAGGTGATAAACGATAATACTAAAAATAACAGCAGATTTAAACAAAACAAAAAACTATACTAAATGTACAATATTGTTAATAAAAATGAGCTGCAATAAATAAATGAAACACTTTAGTACTTAGTTTGCCTCATAGAAGTTATTCATAAAACCATCTACAGCTCAGATCTTATCATACAGCCAAAAAATATCTAAGTAGGGCAAGAAAATGTACACACAATCCCAAAGTATTGTTCCATTTATCATGTATTGAATGATAAATCAATATAGTATTTCTCGTGCCAGGCCTAGGGAAATGTTTCTTGTATAGAATTATGTATTAAAACACAGCTTATGTTTGTGGTTTTCTTTACAAATACATTTCAGCACTACAGGGGCAAAAAAGATAAGAAGCTAACTTGTAAATAGGCCTATATATACAGTAGATACAGATACAGTAACAGATACAGCTATAGTATATACTTACATCAGCACCACTGGGACCCTGAGGACCTCTGGGACCAGGTGGACCGGGAGGACCCTGCACAGAGAAATAAAGTTGTTAAAACAAAATTCAAATTAAATAAAAGAAACTTTTGCAAACTTATAACTCACCATCGGACCAACGTCACCATTCTCTCCCTTCTCACCAGGAGGTCCAGGCAGACCCTAAAAACACAAGTACAAACTCTTTAATAAACAGAGGACAATTAATCAAGTGTGAATGGCTGTTTCATGAATAAACAACAGTGTTCTTAACTATTTAAATGTGTTTACAGCAGCTGCTCTCCCTTGATTTCTAATATAAGCTTTCATTTGCAACACATTGTGGCAGTGTAGTGAAATATTAAACATACCTGTGGGCTAAAGAAAGAATTAATCATGCAGAGATTAGTTGAATGATGACTAAATTTATAATACAGCAGGCGAGGCCAAATGAAGTCCTGATGGATTATACAATTACTAGGCTACGTAAACGATATCCAAAATACAATATCGCCACGATATGAACCTCCCAGTACGATATTTATTGCGATATTCTGGGAAAGCTCACGATATTATGATATTATACATAATAACAAGACTGACATTATAAAATGCTTTGACCAGTCATTTGGTTCAACATTTATTGTCATTAGGGATTAACGATATCCAAATCTCTCTGTACGATATTTTTACAATATATATCTCACGCTACGATATTTATTGCAATATTTTGTGGAGGCTCACAAAACTGGCAATATGCTACTTTTTCCTCTAAAAATGCCGTCACAAGACTTCATCCAAAGAATTAAGATTTCAAAGTGCTTAGAACAGTTATTTCTTCATGACGTCTGCACTGAAATGGAGCAAAGGATCATGGTCTATGTAGTTCCCTCTGTTTTTTTTTTAGCTATTTCTGCATCTAAACTATACATTTAAGCAAAGACACTTGTGATTCGATTTAATGTGATGGACCATGATATTATTGTGAGACCTTTGATGATACGATATCATGATCCCTAATGATTACCAGAGAAAGTAAAAAAAAATAACACTTCGATATTGCCATTTTTATTTGTTATTTTTGTCGTTAAGCATGCTATGTGTAACTTTTCTTGCTTTAACACTATGACACTAAACTTGTCTATCTCGCATTTATTTTTTATGGATGTTTTTGTCGCTCAAAATATGGTAAATGTCATATTTTATAAAGCACTTTTTAAACTTCAAGTCTGTCAAAGTATTTACATCAAGGAAGCACTCATCCACTCAGACACCGGTGTACACAGACACTGGGGTCAAGGTGGGTTAAGTGTCTTGCCCAAGGACACACCAAGAGCATTATTCTCTGAGAGCAGGAATTGCACTGCTAATGTGTGGGTCATTAGCTCTGACTGCCCTACAAGTAATTTATTTTATGTCAAGAGCAGGATTCAAAACGCCAACCTTCAGATTAGTGGGCAAATATCTTGAAAAACATGCATTCTCACTGAGGGTTGCCTCTCCGCAGATCTAACCTGTAACTTGGCCTGGATATTTCATGTGTTTGTGCCCATGGAGATAGATTAGATCAGTGCTGTACTGTAGAATATTCCAAGCAAAGCGAACACATTTGGACGAAGATATGGAGTGTGTTTTATTTATGGGAGTAGATAATGACAGTCATCCCTTACCAAGACATTTATACCTTGATTTATTATTGAAATAGACTTAACAGCGGATGCCACAGAAGTATGTCGGCTACAGCAGCTGTCGTACTCCTAGACAAAGGCGGAATGTGTTCTCTTATACACCTTCGCAAATGGGGTATTTCCCTCTATTGTCTTTCAGAATTTGTCTTCTTAACTTGAGTCTGACTTTTAGGTTTAGCAGACTTTAGCACATTTTAAGTGTGATGCATTGTGGAGATGGAGCGCCGTTTCACCCCTGACATTTAGACAAGTGATTGTTCAGATTAAATAGCTGCTCTTTAACGTTCTGGACTCATAATACAGGTGGGCTTTGATATCTGAGTGAGGAAGGAGGTTGTGAGGAAAGGTGTAAAGGACTGATTGGACTGATTTTGTGCCAATAAGTAATGTAACTAATACACAAGGACAATATTTCTGTAATATAATGCCTGGTACAATTTCAGTGGATTTAAATCTTTTTGGACAAAACTAGGTGAGAGGATGGGACTAAACACGGTACTACATCAGGACTAAACTGGGCTCAAACCAGGATCAAACCAAGACAAATGTAAATGCAGCCTAAACTAAGATTTAACTGACTAGACCAGAACCAGAAGGATTAAATAAGAACTAAACTATGATGGTGGAGGATAAACCGGGACTAAATCAGTACTAAACTACAAAATGGCTAGACCAGGACAAAACCAGGGCTAGAACAGGACCAAACCAAGTCTACATCAGGACTAAACTGGGCTCAAACCAGGATCAAACCAAAATACACCCTAAACTAAGACTTAAAAAGGACTAGACCAAAACCAGAAGAATTAAGAACTAAACTATGATGGTTGGGGATAAACCAGGACTACATCAGTACTAAACTACAAAAAGGCTGCTAAACCAGGACAAAACCAGGGCTAGAACAGGACCAAACCAAATCTAAATCCAGACAAAACTGGGCTCAAACCAGAATCAAACTAGTGTAAATACATCTTAAACTAAGACTTAAAAGGACTAGACCAAAACCAGAAGAATTAAGAACTAAACTATGACGGTTGAGGATAAACCAGGATCTGAATAAGTACTAAGCTACAATATGGCTAGACCAGGACTAAAGCAGGTCCAAAAATAGCATTTCTAAATAAAAATGTAAGGACATGCACAAAAATGAAGTTAGTTTCCCCTAAAATATTGCAAGCACCAGCCCAAACTTCACTTTATACTAGCATTGTCCCGCCTTGATGCTTCCATATGCTTCGGTATTCCAGCGTTTTCAAAGTGGATTTATGCATTCACTCTCCAATTCCTCCCTCGCTGAGAAATCTCATCTGAGTAAAGGTCTCCTCTAGTCTAAGATCGTTAGCGCAGCGGCTAATTACGCTCCGTGGTGAATGTGCTCAATGACAAACTGACTATCAGCGCAGGTCGGTCCACACAATTAATGGAATCGCAATGGGAAGTGAATTACACCCAATTAAAAAGCCATCGAACACTATCCTGCTGTGAAGGGGGAGCACCTTAGGATGAGGAGTGGCAGTTTGTGTAATTTCATCAAGACAATGACCATCTCCCACGTTTGACTTAGGGATGCTGATCACTAATAAAACACATAATTACAAACAAATGATCTATACTGTGTAGAAATGGCCCTGTTCATTAGATAATTAGAGTGCAACAAAACACCATTAAGGCTGGTTAAAACAGTGATTGGTTCATAGGCTCACTGTAGTTGAATTAAGGAGACAAGCTTTAAAGTTGCACTGTGTAACTTTTTGGTTTCTTTTTTATATGGATCTCACTCGACTATCCCACAGTATGACATTAAACAGCTCTACCTTACATTTATTCATTTACAGGTGGTTTTATTGCTAAAAAATACCTAGAAAAACAGGCATTCTGACTGTGAGCAGGGTCGCCTCACCACAGATCTGACCTGGAGCTTGGTCATGTTTGGTCTAGATGAAGATAGAAAGGTTTAAACCATACAGACAAAAGCATTTGATGGACTCTTCACCAAAAAGGTTACACAAAGCACTTTTAAAACTGTCCCAGAGCCTATACATGGGACAAATGAGGGAAAATATCACTTTGTGCCCTATATAATGCATATAGTAATTGTTTATTTGACAGACACTACAAACAGAGATGAACAATTAAGTAATCCGAGGCAAGTATCATAGTATTTATAGCCTAGATTAACTCTCAACAGCAGCCTTTAAAGGGGCTTTTGACAGATCAGATTTGAGGGATTAAATACAGAATAGCAATAAATACAGTGGATTTGAAAACAGTAAATAATATAAAAATATCACTATAAACTCACACAATCACAGTATCAGGTTCCTAGTTTAGCCCCTGCTTTAATCTTGGTTTACTTACTGCGCAAAATCTCAAAGTCTTTCCCTCTCATTAGACCTGGTTTAGTCCTGGTTTATGCTCCTGGTTTATGATCCTGGTTAAGGCCTTATTCAGTTCAGATTGAGATATGGTCTATTTTATTTATCTCCTGTGGAATTGGCTTTCCCCTATACCAATAATCACATGACCTTATGGAGGGAACCCATATATCACATTTTATATTGCTGCCGGGCACCATCTTGTATTATTATTCAGCGTCTACAGTAACGCTGTATGGACAAATTGGTGAAATGATATGTAATATGTAATAAGGAAGAAAATATATGCATAGTTTCTTTGCTACTGTGCAACTTCTACTATATAGAGAAAGTAAAATGTATAGACTACATCAGACCCGGGCATTGTACAGCTCCAGGGCCACATACGGACTCTGAATGGCCCCTTTAAGCTAATTTGGAATTACAAAATACACATATTTTATCATTTTACCTCATGCATGGACTAAAGCTGCAATACTTTTATTTTAGAGGTGTCTTTAAATGACATTTTTTGTAAAGCAACTTCACTTTTTCATTGCTTAGTTCTAACATAAACTCTTACCAGTCTTACCAGAGTGTCAAAACAATGCTATTTACTGCTTTTTATAAAGAAATACATTTAATATTATCCAAAATTGAGTTAATTAAGCATTTTGGCCCGGCCCTCCACAATATTTTTTGTTTCTCATGTGGCCCCATGGAAAAAATAATTGTCCTTTTGCAGCACCATGATTCATAATTGATACTTTGCATCAATATTCCCTGGGGGTGTGAAGCTAACTGCAGGCACGGCTCTGTCTGAAGCTCTTTTACTCAAATTAGTCACTCCCACCACACCTAAACTGGACCATGAACACTCGTATTGATCACAGCCTACCAAATATGTGTTTTATAAATCCATGTTGTATTTTTTCTTGAGTTTTCTATCTAAAAAAATAAGAGGCATAAAAGACAAAGTAATTTCATGGGAGTTGACACGGCAACAACTGAGGACATACAAGAACACTGGGTCCTTAATGCAGCAGAGACACTGAGTTACTTGTGTCTCGCCTGAAATTGCGTGTAAAGCTCTGGGCTTGTCTATGCCTCAGAACTCCATCTGCCTCGAAAGTCACAATCTTACCAGCCACAAGAAAAAGGATCACAACTGGTGTAAAGTGAAAGCTTCTGCAGATTGCTCTGGGAAAACTGAGTCATAGCAGAATATGATGCCCCATAGATGAGTGTTCACAATGTTCACAGCTATATATATGTGTTCTATACTCTCACTATGTCACTGAAACACATCCGGGTACAAGTTATATTTTCTACCCTTAAGCAATAAAAAGAAAATAGCTCTGTCTCAAAGTTAGTGATTTCGTGTCATTTCTATTCAAACTTTAACAAATGCAGGTTCAGATATAACCTTATACCATAATATGTGTTACAATATAGTGTATGAGTTGTGTAAGCGTCAGGGTTGACAGAATCGAAACTAGATACTCACTTAAGAAGATATCAATGTTGAAATAGTTACATGAATGAAACAGTATTGATTTTTTCTTGAATAGTTTTAGAATGATGTATCAAAGGTTTGTAAGACTACGTGATAATATTAACGAACTGCAAAACTTATTTGGATTAAAGGTGCGTTGTGTACGTTTTTTGTCGTCGGTCCGTCACCTTCTTGTTTCTACAGATATGTCATTGAATGTTCCACAGTACAACATTAAACAGCTATACCTTACGCTGATTAAATTACAGTTGGTCCTATAGCTCAAAAATATAAAATACAAGGTTTAATGCCATACTGTGAAACATTCCAGACAAAGTAATAACATTTCCATAGAGAAAAGCATTTGACGGACCCTCCGACATAAAGTTACAACCTTTAAAGATATTCATTATCATTGTGGTATTCAAATCTGCATCAAGCCTTTTCCTTACTAAATAAATCAAGTTTGAAAGTGAAGTTTTGTAGCTACACTAGAATGCAAATGTAAAAGTGGACACTAACCTGCAGGCCGATGGGACCAGGAGGACCGGGGAACCCTCTTGGACCTTCGTCTCCCTTCTGTCCGAACATACCCTGTTGACCTCTGGGACCAGGCTCTCCATCAGCGCCCTTGAAACACATAAGATTACATAAATTTACTTAGTAAGTTCACAAAATACAATTGGTACAGCTAAATTATAGCGCTAACTCACAAACTACTTATTTCAATATAATCAGTGTTGTTTAATCTGCACCTCCTTTAATGACAAATGAACCATTTAAAAGTTTGGTTTTCTAACATTCAGGTAGTTTATATTGACAATTTTGTGAAGTCTTGCTGTTTTGGGCTCTACAAAAACAATTGGATTGAAATAAGTAAATAAATCAATTGCAAAAACTTTTCCATTTGTGTTCAAGGTGTTAAAAATAGGCTGGTGATAATATGTTTTGAATCTGTCTTTCACAGTGACAGTGGTATTGACTTTTGCTGTTCACTTGTCAGTTTCATGTAACTCAATAAAAGGATAAAATACTGCACTAATTACACAATTTAAAGCCCCCATATTATCAATCAATCAATCAAACTTTATTTATAGAGCGCTTTTCATACAAAAATGCAACACAAAGTGCACTTTGTTAATATTACACTGTTTTACTGCTCTATGTAATAATGACATTTCCTTATCACAAACATACCTGGATTTGTGTTTTGTTTCATTCACACATGTTTAACACACAGACCTTGCATATTTACATTGAGTTGGAGCTGTTAACTTGAAAACTACTACTACATGACAACACAAATAGATAGAGTAATAATAAGGGTTAATCAAGCATATGTGAATGTAGGAAAATACAACTCCAGGTATGTTTTATATGAGGTAACAGCATTACAGCATGGCTTAAAGCTCACAAGAGTCAGTTTTATGTAATATAGGACCTTTAAAGCAGTAATACACTAAAAAGTATGTATTTCTCATCTTTAAAGTTTTGTTTTTGATTTGGTTTGTTTGGTTGACTTGGTTTCTAACTTCAGTTGCTCTGAGTTTTTCTCCTTTCTTTATGATCAATCGACACAGTCCAATAAACTTTTATTGATGCGAGATACAAGAGACACTTACAGCGGGTCCGGGGGCACCAATGGGACCTTGGAGGCCGGGTGGACCAGGTGGACCCTAAACGACAACAGAAACAAGTCGGTAGAAAAACATCTCAAAATGGCTGCCTCCTGAGCCATAAAACGTGATTTAAAGAGGACATTGGTGCTAAAGGTTTTGTGTGTAGCTCACCTGCTCCCCTTTGTCGGCTTTGCTTCCCTTCTGTCCAGGCTCTCCCACCTCTCCCTGAAAAAAGACACAGCAAAGACCATGGATCAGTTTTTATTCCACCACCAGTGCTCAGCATCTCAGATCATATCTCAGGCTCACTTGTTAAACAGGCATTTCATTATAAAGAAAAATTCAGTGATTGGTATAGAAAAACAGATTAGCTAAACACATCCACAAATTAGGTCAAAATATAGAGCATTACACCATAGTCAAGGTAATAGACCCACTACAATATAAAAAAGAGAACATATGTAAAATTAATTGAATTGCAAATTTTGAGACATCCAGGAATAAAATATTATAAACATTTTAAATGTTGATATTTAGAATAAAACATAGACTTTAAAATCAAAATAACTGGAACTTTTGCTTTCGTTTTAACTTTAACACTCTTATAACATATATAAATGTCTCTGTAATACATGATGAAAGTGCCTAGTGTATAAAACCCACAATGAATAATCACAATAGGAACTCCAGTTTTATTTAGTGCATTCTGATGTTGAGTAATTCACCTTGTCACCGTCCTCTCCAGGTGGACCTTGAGGTCCCGCAGGCCCGGGCAGACCGACTGGACCCTGGACTCCATCGCGACCAGCTGGACCCTGTGGACCTTTCTCTCCCTGGAAGCACATACATTTATTTGATTATTTAAGTTGAAAATAGAAACATTAGATCAAAGTTCAAATATTATTAAGTTTTGATTCTGAAGACAAAGTACTCACAGGTGCACCCTTCTCTCCAGCAGGACCCGGGGGACCTTGAGGGCCAGGTCGCCCGGACAAACCAATGGGACCAGCTTGGCCAGCACTGCCTCTCTCACCAGGGGAACCCTAAAAGGATTCACCAAAACAGGAGGATGAGATGGAGCATTAGATAGAAGAAAGAAAAAAAACCTCTTTGGGCAGAAGATATAAGACGCTGCATAAATGGTGTTCCTGTGGTGAATACTTAACAACAAGTATTCCCATTAAGGCGTCTACAAAGCAAGACCTGAGCTGCACTGCTAATGGATCTCCACACAGCCTTGTGTAAGAACCAAGGGAACACAACATACACAGAAACAGGTGGCTTTTAAGTCTGATACAGAAGGACTGCTACATGAAAGCACCTGTACAGCAACATGGAGCTGTGTTACCTGCACTAAGACTCAATACAAAAACTCAATACACATAAATCTATTACTCTTAATGGAAAACGCCACTGTGTCTCTGAACAGTACTGTATAAAATTAAACGCGTGGATTTAAAGGGGACCATGTATCCTCAATAAGAAAAGTGGGCAAGTCCTAGATGGAGGATCCAGGCGCTATGAACCACAATTTTGGCTTTTAAGTTCTGCTATAGAAGGACTGCTGCATGAAAGCACTCGTACGGAGCTGTGTTATCTGCAAATAAAACTCAATCCACATACATCTATTACTCTTAAAGGGCCCATATTACACTATTTTCAGATCTACGTTATAATGTTTCCTCATCACAAACATACCTGGAGTTGGGATGTTTCATTCACACAAACTCTGCATGTTTCGAGTATTTCTCTTAAGTGAAAACACTCTGTTGTCTAGTACTCCACTGTGTTTTTAATCTCCATACACCTTCAATAGGAGGATTTGTAGAATTTCAGCAGCAAAATTTGCAATCTCTACTTACTAAAAGATAAAAGGTTGCTGATAACACAACTCCAGGTATGTTTAAAGGACATTATAACATTATAACATGGCTTAAAGCTCATGAGAATCAATTTTGCGTAATATAGGACCTTTAAAGTGGATCCTCAATATGAAAAGTGGACAAGCCCTCTGAGTTTCATAGAGGATCCTGTGAGCACTATGAGCCACGATTATGGATGTTTTATATTTGCAGTTTGATGTGGTAATCTGTGTTTGTTTATATCACAGGGCACTGAGGCAGATCCTTGTGATAGGAGCGATTGCAGTACTTGAACGCTCCAGTGACGGATGTGTGTGTAGTGAGACGACGCCAATGCTGAGCCCATCAAAACACACAGGCAATAATGATGTAACGCTAATGTCCCCATTACACTGCTACAAAATGAGTTACCCCTCTTTCTCATTAGCCCTTCATTTGCTAAGGCCACTCAAATCACCACTTTCCTGTAATCGTTTGGAATAACAAATAGTTTTACCCCCAAATTTTCACATGAATCAGGCATAAAACTAGTCTACTCCATAACAGTGTCATCTGCTATTTATCAAGACCTCATTTACGACTTATTAACCTGACAAAGTAACTGAAATTGAAATTGAGACACCAGTTGTGTTGCAAAAATGACAGATGTTTTGATTAAAGGTCCTGTATTATTCAGAAATTGATTCTTGCAAGCTTTAAGGCATGTTAGAATACTGTTAAATAATCAAAAACATACCTGGAGTTTCATTCACACATGTTTGAGTAATCCTTTATTGTTAGTCTGTCGAGTCTAAAAGCTCTGTTCCACCTTGTGATGTCATTAAGCGGTAGTGCGGTAGTTCACAAATTAACAGTTACCTTTTACCTTTTGTTCAGTACATATAAGCAATTCCTGGGCTGAAATTATTGATAAATGATTCTAGACCTTAAAACACAGTGGAGCAGTTCTTGTATCACCAGATGACATCACAAGGTGGAACAGTGTTTTCTGTTTGAGAGATGAACTCCAGGTATTTTTTTGATGAAGAAACAACATTATAACATAGATCAGAAAATATGTGCATAATATGGGATCTTTAAGACAACTATGTAACCACTAGAGAATATGTGGATTTAAATAGGCTGCGTAAGAGTGAATATAAAGTGAAATTATTTTAACAGATTTAAGCAGATCATTCATTCGGGAGATGGTTTTCAATGGACTGAATATCATTGCTTTTAATCTTTTAATATCTAGGCTTTCAAACATTTACAATATACGCAGTGATGCCTGAAATAAAATACTTACCACAGGGCCAGGGGGACCTTGTGGACCTTCTCCGCCTTTTAGACCAGCAGGACCCTATGGGGGAATAGAGAAAATTTTGTTAACAGTGTGTTTATATTATAGTTATTGTTTTATTTTACATATTATAAGTGTGCCATTTGAAAAAGTCATCAGAGCCTTGTAGTTTACTCTTTGTGTAGTAATACTTTCAAAAGCCAAATGTATTTTTATGAATTTTCTTATTTTTACTTCATCAAAACATAATCTCATCCCTTCTTGATAAAACCCACTGCACATGATTGTCATTGCTAATATTTCTAGAAGACGGTAAAAAGGGAATATTAATATAATAATGTAGGGAATATAATATAATAATGTAGGGAATTTTTCAAGATGGAAATATCTGTTTTGGCTATTGAACGCTTATCAATTTTGACACTAAGTAAAATATATGGGTAGTTTGGTCTAGATGTCCTTAAAAATTCATAGAAAATCTAAAATATATCTTATAGACAAGCTGTGTGATTCCTTAAAGCTGCACTGCGTAACATTTCTAGTTCTAGTTCACCACCTGTTTGTCTCTATGGAAATGTTATTGGTTTGTCTAGAATGTTCCACAGTATAGATTAAACTTATCAAATCTATCACAAGAGAGACAAGCAGGTTACAGCACTACACTACGTTACAGTTCAGATCTGTGGAGAGGCGCCCCTGTTCACAGAAAGAATTGTAGTATTTTTGAGCAATACAAACGCCCATAATGAATAAATGCTAGATGGGGATGTTTAATGTCATACCAAGGAACTTTCGAGGCTAAGCAATAACATCTCCATGGAGGCGAGCAGGTAGCAAACCCTCCACCAGAAAAGTAGCGCTATGCACCTTTAAAGATTTTCCCTACGACCTTGTTTCTTTATGTAATTTACACATGGCGGAGGAGATAGCGCTGGTTCCTCCTATGTTTTGTGCTTGGTGTAGGGGAGCCGCTATCCAGGCCTCTCCCAAAGAAAGCGTTTCTGTTTGGGTAATGAGTCTTGGTGCTGGCCGAGCTGCACCGGAGTAAATCACAATGGCAGAAAACAATCAGGCAAGCAGCAGCCTGGAGAGTCTGACCGACCTTGGAAATGCAAAATTCACAACCATTCCTCCACCTCCAAAACTGATCTTTACCCCCTAAAATCCTAAGCTATAAAGAGCTAGAATTACCATTGATAATTTAAATGAGTCATGATTTAAACTGGCTATTCTTGCTATTCTGATCTGTTGGAGTTTATTATTATATTATATTGTGGTGTGGGAGCTATTGTGTCCAAATAATTTCCCTTGTGGATTATTATTATTATTATTATTTTATTTATTTTTTTTGTTTGTTTATTTATTTATTTTTTGATATTTTATTGTATTAGCTACAGCCAAGTGCAGTTTTATGTAAGATTTTTTTCTCCCCTTCAAAAACCTCTGACCAAAAACATTAGCATTACCACTGATAATTTAAATGAGTAAAACAGTCTATTCTTACAGTTCTGTGCAAAAGGTGATGCCAACACCTTTTGCATAGAACTGTAAGGATAGACTGTTTTACTCATTCGTTTTAAGAAAGCTGTGAACAAAATGGGTCTAGGAAATTAAATCTTATAATAAACGTAGCTTTTTATGTGAAAGTCTAAAGTGGAAATGGATGGAAAATATTTTCGATAGAACAAAACAAAACAAGTCAAACAATTTTAAAAAAAAACTCAAAAAATGTGGTAAATGCTCTTTCTACTGATTTACTGCTGCAAATTTAAACCGGTTGTGAATGTAAATAAGCTACAAAACTAAAAACTTTTTACTTTTGAGAGTTAAGCTGTAAAATTTTAAATGTAAAAGCGAAATTACTCATAGATCTAAACAGTAATGTAGCCACAGTGCAAACAACTTAAGCACAGTTCTCCGTGCAGTGAATGTCGTCTTCTTTGATTTACTCTTTTAAAACTCAACACAGGGACTCCTCGCCAACTACCCTCTTCTTTGATATTAGGACCATGATGCATTGCGGCAGTTAGAGCCGCTAGAGTCACTGGCAGCGAAGCGATGCACGAGCACGCTGGTTCATTTGTAAGACGTCGCGCTGGATTTCCTTGGGTCCAGACTGATCGCAAAGAGGGAATTCTGGCCTTCTGCCGCTAATGAAGTGAATGGCTTCGGACAGGCTCGGGTTCATTTGTTATGTCCCATTGTTGTGTCTCTTTGCACTAACAAACACATGTAAAGGAAGGTGCTGATGGATGGGAGCAGGTGGGCAGGTGCAGGTGCAACTTACCAGAGCGCCTGGCAGACCTCTCTCTCCGGGGAAGCCTCTCAGACCCGGGGGACCGTCTTTACCGGGGGATCCCTGGGGGCCTGGGTCTCCCTGTGCACAAGAAGAGGCAGGTGTTAGTATGGAGCATGTAGAGGAGAATAGGAAATAACAACAATATAATATAAGTGCTCAGAGTAATTCAGCCTGATAATTCTCTATTAGGGACTCAATTTACTAATGTGTAGAGCCGTAGCAAAACCACTTTCCTGCCTTTCTCAGTTAGTTTAACTCCCAGCTATTTTGAACAGGATGCCCTCCCTGAAAACTCCCAGTCAAATGAATAATAATAATACATTTTTTTTATTAGGCACGTTTCTGGACACTCAAGGTCGCCTTACAACAACATAAACAAATTAAATATGATTAAAACATACAGTTAAAAGTCTACAGTTAAAGTGGGACAGTATTTAATTAATTGATTGAATTTAGTATTGTATTTAGTGTTGTTTTATTAGTACTTAGTATTTAGTAATGTATTAAACTGTATTTGAATTGACTGATTGTATTTAATTGACTTACAATTAGTTATCAACTATTCTTCCTGGATACTTATGTAGCATGTTTTGGGTTGAAGCTCACTATGCTTGTGGTAAAAGGGCAAAATGCAAATTTAGAGCCAAGTTCCATATTATATAGGATAAGAAAAGGAATTTTATAACGAATAAAATAGCGCCCATGAACACTTGCTCTTAGGAACGCAGCGGTTAGCGGGTTAGCGATGTCCATTTATATATTCAGTCTATGTTTGAAACTGTACATCAATCTTAATGAATTATAGCACTCATCTTCACTTCTTTCCTTGATATTATTTGTTTATTGGTATGCCTAAGGAAAAAAAAAACACTCTATCAGACGTCTTTCCTGAAGGTTTTTTTCTGAGCTCTGTTTGATTTTGATGCCCTTCCTGACGATACAATCCCTATACTTAAAACTGTACTCTTCTAAATCTATCTAGAGGATTGATGATTGTTTGTTTATTGGTATGCCTCAGCCAGAAGAAAAACTAAGGGAAACGTTTTGATTTCTTTCTTGAATACCTTTGGAAGCTATTTTTGACTTTAAACCAGATGCTTTCCCTGACAATGCAATCTCTAAAGTCTGAAACTGTTGATTTGTGAATCTTTCTAGATGACGGATGGCACTTTCTTCCTTAATACCTTTTGTTTATTGTATTGTCTCAGCAAATACCCAAGTGCCAGCTCCGCAGTGATCCCTAATTTACACTGGCTTGGGACTGACATACATATTTGAATGAACATTGAACAGATAAAGGAACCTATTCTGAATTAGCAAACAGACCTTGTGAAATCCCTGGCCTGCGTTTGACTCAAATTATACAGTTGTGACACTACAGTTGTTCATTTGATGACCCTAGTGACCATTTATGCAAATTAGAACGCAGTAGATAGTTTTGCTGTTGGCTTTTAAATGAAGGGCACAGGTACAAGCAGATCATGTTACTATAAATGTACGCAAAGGTATCCATAAACATTATAATGAAAATACATATACATTATAATTGTGCTTTGTAAAAATTACATAAATGAAATATAAGTGCATACCAAATACTGTGTCCATTAATGTGTCAAGTGTTTTAATTCACTTGGTTAGTAATGCCAGAACCATTCAATGTACCGTAAGCATTTTAGGATTGTTGAAAGTATAAAAAAAATCAAACTCAAGACTAAAACTAATATCAAAACAAGATACTCTTTTGACAATTATTCAATACTAATACAATACCAATATAATACAAAATAAAGTCACATTCACAGGACAGAAATTAACCTTTTCTGAATAGCTTTAGAATTATGTTGAGCTGTATCAGAACAAATATAAGAGCACATAGACTAGTATACGCTTAAGGAACACTATATATAATAATAATAATATAAAAGAAAATACTGTAACATAAAAGAAAGCACTATGATTTAATGTTAAAAATCACATTATATTGTGGTTTTTTGTTCTTTTTTGTTATCAGCATGGTATAAGACTCATTATTGAGTATTGTCTATTCCTTAGTATTGAAATGGAGTTTAAAATTTTAGTGTTGTGATCACACTAAAGCCTATAGACACTATTTTAAGATAAGGGGCAATTACTGATCCACTTGTCCTTAAACCTTATCTGGAGACCAAACTTTCTTTATCTATCAGAAAGCAATGGTGCCAAAAGTCACAGGGCAACTATTAGATGGTTTATTTGTAAAACCCTCGATTACAAAAGACATTTAACTTAAGAAAAAGTTAATTTTGTCTTTGTTTTCTTCTCTTTTATTGGCAGACTGACTTTATCTGCAAACAGAAGGAAGAAAGGAGCATTGGGGGGCATGCTAGAGAACTATAAGAGGATTTGGGCAAAGCCTTCACTGGCATACTGATGTGTACATGGGCAGGGCAAGGAGTGCTGGTAGTTTGTGGCTAGCTGACGGTCTTGATTAAACTGTCTGCTTGGAGAAGATGGGAGAAAATTAAAGCGTTGGGGGGTCCGTGAGAGGAGAGAGGAGGAGGAGGGGGGCTTTGGAGCAGGTCATACTTCTGCAAAATGGCTGCTGTCTCTTCCTAATGGGCACTCAATTGGCGACCGGAGAGTACTGTGGAGAGGAAATTCAGCTGGACGCAGCTAGAATCCCACATGCTGTATCTTCAGTACTGTGCTCCAAATCGAGTCAAGTAAAAATAGAACAAATAAGGGAGTACTGTTTTATTAATCTGTGTTATCCTTCAGTTATTCATAGAAACAAAATAGTTACATAGTTCCACAGATATATAGACGAAATCTGTATCTTCAGTACTTTGCTCCAAATCAACTCAAGTAAAAATAGACCAAATAAGGGATGGTATTTTGTTAATATCTGTGTAACCCTTCAGTTATTTATAGAGAAAATTCCACAGTTATATAGACAAAAGCTATGTAACCGCTAATAAAAATGCTGTGGTATAACAACATTTAAAGCTTACCAATTTTTTGTGAAATTATTAAAAATTTAATCAAATATCTTTATAGCTGTCTCTTTAAGTATTCTCTGTGATAATATATGTGTTCATGTTATCCAAAAAACAAACTACTACTCCTACTACTACTACTACTACTACTACCACTGTGGCTATTACTTCTACTGCTACTGCTACTACTACTACTACTACTACTACTACTACAACTATTACTACGACACTAGGGTACTTAATACTAAACTGAAATCGACTACAGTGCATTACCTCCACTACTACTAATATTACTTCTACTACTACTACTACTACTACTACTACAACTACTACTACGACACTAGGGTACTTAATACTAAACTGGAATCGACTGCAGTGCATTGCCACTACAAGTTTTATTATTTCTATACTATTTTCATTACTACTAATATTACTATTACTACACCTACTGCTAATACTGTACTGCTACTACCTGAAACACCTACAAATACAGGTCCACATTTTCTCTAGCTGAATTCCAGTAAAGTACAAAGATACACTGTGTTTTCTTTCATTTCAAATTATTATTTTATTCGTTATAATATTTCACTACTTGAGAAGTTTTAAGCAAGTGCGCCCTCCAGAAATGTAACAGTTGATGCAGCGGTCTCGCTCGGTAATATTAAATCATGTACTATAATTGGCACTGCATAAATTCAATTTGTGGTCCACTTCAATAGTCTCTCTTTCCACTATTCAAATTGCACTCGACTCACATCTCAATCTTTAAACAAATTACTTTCTAAATCTGTTTTGAACTGAGACTTGCCCTGAGAATCGATGTGCTAGAAATTAGATTTGGGTACCAACAGGGAGAGTGATATCCACTTTTCAGTATTTTAAATGTCATTTCTGAGTATTTTGTACCTTTGCGCCTTCTTTGCCTCCAGCTCCGGGTAGACCCTGCTCTCCTGGTGGGCCGGGGGGTCCTGGGTGGCCTCTTTCACCAACGGGACCGGTCTCTCCAGTGGGTCCCTAAAATGCCAAAAATAGACTTAGACTTAAACTTTATTGATCCACAAGGGAAATATTTGGGCACAGAAGATCACACATCACAACATTTAAAATAACAAAGAGCAAAAACATAAATGGTAATAATAAATTCAGAATAAGTAGCAGAAATAGCAAGAGACTGGTGTCAGATAACGCATAATTAAATGTATATATACAAGTAAAAAGAAAAATACTGATATAGTCATACAAATATTCCCCAGTTATACACAAGAGGTATGGAAAAACAGTGCAAATATGATGTGATGATTGACAGGACATACTGCAGGGCTGTCTGTTACATAACGGTGAGTTGCTGTAAATATAGTATTATTAGACATAGTTTTACTTGAGCATTAATGTAAGAATATGTGAAAAAGCCTACCAGTTATTAGCCATTTGAATTAAAAATGTGTTTAGAGTTTCCTATAAAACCTTTAAATGACTTTTTGTGCTAACAAGCAACATTATAACGCTATAATACGTAACTTTTATTTGGTTTTTAGCCTAGTCTGTACAGACATTTGTTGAATATTGCTAATTTATTCAACACAGTTAGAGTTAGAGATACTTTAAAGTTGAAGAAAAACAGTTGGACTTATTTATATAATATTTTGTTATTATTGAATCATTTTTTCAAGGCTACAAAATCACAAAGCTTTAATATAATATAATATAGGTTTTGTGCATTTAGCTCTATCTAATCCATAAAGAGAACAAATTAAAATAATTTTTCTTACCTGTGGCCCCACTACTCCTCCAGGACCAGGTGGACCAGTCTTTCCTTGGAAACCCTGAAAGAGGATGACAGATTAAAACATAAACAACAACACAATCAAACAATTCCTCATTAAAAAACAAAGTGAAAAAGTTAAGCTTCAGTAGTTGTAATTCTACCGAACCTGTTGGCAAAGTTCACCTCTTCAGTCGAGAAAGCCCTGCGGATATGTCTTAGCAGAAAAGTCCTCAAACACAGGCGAGAGAAACAGAGGAATCCTTTGTGGATCTTTGAGGACCTCTGTAATACCTTTAGTGTTGTACTAAAGCAATGTGCAGAATAAATTACTTCAAAGACATAGATTGAAGTTTAAAATGGTCGGAAAAAAAACTCTCAGGAACTTTTGGTTATTAGAAAAATGTAAGAACTTTTTGCAGATGGTATAAGTGTTAAATTCAATAGTAAAGGTAAATTCAATAGTAGAGGTATGCAGATATGCTACTGCAAAACAAGACATTTTACTTTATATTTGTACTTTTATAACTAGAATTGACAGATGTTCTTAAATGCATCTGGGTTATTAATTGGTTTAAAGGGACACCATCGTCTCAACCATTTAGAACAGACATTTATTCAAGTATATATTGCTCAAAGTTAAATGAAACACAAACACTCTTTCTGTGAGTGGGGCCGTGTCATCATAGATCTGACCTATATGACTTGGCCTAGTTTGCTTGTTTCCATGGCAATAAATAAGTTTAATGCGTCTGAACTGTGGGACATTTTATAACATAACTGCGCAAACAAATACCAATTAGAAAAGTCATGCCGTACAACTTTAATTTTAGTTTAGTTTGAGATACATTTGCAAAACAGCTCCAAAAAGTGTTGTTTTTGCTTGTTTGTAGAAAATGATCAACCAAAGTAAATTTATTGCCTCATTAGTTGATCAAATCCGAGCGTTGAGTACCCACTTACATCCACGGCACACTCTAAAACTATCAATTATTATATGTTGTGATTTATGCCAGTGTATGATTCAGCTCCACCCCGAGGCTGTGCAGTTACAGCATCAAACCCTGACTAAGTAAAATCTTTATTTCCTACTTCCTCGAATGCGCCGTCTCCACTCCTGTACGCGTTTGAGTGGGTTTATTGCTCTGATCAATTCTTATATCGGATGCAGAGGCGCGCTCCTAATAAATCTGCCGACATAAACATCCAGTGAAGACTATATGGTAGTAGCTGGGGTAGCAGGGAGGCGCTCGTGTGTGCAGTGTTAGCTATAGGAAAGATGCAGAGAGAGAGAAGGCTTAATGACACAGGCGATGATCTGTCAAGCTTTTAGTAGAATTTATTGTCCTCAGGGCCTCGTCGAATGTAGCTGCAGCGTTGCATACCAAGTAACAAAGGGATCAAAGCTAAAAGCAGGCCTTCACAACTAGATGAGATCAATTTTTACTTTTTTTTTTACTGTCAAATAAATTGTCCGTCACCCCGGGTTACTGAATATATGCATCGGTGCAACTTTAGGACAAATTGAGTGAAGCCATTTTAAAGCTCTTTGGTGCTCGTGTGTTTCCCTCCTCCGGCCATTATCAGGGCTGTTGGAGCAAATGTGAGATCTGATAGTGCAGCGCATGCAATCTGGGATCATAATTTTAAAGGAAGAATCTTAAAGCTCCGAATATCCAGTATAAAGCTCGAGGTGAGACATTTGGGCACAAATATACTGTATATAGACTTTCAACAAGTCAAATACAGGTCAGTTTGGCTAGATGTAAAGCTAAAAGCAAGAAACATAGCATATAAGGGGAAACATTATTAGTTATAAGTCTTATTACTCTTTCTATATATTCTCATGTGTGCGTAAAAATATACAATATATATGATGAATGCTGTGACCAACTGCACATTAATGATGGTCAAGCAGATCAGAACTACTGGGAATGTTGCTTAAATTTACAACATCTAAATTTTTGCTATTGATTTTATGTATTTATTTATTAGTTTGTTTATTCCAAAATTAAAATTGCATGTTTATGTGACAGTTTTAATAATTTAAAAGTAATTAACCACACAAGCAGAACGGAAAGTGCACAAACAGTTTATCACTGGGCACTTTAATTAGGTACTGCATAATATGATTTTTTTCCCCCCTGTTATGGATGCCATTTGTGGGACCATTTTGACTGTTATAAAGATTATATTTTGTTTTTTGATTGGTAATTGCTATGATGCGTGATCAATTGCTATAATAAATACCTAAATACCTAATTTTTTCACCTGTCCACTAACTTAATGAAAAGCTTTCTCGCGTAAGTCCCTCGTATTGTTACATCTGATCTGCGTGTATATTTCAGCATAGCCGTCTCCTTCTAGTGTTTTTCCCCTGCTATAAAGCGTAAACAGACCAAATAGATGGCTCTCCTGGTGCCTGGGATCCATCAGTGTTAGCCTGGGCCTGGGCCAATGTAGATTACGTTTGACAGAGTTTAGTGTTTGGTGGGTGAAGATGACGCACGGAGATAGAACCAGGGGCTTAGTCTTCTCTGTTTGGTTTACGATTTGTGTCCCCGTGTTTGGCATCCCACTCAGATATTTTATCACGGGTTGTAATCCGTCGTCTACAATAATGCGACTGATAAAAGCTGTGTCTCTTAAAGGGCCGCGTGATTTAAAGGATCACACGTGTTATAGCGACAAGAGGGCAGTTAAGGCCTTAGTGGGTGTTGGTCTAGAATGGCGTAGTGATACACAAAAAGCACATTTAATAATTTAACAAGAGCACTGCAGCATAAATCATATTTAACAGTCTATGGTTTTAAGTTAGGTGCACTATAATGTATGTACTGTAAACTCTGAGCCAGGATCTTGGCTGGGATTAAAGTGGCACTGTGCAACTTTTCTAGTGGGGAGTCTGATACCTGCTTGTCTCCATGGTAACGTTAAACATACCTCTAGTATTTATTCATTACGTGTTATCCTATGTCTCAAAAATACTATAATTCCTTCTGTGAATAGGGATCACTCTCCACAGATGTGAATTGTAATGTAGGTAGCAGGTAGCTTACCCCTCACTAGAAATGTTACGCAGTGCACCTTTAAAATATAAGTTAAAATGGCAGGCTATACATAAAAAGCACATTTAAGAATTTAACAAGCGTACTGTGGGTACTAATCAAACTTAACACTCTGTGGTTTTAAGTAAGGTTCATCTACTGCAAATTCTAAGACAGAATTAAGGAAAATTAGGCAAAAAATTGTATATTTTGATTTAGAAAAATAGGGGAAACTACCAACTACTCACGCTTGTCTATCATAAATCTACAAACTTCTTCAAAATTTGGGAATTAGACCCATAACCTTTTTGCTGTTTGTTTGAGTAAATGCTACTAAATATTACTACTATTATTACTACTACTACTGCATATATGGTTTTTCACGGTAACTCAAAGACGCTTGACCTATAAGTAACCAATAAAACAGCTGCTATTTTTTTTACTGCTTATTTATTTCTACATGGTGTGTGATGGAAATTTCTTACTTTGTCAAGCTAAAGAATGTATTGTTTGGGTTTAGATACTAGTGACTCACAAAGTGCTAAAGTATCTCTGTATTCATGGTCACGGGCAGTGGTGTGATCTGCTGTGTCTGGGCTTCTTAAGACAGGACATTATGTTCAGGCCCTATTGGGGTTAAAACAACAGGTTGTTGTTTTATTCATTCTCATAATTTAGAATTATTGGTCCACTTGAGTTCATCTAATCGATGCCCCAGTTTAACCCAGATAAATCGAACTGTTTAGATATACTGTAGTATGTTCTACCTCATGTTGATGTTATGATGTGTGTCGACTGTATAAGAGCCTGTTTTTGTTTTGCCGTTCATTCAGATTAGGGAGAGACAGACCTTGCGTGCGTGAGGGACAGATAGGTTTCTTTTTCATTTTCTCTGTAATTGTGCTCACAATTGCTTTAATAAATCCAGCCTGTTTGATCGAAGACAACTTCTCTCCAGTTTTTATTCTTCTCAGATTTAAAAATCCACAACAGGTGCACAACATTTCTCTACAAACCTTACCCATAAAACTATATGTTTCTTTTTATTATTCTTGGTGGTATAATTATATTGCTCATTTCTATATTGTATATTGTGTATATTGTGTTTTAGGAGTACCCAAGGAAGGATTGTGGACATTATAAAAGCAGCTAATGAGGATAATAAAACAATATAACAACGATAACAACGGATTTTAGTGTCATAATTACATATATTGTTCGTCTATATATCACGTTTGTTTATATTTGACAGCACACTTTGAGCTTTGTATACCTTTGTTAAAATGTTTTTTGTTATACCTCAAAAGACAAATAAACTGTTATTAATTAAACAGATTAAATAGATTAAGACGTGTAACCAGCCTGATTTATGCTAAAAATATGATTATTGACAATTTGACACAGAAACTTACAGTCTCTCCTCTCTGTCCAGGGTGTCCGGGCAGCCCGTCCTTTCCTGGGGGTCCCTGTTGAGCAAAAACAATAGAAGTTTATTACTACAAATATGGATTTTTGTCAGGTTAAAATTATACCATTGAGATTTATGACATATTTTCCCCTTTACTGACACGTACTGATACCACATTTGGAAGTACGATATATTGCTGAACACAATATAGATGATAAACAATAATACTGAAACAAATTTATACCACTGACAAAAAACTAGAAGTGTCCCAAAAAACTAAAAAAACTTGCAATAAACAGATGAATAAATAAATAAATAGCAAAATGAGACACTTTAGTAGTTAGTGTGTATCTATCATGAGTCATAGGAGTTATTTATTCAACTGTCTGCAGCTAAATGTAATAAGAGTACAAAATCATAGAGCAAAATAACAAAAAGACACCTACTAGTACACGGAAAAAAGTACCACAATGAATATTAACCCCCAAAAATGAAAGTTGATATAGTATTTATCGTGACAGGCTCATTACTGTCTTACTTACTTGTCTTACTGTCTTACTTTACTGTAGTGATTGGACAACTATAAATGCAAAAACAACAGGATGTATATGTTCCATTTGACAAAACAGCATCAGTGAGTGAGGTCTGAGGGGGCGGCGATGAATTCAACCTTGAATCAATAGCTTGAAATGGTCTCCTGCCGAGCGCTGCGGAGTGAGAAAATGGGCCCTGCTTCGATAACAGTTTTACTAACGACCTTTGGACAGAATTAGGCATATTATCACGGTCTACCACACCCCATGAAACCCTCAAATTAAATCAATCTGGACTTATAATGTTTGCAAACCAGACTGATTCGCAACTGAAGCTATAGGGGAAGTAAGGTGACTCTGGACAGTGCGGTCTGAGGCATATACATGGCAAAAAGCAATATCTATGTAAGTTAAAATGACTTAAATTAAGAATATTTTACTTTATTTCAATAGATTTAGACTGACAAGTAAACTTATCTACCAACAGAATGTTTTTCTTAATTCAAGTAACATTAGTACGAAAAATCTTTACTCAAATCATAATAAAATTTTCTTAATTCAAGAAATATTATGGAGATATACTTACAGGGGGTCCCTTTGGTCCAGGGAAGCCCACCGGTCCCTGAGGTCCTTGTGGTCCCTGTAATCAGAAAAGACATTTTAATATTAGAAAGGAGCTAGGTAGTTTAAAGAATTTCATTATAAAAACTGTCAAAGTAACTGCATTCATTGTCTTTGCATTGTGTTGCTACATTTTTCAATCTGACTAAAATGAGAAAAACACAAAACAATTTCAAGTAAAAACCTATTGTACCTCGTGTAATGTATCTAATTATAATTAAAAGTTCATTATAGTTGCTCTTAAATAAATTACAAAATGATAATTACATTTGTAAAGCATAGATTAAAGGACCAATGGGTAAACAAATGCCTGCAAAGGTTTGCATAAACGACATCGTAAAGGTTTAAAAGATTATTTGGATGCACTTTGTAACATTGAAATAAATATAAAGTTATAAAGGATCTGTAACAATCTAAAACATGATCAAATTTTAAAAATACTTGGCAATTTTGGAGAAGTAATACATCACAAAAGCTATACAAAATAAAACTGACAGTAACAGATCCAATAAAATATGTTTGAGCTGCGCACTGTTACTTCTGCCACATGCTTGTTTCTACGGAGATGTTGTAGTTCTGCCTGGATTGTTCCACATTATGGCATTAAACTTATCTATATCCACAGAGACAAGTAGTAAGACAAGTAGCTCAGTCAGAAATCATTTTTACAAGGTACTTTTTAGCAATAAAAACACCTGTATTTAACTGAACGCTACTTATTTATGTATTTATTGACCTTTATTTACCCAGGATAGTCCCACTGAAATTAAGAATCTCTTTTTAGGGGAGTCCTGGCACCACAGGGGACCCTATTGTACATGTTTTTAGTGATGGGGAAACCTACACAAGGAAAACATACAAACTCCACACAGAAAGGCCCCGCTCCAGAATCAAACCGCAAACCTTCTTGTTGTGAGGCGAGAGCAGTAACCGCTTTGACACTGCTGATATGTTTAATGCTGTATGTTCAATGCTATATTATTCTATGAACATAAGCAGATGGCAGCTCCATAGGGCACCTTTTACTTTTTAGGTGTTTCCAAATGAACACTTGCAAACCTTTTTGATTTATGGCACGTAATTGTCTTATTATTACAACCATATTGCAGTAGTAATAGTTTATTCACTCATTTGCAAGTAAACAAAACATAAAGTCAATTAAAGCGTCGTTATCAAAGCTTGGTCTGGGAAACGATTTCAGTCCATTTGTGGCGATAGCTCTGCAGATCATAGACTCTGGATCTGATTAGCTTGTGGAGTTTTGCAGCTTCATTACGGAAAGAACTATGGAGAACCACAAAGTCCTCTGATCAAACCGGCTTCATTTAACAGCGACACAAAGCAACAATATTATTTTAATGACACCACGTCTGGACCACTTTGCCGTAAGAGGGGTCAGTTTTAAAATGAGTGGCGTGTTTCAGTGAGGATTTGTTTTGTAAAGAGCTGACGATGCACCCTTCAGTCTATACTCGATTGAATCAGAGGCAACGCTGTAACAGTATAATTGCCAAATATGAATAGACTGACAAGAAACAGCATTTAAAGTGCGTATAGCTATTGTGGTAAAGGTTTGGAACAATCTCTACTCTGTATCTAGTCAAAATATCAGAAAATATAAATACTAAACTGAAAATTGTACTATCAGCTAATATGATTGTAAAACAGTTTATGCGATTAAGGCTATGGAAATGCACAAATAAATAAAATATAGGACCAGTGGATGTGAATCTAAAGGTGAACTGTGCAGCGTTTCTGGCGGTTGTCACACTAACTTCTTGCCTCCATGGTTATGTTATTGTTTTGCTCGGAAAGTTTCACTGTATGGCATTAAAACTCTTGCATATCTTGCATTCGATTCAATCGCAGGTGTTTTTTTTGCCCAAATGTATGTTGGAAAAATGCATTCACACTGAGAGAACGGTCGACTCTCCACAGATCTGACATGTAGCTATGCCTGGTGGCTGCACCTGCCTGTCTGCATGGAGACCGATAAGTTTAATGCCATTTTGTGGAACATTGTAGGCATAGAAATGACATCTCCATGGAAACAAGCAGGTTACGGACCTTCCAGCAGAAAAGTGACACATTGCATTTTTCAGAAACCATAAAATACAAATGATATTATAAGATTTGCAAGGGTCTTTCTATATTTCAAAGTATACTGCACACAAAACATCGCTGCATCAGTAGGTTTCACTGTAGACAGCGTAAACACAGATTATTCACTTAAATTAGGAGGGAACAAACAAATAACAAGCATCACTAATGTATTGGAAAACGGCTTGAAAAATACCTCCACATTTTATTACCGGTGCTGCGTTATAAATGGGGCAAAATAACTCCCTGAAAAAGCGTGACTCTAACTCACATTAATGAAAACAGTGAAATAAGGTGACGCTGCTGGGAGGCTTTGAGAGCGCACCAGCCGTTGCCGAGATTAGTGAGTATGCCACTTGTTTAACCGTGCAGAGAGGACTCATTGTTTTACACACACGCCTATGAATCTAGATTGGACAATTTGCTTTACTTTGAGGAACGCTGCAAAGCCAAAATCATCTTATTTATTATGTTTACGCCCGCTCAAGGTTACACCTGTCGGCCAATTTCACAACAAACAAACTGCAAATAATGCCGGTAGATTGTACATGAGTGGGTCTGATAAAAAAGCATTATAGTGGCGGAGAGAAGAATAACATCACACCCAATTGGAAATGCAAGGACAATGCTAAATGAAGGCGGATTAAATTTGGTCAAATGCATATTGGAAAAGCAGTTAAGTCTTCACAGTTTGTCAATATGTTTTGGACTTACCCTCTCTCCGGGTGGACCAGGGGGGCCATCGTTGCCTGCTGTGCCCTGTAATACAAAGATAAATCAGCAACACTTAGTATAAAAAAAATAAATAAATACTCTTAATGATGCATTAGTCTGCCCATTCACAGTGGTGGAATGTAACATAATAAAAGTAGTAAAGTACTGCACTTAAGGATCAGTTTTAGGTACTGTCTGTACTTTACATGAGTACATTTTTAAGTCGTTCCTTTTACTTCACTAATATTAACAGCAGGTATCTGTACTTTCTACTCCACTAAATTTTTTAACAGGAATGAAAAGCAAAACTATTTTTATTTTAACACATTTGTATTTTCAGCAAATAAAAATAAAAAACAGCTAGAAAAAAAAGATCAATTCAAATTCATTTCAGCACAAACCTCAAAAAATCCGCAAAATACTTTTCATTTTTAATGTTGAAGAAGATTTTTAAAGAAGTACGTTAATGATTTTACTAGTAAGTAAGTAGATTTTTTCATGGGATACTTTTATACTTTAATTGAGTCTTTATATGTTCTGGTATCTGTACTTTTACCTAAGTAAAATTAAGCATTTCATCCACCACTGCCCATTCATAAATAACATTAGATTAGTCAGCGTCAATTGCCAAATATGAATAGACTGACAAGTAGAATAAACTAATGAAATATTATGAAGTGGATTGCAATTATAAGTGATTAAGACACTGCAAACAATAAAAAAAAATCTCTGATCAACAACTATTTTCAAAACACTTAACAATTTGAACCAACATTTGAACCAAAACTGTGCATAAAATCTTCTTATTTAAAACAATGGTTGATCAGGTCAAATAGATTTTTAGAATTGTTTGCAGTGTCTTAATCACTTATAATTGCAATCCACTTCATAATATTTCATTAGTTTATTCTACATGACCAATTAAAAGCTAATTTAGTAGACTTAGACTTAGGCAAACTTTACTGGTGCTCAAGGGAAATTATTTGGACTCAGTAGCTCACACGTCAGAATAGATATAATAACAAAAAGCAACAATATAAGAGTTCAAAGAGTAAAAGTGATGGTTCTTACCTTAGGTCCTGGTTTTCCTGTGGGACCCCTGGCTCCTCTGGCTCCACGTGGACCCTACAAAGAGGTAAAAACGTGAATCAGCAAGTGTTCAATTAAGTAACGTATATCAAATTAATCAAATGTGTATTTTTCATTCATTTTAACATGTATCCAAACAAGAAAACAAAAACAAAGCAAACAGAAAAATAAACCCTCCCACACCCCACGTCACTCTGCATGCAAAATACTAAATATAATAAAAACATCACATCAGGCAAGTCATACAATGTGTAATTTAATGATACAATTTAATAATATACTTTAAAAATACATACCGTTGGACCCCTTTGGCCCCTTGGACCAGGTTTTCCAGCAATTCCCTGCCAGAAAACAAAAATATTCTTCAGTATTTTCTCCTTTCTCTCCAAATGAGTGCTGTAATTACCATAAGCTTCATGTAAACACCATGTAACATTGTTTGGTAAGTCTTCGGTGGGATTTGTTAAGTCCTTTTGTTTCTTTCTCTTCTTCTTTGGTTTAATCCGGCACCAGAGGAAGCCCTGCCAATAACTGCGCCGCACTTTAAATATTTCTACAACAGCTGCTAAACGACTTCCTGGCTTAACGTCAGAACTGTCCAGAATTAGATTTTAGGGGAAAAATCTACTGAGTGTTTGGCAGATGGCCTCAAATTAAGTGAGATAATAAAGTCCAAAGTCACTGTGGAGCTGCTTCATCTTCAGTCCATTATAGAAAATCATTATGTACTGTTATAAAACACAATGACTAAGATTTATTTTAAAGTACACTAACTACTTTAAAGGTGCACTATGTAACTTTCTGGTTGGGGGTCCGTCACCTGCTTGTTTCTATGGAGATGTCATTTCTCTGCCTTGAATGTTCCACAGTATGACATTAAACAGCTCTACCTTAAATGTATTAAAGTACAGGTAGTTTTACAGCTCAAAAATACATAGAAAAACAGGTATTCTGACTGTGAGCGGGGTCGCCTCTCCACAGATCTGACCTGTAACTTGGTCTAGTTTGATCTCTATGATGATAGAAAGGTTTAACAGCATACTGTGAAACATTTCAGACAAAGCAATAACATCTCCATGGAGAAAAGCACCAGAAAGGTTACAGAAAGCTTACATATTGCACCTTTAATAACAACGTAATAAAGACACTGTGAAAGAACCTATAGTTATGTATGGGTAATTAATCGATTCCAATAATCGTCAATTTCGGGTTTTTCCAGAAAACAGGTACTGATATTGGATCTGATATTGGAAATTTATAGGGGTGTAAGAAAAAATTGATTCAGTGATATATTGTGATACTTCATTGCACAATTCTTGAATCCATTAAAAATGCATCTGAATCGATTTTTAAAATAATATTTTTCACAAAATTCATAAGTTGCATTCACTGTTCTCATGATTTTAAAAAGGTAATCAATTATATTTCATACAATTTGGTTCTTGTGAAGGTGTAGTTGACAAAATTATTTGACGTAATTATTGATAAATTGTAATATATCATTCACTGTGTTAGTATCAGGATATATCGGGATATTTTGGGACATATCGAATCGTGACATGCATATCATATGTATCGTATAATCAGTCTCAAGGCAATGCACACCCCTAGAAATTGAGGCTTTTTTTCTCTCAAAACATAGTTAACTTTTTACAAAACTGTTATGTATCCTGCAAGTAACTAGTGAAAAGCTGCGTATGAATTAAAGTTCAAACATCATGAGATGTCCAAGGCCAGTGTCAGTCAGTGAAGAGTCCAAACAGGGCATCGGCCGATCCGGCAAATGTTCTTAGATTGGCACAATGTCCCTAATAACATGTAATAACATAACATTATAGTATAGGTTAGGGTTACAGGATGTTACAGGATGTTTTACACTGTATTAATTAAGGTATGATGATATAAGGCTACAAGATTAGCCACACTGAAAATCAAAATTCAATTCAACTTTTCAATTAGCATATTAGCAAAGGCACTAGCACATCAATTCAAAGCAATTTGTGTATTCGTTTATCAGACTTCTCACAAATGAAATGTTAACGCTCATGGAAAAGCTTAAAATATGCTGTCTCCATACTTGTCAGACCAATTCGCAAAGTATTTCTCCAAATTGTAAAGTGAAGCATTACTAAAGTTTAATTTACAGGGCAAAACTAGTTTGAATTGCACCTGGGTTTTTATCAGCATTTCCCAAGCTACATGAATAAACGTTACTTTCTACAAGCCCTTGAGATAGAAGAAAGCGCGATTGTTACCATATCTTTTGTTCTCCCTCAACTATATTGATTTTTGCAGCTGTTATGTTTCGTGCAAAAATACCATACAGCAGCTTTTGTAGTATAAATCAATTTTCCTTTGTGAGAGAGATATGCAGTGATTTTCATATCCAAACAACAACTGTGTGTTCAAGATTGGGGCTTGACTTACCCTAGCGCCTTTCTCTCCATTGGCTCCTGGGAAGCCTGGGAACCCACTGGAGCCCTGTTAATAGGAAAGAGAGATATGGTGAAGGACAATGTAACCACACAGCATGAATGAAAATGAACTGACTTTATATCTACAGCGCTGTTCGAGAAAAGAAGAGAGACTTAATCATATTTCTTTCAGACATTTGTACAATAGTATCAACATATTCCAAAAAATGGAAATGGGAAGGTCTATAGCTACAGTTAAAATGAACCAAAGCTGTCATAAAAATCAGTGATGTTTGCGCTCTTGTCTTTAGATAATGTTTGGAAGGACATCCGATTTAAAACTGATGTCAAATGAATATTACTATCATCCTATTTGAGAACTTACAAATAGAGATCGTATTTCGTTCAGACATTTTATACAATAATATCAACATATTAAAAAAAATGGAAGTGGAGAATCTATAGGTATAGCTAAAATGAGTGATGTTTGTGCTGTTTTGAAAGTCTCTAGATCATGGTTGGAAGGGCATCTGATTTAAAACTCATGTCAAATCACCAGTCCAATCATTGCACTTAGTAAGAGGAAACTGACTTGAGAAATAATAACATTGTAAGCACATTTTTTTGTCATTTTGTACACATTTGTGGGAATTTTGTGGGTTTAAATGGTCAGATTGAGTTGGGTGAAGGTCAGTGGACTTTAAAAACATAGAGAAGCACTTTCATATTCCCACTATATGATCTATGACAAGGGCCTAATGAGTAGGGAATATTGAGGAAGTCAGACAAAAGTCATTCAAACGTGAACGAATTTTAGAAGTTTTAAAACAGACTTTGTTTGTTCTGAGATAAAACTCAAATTTGTCCACAGCTTGCAAACATCATCCACAGCCCCTCGAGATAACGCAGATAATAAATCCAACAATGTCAAATCAAATGTTAAAATAAAACACAGCTCATTACATCTCAAAGGAAAAGTTCAATCCTATTACTGCTTAAAGGGCCTATATTTATTTCTGATCTCTGTTATGTTTTCTCCTCATCAAAAACAAACCCTGAGTTGTGTTTTGTTTCATCCATTTAACGCTGCATATTTAGGCTGAGTTCTTCTCTCAAACACTACGCTCCACCTTGTGATGTCATGTGATAATACAGGAAGCACTTCACTGTGTTTCTAAACTCCATACACCTTCGCTTAAATCATTTTAATAATTTCTGCTCTGGAATTATTATCATCTCTATTGAACAAAAGGTAAAATGTTGAACTTGAAAACCACTTCATGACATCACGAGGTGGAACAGACACATTTTGAGCTTGAGATGTAGACAGACTAATAATAAAATATTATTCAAACATGTGTGAATGAAACCAAAACACGACTCTAGGTATGTTTTTGAAGTAGTAACAACATTTTAACGTGTCTTAAAACTCACAAGAATCAATTTTGTGTAATATAGGCCCTAAATGTGAATTATTTTTTTTAATTTTGCTTGTTTTTGTATTGATAGAAAACAGAAACTCCAGAAAGTCTTGTTTGTCCTCAGTATGACTTTATTACGGCCCTTCAAACTTCTTAGTTTAATATTGCCTTGGTCTGAAACAACACAGCACTTGTGGATTCAAAACCATCTTAAACCATGAACTTGGTTTTTGACCTGAGCTGATGACTCAAACACTCTGATGTCTGAGCTCTGAATGACCATCGACGTGACCTGCAGTCAAGTGTCATTTTGCTCCACTTGTCTGAACTACAAAATGGCCATGGCGCTGAAACAAGGGTACACCCATTCAAAATAATGAACTACACTAAACAAAGTCTGAAAACTATGAGATAATACAAGTTTCCACAAAAGTCTAATGCGTACTAGCTTACTTACGTTTACTAGTTTACCGCACATGGATTGTTTTACTTTGTACTATAGCGCACGCTCATAAAAACATATATCTAAGAAGTATATGTACGTGTATTATTTGGTGAGTCAGTATTCTTGTTCACATGTACACCAAAATATGATTGTAATCTGATTTCTGGACCTCTAAGATTATTTAAATGACATGCAAATCCTAAAATCTCATGTGAGTAGATCAGAGGGACCATGATAACAAAGAAATGAGATGATTTGGCTTTTTACATGTCATTTAAATAATTTTATAACGATACAAATTTGTTAATCAGATTTTGACTGTGCGTGTACTGTAAATGCAGCCATTGCTTCTATTTAATCTTTAAACTATTTTTTACCTGTACTTCTTACTTTATAATAGGAATAATTTGTAATACGAATGGAATGATGATGAGCTTGATTTTAGAATAATGGGCTGAAATTTTGATTGAAACTCCAAGTGTACTGATTGGTTAGTCTTACCTTAGGTCCTTGTCTTCCTGGATAACCTGGTAATCCTGGTACACCAAGTTTACCCTGTGTGAAGGCAACAACAAATATGATTAAACTCACAAAAACATCTTTTAAACATTCAGTAATGACATTTTGGGTCTGTTACCTTCTCTCCAGCGGGACCAAGGGGACCAGACTCTCCGTTGGGTCCAGCTCGGCCTTTGGGACCCTCAGGACCGTCCTCTCCGCGTGGGCCGGCCAAACCGAGCTCTCCCTAAAGGTTACATACAATGGGAATATTTAATGCCAAATTACTGACAGTGACTTTACTCAGATGTAGTGATGCTTGATGCTCACCCGGTCTCCTTTGATTCCCATGTCTCCCTTGAAACCTGGGAAACCATCTTCACCCTAAAACAAAAAATGTTTATTGATTAAAATTTGTAAAAGGTGAGCAGACAAAAAAAGAAAATAAATATATAGTAGTAGTTAGAAGAATGTGGTAGGCTAGTAGGTCCTATTGACGCTGTTGCAGAAATGTTCTTAAAACACATTTATTTAAATCCAAAGGTAATGTATGTAATTATAATATTTAAAATAAATTTAAACCACTTGTAAATCATCCCTGTGCATTTTAGGTTTCATGCTGCACCCTGGTGGCCAAGACATGTAACTGCACTTGTTGCCAATATTTTGTCTTTAACTTTTCAAAATGTAAACAATAATTTGCCAAATGTATGAATGGTTAAAGAAACGAAAGAATTGCATGATAATAATTTCAAATGAAACTGCTTTAAAAGACCAAACTATAATCCCAAAAGTAGGTATTTGTGATACAACTGATTTGTTTCCAATCAATTACAAAGTTAGAATCGACAATACGAATTATCAATTGTTTAATTATCATAAATAATACATAATATGCATAAGATAAATCTCATATTTACTATAAACAGATTAAGTGGTAAAACACTCTATTTATTCACACAGTTTTATTCATTAAATTTGGCCAATACTTTCTTTCGTTACTACTGAAACATTATGGGTCTTAATGGGTAATAATAAAAGTGGTGCTACAGTTTATGGTGCCAAATATTGTCCGTGTGTTTTTAAATTTGATGAAGCAGCTTTATCACAAAAATCCAATTATAATTCTCTAGAAGAATCAATTCTTTTTGAGTAGTATTGATACTAGACAAGTTGGTATTGAAAATGTCGATATTACTACGATACTACATTCACAGATTCCTCCCCAAAAGTCAAAGAAAACTTCCTAGGACACTTCCTCTAGTCGGTCTGTCACCTGTATGTGATTTTTTTTTTTTTTATAGATAGACTTTCCCAATAACTGATGCATTATGCAAGATGTCTCTTCACCCCACATCACACCAACCACCAAGACGCAGCCACACACATACACCTGCATAGCCCTGCATACTTTATTCATAACTAAGCCCTCTCCTCCAAGGTTCCAGTGTCAGATTCTCTCCCCATAAATTATTCAATAAAAAACCTGAATAACTGTCACCGCATTGAGAAACAGCCACTCACAGTCACATAATAGGCTTCATAGACGGGCTTAAAACTGTACTGATTTAAAACAAACATCATGCATATTCAGTGTAAGGTGTAAATTATATAAAATGCACGCTAAATATAGACAGTGCTTAAAGGTGCACGGTGTAACTTTTCTTGTGTAGGGTTCAAACGTGCTTCTCTCCATGGCCTGGAAAGTTTCTCACTATGGCATTACACTGATTTACACCACAAGTTACATATCAGTAGACAGTCGACATGTTAGACAGTAAAAATGCACGTTTTTAGGTCAATAAAAACCCACGTTACTGCGCAAATGCAAGGTGGATACGGTTAATGCCATACCGGGACATTCCAGACATCTCCACAGACACAAGCAGGTGGCAGACCCCCCACCAGAAAAGTTACACAGTTCATCTTTAAGGCAGGAGTGTCAATACTACATTTGACAGGTCTAAAAATTGTATATCTTTAGAAGCTGGACATTGGTGACCCCTGTATCCCAGAGCTGTCAATGAAATATAAAAGAAAGGCTACAAAAGCACAGTGACAGGTAAACAGGATGCAACAAAAAGATCCCTGAAAAGAAAATCTGTCTCTCCAAAAGTTGTTGTAACTCGTCCAACTTTGTGACAACATAAAAAAAATCCTGCATTATTTGTGACATTGTGACATTGTTTTTGTTTTTAAAAAAATATATTTTGATGTTTTGACAATTGCTTGGTTGTTTTGGGGTTTAATGAAACTTCGAGTATTTTCCCTTCTTTGAATTTTCTGTTCATTTTGACGAGGACAAGGCCAGACAAAGATGGGTAAGTAAAATGCAAAACAGCTTGTCAAATCTTTCAAAGTCATTCACCGTCAACATGTTAACGCCACATTTTCCGAGCTGAATTTATAATATTTTTAGATTTTTATTGACTAGCTGTTTTATTTTTTTTAAAGAAAGTTTGTTACCTTCTCTCCCTTTCCTCCCTTCAGACCACGGACGCCATCAGCCCCCTGTTGAATACAAAATAAAACAGTGAATTATAAAAGTCATGCAGCTTTTAACCTGAACAAAATTAAACTACTTTCTCAAAAGCTCAGAATTACCTTAACACCACGAGGGCCAGGATAACCAATGGGACCCTGTGGACCTAGAGGACCCTGTAGCGACAAGAGAATTTCAGGTTTATAAAATGGCTAATATTGTAATTTTGACCACTAAAATTAATACAGATTATGATTATGAATTATACATACCTGACCTCCCTTCTCTCCAGGTGGACCCTCTTTTCCAGGATGACCCTAAAGTTGAAAACAAAGAATGTTTAAATATTTATGCATCATTTAATGTACAAATTACATTTTTAACACAGTATAAATCTAAGAGTATTTACCCTAATGTCTATCTGTCCTGTACTCACTCCCTTTCAGACTATCCTCTGTTCTATGTTACTGTCATAAATAAAATCTGAAAATGGACAAAACTGTAAACAGATTTTTAATTTAACTTTTTCTCAATACGAGTCACTGTTTTTATCTTTCCTGTATTATTTATTTGTTCTGTTTTAATATATGTTCTGTAAAGCCTCTTTGGGTGTCGTGAAAAGTGCTGTAGAAATAAAATGCATTAATATTATTTACTTTATGGTGGAATTAAACAGCTAATTTACAAAGGATCATTACCAGAATGCCTCCAAGCAGTAATAAGCAATATATACTAGAATTATAAGTGTCCAATTTGAGAAAGTCTATTAACAGCCCAATACAAATTCTTGAGGACCAAAATAAATGAATAAATAGTACTTCTATTAAAGGCGCACTGTGTAACATTTCTCATAGCAGTTCTGTTGTCTCCATAAAGATGTTTTTGTATTGCTTGGAATATTCCACAGTATAGCCTTTACTCAATTACATGTGTTTTTATTGACTTAAAAACGTGCATTCTTACTGAATTACTGTGTAAGTGTAATGCTATACTGTGTAACATTTCTTATAGCAGGTCCGTTGTGTCCGTTGCTTGGAATGTTCCACAGTATAGCATTACCCTTACCCAATAATTCAGTAAGAATGCATGTTTTTAAGTCAATAAAAACACATGTAACTGAGCAAAGGGCAGATGGATAGTTTAACGCTTTACTGTGGAACATTCAAGACAAAGCAATAATATCTACATGGAGACATGAATGTGACAGACCCTCCACCGTAAAAGTTGCACAGTGTGCCTTTAACATAAAATCTATGTATATATCATGTATGTATGATGAGCCCAAACTCTGTCTTTACCCGTTAAGAGGTTTAATATGCAGTAATATGTGAGCGTATGGGGAAGTCTGTGTAGGTGGACAGGCCCGTGCACAGTCAGCATTCTGCCCTCAGAGTTTTCCTGTAGCCCTGCACACCTGGAGCTGGTCTGAGGTGTGGGCAGAGTCTGTAAATCAGTGAACTGTGGAGCCTGAGGCCAGTGTAACACAGTCTCACACCTGAACCTATGCCCCGATACACACTTCTACGGTACAGGGTTCTGAATGGGAAATATTCTATAATGGGGAATGTGGATGCTGCTGTTGTACTGCCGTATGTTTAGACCTGTCAGAAAAGCAGATTTTGAAGCATGATGTAGTTTTCTTATGAAAATATAGATGATAAACGGTAATACTGAAACTAATTTATGCCACTGACAGACTAAGCCTAAAGCAGAATGATTAGAAAAAAAATATTCCAAATGTATAATACAGTTAAAAACATAAATTGCAATACATAAATAGCAGAATTAAACACTTAAGTAGTTGGGACGTATGTATAATGAGTCTTAATTCAATCCTCTAAAGCTCAAATCTAATCATAGAACAGGAAAAATAACAAAATGTTCCCCACTAGTACTAAGAAAAAAACGATAAATACTGACCCCCAAAGATTATAGTTCCATATAACCTACACTGAATGATAAGTCGATGTAGTAATTATCATGACAGGTCAACTGTTTGTCAATAAATCAAAAATTTTGTTAAGATCTCCCTGGAGACTGCTGTTGTGATTTTGGGCTATACAAAAAACACTGAATTGAACATTTCGAGGTTTGTAAAGAGCTACAGATTTGATTTTCTTAGGACAATAAAGGCAAAGGAATTCTAATCAATATCCTATCACTGAATGTAACTATTCAAAATTTTACAATATCAGTGGCTATATTACTTCCTAGTTTTACGTTTGTAAATGTTAAAAAGTTCACTCACAGGAGGACCATCAGCTCCAGGTAAACCAGGCAAACCGGATCTGCCCTGGGGTCCCTGTAAAACACAAGGAAAGGGAAAAGGTTAAAGGTCATTCAGAGTTCACACGGGGCACCTGCACTTCTCCGACTCACAAAAAGACAATGCTGCTTTAAACACTCAATTTTATGCAGATTAAACTTGTTATCTTTTCAAGAGTATCTGCAGAAATTTACTTTGGTTGATCAATTGTTTGAATGCAATTTAGTTCATGTTTGGTACTGGTGTATTCAACTTTGACCTCTTGCATTGATTAAATAATGAGCTCCAGATACTCAGAATAGCACCAGAAAATATGTATAACAATGTTTGATATTGGATATGAACAATACATAATTTATTCAAATGATGAAGGCAAATTAACACAACTTTATTGAAATAAACTGCAAGTATGCTCCTAACCATGTTTTTAGTCAGTCATTCCTAAAAAGGATGACATTTAAAATCATGCAAATAATATTACTGAGAATTTTAATGAACTTACTTTTTCTCCAGGTGGCCCAATGGGGCCTTGAGGACCAGGGAGACCCTATCAGAGAGATAAACAAATATAATAACCATGTGTTAATATTCTCAAGACAGGAAAAACAGGAAATGAGTCTGCTTGTGTAATTAATTACAGATTAGCATATTTGCGCAAATTTGTGGAAAAATAGGTTTTACCAGTCTCAAGTTTATGTGTAATTTGAGCTTCTACTTGTGCATGCTTAAACAGGTGTGGCAGCTCCACAGAAATTCCACCAAAATGAATGGGATTCTTTCAAAAGGTCTGATCCGGATCGGTCCCCATTCCCAAGATAAACCAAGGAAAAATGTGTGCGTTTCTGGTATTTTTAGACCACCAATGGGGACATGAGTTGAGTAAAAGACTGAAAGATGATAAGAAAATATGTTCAGACTTCACAAGATCAAGCAAGTACAACATAGAGAGAGTATATGGTCTGTGTAGGGTCTGTGTTACGTATTCATCAAATGCGTCCCTGAGGTGGCAAAGATAGAAAGTCAATCTCTGTTTTTCCCGGTGGACTTGGGCAGATACAGGGCAGATACAAACAGGAACAAAGGCCTATGTGTTAGACTCATGTGCTCATTACACAGAGCTTTCCGGAGGCATACACTACACTAGATGTTGGTGTGTGGTGGGGTGGTATTGATTTTTTCACCTGCGTTCCTGGGATTCCTTGCTGTCCGGGTGGGCCTGGTTCACCTTGTGGTCCCTATAAAAAATAAAAATAAGATCCAAGTAAGATATCTCCAAGTCTGTGGGGAAAAAAGTTATTCTGACCGTTGCCATCCTGGTTTGTCTCTAGAATAGATTTTATCCAGAGACTGCAGGTTGAAATAATTGAATTAAATTGAAAAAAATGTTTATAACCTGGTGCAAGCATATTACATCTTTTGTGTAAGTCAATGTTTTTTATGTGCACTGTGCCTTATAAATAAACATATAAGCTCAAGTGAATAGTGTGAATAGCGCCCAGTTAATTACAGGCAGATTATTATAAAGGAAAATAATGTATATCCTATATCTACTGACCCCTAGTGGCATTTTACATTACCAGTGTTATCTTTATATAGCCACAATAATAAAAGTTTTGTCTCTGCCCGTTTGTAATTACTGATGCTGACAGTAATTGTAGTATAATTTTTAACAATAGAGGGCAGTAGCTGTCTGCATAAGTGAATTTTCAATAATAAAAATACTAAGATACAGTGAATAATACATAAATACATTTTAATAGCTACTGATTGATCAATTATCAGTTGATGTAGTGTTTAATTAAGAGGATGTTTGAACTGTGATTCTTGGACAATCACAATTATTTACTAAGATAAGAGAAGATTTACTGATTCCTCAATGGGGAAATTTCAGTTACAGAAACAGCAAAAGAATAAACATATGCAGTGAAAAATCAAGATACATAACTTTTTAAAAACATATTAAAACACACAATTTAACTGGAATATTAAAACATACTTGAACAAAACTAAGATACAACATTTTAAATTGGTTACCATGTTTCCTTTAGGACCATGGGGCCCATCCACTCCAGCAACGCCCTGAGAACGACAAGCGACAGAATAATCAGTCAACTTTGTTTTAGAAGGAAGTGAGAGCAGATGAGGAGATAGTGAAAGAGGAAGTACATACAGGGGCTCCGGGTGGTCCGGGTGGTCCACGTGGCCCCAACAAACCCCTAGGACCCTGCACACAGACATAAGCAGTGATGGGGGGTGTCACTTTCAATGGGAGAATCCTGAGTCCTGCTGAGAAAGCTCAAAAGAAAAGCAAATGTAACAGGATCTAGTAGTATTAGTATGTTTGGAACAACAGATAATCCTTACACTCTCTCCAGCCAGTCCCCTCGGTCCGATCTCTCCATCTTCACCCTGAGGGAAGAAAAGGACAGGGAATTGTAAATGTCTTTGGCTAACATTACAACGAACTAACTGAGCTTTACATATGAAGACAGCCAGACTTCAACTCTTAAAGGTGTACTATGTAACTTTTTAGTTAGGGGTTTGTCATCTGCTTGTTTCTATTGATAAGTCATTGCCCCGCCTGGAATATTTCACAGTATGGCATTAAACAGCTCTACCTTACATTTAATTATTGGTGGTTTTATAGCCAAAAAATTGCCAAAACAGGCATTCTGAGTGTGAGCAGTGTCGCCTCTCCATAGATCTGACCTTAACCTGGTCTGGTTTGGTTTCAATGAAGACAAAAAGGTTTAATATCCAACTGTGAATAATTCCAGACAAAACAATAGCATTTCCATGTAGAAAAACATTTCATAGACCCTCCACCAGAAAAGTTACATAATGTACCTTTAAGACAACTGTTAAAGCCTAAAGGTAGAAGGGTAAAAAGTGTCTATTTTCACGGGGAGGAAAGGTTACACATAAACTTTAGTTCCCAGGCCCGCCCCCAGCTGCCACTGCTTCAGGCAAAAGACCGGCTGCATATTACTACAAATCCATTTCTGACTTTTCAACAAAAAAAGAAAAAAGAAAAAGAAAAACTTACTCTCTGTCCATCCTCTCCTGGAGCTCCAATTGGTCCTGCAGGTCCAGGCTCTCCCTAAACACAAAATTGTACAAGGGAAATTTATTTATTAAGCCTAGTAATTGTCTAAGTGTTATTTTATGTTATGTGAAATGTTTTGTACTTGGTATGCAAAATAAACCTAAATAAGACCATATTTAGAGTTACTCAATTACTTTTCCTTTAACTTTCCAGTATTATAAATAACATTATAATCTTATCCACCACCAAATTACAAGTAACAATCCCAATAACCTTTGCCAAATCCTTAATAAGTAGAATTATCCATTTGATAATCTGGCTTTGTTTATTGAGAGAAGCTCAATTTGGCACATTTGTCTACACTGTCTGTAATTCATCTAGAATTGGATCAGAAATAGATTAAGATTATACACTGTTTCATAGTTTAGTGGCATCCATGACCCTGTACTTACCCTGTGTCCCTTCTCACCGGGCAGTCCAGGCAGTCCATCAAAGCCACGGTCACCCTGTAATCCACAAATACACATCAATACCAAAACGACATAGTAGCAATACACTACACATGAAATGGAATTGAAATGCAATTCAGTTGTATAGTCTGGAAAAGTAGATTAAGTATTTTTTACCTTAGAACCTGGCTCTCCAGGCATTCCACGGGCTCCATCAGCTCCGGCACGGCCCTGTAATATTAGAAATAACAAATATGATGTACGATTTAAACTGTGTGTGCGCATTTGTCAAGCTAGTAAAGAGCAAACCTACCTCTGTGTTACATCAGTAAGCATAAATTAAAGATAGAAAACGAAAATTCAGAAATGTATGTATATATGATGGAAATTTTACCAGAAACATCCAATAACTTTGAATGTGTGGAGCCATATTGCTTTACTATGGTGTTTTGTGCATCAGGGAAAACTCTAATCAATAGGGCTATAATTGGATTTAGGAGGTATTAAACAAGGCTGGTTAAAATTCGCAGATCATTTAGGTCTTGTTTGTGGCGCTGTAGGTTGTCCGCATGTTAATAACCCTATCTCCTGCCTATATCCATCATCACTTTTCTCTTATGGGCATTTTCAGACAGATTTAGCTCCTGTTCATTGATCTAAGGACTGCAGAGGAAAGCCTTTAAGCACATCTCAATTAATTGTTTGTAGAGTCACTACCTAAACTCCTCACTCAGAATTTGAGTCGTGGCCACCAGTGAAGTCCAAACTACCGCACAGCAATGCAAACTTAGCAACGAAAACAAAGAGCTGTGAGCTGTGAGGACACACTTTTCACTTCGGGGAGTCAGAGGTTTTACTTACTCGCTTTCCTGCTTTGCCGGGTGGTCCAGCAGGGCCCTGGATGCCACGAGGACCCTGTATTGAGAAAGAAGAGGAGATATAAGGCACTGGGGTGAACAGGCTTTCTCTGTAGCTGGCCCCCGATATGCCACTGTCGCAGAGTTTGGCCTGCTCATTTATTCAGACTGGCTTGCAGCACTCAGTAATGCAATGAAACTTGTTTAATTTCATTGTTTAATGCATGTTTTTATATTGGGTTGATTTTATTGGAAAGCACTTTGGTCACATTAAGTGTTGTAAAGGAGTCTATAAATAAATAATGATTGATATAAATGTAAGATGTGTGTATGTGTGTGTGTTTTTGTTGTTGCTGTTGTTGTTGTTGTTGTTGTTTTTTGTTTTTTTTACATAATCCAAAGTGCTAACTATGCTGAAACCAGTAAAAAGTTTTGTTGCCATTTTCAGTGAACAAAATGTGTAAACTGGGAGCTTTCTTTGGCAATATGGTGCAACATAAAACAATGAATAATAATAATAGCAAAATCCAAGAATTTTGTGAAATAATGTCAATACTAAAAATGTTATGTTAACTTGAACTTACAAGGCAGCCAGAAGTTGTATTTGTAGAAGTCTAATTTAGTGAATACCTCTAATTAAAATATTAGTAAAATCTCTGTGGTATAAATTACCTGTGGGCCATGATCTCCACTTTCACCTTTAAGTCCAGGAGAACCGGGAAGACCCTAGAAAAATGGAAACAGGGACATCTTTATTCAGATATGCACAGATTTCTAAGAGGCTTCAGTGGTGCAATGGCGTCAATGTGTCAGCAGGTGGCGATGTTTAGCTAGTAATATCCATTGTTCCTTTTGGGAAAGTGAAGACACGCGGTGGCTGAGAATGAAAGATAATAAACACGTACAAAAACAAGCTAATTTAATCTTGATTATATATATTTGTATTATGTAACTATTATAAACGAGTGGTTTCAAAAATGTGATAATGGCAAAAATAAGACCTAATTTTGCTTCTTAAATTATGCTACCTGTTACAACTCTAAACTTCAGTGACAGATGCACATGTCTACTTGTTGCCAAACTAAATCTTTGCTCACTAATCCATGTATTAAGCTACCATAACTCTTCATTTCTTGTAGAGGGCCCTTTTCTGTGGATAAATAGTGGATCGTGTATCAACAAGCCTGGGAGATGACAAGGGGGGAGGTAAGGAGGGGATGATTTTTTTTTTTCTTGAAAGCTGTTTGAACTAAGTTAGCAACTCAGACCCCACTTAGCTAGATAAAGATGAAAAAAACTATCAAAACAAAAAAAACAACTATAGACTGATTAGACAATGTTGTGTAAAAGAAAGTCTACAATGTAAAATCAGGTGTATGCGTACAAAAAATTGGCCTAGAAGTAGTAAAACGACATGTTTCATTGTTCGGTACTCAACAGTCTGTTTTAATTAGCTGTAAAGGGCATTTTGTTATAGAGGAAATGAGGTATAAAGTACTCACCACTGGTCCTGATCTTCCTGTCAAACCCATTGGCCCTGGGGGTCCCCTCATCGCCAGCTGCAAACCAGACACACACAAAACTATATTAGATTCTTCTCCTTTTTCAGAAGTTAGGCCTTCACTGTCTATCCATACTGACATTTTATATAAGTTAAGTGACTGCTCCCTATTTAGCTTTTCACATCCCATAATGCATTGTGGGTTTATGTAATGTATTAACTTGGGTACCATCTTCAAAAACATTTAAAGTTAAGGTGATTGTGTGTGATTTTGTGTCCAATTTCAATGTGAGATTATGAAGAATTAACATTTTACTAACATCTATGATTAAAGAACACTATCTATGTTAATTCATATGCACCGTCCCTGAAATAAATACATTTACATATCAAAAATCAACGTTTTTCTATGGATCACTCCTGGATAAATGAGGGATGATATTAAAGAATTACTATTGCTGAAAATGTTTATGTTATTCAAGGTTGAAGACTAAGGTAATTTTCACAAACTTAAATGAAAATCTATAGACAAATGTAATTCAATGACACGGTGAGACAATAACTCTTCAAAATGAACTTGTACGTTTTATATGAATACGTTTGAAAAACTGCAATAAAGTAAAATATCTTTTAACACACTAACACCTTTCTTAATTACTCAATTAATCAACAATCAGATCAGATTTATAGACCATGACAGTGACAACAGTATTAGCTCTTTTCCTAAACCAGTCCAGTGGTCCTGTCCCCGGAGACCCCCACCTGTTGTCCCAGGCCATCCGTGGGTCACAAGTATTTTTAACAGAGTCTCTTGTGTGTGCATCTGTTCAGAGTGGCTCATTTTATGTTGTGGATCGGCATGTCTGTATTTAGCAAGGCTGGCTAAAATGTGACTAGAGCTAACCCCCGCCCGCCCCACCAGAATACAGTCCGATTGTGAGGAGGGACATAACGGGGGGATATGAGAGGGGGACGGGTGTTTGGGAGTCACTGCTTGTTTGGTTTACTTACCCTGGCCTGGGAGAGGATGGCCTGAGCTTGGGCTTCTTGGGCGGACACTACGGGACCCTTTTCACCATCTCCACCAAAACGGAACTAAAGACATCAGCATAGTTAGAGTGAAATAGTGTAAACATGTATAGGCAGTTTGTATACCAAATAATGTGACTCGTAAATTACTACTTGTAACACTTTTCACACTTTTACTTTTCAGATTCGTACCAGCTCTATAACAGGTTTATACCAGGTTTAAATAGGACCACACATTGGCTACGGCAGTTCCTACATATGTTTGTGATCACCAGTAATTCCTTCAAAAATTGTGTCCCCCACCAGTAAGAAATTGTAGTTGGACTATACTAGTTGTAGTTAATACTAAGGACAAGGATTGATGCTTCAAACTGACTTTGATATGATACCATAATGATATTTTTATATTATATATTTAAAAACAGGATGTAAAAACACAAATAATAGTATTATTGCCTATTTCCATGTGGATATCAATTCAGAGGTCTCTTGTTTATCAAGTTTTGATACTATGTGTAGCATTGATGAGTATTTATTTTGACAATCAGAAGTTGGACCAATGTTCTGAATGTACGGAGAAGTTCGCTGATTTGGGGAGAGGGCCAGATGTTGGTTAGATATTTGAGGTTCATGACAGAGTAAGATAAAAAGAGATTAGTCCAACGTACAGACACTTTCTTCACATAATATAAAGACTCACTGGAAGCATCAGCATTGTACCAGGAGGACCGGGCAAACCATCAGCACCAGGTAGACCAGCACGACCGGGAGGACCCTGTGAAAGAGAGCGGGCACAGGTCAGTTTAATAAGTCATTATTGATAACTCTACTTTCAGTCTCATCAACACAGTAAAGTAGACAGATGCTGGAAATGATCATTGTCATACTATTATCATACTATCAGACTGTATTGTGTATTGGTTATGTAGATTAAGATTATGCATGTTTTATGTATCTCAAAACAATGAGGATATTTAGACATCCAAGTATATATAGTTTAATACTTTTATCATTACAGTATTGGATCTTATAATTACAGTATTTTAGTATCTGTTATACACTAAACCTCTATGTAGCTGATAAAATACAGACCACATTTAGTACATTGAGTTCAATATCATGAATTGCTTACTAATAAAATGTTATTTTATATGTAAACTTGCTGTGTAATTGGCTTTATATGGTCAAATTGTGTTTTTATAGTCGATGTTTAGGAGTTACATGAGTTAATGCGGCATTAATTGGCCCCAGACCCAACACTTTTGCATACCACACACATATGTTCTGGTAAATAATCTTGTTTGCTGTTATTTTAATGACGTTTTCCTCATATACTGCAGCACATAGACTTGGTTTGTCCATCTGTAAGCCACACTACTGTCGTCTATCCAAAACCAACTTCCTTTTGCATGAGGTCTGATCTTTATTTATGTTCAAATGAGGCCAAATCTTTACAAGTTTGACCAAAATAATCAAAGTGTTAAAAGTGCACTATGTTACTTTTTTTTTTTTGAGGTTCTTCACCTGTTTGTTTCAAGGGGTATGTCATTGCTCTGCCTTTAATGTTCCACAATACGACATTAAACAGCTCTACCATACATTTGCTCAATTACAGGTTTTATAGCTCAAAAATCTCTAGAAAAACAGGCATTCTGACTGTGAGCAGGGTCGCCTCTCCACAGATCTGACCTATAACTTGAATACTTGATAGGTTTAATACCATACTGTGAAACATTCTAGACTTAGCAATAACATCTCCAAGCATTTAACGGACCCTCCACCAGAAAAGTTGCACCTTTAAGACCCCCGCATCAGTACAAAAAAAAAAAAAAAAAAAAATTATATATTTTACGTCAGTGTCTTGGCTGAATAATGATTATGCAAAACTGGTCATGATTGGTCCTACATATTCAACTGAGTCTAATCTTTATGCATTTTAGTCTATTTTATTTTTACTTACATACTTACACATACATATACAGTATGCACATTATACATATATTAATTTGACACCAGTTTCTTGCTATTTTTGATACTTATTTTGAATTTATTATTACCATTTAAGTCTTTGTTATTATATTATGATGTGTGAGCTACTGTGTCCAAATCATTCCCCTAATAATAATTTCTCTTAATTGTCTAATCCTTAACCCTCCTGTGGGCTCACCACCTGCAGAGGGGTTCATAGGGGGGGTCAGGTGCTATGAGGCTTGGGCAGCAAACTGCCCCCGCGACCCAGCCGGATTAAGCGGGAGAAGATGGATGGATGGATGTCTTTCTAATTATACTAGAAAGTATTTTTTATGGTTTCAGTTGTTTATTTATGAATAATATTAATGGCACAGACCCAAAATTGTAATACTTTGGAGTTTTTTGTATCTAATCTCACCCTGTCACCAGGATCTCCAGAAGTGCCTGGAGGTCCTTGAAGGCCAGATGGACCTGGAAGACCCTAAAAAAGAGGAAAACGGATTAGCTACAGATCAAAACTAAAACAAGAAACCTTTAACAACTCCTTTATGTTTGTACTCACAGCTGGGCCAGGAGGTCCGGGTGGTCCTTCAATCAGCATACCCTAAAACACACACAATTCAATCTCATGAGAGCAGAACTGGAATATAAAAGCAGGTTAAAAAAAATGAAAACTAGGATTAATTAGCAGTTATTAACAGTAGTAGTAGTAGTAGTAGTAGTTTGAGGGTCTCACAGGTTCGATGACAGCAGGCTCTCCCTTCTCTCCCTTCTGTCCAAAAGCTCCTTCGACTCCAGCGATCTGCGGACACAAACGCATACACAGGTGAGACTCTTCACACAGCCGCTCCAGTACACAGACCCAAAATCATATTATATTTCTTCTTTAAATTAACTTCAGTAAATGATTAGGAAACAGACTGACAGGACAGAAAGAAAAGATATTAGCTTAAATACTAGGTCAAATTGTCAACATGCGTCAAACCCAATCACAATGTAGTGGTACATCCAAATAATGCAAAGAAAATGTGATTCAAGAATAACCAAGAAAGGTGGGATAAGTCAAAGAATGACCATTGAAATTTAGTACAATTAAAACATGTATTTGTGGTTTTACAATTCAGTAAATGAATTGGACCATATAAATCAGTATATGTAGCAAAATAGTGAGTACTATACAATTCTATTCATATTAAAAAGCAAACCAAGTATATTTAACTTTTCGAGATCCTGCTTGTCCCACAGGTGGCATTGCTTTGCCTGTCAATGTTCCGCAGTACGGCATTAATCAATTACAGTACTCATTGCTCATTGAATACACTGAAAAACATTTTGACGGTGAGAAAAGTTCTCTCCTCAAACCTTCAGCTTGGCCTGGGAGTATACATATGTTTAATGCCATATAGTGGAATATTCTAGACAAAACAATAACATCATCAAAGAGATAAGCATGTGGCATATGTCAATGTTACACAGTGCAGCTTTAAGACACCAAATTAGTTTATAAACAAATCACCTTCCAACACTCATAGACACATTTACCATGCAACCAACTCTGAAATCATGCACTAAAAACAGTTAGTTCCCATAGTAGTCCAGGCTGGTCATGCACCCGCCCTCCACGTGGTCCAGCAGGGGGCGCAGTACTTACGGCGCTCTCCGAAATGTCCGTCTCAGCCGCTACCCCGGGCCCCACCTCATCGTCAGGGCCCGCGGTGGGCTTGGCTTTGTCCGTGCCATAATCATCGTAACTGGTGTAATCATAAACTTTGCTGTCAACCTCTCCCAAGTCATACTCCTTTAGGTCGTACGCGTTAAAATCATACGCGTCTGAACCGTGCGTTTCCGGGGCGACGGTGGTGGGCTCCTGAGCTGTGGCCTCTGTCACAAGACCACCCACAAGGTCCTCCTCCACAGCCTTCACAAGCCGAGAGGTGAGCAATGAAGGGACAGAGTTAGTCAAGCATTTAGACTACAGTGTGCTATCAGAGCAAATGATCAAATGAGAACGACGTTAAAGGCAATGGCAACATCTTATTTACATGTCATAAACAGACCTGAGGAGTGACATATGACATTACAAATACTGAATGCTGTGTAATCCACATACTCGATACGTACATTCAAGCAGATGATAAATAAGGTGATGCCATTAGGAGAAAAATAATTCTACTGTAATTGTTATTTCAGCTCTCAGATTAAAAACATGAGGAGGCTGAAGAAACAATGTGGTTCTACAGTTTACAGCATTTAAATTGGACAATAACAGATTAGATGTGATCAGGTTATTGTTGTGCAAATACACAAAGGCCGTTTAAAGTTCAAAAGCCTTTTCACACTTTGTGTATTTGGCACAACTGAGACATCACATTTAACACAGTAGGCTTCTGTAATTTCAGATGGAGAGTATTTGGATTGATCGGTTTAACACAATGGATGTAATTACACACAGTTTTTCCTGTTCACAAATGAAGATTTATCTCTTTAAAGGGGTTGTAATCACATCCATGTGTTGAACACTGCAGGGTTCAGGCTGTGAGGGCTGAGTGATCTTGGATCACAGTCCATTTGGTGGTGAACTACAAACTACAGATAATTACCATGGCTCTCCCAGAGAGAGGCTCTCAGGAAAAGTCCTTAAAGACACAGCATTGATTTGAATGTATGTGTCTTTGCTGTTTCGTACCAGGTATTTCAGATGAGGATCTATCTGTTCTAATGTGTACAAAAGTAAAAAGAATGGAGCACATTACCTCATGAGGTCCACTGGTGTCATAGGGGGACTGAGTTTGAGTTTCGTCTAACGTCCCGTAGTCAATGTCTGTATTGTAATCTCCTTCTACATTGTTTAGCTGAGTCATGTTGGAAAAGGACAGAAGAATAAAGCAAGCGTTAACTCAGAGGCAGAAACAGGTGTTATGCAGAGGTCTATGTAGACCTGTGTATCTATGCTAAAGCTAAAGCTAATGCTACTGTTAGGGCCGCTCTATCTGCCATCACAGATCTCCCTCCACAGTTTGAGTGGGACAATCTTGATGGACTGATGTTTTCTCTAAGTTTACCCTAAAACTCCCTCTGGGGCGCGCTGGGGCTGTGGCCTGGTAGCCAGGCATCTGGCGCTTCTTCTTAGCGGGGAACTTTTTAGCAGGAGATTTTTTGGCAGCCAAGAACCTAAACTGCTTTGTCTTGGTTTTACTAACGGACTTTGTGGTCCTCTTCTTTTTCATGGAGACACTACGTTTGGTTCTCTGGAAAAGGGTGCAGCAACAAACAGCACCGAGACAAACACAGAACATTTAAAAGTGGAAATGACCCAAAGGCCTGAGTCTGACAGTTGTACTTGAATATATTATTTAAAATCATGACATTGCGTTCAAACACAGGTCCTTTGTGTTCATTCAGTGTACAACAGTTCAGACTGAGGCCTCTCTTTGACACATACAGAAAATGAGGACATTAAACAAGTACAGGACACTGAGGCTTTGCCTTCCAGCAACACCTTCAGCTGAGTCAGAATAATATAAGAAATATATTGTATGTATGTAACGCTGACTGGTCAGAATGCACTCAGGAGTTTAAAGGCCTGCTGGAATGCAAAGCCCCTTAAAGCAGACAGTGTTCACAGAGAGTGGAGAAAGCAGCCTGTAACACAGAGCACATGTACAAGCAGAGCATCCTGTCTGTGACAAACTTCACAGGAGTTTATTTAACTTTTAAACTTTTAAACATTCAGATTTGAAGAGGTCATGCTCTGCTGTGCAAGTGACCACAAACATAAGAACTTGAGACACATTGGGATGAGGACAAAGCAACGCTACAGTCCACACACAGCACAGGTTTAACTCCTGTTCATTTACCTGAGGCTCTGCATACTCATCGGTGGGAACAGCGTCTGTGGCTCCCTCAGAGTAATCATAGAACTGAGAGTAATCTAAGTCATCAGTAAAGTACTGACCGAGGAGAGAGAGAGAGCAGGGTTAGACAAGGATGCACTCTGCTAGATGATACAGACATATCATCCAGACGGCTGAGCATGTTAAAGCAGCTAAAAAGCCAAATACTATCCATTACAACACACAAATGATAATAATAATCCTGCTGGTATCTGTCCCAGTTCACAGTAGGAGAATATTAATGTAAACAGGGTCTGCCTGAGTTTTAGCCTACAAACGTAAACAGATGGGATGTTTAAAAGCTCATAAAAAACAGAAAACAACAAAGATCCTGAGACAAAAATACCAGCTGCATCCAGGGATATCGTAATGGAACTTTCTCACTAAAAGCATGTAAATGAGGCACCCCAGGACCCCAATATCAGACACATTAAAGGCTTGGTTTAAAAGAGGTGAACCGATAGCAAGAGGGGGTCACTGGACATAAGGTCCTCCTAATATGCATAACTAATCTGCATATAGAGCTTTGTTAAAATGCATAAATATAGTGGTATTAAGCACACTTTTTAATGCATGAAGTGACTAAAGTAAAGAAAAACAGTTTAAATATGTTAGCAGTAGAACAGCTCATTGCGTAGACAGACAATGTGTACTCCAATGACTGTTCCTTATGGCAAGCAAATGTTACTATGTGAATTTGCTCTTAAAGGCATCCTTGGCAGAAGTTGTATGTGAGACAGGGGTAAGAGACTAGAATAAAACTGTACTACTACTACGAGTGTGTAACAAAAGTACACTTACTGTCATTGAAATATGTCTATTTACTTCTATTTACCTTATGAGACAGTAGCTGATTTATGGTAGACAATAACGCAGTAGACACAACTAAACTAAACTAAAGAACTATTTCTACTGCAAAACTATTGTCAGCATGTTTTCTTGTCATTTTTTCTTGCATTTATTCAACTGTAATGACCCAATTTTAACACTTTAATTGTACACTGCTCACTGGGGTTAATACTTCTTATATATTAAGCAAGCTAATCCTCCAGCTTTGTGCTTATGTGTTTAATTAACTTAAAAGTGCAAATTACAGTGTTGGGCACAGTTAAAACAAGTACAAGAGGACTTATTAAAATCTACAGTCTCAGCCAATTTCTTGCAGTGGCTCTATGAACTCTGAGTTTACCAGAACAAAGGCTTTGGCAAGAGTACACCACATCATTCCCTTGAGGGAGGGTTTCCCAAGCGCTAATAAATTACTGCAGCTACTGTAGTCATGTCTCCCATAACATAATGCAGTACAAGATTTTAAACAAGTAAGAACAATGTGCATCCACCGCAACAGCACGTTTATCAATCAAGGACAAGAGGTTCAAAAATAAGATTATAGATAATCCCAAAGCAGACATATTATGCTTTTCTAGGACATTTCATATGTCTATTTTATATCTACATTATTATTTAACTTTTGTACACCACAGTACTGATTTAAATAACAGTTTTTAATAAAACAGGGCCTTTGACTTGGTGCAAGATTGATAGGTTTTCTGAGCACCTTCACTGCAGTATACTGAAGGATTACACAAACAAGCATGGATCAAAATACAACTCCAAGTAAGCTCGTGATTTGGAATAACTATTATAACAAGATGAATAATAATACAAAAAGCCGATTTTGCATAATATGTCTCCTTTAAAGTTGACATTCTAGGGATTTCTATGTGAATTTGTCTATCTGACCTCTTCGGCCTCCTGAGCTTGGACTCTTTGCCCGTGGGGAGTATCACAGTCTGGGCTGTAGTGTTCGCAGTAGTCGTAGGCAGCGGTAGGATCGGCCACAATCAGTAGCTGCTGGATGTCACCCTGAGAAAACCACAAAACACAATGTTAGCATCAAAATAACCCAACATATAATCTGCTGTTTCGAATGAGAACCCAGAATTTAAACAGTGTGGTAAAGTAGAATGTACCAGAAACTAAAAAGCACCCTGCTAGGCTTCATGTCTCCTCTTGTGCCTACGTTGAAGGTATAAATGTAGATCTGAAATTACAATAATTTTAGCGTTTCAGTCTGGGTGGGTGAATTTGCTCAGACACAAACACGCAAAATGTTATGCAAGTAATTAGAATATTGTAAAACTTGTATCTTTTTTACTATTGAAGGTTAATTTGGGACCTCAAACAATGATCAGAACACATGTCTCGTCTTGTGCCTATGGTAAAGGATGCCTGGTATAAATGTAGATCTCAAATTACAATAATTTTAGCTTTTTATAGCCCGAGAAGTTGAATTTGTTCAAGCACATACTTGCAAACATAACATGCAAGTAACTAGAATAATATACAAAAAAGTAGTCTATTTGTTACTATTGACAGCTAGATTTGGAACCTAAAGCACATATCAGAACACATGTCTCATCTTGTGCCTACGTTGAAGGATGCTTGGTATAAATGTGGATCTCAAATTACAATCATTTTATTTTACAGTCTGGGAAGCTGAATTGCTCAGGCATGCACTTGCAAAATAACATCCAAATAACTAAAATAATATAAAACTTGTATCTTTTTTACTGTTTAAGGCTAGAGTTGATTTTGGAAACTCAGATAAGTATCGACAAAGCCTATATGAAAAAATTAACCGAAAATACGCAATATATACCAACTCATTTATATTTCTGATCTCGGTATTGTAAGTTAATTATTTTTTATTATTTTAGCTATGAACCATGTGTGCACACCAAAAATCAGCAGCATAAGTGACAGAACCAAAAGGTGTCAAAACAACATTCTTACCCAAAATATGCATTTCTAAAATACATGTAAAATATAGAAAAACACTGAAAACAAAACAATAGCATTCCCTGCGACCGCAATGGCACAAAGTATGTTTTCAGAAGTCCACAGTGTCTGCAGATAAGTTTGGGAGTGGACACCACAACATTGAAATAAAGTCACATATCAGTCCTGCTGCCAAAGAATACACAAGAACACAGTACAGACAGTACAATGGTCATGTTATGTTGGATAGTTGAATTTAATTAGAAGAAACAGACAAAATGTATATGACAGAAAGTATTCACATTTGAGAGCTATATTGCACTTTTGAGAACAACAGCTGAGGTTCAAGATTACATTTTTAAACAGAAGAAAGAAAGTCACAGTATTAGTAGTGTTGGTGTAGGAGTAGTAGTTGTAGCAGTAGTAGTAGGGGCAGGACTAGTGGTATAATATAGGGCATTTGGTAGTAGTAGTCACTGACGTAGTAGCAATTGTAGTAGGAGTAGGAGGAGGAGAAAGAGTAGCAATAGTCGCAATAGGAGTAGGAGGAATAGGAGGAAGGATGGAAGTAGCATTTAGAGCATTTTAACTAGTAATAGTTGAAATAGTAGTAGTAGAAGTAGTAGAAGTAGTGGCACTAGCAACCTTGTAGTAGTAAAGTAGCTACAGTAGTAATAGGAGTAGGAGGAGTAGGAGAAAAAGAAGGATTAGTATAAAGAGTAGTTGTAGGAGTAGTAGTAGCAGCAGGACTAAAAGTAGCATTTAGAGCAGTTAGTAAAAGTAGTCGTTGAAATAGTAGTTGTAGAAGTAGTGGCAGTGGCAGTAGCAACCTTGTAGCAGTAATAGTAATAGTAGTAGTAGTACTTGTAGTAATAGAAGAGTAGGGCTAGTAAGAAGAGTAGTTGTAGGAGTAGTAGTAGCAGCAGGACTAGAAGTAGAATTTTGAGCATGTAGTAGCCATAGCCATAGTAGAAATAGGAGCAGTAGTAACCTTGTAGTAGTAGTAGTAGCAGTAGTAGCAGTAGTAGTAGTAGTAGTAGTAGTAGTAGTAGTAGTAGTAGTAGTAGTAGTAGTAGTAGTAGCGAGACATACTGTATAGTGGTGGGTATGGTGTATAGTAACGAAAATTTCACTTTGATATTCTGACATAAATACTCAAATAACCTTTGTCTTTTCATGCAAATCAATTTATCCATTTCAAGCATTTCTTCAGATTGAATAGAGAATTGTGATGCTGTGACTATAGAAAAGACCAGGCAGGTGAGACTATACACACTGAACAGAGGAGAGACCAGGCAGAGATAGAGCATGCTGGAGCTTGTCAGGAGAATGTGAGTTTGAACACCAGTGCCCTGCTGAGCTGCAGACACACTGGAGATGTATGGATCCTTCAGATGGGGCTCTATGTAAACAGCCCTGTGCTACAGCTTGTCTCTGGGGAAAATAAAGACGAGTCCTTGCAACTTTCACTGTGTAACTCAACCATCAATGGACAGCTTCAGGTTGACAGCGCGAAGAGGCTCCCCATGTGCCTATGTTGTGGAATGTGACTTTAAAGGTGCACGACTAGTATAACTTTGCTGGCGTGGGGTACCCTACATTAAGCATACACACATTTCCTGGAATGTATCTATTTGCATTGTGTTTTTATTGTTACTATTAAATACTAAGAAAAACATAAATTCTACTGTGAGCGTGGCCGCCTCTCTACAGATCTGATGGTGGCGTCGCCTGTTTGTCTCCATAGTGATAGATAAGAAATAACATTTTTATGAGTGCAAACAGGTCGCAAACCCTCTAACTGCAAAGTTACGTAGTGCAACTTTAAAGAATTTGTCTCTCAAAACATTTACTAGGACAAGAAGGAGATGTTTTCACTATTGCAAAAAGACATACATAAACAATAGGGGTATAAATCTTATCTAAATGTACATTATTGGTCCAAGGGCACACTAACAGTTACCTATTTTTTGGACCGAAGTCCAAAATGTAGAAGAGAATAAAGCAATATTGTTATTACTACACTAACACATATCATTGACATTAAAGCAAAAAAGTCCCATATAAAATGTATACTCACATAGTACATTCAAAATCCTTAACAACTATTAGTATCATATACAAACTGTGTATTGCAGTGTTCACTTAAGTTATTGAGACTCGTCTTTTATGACATTATGCAGCACTTATTCAAAATGTTTACAATACAATTTCAACTGTATAACAAAAAAGAGCGATCGGTCTTAATTCAGTTGTATCCTCACTCAAACGTCACTCAAAGCTTATCTTTGTTGTATATTACTATCAGTATTTATAATGAGCCTTAGCAATGTATACACAGGGGACCCCTATAACAAATCACAGCCTCAGATTAGATAAGCCTGCAGTCACAAGTTTACACATAGGAAGCGTGACCAACATATATTCTCAGACAGGGTTTAGTCCGAGCAGCTGGGATGGTAAAATCTGCTTTGTACCACGGGGGAACACCTGGGGAGAGTTACACTATAGCTTCTTGGACGTGTCTCCCATTGCACAGAGAGGAGATAAAAGCCTTTGGCAACTTGGAGTGGGGCCAGGAGGAGTTTAAAATGTGCCCCTCCCTCCAGCTACAGAAGGCCCTGCAGACCCATAAGGCAGTGTGTTAATGACGCCGGGGTCAAAGGGCAATGAGGGACGAGAGAGAGAGAGGCTGAAAGAGAGAAGCAGGGTCAAGATCAACAGCTGACACACGTGAATCTCCACAGAGCAAAGGTATGGGTCCTGACATAAGCGAGGGAGAGCAAAATATGATGAACTGATATGTATACTTTACCATATATTAGAGCTAGACCAATATATATTTGTTTTGGGTGACGTGCAGCCTAAAAATACCCATAGAGCTTTATCGGAGTAGTAGTAGTAGTAGCAGCAGGACCTGTGGTAGCATTTAGTAGTAGTTGTTGAAATAGTAGTAGAAATAGTGGCAGTTGCAGTAGTAACCTTGAAGTAGTAATAATAATAGTAGTAGACAGTAGTGCATTTATTTGAAGATTTTAATGCAAATAGATGACTGCTTAATACATGACTACACAGATCTCTTAAGGTTTGTGATGAAAAAAGGCTGTGGGTCAGTTTTTAGTCAATTTAAATAGCATCATTTGGGAGAGAAAATCCACACCAGCCCAAAAGTATTGGCAGAGCTTATCGGACATCGGTTTCTCTGGATTCTAAACAAACAGTATCGACATCAGCCATGAAAAAACCCATATCGTCTACCTCTACCATTTATTCTGATACCTCTGAACAATGTGCACTGTCGAGTCATTGGCACCTGGATCTATTTTTGGACACTTTCATCCATAATAAAGTTTCACAGTTTTGATTTTATAGACTGTTAAAGGTCACTGTTAAAGCCAAACGCTCCAGTTTCGTCCCAATGTCCAGTCTGCGTTCCAGTCGAATAACATCATGGCAAGGCTATAAATAGAATTAATGTATAATATTAATAATGAGAATTATGAAATAATTTAAGAAATGTGTGTGAAAAAAATAACTGACTCAGTATTTCAGATGTGAGTGTTCAAAAAAGATGTCAAATTTCTCAAAAGGCAAACTGCTTGGTTTGCGCCTCTGTAATCTGAACATATTTTAATGGGATTTCTATAGCAACTAAACTGCAATTAAAGGTTTACCATGTAACTTTGCTGGTGGGAGGTCTGCCACCTGCATGTCTCCATGGAGATATTATCGCGTTGGCAAGAATGCAGAACGCAGTATCTATCTCCATGAAATGAAGACAAGAAGGTTAGAGTACAGGCAAAGCTACAGATCAGATCTGTGGAGAGGCAAACCCACTGACTTATGTATTTTTGAGCAATGAAAACACCTGTAGCAAAGATAAATATGCTATAATATGCTATGGAACATTCCAGGTAAACCAATGACATCTCCATGGTGTCACACCCCCTATCAGAATAGTTACGCAGCACAGCTTTAAAGCAATAGCTGTTTACAGTATTTGTTTAGTCTATTTCACCTAATTTTTGGGCAACAGTGACCAAATCAAAACAGCATTATAGTCCTCACTGTGGCCCTCTGCCCTCCCTCTGCTCAGGGCCACATACCCTCAGTAAAACCTTACTGTAATTACACCAACTAATACAATTAAGCACTACCCCCACCCTATAGTGCATACAGTACTGTTAAACAAGCAGAGCCAAGAAACCATAAGGAGCTACTGGAGCAGGTTTGGGTATATTTAGGTAAAGAGAACCCAGATGAATAGACAGACTCACAGTGGACAGTGGTAGGAGGCCTGAAGGATGAGGAAGAGGAGGAGCAGTGAGACAGAGGGGGGAGGAGGGGGGAGGCAGGCCCATGAAAGAGACCCATTCATCGGGACCAGAGCTACGGTGGTCACCTCCTCTCAGGGCAGGTATGCTCTGAATAACACGCTTATGAAAAATGCAGGTCAGCACATCAAATTCTATGTCAAAAAATACACTCAAAGCCACTGTTTTACCACACAGTATGTTACCTAAGCTTATATGCTGTCAAAACTGTCCATTAATGCTCTGACAATATCATTTCAAACACTGTTTCTAAAATAAATAGCAACATACAATAACAATTTTCATACCACAGACTTTTTTCTACAATATAATGTAATTTTCAACATAGAATATTTCCCATTTTTTATTTTATTAGCATGAAATCTATCATGATCTACCTAAAATTACACTCATAGCTTTGTCATTTGTATGTAATTTCTCAGTATCAGTACATTTTTAAATCAATATCTAGTTTCAACACTATAGATTGGCATTTGCATACAGACTTTTTTTGACCATTTATAACATTATGCCATACAATTATTCAAACATTATGCTCACAGCAGGCCATGTTGTAGCAGTTAGACAAAGCAATTTATTTTTTAAAGCCTCCATTATAGAACAGTATAAAAGACATATTTAGTATTTAATCCAAGCTGTTTGATCTATGCATGGGACACTACAAAGTAAGATCTATGGCATATGTTAGAAATTATAAAGTAAAACAATATGAACACTTTGTTGTACTTCCAAACAGACGATAAAAAGGGGAAAACCCAAAAGTGTGCCAAATTTATAGGACATTCATCTGACCAAACAGATTGTATCTCCTGGTTTATTTTCTCTTTTTAATCCAAGACTTGAACATTAAAATCCTATCCACTTCCTTCTCTTGTATCCCAGCATGCAGTGGGGCATGAGGAGGCACAGAGAACAGACTGGAGACCTGTTCCAAAAACCACAGAGGACTCCTGTTGACTTTTCCCTTCTTCCAGACCCTCTGCAGGCAGCACTTGACTGGACACACAGTTTTAACATACTGGTGCACTGACCTTGAGCAAATCAAATAAAAACTCAAAAACAGATGCAGAAATATGACAAGAACGCATTAATTGCTTCAAAATGACCCATAGACTTTCATTTATTATCCTGCCAAGAAATGTATTATGTCATGCAGCCAAAATGTTTAACATGAAAAATCACAATCATCTACACTCATTCCTATGACTTAAAGGTGTACTACGTAACTTTTCTGGTTCAGGATATACCACTGGCTTTTCAGATTGCTTGGAATAATCTGCAATATGACATTAATGTTGTCTGTGTTGCATTTATTAAATTTTGGGTGATTTTATTGCTCAAAAATGCACATTGATTGAGACAGACAAGTCTAATGCCATACTGTGGAATTTTCTGCCATCCAACATCTTCACGGAAACAAGTAGGTGGCATGCCTCTCAAAAACGAAGATTATACGGAAGAAATGCTTAAACCTAAACCTATTTATATGAGTAAGAGTAGGAAGAGTTTTTAGTGAATCTGAAGTCACTTTTCGCCAGCTACTACAGTGTATAAATGTCAATGTCATTCATCATAAATGCTTCTTGTTGTCGATAAAATGAGAACAAAAATGTTGCTATGGAGAAAGGTATGCTTAGAAACTGACAAAACAGAAAAGAGGTTTTCAGATTTGCTTTCTGAACAAATGACTCACATAGCCTCCATGTGAACTTTACTGCCAACTCAGAGCTCCATGACTGTCCCCACACTGAGGCCATTGTCCAGCCTTATTTACACAAACACAACCCCAACCTCAGGATAGCCCCGGTGTTTAAACTTCATTCTGGTCGAGGCGTTAGGTATTTCAGAAATTTGGCAAAGATTTGCGAGAGTTTAGGCTTCAATGGCATCAGGCAACATAGGTTCATTAATCAAGATCTTAACAGTGTAAATCAAATGTGTATGAATTTAATAGTAATAAAAGTCTTTCAAATGGTTGGACTCACTTTCTAGATTTAAATGAATCTTGACACTTTCTATTTCAAATTTAAACCAAGTTTTATGGTATTGATACACTGCAGTTAATATCATCAACATTTCCTCGTGGAGTAAAGCACTACTCTGTTAGAAGCGCTGTTACTCAAATTAACCTGAGTTTTATTTTAACATAATCTGACCAGAATAAGGTGACCAGACGTCCCTATTTACTTGGGACAGTCCCAGTTTTGAGCCCGGTGTCCCCTATCCCAGCAGATTGATCCAAAACCAGCAACTTGTCCAAGTTTTATCCAAGACATGACCCTGGTGTCCCTATTTTTGACCAATCTGATCCCTGCCAACAGTAAAGAGAGGCTTAAATTGTCATTTGTTTTGGTAATAAACCGAAAAGGTGCTTTAAAATGACCAAAACACAAAGAAATTTTGACCGAATACTGAATCATGTTAGTGCCGAGTACAGAACAATTTTCCTTAATTACGCACTTGTTTCACAATGTTATTATTACCAATCACCCAAACCAAAGATATCCCATTTTTTTGAGTTTGAAAATCTGGTCACCCTAAACTAAAAAGATAAAATTACAGTCACAATCTAGCTACGGTTAGCCAACAGTTTTTCACTTTCAGATGTGTTGAAAATCAAACACCTAAAACGTGAACACTCCTGAAAATGTGATGTTTTAGATACATTTTCAGAGTTTTCACAGTATCTTAAAACTTTTTTTTGTTTGTTAATGTGTGCATTGTGTCACCATGGTAACTGCTGAACATTCCACCAATTATAGAGCTACATGTAGAGCACCCCCGGCGTGATATCTCTGCAAAGTATCAATATGTGATAATGATAACTGAACCAAACTATGAAAGCAAAAGTCAGGGTACATAATTATGTTACTGTGTCTTTTATACAAGATAAGGTTTTTTACTAGTAACTAAAATGTATGAGGCTATACTTATTTAAGGTGTATTATGTCACCTTTTGGTTGGAAAATCATCTGACGGACCCTCCACCCAAAAGTTTATACAATACACCTTTAAATTCAACTTATTTTCCCCTCTCAGGACTTACAACAGAGTTAAAACAGCCATTGGACAATAAAAGAGACGGGGATTTTCGGCCAAGTAAAACAAGATTAAGATTTCAAATAAGCACTGACATAACTGTACTTCCTATTCTTTATACTAGACACTGAACGGCAAGTTAAAACAGTTGCTCTTACCAACACAATACAACACTGGATAATTAGTTTAGATACAACCAGTTTCAACGCTACATTAATTACACAGAAAAAACTCAAACCATCCAAGTGTGAGCAACCAAACAAAAGAATCAGATCTCTGCAATAAATCCTCACTGGGAGCAAAGGTTTGTGGTGTGAACATGGCTGACGGTAATTATAGAGGAAGAAGCCCTTGAGGAAATAGAATATGCCACAAGTTCATGCACATTTTTAGGAACAGTATCAACAAACGGACATCAAATATTGCCAAATTTGACTGCCCCATCTGAACTGCCAAATGTGCAAATACTTAAAGGTCCTATATTACACAAAATGGATTCTTGTGAGCTTTAAGTTTTGTTATAATGTTGTTACCTCATCAAAAACGTACCTGGAGTTGTGTTTTATTTAATTTACACATGTTTGAGTATTTTTTATGATTACCTGTTGCTCTGTTCCACCTTGTGATGTCATGTAGTGGCAGTTTTCAAGTTAACTAGTCAAGTTAAAGTTAATTCCAGGGCTGAAATCATGTAAATGGCTCTCGTGATTGTTTATGGAGTTTAAAAACACAGTAGAGCACTTCCTGTACCACATGCGATCATAAGGTTGAACAGAGAAGAACACAGCCTAAATATGAAGGATTTGTGTGTTAAACATTTGCGAAAATCAAAACTCAGGGTATGTTCTTGATTAGGAAACAACATAATAACACAGATGAGAAAACTGCATAGTCCAGATGAGAAAACTGCATAGTCCAGATAACAATTCAGATTATTGAAATACAATTACAATACAATACAAAAAGCCTATACAATGTTTAGGGAGGCGCTAATCATAAAATATACAGTGTCATGGGAACATTGAAACTACAGACAGGATAAAAGGTCCAGAATTCTCATATGTATATGGGATCTATGAACTTGGAACAGCATGTCCACATTTTCAAAGGAAGATCAAAAACAGCTGGCAACAAGAGTCTGGGAACCACGATCCACTCACAAGACTAAAGCAGGATTTCTGCCCCAGCTATAAGTTCAGTACAGACACAGACACTACTGTATGAACTTGTATGTGAGGAAGTTTTACCTGGAAGCCTTCATCCTGGTTCTTGGTGCCAAAGAGAGTTTCTCCGTCAGCGCTGATGGTGCCCTGGTCACTTCTGGGCAGAGGTTTGGTGATCTTGGTTTTACAGTCGACGATAATGGTCACAGTCTTCTTGTCAACGCTGATAGCCACACGATGCCACCTGAAAGAAACACAAATGAGAATGATGTTAGCGGAAGTTTTAATGAATATATACTGATGACAGTGGTCGCTCTCCTGAATATTATGATTTTATATACGTAGTTGGCATGGTTTGAGTCACTGGCCCTGAGGAAATACATTAGGTAGAATTGAAGGCAGCAGAATTGGAGATGTTGGGCTTCAGTAAAGGAGAATCACCTTTGTATTTCAGTAACTTCAGAAAACAAATGAGAATTATTAATAGATAAATAGACAACAGAGTTGGTTATGGGGTGTAAGAAAAATCGATTCAGTGATATATATTGATACTTCATTGCTCAATTCTCAAATCGATTCAAAATGCACCTGAATAGACTTTTAAAATAATATTTTTCACTAAAATTCCTTAGTTGCATTCACTGTTCTCATGATTTACAAAAGGTAATAAATTATATTTCATACAATTTGGTTCTCGTGAAGGTTTAGTTGGCAATATTATTAGAAGTAATTATTGATAAATTGTGATATATCATCCATTATTATTAGGATATATCGTGATATATCGAATCGTGACATGAATATCATGATATGTATCGTATCGTCAGACTCAAGGCAATGCACACCCCTAGTTAAGATGCACTGTAATTTTCCTTGAGGAGGATCTGCTACTTGTCACCATGCAAATGGTTCCCTGTTGAGAATGTTCCACAATTTGGCATTAAACTTTATCTATGAACTTAAAATTAACTATAGAGCAAGGTGACACAAGGTGATGCAGGTGATGCAGGTGATGCAGGTGATGCTAACAAGCCAGGTCACAGGTTAGACCTCATCTGTTACTGTGGAACATTTCAGACAAAGCAGCAACATATCCATTGCAACAAGCAGGTAGTTAACCCCAAACAGAAGATTCTTACTTCACTTCCACCTTGTGATTTCATGTGGTGATACAGCAAGTGCTGCACTGTGTTTTTAAACTCCTTACACCTTCACTAGAATTATTGATAAGTTCAGCCCTGGAGTTGCCAATCTCATCTGAACAAAAGGCAACAGCTGTGAATGAAACAAAACACAACTCCAGGTATGTTTTGGATGAGGTAACAATATTCTAACGTGATTTAAAGCTCTCAAGAGTAAATTTTGCATAATGTAAGACCTTTAAATAATATCTTCCACCCGTATAACATAAAGCAGCAATTTTGCTACTGTGATCAGTTCATTCATAAAAAAATATTCTTCACAGCATCTCTCAGAGGTAAGGGTTAACCAGGGTCACACGTGAGCCTGACACCTCCCTTGCCGTCAGACCAGTGCCTTTAAGAGCTATCGCATACCAGGCAGCAGTGCACCACATTCTTGCCCCCACACTCTGGCCCTGTTTAACACGGGATTACACTCATTAAACTCTAAACTTAATCCTCCTTCTGGGTTGCTCGCCATGACAGACGTGGTGAACATTGTAGAAAGTGAGGATCCAGGAAGCTTCGTCTTGCCAAATCAGGAAGTGCACAGTCATAACATTGTTTTCATGGTGCAAGATGAGACTTGTCTGTTTGATATGATGATCTAAGTTGGTTTATTGCACAGGTAGATCAATAAATTTTGTATTTATTTAATAGCTCTGTCGTTAATTTGATATCCGGGAGACAAGATTCTACAGAAAGACAACATGGTTTAGACAATGGGATGTGAACACGCAGCTTTTATCTCTCGCATTATATGGCAAAGTTTGTACAATTAAGGCATTACAACAGCGTTACTGCTATTATCAAAATCCTATGCATGCAATGTGGTGAAATCAAGTTAAAACCTGTTATATTTACAGCACCATGCATTCATAAACAAAGTCATTAGGAATTAAAATGATAGTATGACAATTTCTGGAGGTGGAAAGCAAACTGTATGATTCCAAGTTAATACTTTGAAACATATTCCATGGAGATAGATATGATTTATGCTATACTGTAGAAGATTATAGTCAAAGGAACAACTTTTCCATTGAAACAAGTATTGGAAGCCCTTCTCAACGCCAAATAAGAGTCAGGTTTATGGAGATGCAAGCCTGATCTGAGTAAGGACATATGTTTGTCAAAGTTTTTCAGTGCAGAAAACATCTACTACGAAAAAACATGCTTTTATTTGAGTCTATTTTTTGGTCATAACGTTACAGGCTATAGCTTTAAGTCTAGTTTTGAAAGACCAAGGACAGGTTAAATGAATCCCAAGAAAACAGGATAGATTTGGTAGAAGGAAGTAGCCATTTCATATCCATTTTGTATCAGCATTACAATGGAAATACCAACTCTCTTGTATTATTCAGTGCATACCCTGAAACTCAGCCAAAGATTAACATGGAGTCAGAAGGATATTATGACCGGAGTTTGACCCACTTTAAAGCTGAAAAACAAATTCAGATAGATCTTTATGAAGTCTAAGCAAGCTTTATTTACTACTAGCTATATATAGGCTAACAGAGCACTTTTTGCCTAGAGCACTGGTCCAATGCTAAAGCTACACAGGCCTTCAGTGTTGTTTCAGTATTTGTGAGGTAATAAGCAAAAAGGTAGTTTAAGGACTAGCCCGGCTCTCCTGCTTCCTCCCTGCGCCCTCCACTCAAAAATAACAGAGCAGTGAGTTCATGGACGAGGTCAGTTGCCCATAGCGGTCCCCGCTGGGCCGGGATAATCCAGTGTCTCCCAGTGTCTCCATGTCTCTGACCAGTCTAAGCTCTCAACCCCAGTGGAACAAATAATGAAGAGATGGGCAACCACAGACAACTAACAATGGCAAAGTCTGCTCTGTTTCTCTAATTTCCAACGAAAAGGCCAAGATATGAATGTATAGGTGGCATTTTGTGGAGTTTCTCTGTAAAGGTAAGTGTGCAATAAACTCTGGACCTCTGCAAATCTTTTAAAAATAACTAGTTTTGTTTTTAATGACACACAAAATTCAGGTACAGTGCCTTGAAAGTTGACCTGATTTCCATTCCACCATTCAGAAACTAGTATTCGCATGCATTTTTGAGCGTGTGCACAACTTTAAAACATCTTTTTTCAGCTGGCAAAGTGAAGCAGGAGGGTGCTGCCAAAGGTCAATCAATCCTAGCAAAGTATATAGCTTTTTCTTCCAGGTTTGTGATTGTTAAAATGTTTAGATGCTGAGAGCTGGCCTTAATTACTAAGTGTTGCTTTCACAATATTATAGATTACGTCTACAAGAATTAAGTCAAGTATCCTACCTTTAAGCTATTCCTAGGCATCATTATGAACCATTGATTGAACCATCATTATGAACCTTAATTTAATTCTGCTAAAACTAGTCAATAAAACATTGCATGGGTTGTAAATGTATCTTTCATGATGAAAACAATGATCACTAGTGAGAACCTTGTATCTATAATTTTGATGCTTTCCAAACACAGTGTCTATAAAAGTGCAAGCGGGCACCAGCTGTTTGGAGCCACATTTTTCAGTGATAGCCTTCATCACATCTGCTCATGTTGTGATTGTGCCTCTATAAAAGTACACAGGGTGTGTCTAAATGCATGTTGAGCTGTTGACATACTTTCCGTCGGCCATGTTGAGTGTATTGAAGAGTGGGTATTCCTCAGGTGAAGGTTTGCCATTCTGATCCTCGTACAGGAACACAGGGGCCCTCCCAAGCTCCACGCCGAGCTGCTGGACCCCCTGTGCATTATAGACGGAGAGCAGGAACGACTGGAGGCTGGACTTTGGGCGGACAGTGGTCAGGAGAGAGAAGTCTTCTGGAAATGCACCACCTACAGAAAGGACAAGTGTTAGTTCAAAAGCAAAGACAAGAGGCGTCTGCAAACATTCACTTAGCTGCGTATTCAAAAATTCGTAAATTAAGAGTAATTATGCACTAAAAAATAAAGGTAATTGTACTAGTTACAATGAAGGACTTTGTGTGTATAATGAAAACATATGAATAATAAGCAGTACTAAAGGTTCACTATGGAACTTTTTGGTTGGGAGTCTGTCACCTGTTTCTATGGATATGTCATTGCTCTGCCTGGAATGTTCCACATTGGTTTTCTAGTTGACTCTCCACAGATCTGACCTGTAACTTTGCCCGATTTGGTCTCCTTGAAGATATAAAGGTATAATATCATACTGTGGAACATTCCTGATGAAGCAATAACATCTCCGTGGAGAAAAGCATTTGACAGAACCTCCACCAGGAAAGTTACACAATGCACCTTTAAATAAATCAGGACCCCTGTCAGTAGAAACATAGTGTTCAAATATACAGAATTTTGCCACCGTGTAATTTCCAAATAGGTGAGAGTTATGACCATTTAACATGATTTAATTCAGAGCTTATTCTGTGCCACATCAGTTCTCAAACACATTGTATCTGACATTGCCCCACCATTACTTCCTATTGCTTTCCTAAATGTCTAAGTGAGTGAAACATTCATTATCCAATCACAGCAAAATGTTAACTCAGTGTAGAAGTAGATTCTTAAAGCTCTAGTCTAGTTAAATGAATCAAATGAAAAAAGAAAGAAAGATGTCCCTTATTTCTCATCAATATTATCATTACATTCAAAGCATAAGTTTAAGATTCATGTTGGTTTATGTTTTGTTATGTATATTCAAATAGACAATCACATTGCTGCATTTTTTTGTAATAATCTGCACTTTGCAATTGCATTCATAGTCACGCTGATACTTTGATTGTTACTTGTGACCAGGACAACAAATTCTTCAATCTTAAATCTGGTCTATTGGTCAAAATGTGAGGATTTTCAGGGTAGACGTACCAGGGAATAGCTGTGTGGTGGGGGCCTTGAGCTGGACCTGGTTGGTGACTCTGTAAGCTGTGTCTGGCTTCGATGCTCGTCGGTGTGTGCAAAATCCCGATGTTTTCGTCACTCCTTCAGGGAAACTTTGAAATTCTAATACTTTTAGGACGTCCACTGGCTCTGCTGTGGAAGAGAAGGGGCAAAATATTAGGAAAGTTACAATGGTGAGTACTGTTCCCTGGTAAACAAACACTTATATCAAAAATGGGCTGAATCCTTTGTGGTCCAGTATTTTGAATCATACATATATAGCATCTCTATTCATACCACTAAGTTCAGTTTTTTGCTCATTCTGGTATGACAGTACTCAAAGAAATATTATTAGATCAACTGGATTTTGTTCTTTGATATTATATGAATCTATTACTTGTAACACCATGTCAATTTTGACATTTATGTGAAAAAAACACTGGATAGCTCTTGTCATATGCTACCCATATCTACCATTATGAGGCTGCAGCAAAACAGGTAATACATTATGGATAATAAGTATAAAACACATAAAGTATAAATAATCAAAACATACAACAATATTAAATACAGAGTGGAGAAAGTAGTCCTATGTGCAACTCCAAAACAAGATCTTGCATCTACACTGTGGATAATGTGTTCAACATTATGCACAGTGTCCTGATTGGGTTTGCAGTGCACCTCCAAAATGGAGGCCCAGTTACATCTGAATACACTCCCAGTGTTTCCTTGTGTGCGAGGAACCTGTCCAGGCCAACAACATTTATAGCAAGATAGTTTTACCTGGATTCCCCAGAGAATCAAATCTGATGCCCTCCACTGAGAGGGATCTGTGTGGGCCTCAGTGTGCGCAGAAAAAAGTCCAAATTATGGCATTGTCAATAACACTCTCAAACTTCAGGACAGAAAAGAAAACTACTGATTATAGCGGTTTCACTCTATATGCAGAGACATGTTAGCCTGCCCAGCCAAGACTAAACACTTCCTTTTCTATACAAGTCAGTTTAGAACATACAAAGAAAGGAAACTTTGATTTGCTTGACGCCCTGTTCAGTAACAAACTCTGGCATTTTTACATATATTAAAACACTGATGGCACAGTAAGAATCGCTAATTCTTTCTTCTCAAAACTGAAATAACATTAGCAAAAGGTGGGATGTCTAATTCAAACAGAGAAGTTGTATTTGACATGGGGCTAAAATGGGCTCATTTAGGGGGTTAAAAGAAAACAGGAAATTTTTACCTCACAGCTCTAAATCTGTTGTCTTAGTTTAGCACAGTCAACCAAGTGTTTTTGCTTTAACATTTAGATGTGTGTTAGAAGTGTTCAGCTTTGACATTCCTTCAAGCAACCGGCATGAAAAGGCTAAAACATGTCCAGTTCTGTTAAGACCTGAATCTACATGAATGTATATTTTCAAATATGAATCGGGCTGTACAACATAGACTCTGTTTCATTTACAATATCATAATTTAGTTAATTGTGTTAGTTTACATTTATTTCATTCTAAATAAGATATCTTTTTTGTAGCCCTACATTAACTATGTTGCACTGAAAACATCACCTTTAGGCCTGTTATTACAAAATCTCCAAAAGTTAAAACAAGTCAACTGATCCCATAATATAAAAGGGCGGCAGAGATCAGCCAAAGTCACTCTCTAAGAATCCTATCACTTAGCACTTGTTGTCCTTTGAGAGATGGACTCTACTTTCTTTGGATTCTGAACTGAGGCTTCTTTGTGAGCTCCTGTGGCGCTGCACTCAGGGTTCATCTGTTCCAGATGTGTCCGTTTGGCCGGGCAGCGACCCTCACACCAAGATGCTGAGAAAACGTCAACAATGGCCAATCCATTAAGGCCGGGCAAATGAGTGTGGAGGATTTTAAGACCGCACATGTGAGGAGCTGAATGGATTCTGCCCCTCAAGCTAAACAAACAGGCTAACATGCTGGAGATATGGGCCCAGAGACAAGAGGATGGAAGTTAATGGAGAGAAATGAGCCAATCAGAGCGGCTGCCTCCATGTCTCATCCTCACATCATTATTCAAATGAAGCAGACAAGGAAAGGGAGGAGCTTAAGTTATTACTATAAGTGTATATCTTGGCTGTCACGCTGACAAGTTTGACAGATGTTAAATGCAATTCAAGACTGGAAATGTACATTACTTTTAGGACAATGGCCAAATAACCTGTTTCACTCTACTTCGACTTGAACTTACGCTACAGCCCCCGAGGAAGTGCTCTAACAGTCAGCTTATAATTCTTGCTGAAAAAGGTGAAATTGTCTGGTAAATGGAGGAGGACCTTTTCACCTGCAGCTCCTTGAGACTCTAATAATATCTTGAGCCAGAGTGTCTCACCCCCACCCCTCGCTCGCCCTCTCTTACCTCCAGCTACCACTGCACTACCCACTAAAACAAGACGGCTTTATACTGCTGTCATACCAACCAAACCGTACAGGGAACTACCTACTTTTTCACTGCATTTTTTTCTCCCAGTTATCTCTCCTTCAACTTTCAACTTCTACAAAGTAAAAATGTACTGCTGTTGACATAAAGCAACTCTACCCCAATACTGAAGCATAAACAGAATTTTAATTAGTTTTCAATGAAAAGTTGACAGGTTAAAATCCATAAGGGACAATAAGTTGGTGCATATACAACCAAAATTAACTAAAGAAATGACTTAATATGATTAGCTGATGTTCATAGTTGTAGTATATCAGCAGAAGAGGTTAATAAGACCCTGAAAATACTAGCTTTGTGTGCTGGAATGCACATCTGAGTCTGCGCCCCAGGGGTTGAGAAAACGTGTCTGTACACCGCTGGATGGAGAGGCTCCCTGCAGAAACCAGCGGCTGCTGTAAAGACTCACATTCAGAGGACCAGGACATCAGGGCCTCCAGCTGAATATTTTACACAGAGGCAGGGTAATGATTTAAGACTCCATCTTCTCTCAAAATGTGATCGGGCTTAATGGAGCAAGGTGGAGACATGTGGAAAATGTTCTGAAGCTGTTTTAACTAAACTGAGTCTTAAATAATAAATTAAACTTTTTCTGCCTAACAAAAGTGTCAAATGCCTCAGAAGTGGAGGTACGAGGCCAGTTCTGAACTTTGTGACTTGTGGCTATTATGGCTGCAGGCTATTGGCCCAGTCCACAGCGGCTCTTTGAAGGCCCTTAAATCATAGGGAAGCGCTACAAGGACCATCATCAAATAACTGCTCAGTACTTAGGACGGGAAGCATTCCCACCGGCCTCAGTCCACACAGCGCTGCCTTGTCCCGAGCCCAGCAAACATCTAAGTGCAAAGTGGAAGGGGGAGAGCCGGTAGCTCCTGAGGAGGGGGCAGCTCATCTGTGCAGTGGGCTATGTGTGGACCAGGCCAGTGTGGAGATAGGGTGAGGAGAGGGCTGTCTGCATCCCCAGCCTCACACAAAACTCACAAAAATCTCATCATTATCTATTGTAAACTTTGATCATTTAATATTTATTGCTATGATAATCCTTAACAGACTAACTAATGCTTGAACTAACCTAATCAATGATGAAAGTGTATTCTGAAGTGAAAGAGTACATGTAAAAACACCAAAAAAACACCTCCACCTAAACCCATACAGGCTTGTCAAACTCAAAGGGAGTTTTGGATCATGTCTGTTTAGTTTCTCTCACCAGTCGAGCTGGTATGTTATATATAAGACAAAGCCCAGTATGTCATCACTTCCACCAGTGGACCACACTTCAGAGTTCAAAAACGTTTTTCTCCCTAAAAACGTTGTCTGCCCCTGATGTAAGAGCGCATACCAGCGGAAGCTTAAGGTGAATTTAATTAGGAGAGGTGCTTCATCTTTCATTCATGCGTAACATTGCCTCTGGTCTGTTGTATGGCCATAAATATTGTATTTCTGAACTATATACTAAGTCCACATCTATTTAGGAGGCACTGTTTTTTCAGCCTAGTCAATGAGGTTGTCACTGTAAAGTTTTGTGTCTTGAACATATCGAACGATTAATCAAAAGTTGTGCGTAATTGGCGTCAGTAACTACAGTGCGCGTGTCTCTTGGTTCGGAAACACGAGTCCGTTGGTTGTAAAAAAAAAAAAAAAAAAGAAAAAAAAAATCAAAAAGCGACGCGTTTTATTCCAGGTACAAGATAATCTCCATCATCTGTCAGAGTCCAGGCGGCAGTGTCTCTCGCTCCGTGCCATTTCGGACATTCAGTTTGGCCGCATATCTTCTTACCTGCTTTGACATTAGACGCGTGTAGAACCAGGGTTAAAGTGATGAATGCAGTTACAGTGGAATCCATAATCCACCTTCTCGTTTTCCACCTTGTGGAGCACCTCTGCATCTCCATGGCCAGGCGCCCACAGTGAACCAAACTCTTGGGCGACTTTCAGGTGATTTGAACAGGCGTCCCTTCCACAATCCCAAATGATGGTGTAAAGTGTCCTACAAAAAAGCCATAGGTGTGCGTTTCGCCTCTTCTCTCAGCCACAACGAGGCCCCCGATCCTCCTTCCCAGTGCCCAGCCTTCACAGTGAAGGAAGTCGGGCTTTAACCAAAGCGCACACAGTGCAGACTGTACACTCGGTGCGTCCGTGCGCGGGAGGGCTGGGCGAGCTCCACAAACCAGCGCCACGATTACAGGGAACTGACACGGCAACCAGCCCCCGATTAGCAAATCACGGGGCAGGAAATTCTCCTGCGGGTCCACCCATTGGCTTTGTAATGCGCCCCCAAGGTCTGTGGCCAGGGCATCTGGGAAAATAAGCCCTGGCACCAGATGAATGAGTTAACACTCCAAAGGGTTAAAAAGAACTTAATTTAGGCTAAAAGACTCGGTCTCACACAATCAAAAAGAATTTAACGATTATAGGCAAAGTAACTATGAGAAAAATTAAAAGCCTTTCATGTAATCCACGAATAAGAAAAGTTTGCCTTATTTTTTTCTTGAAACATCTTGCATCTTTTTCAGTGTCAACTGATGAAGGGCATTGGTCAAGCAATAACGGACTTCTGATCAATATTAAGTGATCATGTGTCCAATAAATACAGTGTGATGCATGAGTCAATGCCACTGTTTTAATGTACAAGGTGAACCCATCCAACCCTTTCCCCAGCAGACAGAGACAGGTCCAGCCCCAGTGACAGACCACCCCAGTGTCTGAGTGCAGGGCTGTTCCTCTAATGACCCCTCAGACAGGAGTCAGGGGCATGGACAGTCCTCCTTTTGTATCTTTTGGCTCAAAACATGGATTCTCCCCAGTCTCTGTCTGTCAGCCATCTTGTCACTCTCATCACTCTCCTCCTGCCAAACACTATTATGTTCTGAGATCAGGCGCAGCTCAAAGTCACATCCAGTTTTAAAGATTATTCACAGAGAAGAGACTTATTTTCCTGTTGATGATGAACTACACCAAAATACTGTATTTTGAGTTGATATGACATAAAAAGTACCGCAACTGTGCCACTGTTTTTATATTGTGTTTTATGGATATCCAGTGATATATTTGCACTTTCCAGAAATGCGTATAAAATAAAAAGGGGTATATAACTTTTTGTTCACTCAACATGAATGTAAAAGCATTCATTATATTATCAGAAAACAGTTAAGGAATAGTGTAAAAAGAAGCTAGTTCTTGGTGCACATTGAGAGAGATGAAAGCCTCAGGGATTTTACATGATCTGGTTTGATTTCCTCTTGAAAAAACATTAAACATTTGCAGAACAGAGAGAATAAAACAGTAGCACTACAGTATAACATTTCAAAGGACAATACCTCATTCAAGCCTGTTTTGTATATGAAATTATGATCCATCTGCTCAAATAGTATTAATAAGAGATTCAGGAGGGGCATCTGATAGAAAAGTCATAAATCACTACACATATGAAACCTATAAAAGAAAAACAAGAACTCTTTGGCATTACCAGGCTGAGTAGTTTATTCATAAAACACTTACCCTTAAATAAGTACCATACCTGCCCAAATTAGATCCAGAGATGAGTCCCTGTACAACACTGAAATCATTTGAATTAAACATTTATGGGTGAAGTCAAATAAACCTTAAACTTTATATGGTATGACTTTTACATGATACAGTATCAAAACACAGGTACTTTTCACAGGAACATTTGAGGCAGCGAGCGGCCACTGTCTGCTCCTGTTTACACACTGCACACCCTTGAGTATAAAGGGCTCTTTCTCTGCTCTGCACCAGTCCTCTGTCCAACCTGAGCTCCAAAATGTCCTTCATTTCAACACTATTTTTATCCACCTCAGAATTTAGAGATTGAGGAATGGGTGGTACTTATATGTAATGGTGCGATATGGTTTTAATGGTCAAACAGTGTAACTAAAGGGTCCATATCACAAAAAATAATTGCTAAAATGTGACCTCATCAGAAACATAACCAGAGTTGTTTTTTCACATATGTTTGAGTAATCCTGCATCTCCAAAGCTCAAAATGCTCTGTTCCACCTTGTGATGTCATGAAGCGGCAGTTTTCAAGATAACAGCTACTTTATACCTTTAGTTCAGTAGAGTTGTTCACTTCTAGGGCTGAAATTATTCATATGGTTCAAGTGAGGAAGTCTGGAGTTTAAAAACAAAATGGAAAACTTGTATGTTGCCACAGGACATCACAGGGTGTTTTCTGTTTGAGAGAAGAACTAAGTCTAAATATGCAGGGTTTTTGCCTTAAATATGTTTGAATGAAACAAGAAATACACTGCAAAAAAGCCCTATCAAAAAATAAGAAAAAAATACCAATACTGAAGTAAAAATGCCCTATTTTAAGTGAAATTATCTGCCAGTGCAGTAAGATTTTTTCACTTACCAAGTTTTCTTAAAACAAAACGAAATACGAATCTTGTTCTAAGCAGAAAACACTTGTTTCAAGTATTTATGGCAAGATTTTTCACCTTATTGGTTTGAGAAGGAAGTTAAAGAGGCTTAACCTGGCTTGATTTAATATAAAAAGTGCTTAGAATAAGTTGTAATATCTAGATAAGATAAATCAGGATGGATTAACAAGTAAAAAAACTCATCTTATTAAGTAGAAAATTTTAAAATTGATCTTTTAAGCTGAATCTGCTTAAAGTCAGTTTAACTATGCTAGAAAATCCTTTTTTGTAGTGTAACTCGTAAACAACATTATAACATAGATTAAAAAAAATAGCATCATATGGACCTTTTAAAACAGTATATTAGGGATTTTCCATTGTTCTGCTTCAACAACTCCTTGAGGTAAATAGGTTTAAAAGCAACAACATGTCCATGAAGACTAGCGGGTAGTGGACTTCCACTATAAGTTACACAGTGCAGTTAATGCGAATCAATCCATGCTACAGTCCATAACAACTAAGCATGTCGATGAATTTCAGATGTACTTTTAAATATTAAGTTAAATGCTAATTCCATTTCTAGTGTTGACGTGTAAAGGTGTGTCACGCAACTTTTCCAGAGTCCAGCACCTGGTTCATGGAGATATGTTAGGGAGATTAGGGAGATAAAGGAGATTGCTTTCCCTGGAATGAACCACAGCACGACATTAAACTAGCTTATTATTTCGTTATAGGTGTTTTTTTTAAGTCTGCATTTACTGCAAGTGAGCCCACCTCTCCATTAATCTGACCTGTAAATTGGCTTGGTTCTTGTCTTCGTGGAAATCGATAAGCTTAATAGCATACAGTGAAAAACTCCAAGCCACAGCATCTCCACGATAACAGACTGTCCACTTAGAAAGCTACACAGTGCACCTTTAAATAAAAATAAATAAATGAAAATCTCTCTTTCCTTGCAGTGAGGACATGCTGGTCTGGAGCACACGTGTCCCTAATATGAAGCAGGCCAATTCTCCAGCATAAGAAAGAGGGGAGTGACAGAGTAAGTGTTTATATGCCTGAAAAGAGGATGTACTTGTGTCTGTAGCTTTGGGCCATCTACAATGAGAGCCTAGGTTCAAAGAAAAACATATTTGGGGGACGATCCAAGTCACAGGTGCATAGCGAGTAATACCAGGGGCTTGAAGCTATAGTTTGTGTCTATTGAAGGAACTAGGTCATTGAACAAGTCATGGTCATTCTCAAATTCAGCTTATTCTTAAAGGTGCATTGGCCGAGGATCCTTTCAAGTGCTTTTCTCCATCACAGTATTAAACTTTTCTATCTTGATGGAGGCTAAACCAGACCAAGTTACAGCTCAGCTCTGTGGAGAGGTTACTTCAGCTCACAGTCAGAATGCTTATTTTTTAGGTATTTTTGTGCTATAAAACCATCTGTAATTGAATAATGTAGAGATTTTTCCATAACATATCCGTGGAAACAAACACAGGATGGACCTCCAACAAAAAGTGACAAAGTGCACCTTTAAATCTGATTTATGAATATTTTTAATACGGTATATTTGGAGCTATTGTGCCAAGGTATGTCACTGCCACAGATACCATCAATATGAGATAAATACTCCTTTGACTTTAGATAATTGGTTTAATTTATAGGCCTTCGGGTACAATATAGATTCTCTGATACAAATTGCTGATTATATGTGTTGAATGAAGTCCACATATTGTTTTTCTTGTGTTCAAATTGTATATTAAAAGAGTATATACAGTACTTCCCACAATTAACATAAAAGTTGCACAGTTTGAGTGCAGCATCTACTATACTACTACTAAAAAACACAACCATTACTGCTACTTACTACTACTACTACTGCTACTACAAACACAACTGTTATTTTCTACTTTCACAGCTTGTTGTTGCCTGTTTATTGTTGTAGTGAAATCATCCATCATGCATCTCAGAGCAGTGAAAGCTGCCGTGGCGACATAGTGGGTGGGCCCAGTGAGGGTGGGTGTGTGTGGGTGATATGGGTGAAGAGTGGTCCCCATCTCAAGTGCTCATGACTGCAGACATGTGCCATGTGTCCTACTTTAGGCAGATTTATGAATGAACGTGAAACTCTACCCATTCAGCGATCGATTAACTTAAAGGGCTTGAATCTTGTGTAATTATTGTGCTACTTTGCAAACAGGGAAAGAAAACTGAGATATTATATAAGATATTGATTGAAACTAAAGTATTATATCATAGCAATTTCACTTATGGAAAGTTATTGGCGAAATTAGTGATTCACATACAATTACATACAATTGACTTTTATGAGCTTTAGGTTATGTTATAATGTTATTACCTCATCAAAAATATACCTGGAGATTTGTTTCATTTACACATGTTTGAGTAACTCTTTATTATTAATCTGTCTGCATCTCCAAAGCTCAAAATGCTCTGTTCCACCTTGTGATGTCATGAAGTGTTAACAGCTATCTTTTACCTTTTGTTCAGTAGGAGAAAGAAAAAATCTAATTAAATCTGCAGGGTTTGTGTGTTAAACATGTGTGAATGAAACAAAACACAACTATATGTATGTTTTTGATGAGGAAACAACATTATAACATAAATCAGAAAATAGCATAGTATAAACCCTTGAAATACTGACTTGGTTTATATATATGACCAAATCAGAATTTAATACATACACTTACATGCCGACTCCACAATATTGGGAAAAAGCTAAGCTAACAACCCTCATTCACCCAAAAAATCATCCAAACAGAGACAAAATACTTCCTAAATGTAGTTTTTAGTTTGAGCAGACAGAGACTCATACCAGACAGGTAATACTGGACAGGAAATCATGCACCTACAACTAAATTAGAGTTTCCAAATGACCTAACTACTAGTGCATCAAATCTTCCAGAGACCAGTGCTGGAAATATGTTATTTTCAAAAGGGCATAAACTGTATCAAACAATTATTACAGGTCCTATATTAAGCAAATTTGACTCTTGTGTGAACAAAATCATCAAGAAAGCAGGCTCTGTGGTGGGGCTGAAGCTGGCTCCTCTAGAAACGGTGGCCAAGCAGAGAACACTGTCCAAACTTAGAGCAGTGATGGACAACACCAACCACCCGCTATACTCAGCCTTCACACAGAGAAGGAGCAGGTACAGCAGCAGACTGCTTTCTCAGAGCTGCTCCACAGAAAGACTGAGAAAGTCATTTGTCCCTCGTGCCATCAGACTTTACAATTCTGTGGAGGGGAGGGGGAGAGGGCACTAAAGCACTTTGAAACTTTGGATTTTAAGTATGATATATTTATGTTTTATCAGTATTTAAATATTGCATCATATATTTTATTGTATGAATGGTTTTAATGTATGTGTGAAGCAGCTGATCATCACAATGAATTTCCTTTGGGATTAATAAAGTTCTATCTATCTATCTTGTGAGCTTTAAGCTGTGTTATAATGTTGTTACTGCCTCAAAAAACATTAGTCTGTCTCCATCTCCAAAGCTCAAAATGCTCAGTTCCACCTTGTGATGCCATGAAACAGTGGTTTTCAAGTTAACAGCGAGCTTTTATCTTTTGTTTTGTGGAGTTCCAGGCCTTAAAGTATGCAACTGATACTAGTGAAGGTGCATGGAGTTTAAAAACACAATGAAGCACTTCCTGTATTAGTATATGACATCACAAGGTGGAACAGAGTGTTTTCTGTTTGAGAGAAGAACTCAAGAAGAACTAAATATGCAGGATTTGTGTGTTAAACATGTCTGAATCAAACAAAACACAACTCCTGGCATGTTTGTCATGACAAAACAACATTATAGCATAGATCAGAAAAAAGCCTAATATGTGCCCTTTAAATACAGGTAAAGTGTAACGCTGTTGGAGTCCCCTTACAGTGCTTGAAACAGTGGGCTCCAGAGAGAAGTGCTCTCAGTCACGTTTCCCTGTTTGTTTTCAGTGGAAGTCCCTGACAGAGCTCCTTTTCATACACTTCTCAGGACCCCTCCCATTCTGTCTGAGCCCTGCTATGTATAGTGTACCCCTATAGCACTGATTCAGTTACTACTACTGCGACATACTTCGGCTTTCAGGAATTTTCTGTACTTGTAGCCTGAAACTAAAAGAAATACACCAAAAACGGAAACCTATAATTCCCAATACACAATAAATCCAAAACTTAACCAGCCCTAAGCTACATAATTAATGGGTGTAAACCAGGAATACACTAAATTTGAACAAGAGGCAAGAGCAAGGAAATTAGGAACCCCTAGTAACCAAACGACTCGATCAATCTGGCACGAGGGAGCATGAGATTACAGAACATGTAGGTGGATCTTCCATCTCTGCACTTCTGACCCACATATGGAGAAAGGTCCTTGGGTTCGTGCTCTGTGGTCACCCGCTGCTCCTGGCCGATGGCCCAATGACAGTGAAGGATGAGTCAAACACAGAGAACAAGGACAGTAAAGTGTAAAAAGAGAAGAAACCCCAGCTCCAACTAAAACTGGATTAAAACAGGTAAAGCTTTATGATATAAAAGTGATTACATTCCTGCATGTTGAAAAGGTCTTTCAGAATATATTAGTTTGACCCAATTTCCATACATTATTCAGTGTTGTAAAACGTGAAATCCCACTAAAGTGTCCTTAATAACTTTGGAGCTTGAGGGTGTCTGCACAAACACACAGATACACTCACACACACCACAACTAAACTGAGACTAGACCGAGACTAAACCACGGTTAGAGCAGGAGTAAAAATACGTGTAAATTAGGTCTGAATCATCAAACTGTGGCTGACTAAGGTGTGAACATATCCTTAAACTAATTTTCTTGAAAATAGAATGAAAATACAGCCTGCGCAAGCCCACACGCCACACTTTGAGAACCACTTTGCCCGGGTCCACTAAACCAAAACACGGCCCAGCAGGCAGACTGGCTGAGTGATCTGTTGTAGGAGGTAATCTGTATGTCAGTGATGGTAATACTAAATGATAGGGTGTATTCACAACTGTAGTCCTGGGCTTTTCTCTAAACTGCATGTGTCTGTCTGCACTAACTTATGATTGTGAGGGCTACAGGACTGGCCGTGTTCATATTATTAGCCTGAGCACTGTCCTTAAATGACCCTTCCTGTTTGTATGTTAGGTCTGTAGATGGAGATTATGTGAGCTACATGATAATCAGGCCATCACATATGTCCCATGGAACACCTAAGCCCATATTTCCTTGTCTTGTATAGGGTATATATAGCAGTAATGCAGGGGTGGACTGAGGTGGTTACAGCTGCAAATGTGTCTAAATACAAAGCACAGAGATGGTAAAAAATACTGCCTAGTAACGCGCTGAATGCATTTTTAACATTGCACCAAGAGGGAGTGGTGCCCTGTCTGTACTCAAGGACAAATAGTAAAAATATTTCAAAGTAATATGATCAAAGTGCATGTTTAACTATTGAAAATGTAAAAAAGTAGATCAAAAGCTGCTAAATTTATTTAAGAAAAGCCTTTATGTTACTGCCAGAAATGCTCTAACAAACACATCCAGTTCAGCTTCTAATTTTATGTTAGTGCTAGTAAAAGTAAAAGTTAAAAAGTGAATAACTTTCAGATATTACAGATTGCAGTGGTATTTTCTGTAAGAGAAAAAAATGCAATTAGTTATATATTCATACTGTATAAGGCTACCATCTCAAACCATTTTTAAAACACTGATCGTTACTTAACTACAATTTATCATATAGAATCCTAAGAATATAAAGTTGTATTACTAGTACATCAATTAAATAAATGCTATTAGAAATTCATCTTCACCTAATTTTTGTTTTATATGTGTTGGAAAATATGAATTGTGTTGTTTTTGTCTTGGTGGAGGACGATATGGGATATTTTTTGTCCAATAAGGGGTCCGTTTAAGTTACGTTTACGCTACATTTACCTTTAGTTCAGAAGAGATGGGCAATTCCAAGAGTGAAATTATCCAAATGATTCCAGTGAAGGTGAATGGAGCACTTCCTGTATTACCACATGACATCACAAGGTGTATGAGATATTTTGAGCTTTGAAGATGTAGACAGGCTAATAATGACAGATGTATGTGTGAATGAAACAAAACAAAACTCCAAATATGTTTTTGATAAGGAAACATTATAATATAGATGAGAAACTGCATAATATGGGCCCTTTAAATTTCTTAATAATTATCTCCCTAGAAATGAATTAGTCTGTCTTTCGTATTGTATTACTGTGTTTATGGGAGGCCAACTTTTGATTTATGCTCCCTGCATGCTGCTAAACACTATTGTCAATGTAAAGTGATGTAATTTTATGAATGAAACAACAACCCACTGTCACAATAGAGCACTAAACATTTCCACACGGCCAGAAACAGATCATTTACTAAACATAAAAGTGACAGTCGCCGAGGTGATGGATGGTCTGGTGTGTCATGCACTCTATGTGTTGGCACATGTACAAGCCTATACCAGCATTATGGCCTGTAGTTTGTGTCTATTATTGAAAGCCTGTAACAAATGGTTTTCTTTAAAGAGAACGTGGAAAAATGGGGAAACTGTAGAGAGAGCCAAAGCAGTTGTTGTCTTTTACTGTCTGTGTTGTTCATTCACCAGCGTCAGTGACTCGAGGGGCGCAATCCCAGCAGTGGAGAGTGCACCTGCTACCTTTGAACCCTGACCCTGCCGTGGTTTTGGGAAAGGAGGTCACACGGACGGCTCATGTGTTCACGCTTCTTACTTAAGAGCGTTGGTGTGCAGTGGTCATCTCCTCAGACCCGTCAGGCTCAAGCTTGTTAGGCATGGCTACAGTGGTATGTGCTGAAAACTATGTTGAGTGAACTGAGAGAAGGAATTTCTGTTGACAAGATGATTTTTTTCTCTCCAAATTCTGCTGTTTAGGATGGCCTTGGACAGTGCTTCTCAAACTGTGGTGCATGTACTACTCATACTTTGCAGTGGCATCATGTTCTGGGGGTTTCTATATGTATGTATATGGAGGAATGTTGAGCAGATTTTATGGTGACACTCATGCACACATTAGCAAACACTGACAAAAAGTTTTAAGATTGTCCGAAAACTCAAGAGAAAATACAAAATGGATTTAAGAATGGCATTTTCAGGAACTGTTGGCTGATGCTAGTTAGCATACTACTGTAATTTTACATGTCAGACTTTTTTAGCAGCACAAATCAGCTCTTTCTGATCAGATGTTAAAATAAAACAGATTAAAGTCTAACAAGCTCCAGAAACAGCAGTGCCTACAGTTAGCATCAAACCCCAGGGAATGTGGATGACATCAGCTGCAAAGTATCAGTTGTTGGTTCATGACATCTTCTGCAGTACAACCATTTGCAGAATTTAATTTGATCCACATTTTGATCCTCCTTTGGGTTAGTCCTTATTTAAAACCTGTGCAGCAAGAGTGGAATCCAATTTTAGCCCTAATACAGACCTAGAATAGTCCTGTTTTTGACTTGGATCAGATCTGGGAGTACTCCAAACTTAAAATTTACTGCAAAAAGATTGAGAGGCACTGGCCTGGGGGTTAGGTCACAACACATATGCATCAATGAAAGTATCTCCCCCGGCTCTTCACAATTCACAAATGACTGTCTGTGGATGACAAAAATATACATAAATACAAAAACGGACCCTATAAATAAAGCACTGGCTATATACTAAAAATAAACTGGTTCTTTTGCAGAAATTTTGTAGAAGGTGGTGAATTCTTCATAATCATGGTAAGTCACATTTTTAAATAGCGTTTTTTCACCTTCAAGGCGCTCAAAGCACTTTACGTCAAGGAGCCACTCACCCATTCACACACACACTCATACACCAGTGTGCGCAGAGTCGAATCTACAACTTTCGGATCAGTGGACAAACACTTCAACTGAGCTGGTGTCATAATTGGTTTGTAATGTAAAAATCACATTACTCTGGCAGGCGTTTGCATTTTTTGTGTGTAAATCTCCAGGAAAGTGCTGACCAACCTGGCGCCTAAAGAATATGTACTACAAATGCACAAAATGGGACCACTGTGCTTTTATCCACTTTGCAGTAAAAGAGGGCTGTAGTGGAGTGTGTAGTGACTTCAAATCTATATTTTGGGGAAAATTATGAAATTTACCCTGCCAAAAAGTATTGACAGATCTTATCATCGGCCACCGGTTCTTGTGGGTTCAAAACTACCTGTATCGGCATAGACAATGAAATAATAAAAAAATCAGTCCATCTCAACTATTCTATACTAAAAAAATACTCAAAGCAAAACCTAGTCAAAGCAAAAACTACATTTTAAAGGTGCCCTGTGTAACTTTTCTGGTGGAGGGTTTACAATCTGCTTGTCTCTATGGAAATGTTGCTGCTTTGTCTGGAATGTCCCGGTATGGCTTTAACCTCCTGAGACCCGAGCTTTTGTCTGGTGTCCATTTTTCATTTCTTCTTGCTATTTGGGATAAGTAGGACCTACTAAGTAAGTCTTCTGTATGACACCATTGGTTAAAAAATGTAAAAGCATTAAAATATATAAATAAATTACAAAAAAAAAAAAAACAGCAATTAGCTGTTTATTTCAAGCCCTAAACCTGCCAAATGTGACGTAGGTTGACCGTGAGCGGGTTGGGGTTCAGTGAGTGGGGTTAAAAACACACAAAAAGGCCTGAAAATGTGGTCCACAGTTTTAATTTTTTCTGGTTTTCAATCGTTACAAAAAAAGTAGAGGTGCAAAAGTGGAGACAGGCAGCAGTTTCCTATAGCAGCAGAAACGTCCAGCAATTTATAACTGTAAACTCATCTAAATATTCCCAAGTTTACCTAACAACATGTACAATCAATAATATAACATAGTCCCAATGTCTTCAAACGAGGACATGACATTTCCTGATGCTCTCGTCTGCTGTGGGCAATAAAATGTGTCAAATTTTAATGCCAAATGAAGTTACATGAAGATACATGAAGAGACATTATTGTACATAAATACATTGGTCTTATTCATAAATTTTGCATCTAAACTTTACCATGCAGTTTTTTTTTACTTTCGGGAGCTGCTGTAGAGGTTTTTAGTTGATTACAGGTGAAAGTTTAAAATAATTGAAAATCATGGTGCTAAGAGGCAAAAATGTAATGTCCTCGTATGAGGCCACAGGGTCTCAGGAGGTTAAACATATCCATCTTGCATTTACATACATAACATGAGGTTTTATTGACTTAAAAAAAAAAAAAAAGTGCATTCTTACTGTGAGTGCGCTCACCTCTCCACAGATCTAACCTGCAACATAGCTCTGCAGCTTTCTCCACAGATACATAAGTGCAATGCCATACTGTGGGATATTCCAGGTAAGATCTCCATGAACAGAAGCTGGTGACAGACCCTCTACCAGAAAAGTTACACAGTGCACCTTTAAATTAGCAATAATATACAAACTAGAACATTTTACTCTGAGCATAGTAAGAGCTGAAGTTAATTAATACAGTCACGTTTCTCAGATGTTGGTGATCATCGGAGCTGTTGCCCCCTGGGGCTGTTGTGGGAGAAGATGCCCGTTTGGCTGCTCTGGTCTGGTTTACATTAGCAGTGGTTTGCACAGTGTTAAGTCGGGTCTGGAAACACTTGAGACTTGTGAATGGGCTCCGTGTGTGAAGCTCTGTGGACACGTGATTTTGTTTCTCTTGTCTTACTACACGCACTTTTCATCTGTGATAAATAAAATGTTTTAAAAAGTAGGATCATTATCTGATATTAAAAGAAAACAGAATACAATCTAGACATGACAGCAAAAAAAGTTGTTTATTATAATGAAACTGTATAATTTATTATTATTAAAAATGCATTAACTGCTAATACAAATTTTGCACTATACTAGACTACTATTACTACTACCACTACTACTATTACTACTACTACTACTACTATTACTACTACTACTACTACTACTACTACTACTACTACTACAATTACTACTAATGTTACTACTATTACTACTACTACTACTGCTACTACTACCACCACCACTGCTACTGCTTCTATTGCTATTAGCCATTTGCCATCAAGCTGAAATTTGCTAACAGGTTGTACTTGTATGTGTTTTTTAAAATGCAGTGTTGATGATTTATTACCTGTAAATTTACTTACAAAGAGGAGTCGTACCAAATTTAATGACATAGCTTTTGTCACCCATTTAAATCGTTATATATTTAAACCCCGTCAGTCTAAAAGTGGCACCATGTAGTCATTTCTAACCCAGTAAAGTACAGAGTTCTTTAATAAACTCGTCTTTACATAGGCCACAGCTGTTTTATTCCAGTCCTGAAATCCCTTAATCACAATCTGTCCTGGTGCCTTCTAACATGTCCTCCTGTTTGAAGTTTGGCCTCTCCACGTCACTCTTATCCATCTGAACACGAGATGGGACTCCACAAACATACAATTATGTCTCTAATGCCAGGCCCTCCCTGCGTCTGACCCAACCACAGCTCGACGACGCAGGCAGCTGGACCAGGGCTTTTTATAAGTGCAAATGTATTTACTGAGAACTGTATGGACGCTTTGAACTTATATAGGGGATTTAGAAAGGGAAATGCTCCAATCTGGATGTAACTGCTTTGAAATGTAATTGAAGAAATATTGCAAATAAAATGTTGACTTGAAAGTTTTACCATCATTTGAGTAAATTTCACTTGACAAGTAAAATGATCTGGCATTTCAGTAAGACTTTTGTACTTTATATATGAAAATACATCTTGCTACACTTAAAATAAGAAAGACAACAACTTTTTGCACTTAACATAAGAAATAACATCAAATGTTGCGTTTATTAAAAAAAAAAAAAAACACTGGCAGATAATTTCACTTGTCAAGATGAGTCTACTAAAATAAAGTAAAATGTTCTAAATTTTATCTTAATTAAGTCATTTTAACTTACCTAGATATTGTTTTTTTCCCCAGTGTATTATGTCATTCTTTCTCTTGTAATTGTTTTATGTTTAACTATATATATTTTTAAAGCCATAATATGTCACTATTTAGCCAGAAAAGAGACATAAACCATGAAAAATGTATAAAAACTCCACAGACCTGACTCTTATTTGGCCTGGAAGAGGGCCTCTTCCTGGTTGTTTCTATGGAAATGTTGTTCCTTTGACTATAATATTCCTCAGTATGGCATAAAATGGATCCGTCTCCATAGAGAATGTTCCAAAGTACTTTTCCATGGAATGATGATGAAGTGAAATTAAAAGCACTGATTTAGGCTAAACTAGGTATGTAAATGTGAAAAGAAGTAAACTGAAATGGTTATTTTCAATGAACATTTATCAAGTATATGGAAATGATGACATATTTGTGTTTGTGTAGCTTTATCTTACACATACAGACATTCCCACTATATATAAAACAAAAAAACGCATTTCTCACCTTCCACGGTGGTTGGTCTCTCTCACCCTCATCAGCTCGGGTCCTCTACCAGAGGCCTGGGAGCTTGAGAGTTCTGCGCAGTATCTTTGCTGTTCCCAGTACTGCAATTTTCTGGACTGAGATGTCTGTTGTCCTTCCTGGGATCTGCTGCAACCACTCATCCAGTTTGGGGGTCACGGCCCCGAGTGCTCCGATCACCACTGGCACCACCGATGCTTTCACCTTCCAGGCTCTCTCCAGCTCTTCTTTGAGCCCCTGGTATTTCTCTAGTTTCTCGTGTTCCTTTTTCCTGACATTGCCATCGCTCGGTATTGCAATGTCCACCACCACGGCTTGGTTCTCCCGCTTATCCAGAACCACGATGTCTGGTTGGTTCGCCATCACCATTCTGTCAGTCTGTATTTGGAAGTCCCACAGGATCTTGGCCCGCTCATTCTCCACAACCTTTGGAGGCGTTTCCCACCTTGATCCTGGGGTTTCCAGCCCGTACTCTGCACAGATGTTTCTGTACACTATGCCCGCTACTTGGTTATGTCGCTCCATGTACGCTTTCCCTGCCAGCATCTTACACCCTGCAGTTATGTGCTGGACTGTCTCAGGCACTTCTTTGCACAACCTACACCTTGGGTCTTGTCTGGTGTGGTAGATCTGGGCCTCTATTGCTCGGGTGCTCAAGGCCTGCTCCTGTGTGTATATTTTACGCGTTTATATATCTATATCTATATCTATATCTATATCTATATCTATATCTATATCTATCTATCTATCTATATATATCTATATATCTATATATATCTATCTATCTATCTATCTATCTATCTATATATATATATATATATAGATATAGATATATATATACATATACATATATAAAAAAACGCATTTCTCACCTTCCACGGTGGTTGGTCTCTCTCACCCTCATCAGCTCGGGTCCTCTACCAGAGGCCTGGGAGCTTGAGAGTTCTGCGCAGTATCTTTGCTGTTCCCAGTACTGCACATTTCTGGACTGAGATGTCTGTTGTCCTTCCTGGGATCTGCTGCAACCACTCCTCTAGTTTGGGGTCACGGCCCCGAGTGCTCCGATCACCACAGGCACCACCGATGCTTTCACCTTCCAGGCTCTCTCCAGCTCTTCTTTGAGCCCCTGGTATTTCTCTAGTTTCTCGTGTTCCTTTTTCCTGACATTGCCATCGCTCGGTATTGCAATGTCCACCACCACGGCTTGGTTCTCCCGCTTATCCAGAACCACGATGTCTGGTTGGTTCGCCATCACCATTCTGTCAGTCTGTATTTGGAAGTCCCACAGGATCTTGGCCCGCTCATTCTCCACAACCTTTGGAGGCGTTTCCCACCTTGATCCTGGGGTCTCCAGCCCGTACTCTGCACAGATGTTTCTGTACACTATGCCCGCTACTTGGTTATGTCGCTCCATGTACGCTTTCCCTGCCAGCATCTTACACCCTGCAGTTATGTGCTGGACTGTCTCAGGCACTTCTTTGCACAACCTACACCTTGGGTCTTGTCTGGTGTGGTAGATCTGGGCCTCTATTGCTCGGGTGCTCAAGGCCTGCTCCTGTGCAGCCAGGATGAGTGCTTCTGTGCTGTCCTTCAGACCAGCCCTCTCCAGCCATTGGTAGGATTTCTTGATATCAGCCACTTCAGTTATGTTCCGGTGGTACGCCCCGTGTAGGGGTTTGTCCTGCCATGATGGTCCCTCCAGCACCTCTTCCTCTGCGCCCCACTGTCTGAGACATTCTCTGAGCACGTCATCAGTCTATATATATATATATATATATCTATCTATCTATCTATCTATCTATCTATCTATCTATATATATATATATATATATATATATATATATATATATATATATATATAAACGCGTAAAATATACACAGTTTTGTACATGCCATTTTAAACTATGTGACTGTGAAACTACGCTGTAAATGCCAGTGGTGGGTGACTCCAAGTGTCAACTCCAAACCATAATGTTATAGCACCAGTTATTGTGGCCTAACCCTCAGAACACAGTGTAAAAAGACATGTACTGAAATAACACAATACAGTAGCTCTCTGGTGGAGGGTCTCTAAGGTGATGCTGTTGGTTTCCCTGGAATGTTCCACAGTATGTCTTTCAAAGTCTCTATCTTGTATTTATTTCATTAGAAGTGTATTGACTGCTAAAAAATACATTGAAAAACATGAATTATTATTGTGAGGCGTCTCGCATCTCCACATATCTGACTTGAAACTTTGTGAGCTGGTTGTCTCCATGGAAATAGATTTTATGCGATAGTGTGAAACATTTCGTGCAAACCTTTAAAGCAGTTTGAGTTATTGATACATCTGTCATCTGGTAAAAAGTCAGATTGTAGCAGTGTATAATTACGTTTGGCATATGTCTTCAGAACATCTCCACGTCTAAATGACTTTCTGGACTTTGACTTTGCTGGTATTACTCATGTTCAGAAGCTAACCGTGGCTCATTATTCTCCTAATCTTTAGATGCTATCTCCGAGTAGCTTCTGGTTTAGCAGCGCTGGGCTCTGCAGGCTGCATTCCACGCATTCTGCCTCAAACTGTGAATCCTGACCTCCCGGCATCCTTTGCACATGTCTTACCTTTGTGCACTACAGGAAGTCAGGAGATACTGTAGATAAATAAACAGAGAGTTAACACAGAACTGCTATTAGGATTCACTGAGGATAATCATGGCTGTGAGATCTGAATGTTACAGTTTGCGAATGGGTGATTTGTCAGGTTAAAGTGCCTATGACAGGTCAGACTTCTCATTTTACTAAAACACAGTTGAGATGATTATATTAAGAGTTTTGCAAGAACATTCACTCTTGTTTTCCCAAATTTTAAGGTTTAAAATTGTATTTCCTGGTTGGAAATCATACTAGGGAAACAACTGTCAAAACTCCTATAATGATTCTCTGACAAATAAAAATATGATAATATGATATATGTAAAATGTGCCGAACGTTGGGATAGAATTCTCCCTAGTCACCAATATGTTTAGACCTCTACACTTCCTGTAATTTCCTACATATTTTTTAACTTTTCTTCTTAAATTGCTTCTTGATTGGTGTACAAATCTACCCTACAAAGGCAAAAGACATTAACTAGGCAGAGTGTGAAACTGAGAAAAAGACTTTGAAGTTTTTGTTTTGTCCAAAAGTATAATAGGTCGGGCTCCCAAATTGACAACTAGTATTTCTCCTTTATAACAACTAGTCAAATTTTGGGAGTTATTAAAGTTATTTTTCTCAGTTTCACGCCCTGGTGAATTAAGGTCTTTTACCTTTGTAGAGCAGAAATATGTATAATGTATATTTATAATAATTATAACCCCGCCAAATTAAGTCAAAATTAGAGAAACATAAAAATCTGTCATATGAACTTTAATTTGATCTTAGAGGAAAGTAACTGACAAAAAAATTAGACTACTTCATTATAAAGGTAAAATGCAAAGGTTTCAGATGGCATTTTTAGCACACAGACAGAGCAAAACATTTGTGACAGGGTCGCCTCTTCACAGATATGACCAGTAATTTGACCTTGTTTGGTCTCCATGCGGATAGAAAGGTTCAATACTGTGAAACATTTCAGACAAAGCAATAGCATCTGCAAAGAGAAAAACATGTGGCAGACCTTCTACCAGAAAAGTTACACAACCTTTATACCTAAAATTGTATAGAAATGTGAGTGTTGAAATAGAAGTATTGAATCTCACCTGTTGCGCAATACTACCACATAACCAAAGTATTGTAATCACATATTATGGATTAAACTGGCTCCATGCTGATATTATCTTAGCCTATGGTTATAAATTACAGGCTTGTTTTATATCAAGTGCACTACCCTCTGTGAAAGCACTATTTAGGCTCAAGGCTCAAAACAAGAATTATCTTTTATTACTTCCAGGGAGTATAAGTCTGATGGTAGAGGGCTGTTACACGACATAAACTCAGATACATTTGGAAACACATTAGGACAATGAAAGCACCAAAACACGTGTTACTTTTACTGAAATAATGACTGTTGTGCTGTGACACATGTGGCTCCCACATGAGGCCGGCCTGTCACGGTGACATATTTGTTTTGTTCAGTGCAATAGATCTTTTATATTATTATATACTTCACAATATATCTATATTTTTTACATTATTGCAAGGTCAAATTAAAAAGTCACTAGGTTTAATAGTCTTCTTTTTTATTTCAGCTTTTAAAGGTCCTATATTACGCAAAATTATCTCTTCTGAGCTTATTGCTATGTTAGAATGATGTGACCTCCTTGTGTTTTGTTTCATTCACACATGTTTCAGTGACCCTTTATTATTTGTCTGTCTACATCTCCAAAGCTCAAAATGCTCTGTTCCACTTTGTGATGTCATGTAGTGGTAATTTTCAAGTGAACAGCTACAGTTCACTTTTAGTTTTGTAGAAATGGCAATACCAGAACTGAAATTATCCAAATTATTCTCATGAAGGTGTATGAAGCACTCCCTGTTTTACCACATGACATCACAAGGTGGAACAGAGCGTTTTCTGTTTGAGAGAACTCATCTTAAATATGCAGGGTTTGTGTGTTAAAAAGGTGTGATTGAAACAAAACACAACTCCAGGTATATTTTGGTGAGGAAACAACATTACAACATAGATCAGAAAATAGTGTAAAAATAGTGTAGTGCAGTGTTTAACTTTCAGAATTGGCCAGAAGTATATTTTGTCTCTCGCACTGTGCAGTGTTTGGGATTTTGATTTGACAGGTTGATGTTCATCTGGATTCACCCTCCCCTGTTTGACCAATGCTGGAAGAGTTTCAAAAACTACAATCATTCATGGTTTCTTATGAATGGGTTACTACAATGTTATGGTGAGTAAAAACGGTCTGTCCAAATGGTCCATTTTATGTGAATCCAGAACACCACTTTGTGTCCAGGACTTTGTGTAATACTCAGTCAGGCCTGCATTCTCTAAATGCTTCTAGGAGAGTTTAAGTCAGTGCTAGTGAGGCTAAGCTATGGCTGGTACACACATGTTCAAGGAAGGTTCATGGATATTGTAGAAGCAGTAGTAGAGAGAAGTAGTAGTAGTAGTGGTCGTAGTAGTAGTCGTAGTAGTGGTCGTAGTAGTAGTAGTAGTAGTAGTAGTAGTCGTAGTAGTGGTCATAGTAGTAGTAGTAGTGATAGATTCATTGATTCAGTGGTCGAGTAATTTTAATATGCTGTAATCACTATTATATATTGACCTGTATCTGTAAAAATATGAAGAAATATATAATTAAAGTGACAGTATGGAACTTTCTGGAGGTGGATAGTGCAACCAACTGCATGATTCCTTGGAAATAAAAAGTAAAAACCGTACTGAGGAACGTGGAGATAAAGTTGTATGTCATATTGTGGAATATTATAGCCATAGGAACAACATGTCCATGGAAAAAAGCAGGAGGAGACCTTTCTCAATCAGTTCTGTGGAGGCTCGAGCCTGCTTAGAGCAAGGATACATGTTATTTTTTTACGCTTTTCAGTGCAATAAAGTTATAGAAGTACATCTCTGTATTAGAAAGCTCCATCCTGCTTTGCCTTTTACCCAATGTGTATGTGTGTGTATATGTGTGCGTATGAGTGCGTATGTGTGTGTGCATGTGTTTGACAAAGTGCACCTCTCGGATTGGTGAGGAATGCCAACAGTCTTGAGTCCAGGGTCGTCCTCCGCTCTCCTCTCAGAATCCTCCTCCAGCCTGGTGAGGGCACATACAGAGAGTCAATAGTTTGAATAGGCTATTTAAATGTTTGCCAAAGGGATAGTTGTGACTTCAATAATGACTTGCACACTTCTGGGACCTCTGCAGAGAGATGGGACAATGACACTTCAAAACCCTGAGTGGTTTTAGTTCATTTTATTCTCCCAAAAAGTTCAGACAGTTTTTCAGTGAAGAATATATGAACAGGACTATTATCTATTAGGAATATTAGGTTTGTGTCATTTGAGGTCCCAACTGTTGCTCATTTATCACACTACAAAGTCTTGTACTCACACTTTGTTTAATAAAGCATGTTCTGGCTTATTAAAATGTTACAATTTTGATATAATTTTTTATCTTAATTATTGTGACTTGACTATTATTCCTATATTATTGAATCTTGTGAGCTTTAAGCCATGTTAAAATGTTACCTTCTCAAATTGTGTTTTGTTTCATTCACACGTGTTTGAATAATCCTGGATTATTAGTCTGTCTGCACCTCCAAAGCTCAAAATACTCTGTCATGAAGCGGTAGTTTTCAAGTTAAAAGCTACATTTCACCCTTTGATCAGTAAAAACGAACAATTCAGAGATGAAATCGTCCAAAAGATTCTGGTGAAGGTGCATGGAGTTTGAAAACGCAGTGGAGCAAGAGCAGAACAAGGTGGTACAGTGTGTTTTCTGTCTGAGAGAAGAACTCAGCCTAAATATGCAGGGTAGAAACATGTGTTAAAATGGGTGGATAAAACAAAACACAACTCTAGGTGTGTTTGTGATAAGGAAACAATATTAAAACATGGATCAAAAGCGTAACATGGGGTCTTTCATCATAATTGTTAACTGGACTAAACATACTAAAAAGCACATGGAGTATTAAAACAAAACTGCAAAAAGACTTCTTATTTTCATTGATGATACACTTTATTCAGAAATACTCTCCATCTAGAAGCCTTCAGTCAATATAAATCGACCTTTATTAAATTAACAAAAATAATGGGACTGGTCAACAATTAAAATAACCATTAGTTGTATCCCTATCATAGTAAAAATCTTGGATTGAAATACAATTGGGGTGGTAGTTGTGCAGATTTCTACTTGAAATAATGTCAAAATGAACCCTACATGTAAGTCTGTACATAGGTGCACAACTTGTCTTGGTCACTGACAGTCAGTAACCCAACCTCTTTGCAGCCCTTTTTTCAATGACATTTTCCAATGGAGTTTAAACATTGGGGTCTTATCTCCCCTCATTATACTGTAAAAATGGTTGCATATTTTTGTGAAAACCTATTGGAAACATACACAAACCACTGCTGCTGCCTCACTGCTACATTCATAGTTGGGATCATGAAAGAGCCCTTTTAGAAGCTGCCCATGACCTGACTTTACTGTCTGTGCTCCAGTCTGTGGACCTGCTCCGGACCAAATACCAGAGAGAAGAGGGCCGCTGAACCAAGGAAAACTGTTATTTTATTGTTTATTAAAGATCTACTGACCTATTTATGGTTGAGTTTCCAAAAATACTGTAGTAGAAGAAGAATGGAGGCTATTATAGATCACTTGGTGTTTGCATACCCACAGTGTACCAACAAAATGTTTACTTACAGTGTAATGTGACTAAATAAACAGACTGTAACTAGAACTAAAGATAAACTCAAGGACTAACAGAGAACTAAATCAGGACTAGTATAGATATTACTGAAAATATGTGTGTATTTATGTATGCAGAAAGAATATTTAAAGATGCACTGTGCAACTTTTCTGATAGAAGGTCCGTCTCTGTAGTGCTTTGCCTGGAATGTTCCACAGTATGGCATTAATCTATCTTTTCTCTCTTACCGTGGAGACATGCAGGTGACTCAGGTTAGAAATGTGGAAACCTGAACCCGCTCACAGTAAGAATGTATGTTTTTCAAGGCATTTTCCTAGCAATTAAAACCCTATAATTTAATAAATATATTACGGATAAGTTAATGCCATATTGTGGAACAGCTGAGAAAGTAGTATCACCTCCATGGATACAAGCAAGTGATGGCTCCACCAGAAAAGTTACAGAACGATTTAAAAGCGCAAAACCAAGAGGACTCGAGACTAGACCTCAAGACCAAGATGGCCGCTGTACTTTACGGACTAACTTAAACTAAACCAAAGTTGAATTATTGTTACCATAGTGATCTTCGTCGCCTTTTGCTGTTTTAACTTTTTTAAAACTCTCCTTTACAGTTCTAGAATCACAATGTGTCATTATAAAAATGCACAATTAAAATGCTAACCACAATTGGGGGTCAAACCAAGTACTTTAGAAGTGAGGTACCTTCTCTATTAAAAGCTAAGAAAAAGTAATCAATAAAAAATAAGTACATTTGCCCTCATCATTTACTTTTCCAATGTCAGGTGAATGGTCGGCTTTTTCGAGCCCCGCCTCCTGCCTGGTTGCCCCACCCACAGTCGGCCAGAGCATCAGGGACACCAAACTGTGGACCATTCTCACCTCTCCACTGCATTACTGTCCGGACATCACTTTAGCATATTTGCCAAATACCTTAACCAAACCATTATTAAAATATAAAACAAAAATCAAAACAAATTCACCATCATTTAGTTGTTTATAGAAGAGTTTGGTGAAATTACACTATCAAATTTAATTGTGGTATGACCTCGTGCACACAGATACAAGCTTTTCCCCACTAACTCCACCCTGTTGGTTTGCCTCCATGATCTGAGTGAGAGACAGGTGGGTTTAGCCAATCACAATGTCTGAACTCTCAAAAGAAGAAGAATATGAACCCAAATTTAATTAAGCAGACGCAATTTTTTTTTATCTCATCTAACCTTTGTAACCTTTTAGCTTTTTTGCCATAACTCTCAAGAAGATAGCTTTAATAGGTGGGTCAACAGGCAACAAAAAGTAAGTAAGTTGACATGAATTGTGATCAAATCAAAGTTGTGAAGAATGTTGTAATCCAAATTTTGTGGCCAACCCAAGTCAATAGATGCGAATGCTTCTAAACTGTCTCCTTTCCCACAGACTACGAACCAAGATCAAGTTTGTCACCAGAACGAAATCCAAAACCTAGGCCTTTCCTGTCCCAGCAGTGTCCATATTCCTGGTCTGTATCTCTCCTCCTCCTCTGATGGCAGAGTCCAGAGGAGTGAGCCTGGAGGATCAGATGTCCACCGTTCCTCCCATCACCTGTGAAATTTCAGAGCCGGGCCACGCTGAAAGGGGGTATTGTGTCCCCCTGATGAGGAATGCCCTTCGTCCCTCCTCAAAGAAAAGGCTTCATTTGGCCTGGAATTTGGAGGCACCTCGAGAAGTGCACAGAAGAGAGAGTTTGTCAGGGGTGAAGATGCAAATGTGAAGATCTTTAAAAGTGTTCAAAAGCAGATTAAATAAGATAATGATAAGAAATAAAAGATAAATCATATATATATAAAGTAGATTTTTAGTCATGCAGGCTGCTAAAATAATGATTTTAGTAGGTTAAACGAAGCCAAAACCTGGTATAAAAATGTAATAAATGATTCTGTACCTTGTCCAGATCTAATGATTAATTAAATGCATTGTAAAACCAAAGAAATATAGTTAGAAGGGGTCTTATACAGTGTCAATGAAGCCTTAAGTTATCAATATTTTGTATGGTGAGGATGACATCTAGTGGTCATATGGCTCAACTAAAGCGAAGAGATGCTGTGTAGAAATGTAGCAATATAATAAAGAACATGTATCGTATTTTTGCTTAAAAATTTACCAAAAATGTAGGATATCCCTTGGGCAAATAAAAATAGTCAACAAATAATAACAAACAAAAATAAATGTGGTTAATGATATTCGCTAAGACTGTCAAATTGGCAGTGTTCAGATTAATTAATTTAGGATGTGTGAATAAAAATTTTTTTTTTTTTTTTTTACAACAAATAATTACATATTAAATTAAGTGAAGTTCCTCTCCAGTCCACAAGGTGTCGTCGTTGTATATTTTTAAGTGGACAAAACCGGAAGTGGGTTTGTTTTGAAGCCTCGTCGCATGATGCAGTAGCTTAGCATAAACCCATTCATTCACAACTTCTTTTAATCGCCGTTTAATGCAATTTATTCGGAATAAGCGACTAAACATAAAGAAAACAAATGTTGCTAGTTGATCCGTATTGGGCTAAGGTTCGTAAGGCCGATATTTCCTGCGCACGAAGCTGAATTTGTGTGCATGATACCTGCTTTTTTCTCTTGCCTTGATGGTGAACTCGTAATTGGTGTCTCTTTCTGTAAACTAGTAATTATTTAACTAAAATGGAAATGACTGAAAATACTACCAAGCCCAGTGTTAGTAAAACGCTGCTTATCCGACACCTTCCCGCCGAGCTGAGCAAAGACGAAAAGGAAGATCTGCTCAAGTATTTTGGAGCCGAGTTTGTCCGAGTATTTCCGAACAGGGGTCGTATGGTAGGTTGAAAATGCTAGAAAACTTGAAAATTCTTATTACATTTATGCGTGTTTTCATACTTTTTTGCTTTTAAATAGAAAAATGCAGCCTTTGCAACTTTCAAGACGGAAACTTTTGCTGCCAAGGTATGTTAATGTAAAAAATTTGTCACGAATCATTTAATCTGTAATGTTTTATTATTTTCCCTCATTGTTACCTTTCAGGCACTTGCAAGACTGCATCAGTTGGAGGTTCTTGGTCATACACTTGTGGTAGAGTTTGCGAAAGGTCAAGATTCTGTTGTAGTATTAAAAGACCCACCAGTGAAAAAAATCAGGTAATAAACTACTTAGAGCTTCAATGATACTGCATATGCTCATGTTTACAATTACAGATTAAAACAATTTATAATATGCATCACTTTATTTTGAGGTCAAAATTAAGATTTGTTTCTTATAATCTAAGGAACAATTTATCTTAAAATAGACTAAAACGTCACTGGAATGAAGCTAAACTACAAACCTGTAATTGACCCTGAAAAGGACTATGACTAATGATTATCAACACAACAAATTCAAGCTCAAACCAGAGCAAAACAATAAAATAAAAAAATAAAAAAATCAATTGAAATTATTGTAATTGTTAAACTAATTCACTGCTAAAAATAACCTGCTTGGTACCCACCAGCACTAAATAGAAACACATATTCAGACTACAAATTCAAATTGGGAATTAAGGACATAATTGTAGACTGTGTTCACACAAATCATCTTTAAAACTTAAAAGAATCCACTTTATATTGTCAATTTGCAGTGACAAAACTACCACAGAAGAGAAGAAGCCGGAGCCTAAACCGTGTACTCCTTTTTTAGAAGATGAGGTTGCACCACGCCTCGGGTAAGAGCTGCTTGTATGCTATAAATGTTGCTGCATTTCACTTGTGTTGATGGGAGGCGTCACAGCATTGTTAATCTGACCTCCACTGGACAGTCCTCCTAGACTTTCCAGGGAGTTTGCATTGCTCTATCTTGAGGCTAACTGACAGACCTAACCCAGTTGTACCTGGTGGTCAGGAGATGTCAGCTGCCCTGTGTCCAATTAGACATAGGGTTCTGACTGCACCTGACAGGTCTGAGGCTGGAGACAGGAGAAGTACCTGTAAAACATCTCATTCTGAAACTGACAACGTCTCAGCTTGTAGCAACCCTCTTTTACAGTTTTTACATCTTGGCACCCACTCTTTTTATGAAATATGTGGTATTGAACTAAAGGCACTCTCAATTATGAATGTGTAAAATTATAGCTGAACTTGAAGAGTGTATAGGTTATCTGTACTCATAGTAACGAGATAATGATTTTGTAAAATAAATGGGAGATTTCAATTGTTTTGGAGACATGCGAAATCACATTATGTATTTTGTACAATTTATTGGAAGAGTCTTTTTATTTAAATCAAGAATGACTCAAACGTACATTGTATTCTTTCAAATAAGAGCCTGATGTGATATATTTCTACATTTATGTGTTAATTTTACTGTCATTCACTTATACCCCAACCATGACATTTACAGATGCATTTCAGCATAATACTGAGCCAGTTGTTGTGATCTACAATTTCGATGACATTTAAGATGATTATTTGCCCAGCTCCAGTAATTTTTTTAGCGGTGGTGTATAGGCATGCGGTGATATTGAAATTTGGTGCCACGATTATCATGGTGAAAATAATTGTGGTTAAGGATTATATTTCGATAATTATGAAAGTTGTTGACAGTTTAAAAATATTATAAATATGATTAATTTTAATGTTATGAGTAAGTTCCATGTTTAAAACTTTTATATAATTGTACTTTGTTATAAGACAAAACAAGTACGATGTACCAGAGATCATGATGGACATGCAGCTTTTTTTCTACACATTTTAGCGATAAAATGGCAATTATCTTTGTTGGCAGTTATATAAATTGTCCCCCAAACTATTATTGTCTCCCTTTTTTATCACGATAAACGATATTGTTTGTTGTCCCATCCCTATAGTGTACGATATGATGTCTAAAAATATAAATAATGAGATTTATGCTGCCTGAAGCCTTAAAGTTTTGTGATGGGCTTCAGTCATCCCACCACACCCTATACCAAAAATAAATAGATAAATGAATAAATATGCCCCCTATGAACTAACATCAAGGACCATGTTGTTCACCCTCCTGTGGGCTCACCACCTGCAGAGGGGTTCATAGGGGGTCAGGTGCTATGAGTATTGGGCAGCAAGCTGCCCCCGGGACCCAGCCGGGTTAAGCGGGAGAAGATGGTTGGATGGATGGATAAATGAATAAATAACAGAGAATATTACCGTATATAGCCAAAGTTTCCGTTTAGTGTCTTAACTTGCAGGTGAAGTGAACACTGCCAGCTCTCCTATACACTGCGCCGCTAATAGCACAACAATTCAAATACAGATCAAAATGGAAGCAGGATATGATTTCACATTGAGCTGCAATAATAGTTTTGGCTCTGTACTTTCAGCGGCGCCAGTGTGGAGCCTTGTGGCAGGTTAAATTTCATGTTCTGCTCAGCCCACACCTTATTAGACCAGAGTACATTTAGATTTGTTCTCCTGTGTCGTACTCTGGCTTATGAAAGTTATTATGTGAAGACAAGCTGGTACTGCTGACGTGGCACAACGGTCCCAGTGCCCCTTAATAGCTGGATTTTACATTGTGTTGGCTCGAGCACTTGTCATGTTAGGAATAAGCTGTCTTGCTAACCACTTACTTCCTGAAGCAGCTATTCATTACGTTGGCATGTATGTTGTTAAAGGGTGGAGGAAAGAGTGTTTTAAAGGCAGTTTGGAGAATAATTCTGACAATTTTCTTTCTTTTTTTACAGATTAAAATTCCAGGCAAACCCCACTTTAAAATATTTATATCCCCCACCTTCAAATGCCATCCTCGTAAATATCACACATGCTCTCATCAGTGTGCCCAAGTTTTATGTTCAGGTGAGTACCAAAACACCCAATTTGTGTACAACTATGAAACTGGTGCAACTAGTTCTAGTCTATAGGGCACACATTATACAACAAACTACTGTTGTTTGCTGAATATATCTCCCCACTCTTCACCCTATTTCACTTCTGAAAATCTGTTTAGACCAAAATTATCTTAAAGTAATGGGTACTACAGTAACTTCTGAGTTCATCAGCCATTCTTTCAATTCAACACTACACAATTTATTCAGAAAACATAAAGAATTACCGTATTTAGAAACAGAGACATGCACAGAAATCAAATAATTTTACATAGATTCACGGTCCATTTCTAATTTCGTTACCTCTCACTTACCATGGCACTTGCATGTTCATACTCAAACCATTTTAGTATTATTCATTGGTTAATCATTAAATTAGTCTGGTTTAGATTACTTCAAATTATTTCTATAATATTGCAGCACTGTACCAAGGACATCTCCAGTTTGGTCCTTGTTGACAATGGTGTATTCTCCTATCCTTCCATAAACTGTATATATAAATGGACATGGCTAACTCGCTAGCCGCTTCATTACAAATAGGAAGTGTTCATGGAGGTGCTTCTGGCTCCATCAACTTTCCGCGCTACATGGTCCTGGAGTTTTTATTTTGCCTTTTTTGCATTAATTAATTCCTATTCCTAATATGGAACTTGGCTCCAAATTTGCTGTATAACTGCAAGCCTCAATGAGCTTCATTTGACTGGAGCCAAACGCTATAGGTGACGTCACACTAGCCCACTTCTTTATACAGTCTATGATTCCTCCACAGCTATACAATCCTTCTCTTTGACATGTAAATTCAGGCCATCCGTGCTTGTATTTACATTCATACCTTCTTCTTATTCCAGTTGTGTGAAAAGGGAATTTGTAAAACACGTGCAGATTTGCATGAGCCTTTCAAATCCACACTTTTTATATTGTAACTTGAAAAAAACATTACTGTGGTAAATGTCCCAGGGGGAGTTTGAACTGCATCCAACCTCAGCAAGATCAAACAGTAAACATTTGCCTTTTAAATTTCAATTTGGGGCACTAAGAAAGTATTAATAATAAACCATAAGTGGGAGGCATGAGTTATGGGCTTAACATTTCCCTGAGAGCACTGAAGTTTGGATTTTCACCAATGATTTTTCCTCATTCTGTCCTCTTGGTGGTGCTATTGAGCTGTATAGAATCTGTGTAGAGTTTTAGCACTTTTTCACCTTTCTCAATCTTGCCTTAAAGCTCCCGTTTTAAATTCAAATGCATTCGGATGGCAATCTGTTTCACATATGGTCACAGAGTGCAAGCAGCATGTTTGAGTTTGGATTTTCAGATTCTATTGTCATTATTTCTCCACTGCACAGGTTCTCCATCTGATGAATAAAATGAATTTACCGTGTCCTTTTGGCCCAGTCACAGCCAGACCACCTACGGTAAGTACAGCTTATGTCCTTGGTCCAAACTCAAAGCATATGCTGGTGTAGTCACGAAACAGAATTGTAAACTCTGATCTAAAAACATGCTTGATACAGATTGTGTTACTGCAATGACAATAAATTCTCATATAGATCAAGATTATTGTATTTATTATTATTGTATTTAGGAAAAGTCCAGTTTGTTCACTATATACCCGGTTCAAATATGTTGTTTCTGTACTAGTTTCAGTATGCATTATTGTCCGAGGATCAATTTCTGTTTTTTCACACACAAATTTGGGACTCAACATGGGCTAATCCTAGAGCTAAACCTGGACTACAGTAGCACAAAATCAGGTCCAAACTAGGTCTACATCTAAACTAAACTAGGCCCAAACATAACAACACCAAGACAAGTTTGAAAGGTCCCTAAAGGATTTTTTTTATTATGAAGATGACAGTTGGTGAGCAGTACATGAAGTTCCTTTGCTAGAGTTTAGAAATAATTAACTCAAGCCTAAAATATTAGTATGCACTGAACTAAAATAAGGCAGCAAGCGAACATTTTTACATTATATTATATTGGTGCATGCAGCATGGTCAGCATTTTGGTGTAACATGACTTGTAATATAAAGCTGCTTGTTTCTTAATAATACAACCCTTTTGATCTTCTCCTTTCAGTATGAAGTTTTTGCCCCAGCTCCTCCCATATTTCTCCCTGAAAACCCCCCTCTGCCCCGACAGGAGGGGTCCAGTGAGGAGTCGGAGTACGAGAGCGAAGATGATGACGATAAGGAGAGGTGAGCCGCGCAGCCAAGAGTATAATGATACTGTCAACAGAACTTTCTCAAATAAACAACTTAAGCTAGCAAGGATCATAACCTCGAAATACAGTGTAAATAATATGAATTTTATTACTCAAGAAAGCAACCATCTTTGTAGATGAACTGATATCCAGAATCCGTTTGTGGGGTTTCAAGGGGGCGATCAGCTCTCAGGGTTTGAATCCCCCCTATACCTCTAAGAAAGAAGGAATAAGAAGTAGAAAAGAGGGGAGGGCAGAAGGGTAAATGAGGCAACAGAGCGGAGGAGAACAGGTGGTATGAAGAGAGTAGAGACAGGAAGAGGCATGTGTGAGGTAAAGTCCCGCTTAAGATAATATAACTTATCTTGACTTGAATTTGTGAAGAAAAATAAGACTTCATGCGTATACATAAGTCAGGTCATTAAAGGTGCACTATGTAACTTTTCTGGTGGAGTATGGCTTTAAACCTGTCCATCGTACGTGTATTCAGTTACAGGTGTCGAAAAAGGTGCATTCTTAACCTAAGTGGGGTCTCAGGTCTCCACTGATCTGATCTATAACTAGGGCTGGTAGTGTGACCTGCTTGTCTCCATGGGACAAGTTCACTGCGACACTGTGGAACATTTTAGACTAAGCACTAACCTCTCTATGGAGACAAGTAGGCATAGGAGACCATGAGAAAAGATACATAGTGTACCTTTAAGATAACCATGGTTTTATATTTGGTTATATATGTCTAATTATCTATGTTTCGTTAAAAAAAGTAAAACAAATATATATTTAAAGGTATTAATTTTATCATCATCACCCTTAATTGACCCCCATATGTTATTATTAATCCGAAGTGGCGCATTGTTACTAAATTGTATTATGCCTGATTATGTCAAATTTAACACTACATCTCACTCATCATCTAATCATTTTCCACTTTATCAATTTCTCTGTGCTATTTCAGGATCGCGCGAGTGATGAGCCTGGTCAACCAAGCGTACAAGAGACCGCAGAGACAAAAGACATCCTCCAAACGAAAGAAGCCCCGGATCAAGGATCTCCTCTTCGCTCCTAAGACAGACTCCCAGAGGTACAGCAGGGCCAGTCAGGCATGTCACTGTGCTCATCTCCACACAGCGTTCACGGCATCTAAAAAGGGAACGCCAATCTCTAGACAGTAAATGTTCTCCCTTTAAGATGCGCTTTTGAGCCATTGGGAGCATTTGTTACACCTTAATGACAAACCACATAACTTCCAGACTATAAATATACATAGTCTCGCCTGATTTGTGTGCAGGTGAATTTACTGGGAAATCTTGGGTTCTGTTGACAAGTTTTTTTTAAAGGGCCCATTTTACGGTATTTTCTGATGATGTTTTGTTGTTTTCGCAACAAAATCATAGCTGGAGTAGCCTCTATACAGTTTTTCTCTCAACTGGAAAACATTGTTCCACCTTGTGATGCCATGTGGTAATACAGGAATTACTCCAATCATTTGGATAATTTCAGCCCTAGAATTGCCAGTCTCTGAACTAAAGGTAAAAGATAGTTGTTTGGAGATGTAGACAGACTAATAATAAAGAGTTACTCAATAATGTGTGAATGAAACACAACTCTAGATATGTTTTTGAGGAGATAACAGCATTATAACACGGCTTAAAGCTCACAAGACTCAATTTTGTTCAATATAGGATATTTAAAAATGGATCCATACATCATCTACAGACAAACTTGTATTGAAGCTGGATATTCTTTCAAGCAGGTTTTGATATTGGAAGAAAAAAGCACAGAAATGGGACAAACGTGGATAATTTTAGAATGCTCTTTCAGTGATCAATTGTAACCAGCATAGCGCCACATGGTAATATTAAAGGTCAGTTATTTTTCATTTGTAGTTTAATGCCACATTCAAAAACATGTGCAAAGGCTCAAAGTTCAGAGTAAAACCACTAATACTATATTTCACTGTGGAGTTATGACCAGCATTGAGGGTGAAACCTTTTCTTTTGTGTCACAGTCAAGTTTGAAATGTAAGTATTATAACAACTGTAGACCAGAATAAAATATCTGGGGACACAATGTGGAACAGTGTTTTCTGTTTTTTTTTTTTGCCCTAAGTGCCCCGGGACTGCAGCCGTCTGATGTGTTTGAACAGCCCCAACCGACTGGTCCCAAGAAAATCGAGTTCCACATTTCGGTTTCGGAGACAAAAGTGAAGGCGGCTGGTCCAGGTGTGGAGTCTCAGAGTGAACAAAGAGGTAACAAGATCACTGCGTTCATAGGGTCAAAGGTTACACTGCACTTTTATTGACTGTAAACAGAAATATAAAACGTTTTTAACCTCGTCTACCCCACCCTTGCAATTCCCATTATCCAGCAACAGCACTTCATGGCACTAAAACATGATATTTTGCATTCATTTTAAAGGTGCAATGTGTAACTTTTCTGGTAGTGGGCCCGCCAGTTACTTGGCTTTACCACCAATATTTCAAAGTATGGCATTAAACTTCAAACTTTCAATCTCCATAGAAACAAGCAGGAGACACCACCAGGGCAATTTACAGGTGAGATCTATGAAGAGACAACTCCACTCAGTCAGAATGCCTGTTTTTAAAGGTGTTTTTGAGCAATAAAAACATCCATAATTGAAAAAATGAATCTTCTATAAGTTGAATACCATATTTATACCATACCACATTATAGGCAAAGCAATAGCATGGTGTGGCAGGTGCCCAGCCTAAAAAGTTACACAATGCACCTTTAAAACGCACAGATTTCTTACATACCCAAATTGTCTTATATTTTTTTCTTTTCTTTAAATTTTTTATTGGGGCAGATTCAATTCTAAAGATTTTCAATGTCAAATGTAGTAAGTCTGTGACACATATATACTTTACCACCTTGCCACACTTTTTCTAAGTTCAATTTTAAGTTTTATTGAAAGCAATGGCTTTTCAAACATACAGCAATACCCAACGGTGAATGTAGTTCTACACTGAAATGAAAGATCAAAAGATTCACCGTTGCAAGTTTTGCTGTAAAAGTTTAAGAGAAAGTTAAGGAAGCAACTTATTGTACTTTTAAAGATGGGATATTTAACACACACCATATTTAAATCGGCATTAGACGGTACTGTTTCTATATTTGCTGAACAAATATAGAAACGTATTACTTGTAATTAGTTTCAACTTTCGTTTTTGATTCATTGAGACCCTCGTCCCCTTGGTCCCTGCGCTAAATCAATCAGCGTGCATTCTGCTAATGAAAGTACTGCACATCAAATCAGGTCTGTGAAGTTGTAGTGTATTGTTTAATAATAATAATAATGCATTTCATTTATTTGGCGCCTTTCTGGACACCCAAGGTCGCCTTACAACAACAGCTATAGCACTTTTTTCACTGACACATGTCCTCAAAGATGCTTTACAGAGCGTTATTAACAGCATTGTTCATTCACTCCAGACCCAATGGTAGTAAGTTACCACCAATACTCAAGCACACACCACTTTCACTCCTACAGTGCATGTTTTGCTCTTGTATGTTCATGTAAAATGGGAGAGGCCCGTACTGATAACTGCAACTGCGAGTAGTGCCTGGAAGAGATCTCTAGATTACTCAGACACACATGGCTGACACACAAAATCACTTCAGACATGTTTTTGATAAAGGAACAACATATTATAACATGGTAGCAAACTCCAAAAAGTTGATTTTGCAATATCCCTCTTTAAAGGTTTACTGTGTATTTTTTCTTCCAACCCACCGTCTAAATAAAAGTGTTTATTGTGGTATCCAAATTGATATCAGGTATGAAGTATTTTCCTTTGTTTCAAAATCCAGTTACAATTTTTTGTATTGTGACTGTTCTAATATAAATCCAAGTACAATTCGCTATCAAATAGGCTGCAATACTTTTGAGGGGTTAGTATTTATCGTGTGTACATTTTCTTTGGTTGGATTAACACCTTCTGGCTCATTACAGATGCAAACTATATACTAAAATAATATAATAATTCTATTTATCTTTTGCAGCTCATGTTTTTTAACAATATTGTACATTTAGAATAGTTTTTGTGGTTTAAATCTGCTTGTTTTTTGTGTCAGTGGCACAAATTTGTTTCACTATTATCGTTTATCGTCTATATTTAGTTATAAATATATTGCACTTCAAAATTTTCTATCGGGACAGGCGTACCATCAAAAACCTATTTATAAAAAACCATTATCTGTATGAAGAGATGTCACTGAAGCGGGGGCCATGTTCCTCGTCATCTGTGTATTCCCTTATTCCTTTATCTCCCTTCTCCCTTCCTTCCAACTTCTCTGCTGCAAAACCTCGAGTAGTAAAATAGATCTCAAAGTCACACGCACAAACGATTTCATGAAGGCAAGGGAGAGATAAACTATGACAGGTAGCTTTTTGGATTAGTCTTGTTTTGGGGGGTGGAGGGAGGCCTGATAAACAAGCTATTTAAATGAAAAGGGGAGTAGCGACAGATAAGGGAACGGGATAATTCCTGAAACCAGTGATCTAGTTCTGTGTTGAGACTGTATCAGAAAGGCTTCTTCTTGCTCCAGCGCGTAGCCACACACACACCTTATGGGGATGACAAGTCTTTTCTTCTACCCTGGTTTTGTGGATTTGAACAGGCTCACTGCTCCTCGTAATTCCTCTGACAATGTGTGCAGAGGCATGGATTGGCAATTCCCAAGCCTATCCAAGTCATTCACTCGCACTAGAAAGTAAGGGTGGCTGATATTGACAAAAATAACATCTATTTTTTTGTGACACAATAGCAATCCAACATAAATGCGCTAAAATGTGTCTTTGTGTGTATTACTTAAGCTTTAAGTATCCATCAAATGTAAAATGAGTTGTGTTATGTTTCATTCACTTATGTTTGTATAGTCCTTTATTATTAGTCCGTCTACATCACCCAAGCTCAAAATACTAATGTTCCTTCTTGTGATGTTATGAAGTAGTAGTTTTCAAGTTAACCGCGACCTTTTACTCACTAATATCTGTTGCAGAGAATGGAGAGTGAATGGATAATTGTCTTCTGTAGTAGTGCTTTAATATGCTTGTCATTTGATTGCATAACTAAACAATAGGAAAAATATGTTAAATGATCTATGTAAGATTTTGACTTAGAATTTTATAAACATGCTCACTGATAATTTGAATGCTGAATTATTTTTAATTACAAAAACATTGGACATAATGACCCATATTTGTGCTATAATTCAATGTTTTGGTTCTCAGGATGATTATCCAATAAGAAAGCAGAATGAGCATCACATGATTCTCTCTGATCTGAATCCTCACATGCTGCCAATCATGAATCAGTGCTAGTGCAGCCTCTGCAGCTCCGTGAATACTGGAGACCCAAGTTCAGTTGTGACTGTATTTGCACTGCGTAAAACAGCAGGAGCACAGGCTACATTCAGTTACTTGAAATATAATGTATAGTGTAATAATAATAATACAAAATTAATTAAAAAGAAAGAAAATGGGAGGTGAAGGAGGACAGCACAATGCACAGTATATCACTTAGTGGTTTTCACACGCACGGACTTCATAACTTTTGTATTTTATCATAATCATTTAGTCATAACAAAACTGACATTTGCCACAAGGATTCCACTATACATAACATTTTTTGGATGGAGGTTTTGTATTGACCCTTAATAATTCCTATATGTCTGGCAGCCCTGTATGTTACAACACACAAGCTCTGTCCGTATTTAAGATTCTATAAAGCCATAAGCATCAATATCTCAAACTAAAGCTGATGTGACAGAGCGGATTTGCCTCCACTTTCCTCCCTGAGCTGCTGTGGTTTACTGAAGAGGGTAAACAATGTGCAAGTGATTATTCAGCCATCTGCTACGCAATATTTAAATAATTCCACCTGTTTTAATGCAGATGGGGAAAAATATGCTTTTCCACTTAAGATGCTCAGAGATGCATGCTATAGTGAACATGGCAGCAGATGAAGAGAGAGGTGTGATGTACAGTATATGGAGTAACTTGGGTTTATGTGGGTTACTACTGTAAGAAAAAACAGCTACACCTTAACCAACAGTGTATTCTTCTTTACAAAATTTAATCTGAAATCCCCAAACTTTACAGTGAAATTATTTTTTTTTGCAATTTATTTCTGATTTTCATGCAGTGTGTTCTTTATATTTTTAGTTGAGATGTGTATTGTTTATTATTTAGCTTTATTAATAGTTTTAATTGGCATACTTGTTCTATGGCTGCATTTGTTATACTTTTCCATTGCAACACTGCCATTTCCCCATTCTGCGATGATTAAATGATCCTAATCTGTCCAAAATCTAATGTTTACTGTTAGTTTTGATATCACTGAATTCATGACAGTAACATATTGTGTTTAGTTGGTCTTGGTCTTTTTTTTCTCCATTGATTTTTAAGACTTCCTCCCTTATGCTTGTGCCCTTTTAGAAGAGGAGGTAGAGGCTCCCTGGGGAACACAGGAGGCAGTTGAGGTGGTCGAAGGATTTGGAAAGCTCTTCCCCAGCGCAGCGCCGACTGAAACACAAGAAGAAGAAAGTGAAGACGAGGACATGCCCAAAGATGTCATATCCAGAAAGGAGCTGGAGAAAGGACGATTATCCAGAGACGGTAAGTATTTACAAAACACGCCACATAAAGGAATATGAAGTCAGGAGTCTAAATGGTTTCAGATGGCATATCGACATTAAATTAAAACAGATGGGCATAGGTAAACGTTTATAATAATAATAATACATTTTATTTATTAGGTGCCTTTCTGGTCACCCAACATAATCAAATTAAGTATGATGAAAACATACAGTTAAAACCCTACAGTTAAAGTTGGACAGTATTTAATTGATTGATTGTGTTTAGTATTGTATTTAGTGTATTGTATTTATATTGTTAAAATGCTGATTTTTGTTGTAATATAGCTGGTTCTAACCCAAACATCAACAACAACAAAAATGTGTATCAGGATATTTTTCCAGAAATAAATAACAGACGTTGACGTTTAACATCCCATAATCCAGAATTGCCATGTAACATAAAAATGTTAAAATTTCTTCCTCCAAAGTTTAAATTAAGTAATTTTAATTAAAAAGACTGAAGCAAACTGACAATCAGAAAGGACAGAATCTTGATTTAAAAATTTTGATTAATTACACAGCCTTAATGAGACTTCCATGTGATCAATAGGGAAAACTTGTTCTTTCTGATATAATGATATAATACTTACATTCAATCCAAAACCACCACTGCTGGACAAACATTTATAAGCACAAAACAGTTCAACCGTAATCCAGTGTTTCCGATTGTGGCACAAAACTCTTTTAAGATGTTTAAATCAAGGACCCTGACTCTGTGGTCTATTCACTACATACAACATGCGACTTTCACACCGGCTCAGGCTCAAGATCCCAAATTTGACATTGCGCACTTACTGTTAATTTATGGTACTATAAATAGATGCTAACACGTTAAGAAAGCATTGGCATTCCCAGCACATGCGGCACACTGTCTCCAAAACAAATCCCTTTCTCCACTGCTGCAATGAGAGGAAAAAAAGGTACAAGTACAACAGTCTTTGAAATGCATATTGGGAAAAACTGGCAGTTAGTGCAGGCATGCCAGCAATGAAAATAGGATGCCACTGCATAAACACATTTGAAAAGATAACAAGTGCATACCAAATTACACTAGCAGTATGCCTGTGTAACAACTCATAAAATATATGTAAAAATGTTCACTTTGGACAGTTAAAGGTCATGTATTTCACAAAATGGTTTCTTGTGAGCCTTAAGCCATGTTATAATGCTGTTACCTCATCAAAAACATACCTAATATTGTGTTTTGTTTCATTCATATGTTTGAGTAATCCTGTATTATTAGTCTGTCTACATCTCCAAAGCTCAAAATGTTTTGTTCCACTTTGTGATGTTATGATGAAGTGGTAATTTTCAAGTTAACCGCTGCCTTTTACTTTTAGTTCAGTAGAGATGGGCAATTCCAGTTCAGAAATTATCCAAATTATTCTAGTGAAGGTGGAAGTAGTTTTAAAACCCAGTGGTGCACTTCCTGTATTGAAATCACAACATGGAACGTGGTGTTTTCCGTTTGAGAGAAGAACGCAGCCTAAATATGCAGGATTTGTGTGTTCAACATGTGTGAATGAATCAAAACACAGCTCCATGTTTTTGGTGAGGAAACAACATTATGACATAGATCAGAAAAGAGCATAATATGGGCCTTTGAACTTTGAATTTCTCTTTATGTATGTGTAGCCAGTTGTAGAAGCCTTTGTACTTGTTTTTAAATGCACCATGCTTTATTTTCCTCCTCTTCCCCTCTCTCCATCTCTCTTCTTTTAAAACAGAGATAAAAAGGATGTCTGTGTTTAAAAATTATGAACCTGGCGAGCCGACGTGCAGACTGTACGTGAAGAACATCTCCAAACAAGTGGAGGAGAAGGTTGGGGCATTGACGCTGTTTGACCCATTTCTAAAAAAAAAAAAAAAATGTTTCTTTTAAAGTGTGGAGAAAGTCAATGTGTTTGTGTTGTAGGATCTCAAGTACATCTATGGGAGGTATATCGATCTTTCATCTGAAGCTGAGAGAAACATGTAAGTTCGTTTGATCCCCCCCGTCCCTCATTATGTAAATGCACATACTGTAAATTAATTCAAAATAAGGTTTGCTTGGATGGGAGTCTCAAGTGTAAAGGAATATATTTACTAACTGGACTGGTTCACGGTCGATTTTGGTCAATAGCTGTTTGGCTGGATACCATTTCTCGTTCTTTCCTACATGTAGACATACTTTGATACAAAATAGTGTTTGCAATGCTCATTGGTCCATTCGATTTACCAGAAACTAACCCAAGGCTAAATTTAAGTTTAAATGAGAGGGGAATCATCTTGTTTGGATGGATTTTTGGGGGACCATACCCACTTTTCAAAGCCGAATTTCTTCAGATCTCAGAAGCTAAGCAACCAGCCTGTTTAGTACTTGAATGGGAGACACAGGGGCACAGTGGGCCACTAGTGTAAAAAACTGTTGTGTTCTATAGGCAAGACACTTCACCCACATTGTTTAGTATAAATGAGGCGTGTGCGTGTGTGATGGTTGAGGATGGAGGGGCCTATGGTGACTGGCAGTGTTGCTTCAGTCAGTCTACCCCAGAGCTTATCTCCACTGAGTACAGAGTATATAAATTCAATGATTAATTTAAATTTTCCAATATTGATAATGTATAATACTAGAAATAACACTCGCATGATTTAGCCCTATCCACAAACAATGCACCCAATCACATTCTTGATACAGTTTCACTTTTTTCTAGCACTGAACATTGTCACACACTGCGTGACACTCCACTTTATGTCTTCTCCAGCTATTTCTGACTCTGGCAATTTGTCCCTGCCTCCTGGGATTCTGGGTAATTCATGCTGACTGCACGTTGGGATATTAATAAGAATCTCGCGTGACGTTGAGCTCATGAGGGAGGTTTTGTGTTTGTGCATCAGCAGCACTTCAAATGGGTCCTGACTCATCACACAGCGTATGTTCAGGAGCGGCCGTGTGGGTGGCAGACAGAGAGGTGCTACTCTGTCAGACAAAACCATTGTCCTGGTGAAAAGCAGTTTGGGCCGAGCTTTGTGAGGCTTTCTTCCAACTCAGGAGTGGCAAAGAGACAGGAAGCTGTGAATAGAGAGGGAGAAATCTAACACGTCTTGTAACCAGTAAAGCAAAATGAATTGAGTTATTTATATTGATTTGTACTAACTTCGTCTTTTAGGGGTCGTTCAATGATCTGGGCCAAATTGCACAAACCAAAAAAGTGCAAAATAATAACCTGATAAGGATCTTTTTTCAATATGGATATTTTTATTGCACATAAAAATGTAGAAAGATCTGCGTCCTTACTGTGAGCGAGCTTGCATCTCCACAAACCTGACTCTTATTTGGTCTGAAGTAGGCCCTCCTCCTGCTTTTCCATGAAAATATTTTTCCTTTGGCTATAATATTCCACAGTATGGCATAAAACCTACTTATTTCCATGGAAAATGTTCCTTAGTATCATTTGAACTTTCTATTTCAGTGGCATCATGCACTTGACTTTCCCCCTTCAGAAAGTTACATTCTACCGCATTAATAAAGAACTAAAAATACAGTTTAAATAATCAACCACAAACCTTTTAAGAAACTGTGCAGACTCATATTGTGCAGTTATATCTTTGTATTAAAGTATTAAACTAAAGCCCTGTATGTATTTTTTAGGTAACACTTCGACCAAAGCAAAATACCAGCCTGTGGTGGAGATTTAAGACATCTTTTTTTCTATATATTTTTCTCAAATTTTGACTCCACTCTTCTCATACTGTAGACAGTATTGCTCCATTCTTACATCCTGTACTCCCACTAACCCATACTTTGTCACTATCTGAAATGCCTAATGGCCTCTGTGTGATCCTGGGTGCCCCTGTGCTTTCGGCCCGCAGTGATAATGATGTGTGCCTTTACTGCGGTTCTGCCCCAGGTTCGACATCGTGTTAATGAAGGAGGGGCGGATGAAAGGGCAGGCCTTCGTGGGGCTCCCCAGTGAGGCCAGTGCACAGCGAGCCCTGCGGGACACCAACGGATACGTGCTCTATGACAAACCTCTTGTTGTTGTATCCTTTTGTACCTGTGGGAAGATGAAACACATCCAGGGATTTGAGTTAGAGGGTTCCTAAAGAAAGATGTACGTTTAATGGGCTCTTTGGTTTATAGCAAATACTGTGAGTGACGACAAAGTAAAGATGAAGCATTAACACCTGTGTCCTAAATACTTACTTTACCTTTCAAATTGCCTATAAACACTGAGCAACAGGGGAGATGTACTTAGTGACCCTAGAATAAAATGGTAGATCTACAATAGAACATTATCTGCTTTAAAGGTGCACTGTGTAATCTCTGTATTCCACAGTATTTCAGCGTTGAGGCGACCTATTTACAGTAAGAAGGATTATTTTAAAGAGCCTGTATTATGCTATCTATCTGAGCTATGTTATGTTGTTTCCTTATGACTTAAAGCTCATAAGAGTCCGTTTTGCGTTACATAGGACCTTTAAATCCTAACGGGCGTAATTGAATAAAGGCAAAATGGATATGTTCATTGCCAGATTGAAATTACTGGCACCTTTTAAATTTTATCAAGGTATTATAACCAATAACCAATTCATTGAGACAGTTTTCTTCATCTACTGTACACACTGCTAAGTACAGGTTGAGATTGTAGTCATTAGTTTAGTTAAGTAAGCATAATTAAAGCTGTAAAGCATGCACAATGGAGAATATAATTAGGTTTATTTTATAGCAAACAAGCCATTCCTCACATATGCACACTTGGCTCTGTCTCCAACTTTAAAATGAACAAGCCAGGATTTATTTCTGCCAGCGAAAACTGACCAGATTCTCTTTCAATTCCCAGTAGCATCAGATATAGCCAATGTGAAGAAGTTTATGTTGAAACTGCAGAAAAGGAGCTACCCAAGTTAACTTTACACAACATTTAACAGCTGAAAGATAAGTTGGAAGTCTGTTTGTGTCACAGGGGGGAAATTCGCTTGTTATGTCGGCAGATGGAGAGTAGACAGTAGCTTAGTTGGTGGTGTTTGTCCACTGATCCGAAGGTTGGCAGTGCGATTCCAGCTCCAATACGGTTGTGCAAGACACTTAACCCACCTCGCCTTCAGTGTCTGTGTACACTGGTGTATGAGTGTGTGTGAGTGAATGAGTGGTTCCTGTAAAAGGCTTTTGAGCGCCTTGAAGATAGAAAAGCGCCATGTAGAATGGAATAGATAAAAAGTGCATTCAGTTAAAATCAAGATAATATATTTACTGGGAATAAAAATGAAAAATAACAGCGTTTTTTAACAAAAAATTGTGGGTATTATAATCATTTAAAAATCCTCCATGTTGTTCCCTCACCAAAAACATTCACTCTTTACGGTTTGCTGTAAGATTCTGTGCAATGCTCAGCCCACAAGCCTGTGTCATCCATGCTCCCACACGACAATACTCCATAAATATACAAAAATGCCGTCTAAATATTTCTTAGCACCCCTAGAACCCCTCTTTAAATTAATCGGAAGTGATTTATTTCTACTGACTAGCAGTGACGTACTAGATAAAGTAGATTCTCTAAAGTTCACTGAGGTAACGGCGTCCTAGTCAGAGGACAGTGGCTCCCAGCTCGTGCCCCTTTTTAATGATTATTTTAGTGCTGATGTGAGACTGCAGCATTTTGGGCGAATCCTCTCAGTCTAGTGCACAAATTAGTGGACGGAAGTGGACTACTTAAAATTTTATTACCCCACACAAAACCCCCTCCACATCTGGCTCGGTGCTGATCTTTGACCTATCCACAGCCAATCATCTCCTCTGTTTTCCTGAATGGCACTAGACTAGGGTCTGTCACTGGAAAATGAGTGAACTTCAGACGGAGCCAAGCGTCTACGAGGTCCGATTTTTTTTTTTTTTGGCCACTAGTCTTCTGGCATTTAAGAGGGAGCAGCTGCGACCTTTTCTCAAATTAAATTCATATGAAGCAGTGAGTGTCAGAGAAAAGACGGTCCCAGTGGCTTGGAGCTATTGCCTGAGAGGAGAGAAAGATGCCCGTGGCTGTACTTGAGGTTTTGTGCAATATACACCAGGGTTAGCATAATAATACAGGAGCTCGGTTTGAATGTCCACAGAGGAATTAGTGGACTTGGAGAGTGAGCTAAGGAGATTTTGAGTTATGACCTGAAGGGCGTAGTTTGAAAGAAAGATATGAAGAAGTTCTAGAGGCTCATTGTTTTTAGTTCTGCCTTCAATCATTACATTTTATTTAGCATTTAGCTTTTTTTAATCCTTTAAGGCCCTATATTACACCAAAACTGTGAGGATGAAGTCATGTTGTTCTCAAAAACATATCTGGAGTTGTGTTTGTTTTATTCACGCATGTTTGAGTAACCCTGATCTTTCTACATCTCCATGTCATGTAGTGGTATTGTTCAAGTTCCCAGCTTCCCAGATACCTTTTGTTCAGTAGAGGCATTTCCAGGGCGAAAATCATCCAAATGATTCTAATGGAGGCGTATGAAACACTTCCTGTATTACCACAAGACACACAGGGTGTAACAGAGTGTTTTCTGTATGGCCAGGCATTTTTTTGATGAGGAAACAACATTATAACAGATCAGAAAATATAGGCCCTTTAATATTCCAGGGGCAGGTTTGTTTTGTATTTAATTATTTAGGCGTCGGTAGGTTCAAAGGTATAGCTGGTATTTAGGCTCAATCCTCCTCACACTAAAGGCAAAAATGTTTGTTTATATAAAATGAAAATAGCATGTGACACAATCAAAGTTTGATAAAAGCCTCAATTAAAAGTGTGTTTTCTAACACTTCTGCTCGTCTTGTTAACAATATAATTATTTTGCTTATGTGTGACATTGAACTGATCTAACTTCCAATTATCCAGTTACACGTGTTTCAAAATTTCTGAAAAAACCTTGAAAAGCATTAATTCTTACTGTGTGGGGTCACTTCACAGATCTGAGCCCGTAATTTGGCCTGATTGCATTGCCTCCTTGTCTCCATGGAGATTGTTATTGCTTTGTCTGTGGAACATTCCAGACAAAGCAATAACATCTCCCTGGAGAGAAGCGTGTGGAAGTTGCACTCTGCACTTTAAATAAAATGTTGAAAAAGAAAAATTCCCATGGGCAAAACTACTAATGATGCTGGTGCATAGTAACGTATAAATCTGGTCCAAGCGTATGTTGAAAAGAAATTAAGTATGTTTCGGATAGATTTTATTGTTTGTCATTTTTTCCTTTGTCCTTTTTTCTCCTTCAGATTAATGTGTGAATATGCTTTAACTTTATTTACTTTAGTCCTTAACATAACCCCACAGCAATTTGCCCGATCAGCCAAACCAAAGGACAACAGTGACACAAAGAGAAAGCCTCGCTGAGGTAAACCAGGTGAGTGTGACAATGAGAAACTGTGGAGCTTCTGCCAAATAATCCTCAAGACTGGAAATAACACTTTTATCATTTTAATGGTGTTTTCTTTTTGCATTTTGTTTACACTTTATTTATTCAAGATGCCATGGCTTGATAATGTGGTCCTGCTGAAGCTTTTGTATCCTTATTCTTCTTATATCCTTTTGAAAAACAGGGCAGTTACTTTGCAGCCCTTTGCAGAACAATTGGAAGTTCATACTACTGGACCTGTATTTTACAAATGTAGTCTAAATTTAAAAAGAGCTAGAATTTTGTTTTATTTATCACACAGTGACAACTTCTGCTATTTTAATTCTTTACAATGGTCTCTACTTTTTGTACTTTTTTAGGTGATGCTCATCAGATGTCAACGACTTTTTGTACAGAATAAAATATTTTATTAAATGTTTTTGTATAGTTTCCTTTTGGCTTCAAATATACAGTTGGGAAGATTTAGTAATTACTTCAGCGTACAGAGGGTTGTGTAATTTAGGAAAAATCAGCACAAGACATTTAATTTTATTTAAAATCTCTTTCTGAAACTTCATAAACCACTGTGTTATTGAAGCTTTTAGCAGAATCTTGCATTTTAACTTTTTTGGAGTATAGTATAGTATAGTATTCAACGTAAACTTAGTAGTAGTAGTAGTTTTTTTTTTATTTTTTTTATTACACATACAATGCAATTATTATTTTGAACTTAAAACATGGATAAGGATATTAGTTACAATATAGCTGGTGATCCTCTTAATAGTAATCATCGTAATATAACAAAGTTTGAGTTTATTTTTGTAGATCTAAACTACAGGGTTAGCCGTTTTTAGGCAGAATAATACAGGATATTTTGTTTGTGAAGGAAATTATGGTACTTAAAAATTACAGCTTGTGCGATTTGCCAATTTCATCCATTAATATTGCAATTTGAATTTGATCATGATTTATCCTGTAACTCCAGTGTACAAAAGTAATACAAAATTTCAAGTCTAGAAACACCTCAATAGACTGTGGCTTTATCTCGCAATGGCAAAGCTTGACTTCCTAGACCTGGACTTCACTGTGATCTTCAATACACAAAGCGGCTAAACCTTCTCTTTTCACACACAATAGCAGACAATAGAAATGAATGACCCTTTCTTGAGTAAAGTTGTTATCTTCAGTTGTTTTGTCAAAGTAATCCCTTAAAACCTTCATGGATTCAGCTGTGGTCTAGACCCACAACACCACATTATTATTTTTGTCCTTGGTGCATGCTGACCTTTCTGTCAAATAAAAGAAAAATCAAATTCAGTTTTTATTAAAGCATTCCTCACACCTTTCTCAAACTTCTGGAGTGTACTGTCTGTTCCCATTTGAACGTACACTTGACTCAGACCACCGGATTGTGTGTGCGGGGTCCCAAATCTAAAGCTCTGATGGGCGAGTAAATACAGAAGTTATATGAGAAGGGGATGGGGTCCGCAGCAGATGGTTGCCTGTCAACACGGAGGAAAAAGCACAGTCCTGAAGAGACGGCAAACAAAGCCAACAGCCTGCAGTCTGTGCTAAATTACAGCCACTGGGTTCGCTTACCTCCACTGTCCCTGACCGGCCCCATCTGTGTGCTGTGGGGGGAAGAGCAGGTCATGCTAACATATCTAAAAACTCTGAAGATAAATATGTTTTTGTCTAATTTAGTGTTTTCACAAAACAAAAAAAACAAAAACTTTATAATCAATCAATCAAACTTTATTTATAGAGTGCTTTTCATACAAAAATACAACACAAAGCGCTTTACAGTGATTAAAAAAAGAACAGTCCCACATTTCCCCTCCACCCCCCACAAAACTAAAATAAACATATGAGTCTAGAGATTATAATCCCACATAAATCTGAACTAAACAAGCGAGTCTAACTGTGACAGAACTTTCTTTATTTACCACTAACTGAAACAGGAAACTATGAGATTACTACCGTGACAGACTATCTTTCATAACTCTATCTATCTCTATACTATCTTTCATAACTCTCTATACTAACTATAAGAACTATAACAACTACAGAGAAAGAAGGAAAATAGAGGAAGAACAACAAAAAGAACACATATACAGTATACATTATGGCACAACATTAAATTATGACATGACATTGCAGCGGGAGGTGGGGTCAGGGAGGTGGAGACGGTCCAGTAGGCAGTGTCCAGAAACAGACCCGCCCACCAGGTCGGGATGAAGCTGCAAGGGTTTTTGGGAAGGGGGGTCAGGCGCTCTCTGCTGCACTCTCAGGGCGGCTGAGACGGCCTTGTCCGGTGCCGGGGAGTCCAAAGATGAGAGTGGGTTGTTTTGTTTTAGAGCAGCTACGATGAATTTCCATAACACTGCTCTGTTTGTCCATTGGTCTTCAAGGTCATTTCTATGCAGAACTCCAACTTTCCTCCAGATTTTATCCAAAAAATGTGATTTAGAGCCACCATGTCCATCAGCAGTCAGTGACCGCGACCCTGGCCCAGAGTCACAAAGTTCGAGTACTTGAAGCTCTGCCCCTTACTCCAATTTCCGGGCAGCCAAGTGGGGCTTTGAAAAGCTGCCTCAGTATTTGAATTTTCGGAAAATCAGGTCCAAGTGTAAATTCCAATGTGCAAAGTCCCGTATTCCTGGTTCCGAATAGATAGATCCTGTGTCCGAAGAACATGCAGATTCGCCTGACCCTGCTTGTCTTGTTAAAGTGTCAATTTTGTTAAAAGACCAGTTTATCAGTTAATTAGTTAATTTAGTTTTGGAGAGTAAAGCGGAGAGAGTCTAGGAATAAGACACATTAGACAAGACGAGATATAGAAACAAAGCAGAAAAAAATGTTGATACTAAGGAAAAGGTTTAATGTTCTATGGTGTAAGATATTATTTTAAAAGAATCTAATTTACAACACATTGTATTAATATTGTAATATTCTCATGTGGTCTTATACAAGTTCTGATATTTCTGACATAAAAAAGTTACATTTTGTAAAGTAAATTTTAGGCAAGTATATTTTTTACTTTTGCTTCTCAATTTGAGAAAAGGTATCTGTACTTTTCTACTCCACTACGTTTTTTTATTGGACTGAAAAAGCGCAGGGTTTATGACAAGTAACACATAATTTCAGCCAAATAAAATGTAACTTTGAAACGGGTACTAATCCTTTTACTTAAATAAAAGTATCTTAAGTAGATTTTTTATGTGATACATTTACTTAGTTTTTTGCTCCGGTATCTGTAATCTATACAACCACTGCAAATGATTATCAAGTAAAACTACTAGAGTTTTAGTATCCATTAGTATCTTGGCACCGATGCTTTTAACCCTGGGCATAAATTCACATAAATTGTTCAAACAGCAGTTGATCAGCAGATATTACTTGTAAGTGTTAATTTAGTTTTGCAAGTTCAAAAATATCCTCAAACTGACTTCACATACACATGTGCCAGAGCTAATTGTCTTGAGTTGCATTTGAACAGTTCTGTTGTATTTGTCTCACACAATTAACACAGATGTGAGAAGTTGACAAAGTGCTGTCAATTTTGGTCTAAAAAATTCAAATGAGATCCTGCCTACTGTTTTTTGAATATTTCTCTCAGTTAATGAGTCAAATAATAAACAAATAGACCTAAGGATTCACAGCTAAGATTTAGCTTCATGTTGAATTTCCTACATACAAAACCACACACATTATTTAGTCGATAATCTAACCATGGTGGAAGTTAAAGGTGCACTGCGCAAACTTTTATGGTGAAGGGTCTGCTACTTGTCTCCATGGAGATTGCTTTTCCTGGAATGTTCCATGGTATGACATTAAACACATCCATCCAGCGTTTATTCATTATGGGTGTAATATCATAATTCCTTCTGTGACTAGGGGTGACTCTCCACAGATCTGAATTGTAATAGTGTAGTGCTGCAACCTGCTTGTGTCGTTTCTCACAAACACTCCGTTCCACCTTGTGATGTCATGTGGTAATACAGGAAGTCCTCCACTGTGTTTTTAAAACTCCATGCACCTTCACTAGAATCATTTGGATCATTTTAGCCTTGGAACTTCCAATCTACTGAACTACATGTAAAATGTAGCTGCTAACTAGAACGCTGTTGCTTCATGAAATCACAAGGTGGAACAGAACATTTTGAGCTTTGGAAATGCAGACAGACTTATAATAAAAGATTACTCAAACATATATGAATAAAGCAAAACGCAACTCCAACTATGTCTTTGAGGAGGATGCAGCATTATAGAAAGATTATTTATATCAGCACTGTGGATGCACATGCAGCCTGAGTGCAGAAAGCGCCGCTGTCTGTGCAGTTAACATGAAGTTGCACGAAAACAGTTTATCAGCGTGTGATAAAATAAGTTATGATGCTAAATTAGTGAGTGGGATACGTCTTAATGACCAGTATGTGTTAAATGCAGGTGAGTGCGTAAATGATGAGAAGAAATGTCTCAAACTTTAGTAGCCGGACATCCACTCATACCTGATCGATAGAACTAGCCCCGCCCCCGGAAGAGCCTGAAATCTGCTGAAATCCTACACAACACAAGACATTACAACACTGACATGATACAAGACAGGACAGCGGCTCTGTCTGCAGGAGACAAAAGCAGTAGAGTGTGAAGTGACAGTCTGATAAGCCCTGTATAGCGTACTTGTCTCAATGGAGATGTTATTGCTTTTCCTGGAATGTTACACAGTATAGCATTAAACATTTATCTAGCATTTACTTTATTGCGGGTCTTTTAATTGGAAAAAATACCTTGAAAACATGCATCCTTCCTTTTACTGGAGACGCCTTTTCACAGATCTGACCTGTAACTTGGCATGGTGATGTCTATGGAGTGTAGTAGAACATTCCAGCCCAAAGCAATAACAGCTCTACAGAAATAAACAGATGACAGACCCTCTATAACTTTAAAGCTCACAAGAGGCAATTTAGCAAAATATGGGACCTTTAATAATATAAACCTCACAATATCTTTTAATCAAACGTGTAATTTCAAGAAGAAAATTGCTTGTAAACACATCGGTCAGTTCACTCTGGTCAGTGTAAAACATCTCATGCCTCATTAGGTCCTATTGTCAGTGCTGATTAGAGCTGGTTGACGTCCAGAAGTGGAGGAGATCTATCACATGTGTTCATCTGGTCCTCGTATGTCACTGCCAGGGAGAGACCAGGCTCCCCATCTGCGCCCTGCTCTCCGCCCGCCCCCAACTATGAATAATGTGCCTCCGCTACCGAAATATTGAGAGTCACCCGGACATTTATCAGCTTACGTTTGAACAAAATGCGAGATAACCTTTTGTAAGTGGACGCAGATAGAGATGTATGCTGTGCCGTGGTGTAATACTGCCGAGGCCTGGAGTAATGTGACGATAATGTGTTTCTTATTTAGGGTTTAGGCAGGTGTGCACAAGCTCAGAGGTAAGTGGCAAACTGCTTTGTATTGGTGTGTCAAAGGAACTAAACTACAGGCATTAGCTGCATGATATGAGGCTAGTGGAAAACTCAGTGATGAACAGAACCAAGTCAGGGCTTAGAATAGATTGGCTTGGGTAATGTTATCAAATTGTTTCAGTGAAGGTGGAAAAAAGTGTGATTTGTAAAGACAGACTTTAAGCAGTATCATTGCAATACATTGTTTTAATTACAGGGCTCCATGGTTATGGAAATCCTGGACAAGTCATTGAAATTGAAAATTTAATTTTCCAGGCCTGGAAAAGTCATGGAATTTTGTAAATTCAATGAAAGTTTTGGAAGTCATGGAATTTTAGTATCTCACACAAGTACAAGTACACACAAGTACGTTCTTTTAAATTCTCGTTATGCTATTATAATTATTTCCAAACATATGGGGCAGCTGCTCCAGCACGACAATACACAATAAGGTCTTTTGTTTAAAAGCGACTACAGTAAATGCACTGACAGTATTTTGAATGTTAAAAACTATAATACATAAGGTGAGTGGAAATTGTTAACATTTCATATTTAGCCCTAAGAGAATGCTAAAATCTACACATGTAGGGTGCTATAAAGTCATGGAAAATTCACTTTAGATCATGAAAAGGTCATGGAAAAGCTTAGAAAGTTTGTCGGTGAAAAGCCCTGTAATTAATGTGTTATATCCCCATTACACAAAACTAGAACCTATCCGTTTTAATGGGCCAGGAGACCAGTGCATTTCGTAGATTTTTTTTCCAGAGAGAAAAACAAAAGCCAATTTTGACACTCCTTCAACATTGGTAAATATTTTAATCAATCCATTTGTCTGAGTTGTAATTGCTCTTTAAGCAGACCTACTATGTAAAGTCAACTTTTCAGAACTTTTTCAGTAAACTTTTCAGCCATATTTTAGTTGTTACCCCTTCTCATTTACCCTCTCGAAGTTGTATTTGGAGTGATTTGTGCATGTTTGAGTCATTTTTAATTGCTTATTTTCAAGACGCAATATTGTTTTCACCACCACAAGCCACACACCCACAGTATTTAATTTGTTCTTTAATTTTATTTTATTAATTGAAGATGCATGCAGTCATTTTGGTACAAATGTAAATAATCTGCTAGAGTGAAGTGCTAGTCACAGCTACAAGGCCCTTTGTTGTGATGACGTTTACAATGATGTCAGCTCCCACTGGGTGCTACAGTATTGTAATGTGGAACTCAGCAGACTTGTTTAGATTAATATTGAGGTTCAAAATGTACAAATTATAACATAATGATCCACGGGTATCATATATTATAACAAGCAGATACAAGCACAATAGGTTTTCTTTAATGTCCTTTATACAGTTATATTTAAACCATGCACAATAGACCAACTCTACAAATTCAAGTGTTTCTCTCCCAAATCCTCTTTTTCCATACAGATCCAGCTCACATTTCTGGCGTCTTCTCCTAAATTGGATATAATGTTTACTCTTTGTCAAGCTTAAACTGTCAGTGAAAATACCATTCAATCTGAAGGCAGCATCGGTGTGCCTGGGGCTGGAAAGTGTCTCCAAATACCTCCAATGATGACACCGATATGTGATTTTTGCTTGTGGGCTTTTGACTGCTATTGTCAGGAGTCTTGTTGGGCCTGATACAAAACTACACAGGCTGCGGCTCTATCCACACGGAATCCTAATGCAACCACAAACCACACTTTAAGTCACTTGCATACGTAGAGTTTGCCAGTCACCATGGAGACTGTGGGGTTTTCTGCCATGTTTTAGTCAAGAGATGGAGAGAGAGAGGAGAGAAGAGTTTAGGTGTACGGTGAATATGTTAGAAGTAAATAGGTTAGCTTGGTTAGACGTCTTGTGACCACATCAGCTCTTATAACAAATATACATTATTTATATATAGCGTCTGTTAAGACACCCAAAGCTCTTTACAGTGTATTATTCATTCTATCAAATACTATTGTATTGTTTCAAGTCATACTAGGCAGTGTAGGTGAAGTATAGAGATGGACCAATATTGTTTTTTCATAGCTGATGCAGATAATGGTTCTTTAGAACCCAGAGAAACCGACATATCGATATGTTTTGGTCGATATATACAGATGTGCAAATTTTGGTAATTTTTTGCCCAAAATATATAATTTAATTGATTACAAACTCATCTTTTATCCTATTTTGCCACGAACTGAATAATGGGCAAATTTTGTGTAGTGTTTTCTGTGTGCTCAAGTTAAGCTTCACACACTTTTTAGGCAGCTGTTCCGCCCAAACATTATGTGTTCAGATTTAAGATAGAAGGCCGATGCACTGAAAAAAAACCCCAGCAAATATTGACCCAAGATATCAGCCAACCAATATATTGGTCAATCTCTAGTAAAGTGTCTTGCCTAAAAACTCAACAGCAGCTTACACCAAAACCACTGCTGCTCCACTCTGGATCCTGGTATTCCAAGTGGTCTCTCATCCAAGTCTTAAGTTATTTATCCTCCACGTACATTTCTCAGTTTAACATTGACTCACAGGAGCTATAGTAACATGATCATCTTCCCTTGGCGTGCCACTGGCAAACCATTATCTAAACTGTGGCATATTTCTGTCTAACCAAAATCTACTGGCCTTCATATTCTCATCACTCTTGCTTTATAAATCTCCTCCTTTGGAAGCACAGTCAAAGATACATACTTACTATACTTTTGAAATCATATTATGTTGACTTTTCAAGTCCCCCCAGGGTCCGTAATACCAATGGTAAATACATTTCTCCTGCTTAAGACATCCAGTTGTCTCCAGCCTTTTACTTAAACCCTTTCTTGGACAAGCTGAAAATTTCTACAACAAACACTAACCAGGCCTGGCCCTGCTTAGATTCTGAGATCAGATGAGATCGGGCATCAGCAAAGAATGGACACTGGAACACTTAATATTAAGAAGACCTCCACTAAAGCTCAACCAAGACATGGTTTGATGTTTAATTCAGGGGGAAAGACAGAGTGGCCACTGATGCTGCATTTTAGAAATCTGAGACATTTGTTCAGATTGTTATAGAAATTTCAGAGATTTTTAGTTAAATCGCAGATTACAAGTGGAATTTGGGCACAGCATGGGCCATAATATTACATCTGATCATGGATTCAAGGCATCTCATTCATCTGAGGTTGGTGTCTTCATTTCTTTATTCTGAATACACGATGCAATAATGCCCAATTTGCCATCTGCCTCTCCCCCACAACCAGCCCCTGCTACAGACCCCAGCTGCTCTGCATGTAATAACCACATACACGTCAAAAGTTACATCTTAAATCTATCATTGTTTCCTGTGTTAAAACAAAAAATATATTTTTGCTGTAAATTGGTTTGTGGTTCATTGTCAGAATTTAGAAATTAAAGGGCCCCTATTGCGTTTTTTTCTGATCTATGATATAATGTTGTTTCCTCATCAAAAACATACCTGGAGTTTGTTTATGAGGTAACAACAAAGGTCGCAAGAGTCAATATGGGACCTGTAACAGCAAACCAAAAGCATGAGAGATCGTCAAATGAAGTAATCTTTGTGTAGATTGAATAAACTAAATCACACAATAACCTGTATGTGCACAGTCGTAATCACAGCATGTTTATGGAACACTTAGACCCCCTTGACCCTGCGGACCCCCTAACCACACGCAGACATCAATAAACAGTGTGTAAGGAGAATGTAGATGGTTCATAGATGGATCGTGGTCCTGGAGGGAGTAGTTTGCTGCAGATTGATAATGCACAGAGCCACACAGGTCATCCAGGTGTAATTGTATTCACCGCACGAGGGGGATGTGTCACCATTTCCCAGTATTAGACCAAAATGAGATTCACTGATTGAGTTCCTTTTAGGTGACTAGAATGCAATGAGTAAAACAGGCTCTGTAGATGATTTTGTGGCTGCCTTAGATACAGGCTTGTAAATATAACTTCAGAAACTTAATTTGATTGTATTATATGTGTATTATATGGTGGTCTATCAATGTTTAAAGGTCCTATATTACTCAAAATTGACTCTTTAAGCCATGTTAAAAGCTGTTACCTCCTCAAAAACATACCTGGAGTTGTGTTTTGTTTCATTCACACATGTTTGAGTAACCCTTAACTATTATTCTGTCTACATTTCCAAAGCACAGAATGCCCGGTTCCACCTTGTGATGTCACAAAGTGGTAATTTTCCTTGTTGTTCAGTGCATATCCGCAATTCCAGGTCTGAAATCATCCAAATGATTCTAGTGAAGGTGTATGGAGTTTAGAAACACAGCGAAGGACTTCCTGTATTACCGCATGACATCACAAGGTGGAACAGATTGTTTTCAGTATGAGAGAAGAACTCAGTCTGAATATGCAGGGTTTGTGTGTTAAAAATGTGTGAATGAAACAAAACACAAGAAAACAGGGTAATACGGTTTTGTCAACGTACCCATTATTGTTACACATAGCAAATAATATAATTTTATATAGTTTTTAAAATAATTTTACTGACCCAAAAGTGCACTTTCTGAAACATTGTCATTGAGCTCTGACTAGATTGTTCATTTTGTTAAGTCCGATTTCTGACATAAAATTTGAGCCCCCTCTATGGCGTCGCTCTCTGACCCTAAAGTTTAACACTGGTATAACTAGAGCTACTTTGTGCTGACTTTGAAGGAGCAAATGGCAGGAAGAAGCTGAGTGCTTAGTCAACTGTCACACTTCACTTCCACCAGAGAAAATGTGTCAATCCTTAGGTACTTTTATTCATTATGTAGAAAAGTGATGGCCTAACTATGGATAATTTATGCACCAGGACCCTGCATGTTTGATGAAGTTGTCCAAATGAGTAGCATTTAAAACTCAGTAAAGTAATGCAACTGAATAATTGATCCGTTGTCTTTCATTAACGCCAAGGTCATCAGTTTGTGCTTCTGTTGCTTAGTTATTAACTGTTTTCACCAATTTTATCTTAATATGGATTGGGAAATAATGTTTTTTTTAAAATATATAAATGTGTTGCCATTTTAATTGTTGGGGAAATTTGTGAATTCATGTGGCTACAGCAGAGAGAGTTTTTTAATCAGTGGCGGAAGAAGTACTCAGTTGTGTTACTTAAGGAAAAGTACAGAGACTGGCATAAAAGTATCACATGAAAAAATCTATTTATGTAAAAGTATTCCCTGTTTAAAAATGTACTTAAAGAGTTAAAAGTAAAAGTATTTTGAGATCTAATAAAGCTTCAAATCTAACAATTTTGCTAAAGATTTTTGCTGAATTCTTTGTATATTTTGTTTGCTCAAACTACAGATGGTTAAACATAAACCCCTCCGTTTTTTCAGCAAGTCTGCAGTAAAAAATACTTCTATTTTTCAATCCAATTCATAATGTAGTGCTGTAGACATACCGACACCTCTTCTCTAATGTAGTAAAACTAAAAACTATCCACTTGTACTTAAGTAATGTACTTAAGCAATGTACTTAAGTAAAGTACAGATACCTAAAATGTAATCTTAAATCATTCTTTACTGATTTTACTTTGTTACATTCCACCACTGTTTTTAATAAATCAATTGACTTCGGACTGACAGCAAATAGATTAAGTTTTGTAACAGGAAACATCTTAAAATTAAAGATGGACTGTGTAACATTTCCACTGGAGGATTTGCCACCTGCTTATCTCCATGGAAATGTTAATCTGTAATCTATCTGGTCAAAAGGGACACACAGCACTACACTACATTACAACTCAGATCTGTGGAGAGTCACCACTAATCACAAGGAACACAAGGACTTAATATATTTTTGAGCAATAGAAACACCCGTAATGAATAAATGGATAGCAATAACGAAGCAGTAACATCTCCATGGAGACAAGTAGGGAGAAAAGTTGAGTACTGCACCTTTAATTAACAGTATTCAATTAACTAACTGAAAACCTTTTAACAGTGCAGCACTCGATAACCAAAGTATATTTTCAAATCCAAAGTTGCAGAGATGTTTGGTGCCTATATGTGTAAACACAGCAGATAACATATTCTGCATCGTCTTTTACTATAGATTTTCAGTCAACTTTTTTCACAAGTTGCTCAGTTCGTACAGTTACAGCCTAAGATTCAAGATTTAGTTGCGTGGCCCCATAAGGCTGAAGTGTAAAAGTACATCCTGTATCGCCATAAAGCTCATCCCACTATGAACCACCGCCTCTCCTCTTCCAAACTCCCCCTCCACTTCTTCTCTCCTCTCCCTCCTCTGCTATCGCTTTGTCCGAATCGCCTGCTAAATCTCACCCTCATCTTGCCCGCCTGCAACCTTGTTTATTCCCAACTGTGACATTAGCAAAGCTGTAAAAGTATTTATGGGGGTACAAATGCGGGACAGCCAATCTAAGGTAAATCTATAAATCGTGCGACGCTGGGTTCTCAGGGTCGGCGGCGCAGAGCTGGTGATCAGTATGAGTAAAAAGTATTCCCTTGTTGCCTCTATGCGTCCAGTGCGCAGCATGCTAAAAAGCTCTATGGCGATATACTGTTGTGGATACTGCCGGGCTTTTATTGTGGCGGGGTTGGCCTTCGCCTCTCCAGTGAAGGGCCACTCCAGATATCCATCTCACCCGGAGCAGGTATCGTTAGCTAGCACCCCGCTGGGAGCTGAGTAAGCACAAGCAGAGCAGTGTGTGTGCATATGTTTGTGCGTCCTCGGTTTGTTGTAGTGACCTGTTTACAAGCTCGGAGTTACAACTGGAAAAGTAACTAGGGCTATATGAAAAGCAACTACGATTTAGACTTGATTTTGATGTTTTTCATAACAGGAAATATTGTTGATTTAATGTGAGCGCAATATTATTTTCAAATTGCTGTTTAACTATGTCAGTTTAAAGGTGCACTGCGTAACTTTTCACCGTGGAGATGCTATTACTTTGAATGCAATGTTCCACAATATGGTATTAAACTTATACAAGATGAATTTATTCAATTCTAAGTGTTTTTCTTGCTCAAAAATACCTTTAAAATATGTATTCTGACGAGAGCGGGGTCGCCTTTTCACTGATCTCACCTGTAAATTGGCCTGGTGGTGTCTCCTGCTTGTATCTATGGGGATTGATGTTTAATGCCATAGTTTGGAAATCAATAACATCTCCAAGGAACTGGTGGGGTCTCTACCAGAAAAGTTAGTGTGCTTTTAAGATTAAGAAGAAGAATCAATCAATGCAAACTCAACACATAGCTTTAGATAACTCTTAAGTTGTACCTAATCTTAGACCTTTGTACAATCCTTTTTGTCCACATCAGCCTCAGTTTACTCACTCTAATCTCATTTGCATAATTGAATATTTAAATGTTGTTTAACTTGGTCAATAAATATTCATAAACCACAGTTTTACTTGATCAATGTGATGTTTTTACTTCAGATTCTGGTCCCCGTCATGTCAAAGAACTTACGAAAAATGAACCTTCAGATCAAATGTTTAATTAATTATGAATTAATTAATTAACATAGGTAATTGATTATATTGTATTGGTAATATTTCTCAGCACTAGTTGAGTGGTGCCCCAAACTCTCAATTCTAGTAAAGCCAGGACCACAAAGGCCACGTGGTGCTGCTGAGCTCAGAATAATCAAATTCCAATCAATCCAATTCAATTACCACATTCTTTAAGTATAGGAACTCTTCCAGTACTTAGAGAATAACCCAATTTCCCCCTGTAATAGTTATATGTCATATTTTTACTCTATAATATTATGCAATTTAATGTAAAAGTGGCAAGTTGTCAGTACAGAATACAGTACTCTGATTGGACCATTTTATGTTACAAAATACATTTTAATTCAGGTATTTAGTATTCTGTAACCTAACAGATTTAGTTACAATAGAAGTATTTTTTCCACCACTGCATAAGGTATTTGTAAAACCTGGACTTTATCGACTTCATAACTGACACCTGTACAATGCAGCCTCTCTCTTTCACCAAAACTTCTTTTCACCTTGTGCACTTCTCGGCATCAGTGCCAGTGCCATCTTTAATAAGATTTACAGAGAGAACAGGAGTGAGTGGAGGGTGATACGTCTCTGGAGCTCTGTCCTCAGTATTGGCAGGTAAATCAATGCCTTGAATAAACCTTACCAGCGCAGTTTGCAATCAGCTGCTAGGCCCAAAGTAATCATTGCATTGAGATAATCCTCCCGGGCTCTCCCCACTGTAGCAAAGTTAATAAGAAAGAGTCATGCAGACCTACACCACGAATTAGATATTAAACCTTGTATCAAGAATAATTACAAGGAGGGATCCCAAAGCTCGACCTTGTCTTTTTGTCAATTCTCCGAGTGTCCATTTCAAAGCTTTTACATTGTGGACACAAAAAAGATTAATATTGTACTTTGTAGTGTAGAGTGAATAAAAGCATAATAGTCACCGTTAGCTACTGTTTTGACAGGCACCTGCTGAACTGTGTAATTAACTTTTTCCAACTTAAAAATGTTCCCAAATTTGCATTATGTCAAGTGTTTTGCTAAACAGGGGCAATTACTTATCACTCTCACTGGTTTTAAGTAGATTTCTTCATGTGATACTTTTACTTGAGTATTTTTTTTCACCCGATATCTGTACTCCTACTTAAAAGTGCAGTATGTAACTTTTTGGTTGGGGGTCTGTCACATATTTGTTTCTATGGATTTATTCAGTTACAGGTGGTTTTATAGCTCAAAAATACCTAGAAAAACAAGCATTCTAACTGTGAGCGGGCTCGCCTCTCCAGAGATCTGACCTGTAACTTGATCCAATTTGGTCTCCATGGTGATAGAAAGGTTTAACACCATACGGTGAAACATTACAGACAAAAAAACCCCCAAAACATGTCCATGAAGAAAAGCATTTGACTGACCCGCCACCAGAAATGTTACACAATGCACCTTTAAGTTACAAAACTGAGTACCGTACTTCTTCCAGCACTGATAACCACAGGGCTTCAAATTTCATGTAAACTTGTAAACTTTCACTTAAATTTGACTGTTTTCTTTCATGATTCATACGTGACCACATTTAAAGCATCATCATTGTAACTGCTCCAAAACCGCTGGTGTCTAAAATCGGTTTATGCAGTTAAAATGCCACCATACTCCACTTCCGCCGCAAAGGGCCAGCTACCTCCAGCCAGAACCACGCTATTTCTCCTCTTTTTTCCCTGTCAGTTTTGATAGCGGACCAGTGGAATAAATTATGCTTGTTCTCAGGAGGTGGCTGGCTTCATTTAGTCAGATCGCCTGTGTGGATTATCCCTGTTTTCTGAGGCCTGCATTTCTGACAGGTCATTATGGAACTGCACAGGGACCCACTGCAGAGAGCTGCCCCTGTGCGGCTGGATCCTGGGAGTGTGGACCATGTATGGACGCAGTATTAAGCACAAACAGGCTGAGGGGCAGGGGCAGAGGAGAAGGTAAAGCAGAGAGAGGTGATAGATCTCCTGCCCGGGCAGGTTCTCTCTGACGATCACCGCTTCTGTTTTCACTGAGGTGGTGCAGAGGAAACAAAGCGATGAGCAGAATGTGTGATGGATGACTGAGCGTGTTTGTCTTTAAAGGTGCACTGTGTAACTTTATTACCACCTGCTTTTCTCCATGGAGCTGGTGTAACTCCCGCCTGAAAAGTTACATAGTGCACATTAAAGTATTAACGTACCCTTTTAAAAATCCACTTAATGAGTAAAGAGTATTTTGTGAAAAGTTTGAGATCTAATAAAGCTTTTGATACCGATTTATGCAAAATTTTGTTAAATGGAAACAACTCTTTTTTCTAGCCATTTTAATTTGTATATTTTTGTTACCTCAAACAAGAAATGTGTTAAAAATAAACCTCTCAAACAATGATAAAAAAAAAAAACAACTTTTACTTTTCAGTTCAGTTAAAAAATGTAGTGGAGTAGAAAGTATAAATACTTGGTCTCAAATGTAGTAAAGTAAAAGTAAAAAATATCCACTCAAAAATGTACTTAAGTAAAGTACAGATTACTACTACAAACTGAATTTCTACAGATTTCTACTTTTTTAGACTACTACAACTACAACTTTTTTAGACTACTACTTTTTTCATGATTTTTCTTTTGATTTCCAGCAGATTTTATGTGAACGGATTGAATACCCCACACTATAACAAACAGGGAGTTGGTTGTATGAGTTGACTCACTTCAGCTCTTCATATAGTTGTAGCTTTGTAGTGTACATATGTGGTCTAATGGGACGTGCTCAGTGCAGCCCTACAGCTGTAATTACAAACAGAATATGGGCTCTGGCTGCTGGGACATATTGAACTGTGTAAGAATAAAGTGAGCTGTAAACATGAAGCAGTATGCAGCACATCAGCAAACAAAAGGGAAGGGTCAGCGGGAGATACTTGGTCAATAATGTTCTATACACTGAGTACAAGCGGAATTAAATTTTCTTTTACACATTAATACACTGCAGAGAAGAAATTCAAGCTGTAAAAATGTGGAGTTTAAAGAACCCATTTTACACTATTTTCTGATTTGTTATAATGTGGTTTCCTCATCACAAATATACCTGGAGTTGTGTTTTGTTTCACTAAGTTTAACATCTGAATCCTGAATATTTAGGCTGAGTTCTTCTCTCAAAAAGACATGATATGATTTCACATCATATGGCATCATACAGGAAATACTCTACAGTGTTTTTAATCTCCCTACACTTGAGCCATTTAGAAAATTTCAGCCAATCTCTGCTGAACAAAAGGTAAAAGGCAGCTGTTCGAAACTTGGAAACTTTACATAACGTCACAAATTGAAATTTTGAGGTTTGGAGACATAAACAGACTAATATTGAAAGTTTACTCAAAGTGTGAATGAAACAAAACATAACTCCAGGTATGTTTTTGATGATAAACCACATTACAACATGATTAATGCTCACAAGAAACAATTACTTCAACTACTGCAGCGAGTCTTGCCACCTTCAGAAGTTTTCTGATGACTCTGCAGTGGTGGGATGCATCAGTGGTGGTGACGAGGAGGAGTACAGGACTGTAGTGGACAACTTTGTCACTAGGAGTGAGAAGAACCACCTCCAGCTCAACGTGATGAAGACAAAGGAACTGGTGGTGGACCTGAGGAGGACCAAAGCTGCTGTGACCCCCATCTCCATCCAAGGGGTCAGTGTGGACGTGGTGGAGGAGTACAAGTACCTGGGGGTGTACTTGGACAATAAACTGGACTGAGGCAGGAACGTGGACGCCGTTTACAAGAAGGGCCAGAGCCGCCTTTCCTGAGGAGGCTGAGGTCCTTTGACATCTGCAGGACAATGCTCAGGATGTTCTACGAGTCTATGGTGGCCAGTGCCATCATGTACGCTGTAGTCTGCTGGGGCAGCAATCTGCACGTGAGGGACACTAATAGACTCGAGAAGATCATTAGGAAGGCTGGACATGGAGCTGGACTCTCTGACGGTGGTGCTTGACAGGAGAATACTGGACAAAATCTGGACTATTCTGGACTCTCCCTCCCACCCCCTCCACGAGGTGCTGGCCAATCAGAGGAGCTGTTTCAGCCATAGGCTGCGGCTGCCGCGCTGCTCCACTGAGAGACACAGGAAATATTTCCTGCTTGTCGCCATCAAACTGTTGAATGCTGTACTTTAAATCACAAATTACTCTATCCTTTTTATCCTATTCCCTGCTCACACATGTATATAGTCGTAAATATGTCACTGATGTTTACAAATGATTTCCCAGAGAGAGCTATTTTATCTTTTATCTTATTGTATTTATCTTATCTTATTTTTGTAACTTGTTTCGATCTACATGCTCTTGGTCGGTTGCATCTGTAACAAAGAAAATTTCCCCTCGGGGATGAATAAAAGTAATTCTGATTCTGATTCTGATTCTGCGTAATATAGGACCTTTAAGAGTTTTAGTTTGATCATAAATTACAAAAACACACCACGACACCAACAAAGTCATGCGTATACATCTATGTATGCAGCCACTTTGCATCTTATATACTACAAATTTACCAGAAACACAACCTATCTCCACATGGCAAACCAGATTACCAAAAGAAATCCACCTAGACAAAGGGAGAATGTGCAAACTCCACAAAGAAAGACACCACCTTAAACTGGAATCAAACATGCTGCAAGGAGAGAGTGCTATCCATAGGTTTTAGAGTCATGAAAAATGTGCCCCTTTGCCGTAGCAATTTACAATTATCTTTTGAATGGTGTAAAATCCTCAAAATGGCACTTGAAACCGATGAATAGCCACCATGTCAGCATGAATACAACTGAAAATATAGGCCCTATATAAACACGGATAATGTGAAAATGGCTTGATATTTCCTTTAAACTCCCATTTCCCTGTCAGATCCAAACAACATTAAATCCACACTCTGTCTCCCACTTTAAAATTGAATCTTTTGCCCCTTTAATACTGCACTTCACACAAATACCCCCCTTTTACATTCAACAACCAGACTTAAACTGTCACCTTTCAATTAGGCTCTGATCCTGATCTCTTGTCACTCTAAACCTGTCAGGTCAAAGAATACAGCCATCAGACCTGGGGGTGCTTGGATGGAGACCTATTGTTTGGGAGGAGTGACAGGGCCTTGATTTAAGACGCACAACTCACTCACGCACACACACAAAAAAGTCTAGACAACCACACTTCGCTGTTGCCGCCACCCTCTTTCCTCACTCCACTGGGACTATATTTTTCATGCTTTCAGACCAGCCGGCAGTGACAAGGCAGTGACAGAGCCTTCTTACGGTGACACCTTTGAGGGTCCAGAGGTGGTTGGCGGCACACGGCACACGCACTGGCGCTCTGTGATGGGCGCCTGGTGAGAGCAGACGCATTATACCGCCATGATGCCCGCCACCGCTGATTGGCAGAGGTGGAAACGTTCAGGAGTGAGAGACTCTGATTGATTTATACATTTCAACTGGAGACAAGAGGGGACGGATGCAGAGATGTTTGCACGCAGGAGTAACTTTGAAAATATATTTTAAATAACTAAATGTGTGTAAAACTACGACTTTTGCATCAAGTGTTGAAATGAAATAGTGCAGAGAGTTTTTCTTTCTGTCTTTATGACATCTGTTGATTTAAATGTGTTCCTCTGGTTTGGTCCTGGTTTAATTAAAATTAGTTTAGTGCTGTTCTAGACTTGGTTTAGTCCTAGTTCAGTCTTGGTCTAGTCCTAGAGTGTGAATACAGAATAACTGTATTCACATGCATATTTTTTACCTCTTTTCGAAGTTATAGAAAATAAACTTAATGGTTTACATAGCCTTAAAGCTACTATCCACAAGTGTATTTGACTTTTTTAACAGTAGATGTGAAACCTGTTCCTCCTCCCGTTCCTCACCTGGCCTCACCTCTTCTGTTCCTGTGCTCTATGCTTTTCTTCTGTCAGGCTAATGCTGGTACACCATCAGACAGCAGTAACGTAGATAGCATCTAGTGGTGAAGTGTGAAAACACACCAGAGGTGGGTCAACCAGTCTAATTACAGATGGTAGCTTTAATTTATCTTAATTGTATTTTAACATATTACATTTATATGCAGTTTAAACAAATAAGCTTACATGATATTATAGAAAAATGTAAAACTCATCTAAAAGTAGTTTCAAATAAAAATGCACGATTGGTCGGCTTCAAACTGCTTCATTGTTTTAATGGTTAAAATTTTTGTGTGTTAAAATATATTCCAAAAACTATGCTAATCAACTCTATTTCCAAAACTAGATGAACATTATTTTAAACTTAGGCTCCATCACTTGACTCAGGCCTCCTCTGTCTCCGTGGTTACCGCCCTGTCCACTCTGTTACACAGGAGAGCTGTTGTTAAAGTCAGAGGGCAGAACCTCTCCTTCACAAAGAGGCTGAGTCTGTCTCACCTCACTGCAGCTGTGCACATGAGTGGATGGCCGATCGAGAACTCACACACACACACACACACACGCACATGCACACACACATGCACACGCACACATGCACACACACACACACACGCACACACACACACACACACACACGCACACAGACACATCTCCTCCAAGTATCTCCCCCTTCACATCTCATCCCACTTTTCAGCCCCTCTGGACTGTCCGGATCCAGGACAACTGAGGTCGGCAACACCGCAGCCAAAACTCTTTTATAACTTCAACATAATTTATCTCACATTTACAAGCAGAGCTGCAAAATAATCTTTATAGGTAAACTTATGGGTTGAGGTGTAAAAATATAGGTATTTTAGCTACTGCCATATCAATAAAAATGGGACTTTCAAAATCTGTTTAAAACTGTGAGTTTCTGGATCTATAACACATTATTCTGTTGTAGATTAATGACAAAAAGAAAACTATAGATACCCAGAATTTTGCCTGGCTTAATGACAGGCAACATGAAGAAACAAAGGATCCTGCATATTAAAATAATAATGTTTTTAAACCAAAGTAGAGAGATAAAATGTACAGAAACCCTGAGTTTCTCTGAATATAGAAATGAACAGTGAGTTAATGCTGTGATAATACCCTGAGATTTGGATTTCTGTACATAGGCCTAGGACGGAATAGATAGCAGCATCAAAACTCATTATTCTACTTGAAACTAATTTAAAATAACAAGTACCTTTACTGTAGATTTCCATTTCTCCTCCAGACCTCCTTGCAGATATGAAGATTTGAGTCCATGCGGAGGAAGGACCAGGGTGAAAAGCTGGATCAAAACAATATCACATGTTTATTCAGCAATCAAGTTTAGATCACAGTGTTGAAATGATGAATAAAACCTTTTTTACACCTCAGAGAAAAGAGGCAAAATAAATACTGAAAAATAAAGAAGATAATATTATTTGTAGTGTGTATCTAAAATGTTTTCAATTATAATATTTCATTTATTTATAAGATTGATGACACAGAGGATACCACTCTTGTCTGACATCTGAATACCTATTTTACTTGTTGAGTGAGTGAGTCCAGATACTGGCACCACTAGGGGGCAATGTTGAAACAAATACAGCTCATGGCTCTTAACATCTCATCTGCGTGCTCCATCCAACCAGGGATTGCAGTTTAACTTCAAATATATATATATATTTTTTTTTCATTTGCAATACCTCTTCTTTAACTTGTATTGGTTCCAGGAAGTGCTATAGTGTTATGGTCTGTATTCTCCCAGCTTGAGCAAATTTCTCCATGGATTTAAGGCTTGAAGGATTTTATGTGGAAAACTTTAAGGCATTTTGAAGAGGTCTGGTGTGACGGCGATTGGGCGTTTGGTGACTCAAATATGATGTAACTAAGAAGCCCTTTTTGCATTTTTCCGTTTTACTTTGAGATTGCGCAACAACAACAACAACTGTAGTTCTTGCAAGACTGTAACTGCACCGTGAATGTCCTCAGTTTCAGCCATAGATATGCAAATCACACTGGAGTTATTAATCGCGGTGTCGCAGGGATTATGCAAATGAAGATGTAAAGAGACAGAGAAAAGAGGAGGAATATGGACGTCAGCAAACTTGTGTTGGCATTCGGAAAGAGGAGATAGTTTTGTTTGAAGGATAGGGCCGGACTCTAAGCTGTGATCTTCCAAGTCTGTGGTGACCCAGAGAAGGCAGTCCCAGAGGGTAGCCAAGAGACACAGGGGAGGGGAGAAAAAAAGGCACAACTCACAGCATTAGAGCAACTGTACACAAGTGCAGTGCTCAGCAAACAGAAATACACAATAGAATAGGCAATATTGGCATGGGAATGACAGTTACAATTACAATTTTTTACTGCAACATGTACTTGTAGGGACTTGCCACTTGCTTATCTCCATAAAATGTTTATGCTTTGGTTGGAATGTTCCACAGTATGACATTAAACTGACCTATCTTCAGTTTTCAACTACTGGTGTTCATATTGCACAAAATAGAATAGGCAATACTGGCATGGGAATTACAGTTACAATTACAATTTTTTACTGCAACATGTACTTGTAGGGACTTGCCACTTGCTTATCTCCATAAAAATGTTTATGCTTTGGCTGGAATGTTCCACAGTATGACATAAAAAGACCTTTCTTCAATATTCAACTAGGTGTTTATATTGCACAAAATTGAATAGGCAATATTGGCATGGGAATCTCTATTAGAATTGTATTATTTATTTATTTTTTACTGCAAATGTAACTTGTAAGGACTCACCACTTGTTTATCTCCATAAAAAACTGGGTATGCTTTGGCTGGAAAGTTCCACAATATGGCATTAAACTGATCTATCTTCTATTCAATCACATGTGTTTATATCGCTCAAAAATACCTTGAAATTCATTGCCTCTCCACAGATCTGACTTGTAACTTGGTCTGCATGTCTCCAAAAAGATTAATACGTTTAATGCCATACAATGGAACATTCCAGGCAAAGAAATAACATCTACATGGAGACAACAGAAAGGTTACACAGCGCATCTTTAATTACAAACCCATCCTATTCGCTGTTTAGTTATTTTGTGTGTATGATGAAGGCCTTTCCAAGCAATTATGGAGCGTAAAGGTCATATTATATTATGAGTTATGCTGGTGTTTGGACTAGACTTGGACAATTTAGCCTTGGTATTTCTTGTTTTATACACTAATAGTAAATGTATAAGTCTAACAAATATGTAAGACATAGCCTAATGGTGTTATACCAAGATAGAAAGCACCAAAAAAGGCATGAGTATTAATGAGATTTAAATGAATTTATTGACAAAGATCTTTTCAATGTATAGAGACTATATGTTGTTTATTTATTTTATTTTACCTTTATTTAACCAGGAGGACCCATTGAGATTCAGAATCTCTTTTTCAAGAGAGACCAGGCTAAGGAGGCAGCTAAACAATCAATACAAAACAAATTTGTGTGCTTTGTTAAAATGTATAATGTTCAAAATAAAGCCTCTCTAACGCTATAGAACAGCTTAAGATTTGTTTAATATGGTGTTGATTAATTGAATTTTTCCACAAAGATTGTCAATTAGTTTTAGACAAACTATATTGATCCACTGGTCAAATTACTACGACACGGAGCAAATAAATAGTCATTAAACGTGAATAATTAAAACATTGTTAGCAAAGATTATTTAGCTTATACAGAACAAAAGGTTTAATTTTATTATTATATTTCTTTTAAATTATGACTCATATTAAAATCCTATATGTTTTTGCTATAGAGCCCTGCCATAGAAGCCCAATGCAGGAGCCTGGAGCCTGTTTCCACTTGTGCCTAATCTACCGGTGGGACCATCCAGATTGAACAGAGATCAAATGGGGGACGGCTGGGCTACCTGCAGTGATTTTTCCCACCCAGCTCCACCATTATTGGCAGGTTTTGGAGACCCCAGCACACAGGGCGAACCAATGCATTTCTGTAGATGACTGTGAGGCAAGGAAAGATTGAATTCTCACTTTCTTCTATCGCTGTGTTAGTCTGCGTGTGTGTGTGTGCGTGTGTGTGTGTGTGTGTGTGTGTGTGTGTATCGGTGACTCTCCCTGAAATAGGCAGTGATGTATGAGGTACATGGGAGAAGACAGCTCACCCAGCTCACCGGGCAGGCTGAATCAGGAAACTGTCTGACAACTAAATGGCTCTGCCCCCTCCCCTTACCAAACTCATTATCATTTCTTCCCCTTTTCCTCTGGCTCTGCTTACAAATCAATGGTTTTGTATGTGCGCCATGATGTGGAGTCATTAGACGATGTGCATTATATCATGGCCTAATGAGAGCGACAGCCGTGGAGAGTGTTTCAGGTAGCCGCTAATAGGCAAAGAGCTGGACTTTTTGTACTTTTTTCAAGCAGTGAACGTGCATCAGAGGTAATTAAAATGGCAGAAATCTTAGAACAAGGTTGTTATATTAGCTCCTGTTAGTTGGAGATGCTGCAGAATCAAATTTTAGTGAGAAGAAACTCCACAATGTTATGATTAGAATTCACAATAATTTACACCCAAGAAACAATAAAATCCTTTAGACACTTTCAGTTAATTGTCAGATATTCCTCTAGTATGTGATCAGATTTATTAGTCTTTTATTTTTTGGAGTATAGATTAAATTTAAATGACGTTATAGTGCTTGTTTTAACTCTTATTTTACCAACCAATTCATAGCATCTGTGCTGACACTGCAGAGACATTTGTATTTGGGATTCATTGTTGTTGAATGCTTTGTGAAATTAGTCCTAATCCGTGATACAACGTCCAAAAATACAAATTCTAGGAGGCAGGCGATTCGACATAGTGATCCCGACAGGCTACACATAATTAACTAACTCACACTATGGACATTTACAAAAGAAGCCAGCAAAGACTGTCGGTCATCCGTAAACTTAAAGGACTTTATGTTTCCCCACAGTCACTACTATTGTTGTATCAAAGCATCATTCAGCCCATCCTACTGTACTGTTCCACCTGCTTTTTTAATTTACTTTCAGTCAAAAACAAGTTAAGACTCACTAAGGTCACTAATACTGCAGCTAAAATAATAGGGCTCCCCACACCCAACCTTACTGTCCTAAACAACAAGGCCATAGTGCACATGGCACTGTCCATAGAACAAGACTCTACTCATCCACTCAACAAACTTGCCCCTCTGCCCTCAGGGCGCAGGTACAGGTGCTGAAGTGCAGGAGGGCCCGCCTTGGAAGAAGCTTGATCCCTTCAGTCATTGCTTATCTTAACAAGAGACCCTGCTGAGTGCCTTTGCTTGTTTTTGTCTAGCTTAGTGTTTGTTGTGTTGTTTTTGTATGTCTGTCTAAACTAGTACGGTGTTGTGGAAAAGAATTTTCCCTTGGGGACAATAAAGTCTAAAGTCTAAAAGTCTAAAACTCTAAACTAGACTTTTAAGTGATATGTGATCAATGAGCTCCTTTGTTTCACTGCATCGCTGAAAAAAAAACAACGAACAAATCTGACTGCACGATCAGGCTTGAGACGTAACCGAGGAAATGGAGACTGGACTGATATCAATCTGTATAAAATACAAAGCGTATCATTTTAGACTTACCAGGCAAATACATGAACATTCAGAATATAGAGAATATAGATTTGGCTGTACTACATTTATTAACATTGGCCTGTATAATTTTAATATTTGATGTTTATGTTTGTTAACTACATTTGTTTTTATATTCACAAGTAAAGAAAAAGAGAAATACGATAAGAGGTTTTGTAAATTCTCACGCTTATAGTTGTGGTCTTCTATTGGTTTCTTCACTGGTCTTCATCATTTGGTCTTGGACAGCTCAACCCTACACACAAAAGTAATAAAGAACATATTTATTATTTATTCTAAGCTGTCATATTCTATTTCACAGCAGAATACGTTTGAGCAGACAATCATGAGTGAGATGCGCAATGAACCGAGCCAAAAGTCAAGTGCAGACATGTTGGCGTCTTTGGTGACCTCTGACCTTTACGAAGGCCCTTGTTTAAGCCGGGGGCCCACTTCCACAGAAAGGTAAATGTTGTAGTGGTTCTTTCTGCGATAGCTATGGCCTTTCCTCTTGTTTCTGCCAGCCTGTGCTTCTTTATTCATTGCCTGGATAAAAGTACATGACCCCTTAAAATAACAGGAGCTGGCCCCGGAGGGCGCTCTTGAGTGATGTGACATTCCACTAACCTGAGATGACTTTTAAAGGATGGATATGTGAAGAATAGTAGGAGACCATGGCCAATAAAGAGGGATAAGGAAATGGACAAAATCAAATCAAGACAATCAGAAAAGGTTAGAGCACAAATATGAGCCAATTTATGCAGGCCTATGTCATTATTGTAAAATATCAGGGATGGACAATATAGCCTTAACTTAAGTTATTCTGAGTAGCTTTATTTGACCTTAAATTAACTTGGTTATACATTGTTTACCATAATATATGAATACACAATAAACATGTAAGCCTGTTTAATTAAGTAAGGTTCCAAATGTAAATTTTCCATTAACTTTTCTCACCGGCTTTTAGAAAATTTCAGATATTAAGAGTTCAAGGACATCACAAAGGACATCACAGAGGCTAACCAGCTACGTACTAACTAATTAACTAACCCTAACACACTTAAAGCACAAGATTCTGCACAATGCTTTTATAACTTTGAATAACTGGCTTATAAAGTGTCAGAAATAGACTTTAAATAAAATTATAGGTCTTGGGCTCATTAGTCTTAATGACGCTGATTATGTCTGAGTAAACTTTCAAACTCTTAATGAAAAATGAATGACAAATTTAGTTCTGGACCCACGGGGTGGATGGTCACTGTCGAGCTCCATAGTGGTACTCCACAATCAGCTTTGAAAAAAGCACAATAACACTATATTAATAGAGAAAATAGTAGAGAGTATGTGTATTACCTTAGGCCTGGCAAGATAACATATTTTGAAGTACAACATATTGCTGAAGTAAATATAGACATAAACAAATAACAATAACCCTGAAACTAATTTATGCCACTGACACAAAAACCAAGAGCAGATTTAACCCACAAAAAGTATTCTAAATGTATATTGTTAATCATGCAAAATCATTCAATAGTATCTGCAATAAATAACCAGCAAAATAAAACACTTACAATACTTAAATATAGTTTGCATCTGTAATAAGTCATAGAAGCTCATCTCAATCTTTTATAGCTTAAATTTTATCACAGCCAAAAAATGTCAAATCATTTTCCAGTTGAGCGAAGAAAATGCACACACAATAAATACTGACCCCAAAAATATACTGTTCCAGTTTTCATATATTGAACAATGAGTCGGTATATTAATTATTGTGACAGGCCTACATTACAGTTCAACTAGTATCTTAATTATAATAAGCCAATCTATTTTCAAACTTGTTCTAATTTATTTGTTGAATAGCCCTGCCTCTCCTTGAATATTGCACGGTATTGAAATATTTATGAAGAAAACTAACAATTTCTGTAGCTTGTAGGCTTACTAAAAACTACACACAAATAGCAGGGTTCAACAAAAAGTCAGCGTTCTTTAATTTTGCATGCACTTAAATGCAATAGCTGTGACAGCACTCGTGAGAAATACAGTCTTTAATCAGTGGAAGTGAATGCTTTACAAACAAGCTGGTAAAATGTGAAGCAGAGATCTAATTACCCTTTTGCGAATTATAATCTTTTCAGAAATAAATTAAGCTGTAATTTGAGAGCGCCAATGTTAGTGTTAAAGCCCCCGTCTGTTGAAGCTGTCATGTTCAAAGGGCCTGATGATGAAGAGGTCTCACTGAGCGTAACCTATGCGCTGACGTCTGTGCAGAAAAAACCCAAAGAAGGAGGATCAAGTCGAAAAAAAAAAAAAAAACTCACAAAAAACAAAAACTGAACAGTTAACGCATATAGATCCGTTATTTGCCTACTAAAAGAGAAGCTGATATTTTGCTAGAGGTTTCAAAGCTTGGTAGCCTACCTGTGGTCCCGCGTTGCATTGTGCATGCGTAATGAAGACACCATCGTCAGCGTAGTACTAAAAACTATTCCACAATTAACGCATATAAAAAAAAACTATTAACGCGTATAGATCGGTTATTTTCCCTACTAAAAAGAAGCTGATAGTTTGCTGGAGTCTAAAAAAAAACTTAGTAGCCTACCTGTGGTCCCGCGTTGCATTGCGCATGCCTAATGAAGACAGCACGGTCAGCGCGGCAGCAATGTGTTTACTGCAGGTAAGGTGCGGTAAAAGTCCATCTCCTGCTGTTACTTAGAGTTTAGATTAGCTTTATTTGAGCGTTTATGAATTTTGGCTTGTCACGCTTACATTAGCTTACTGCTGCAAAGAAAATTGGCTGACAGCTAGGCCTAATTCACTGGAAACGGAAGATTTACTGTTGTAATGTACACAATAAGGCTCTTTACGCTGTAACAGGCTGGTGGTACCATACGGTCTATGGTGGTAACGTATACGAGAAAACGTTGTTTGTGTTTATATCCGGCTTTTCCGCACATGCGCAGTGCCTGGTAAGCAAAAGTCAGTGAGGCCGCTCATTTGTATTGACACTTGCGTTGCGTATGTCTGTCATGGGATAAATCGTCTTATTTTGAAGTAGGTTTTGCATTTAATTGTTTTGAGATTACTTCATTATCTTACTTTATGTCAGTGAATAATAATAATAATATGTATAAATGCATCAGTTTTATATAGCGCTTTTCAGGACACTCAAAGACGCTTTTACAGAGCATTATTCATTCACTCCAGACCCGGTGGTGGTAAGCTACTATTGTAGCCACAGCTGCCCTGGGGCAGGCTGACGGAAGCGCAGCTGCCAATCTGCGCCATCGGTCCCTCCGACCACCACCAACATTCACGCACACACCACTTTCATACTAGGCAATGTGGGTAATGTGCCTTGCCTAAGGACACTACGACAGTTTTTGCCACTGGCGCCCCACTGTGGCACCTGGAATTCCCAGTGGTCTCCCATCCAAGTACTAACCAGGCCCGGCCCTGCTTAGCTTCTGAGATCTGACGGGATCAGGCTTTGACGAGCCGGTATGGCCACATAATGAATGTTGAGGATCAAAAACTGGCTAAAGTTTCGAAGGCTCGATAAAGCCATAAATCTCTCGACTTGTTTTCTCTGGAAATGGCTGGCGGACTGACAGATCGCTCTGGCCATAGACAAATGTACAACAGCTCTATACTGTCTATGGTCATAGAACTACAACATCCATGTCTATGGTTCGCGTGTTGACTGCCTACCAATATGCCCCGGACGTGACGTCATGTCGTGTTCTCATATGGATAGTATTGTTATAGTGAGCAGACGTCCCAATTTACCCGGGATAGTCCCAGTTTGAAGTCCCTTGTCCCAGCAGATTTATACAAAAACCAGTGATTTGTCTGAGTTTTATACAAGAAATGCCTCTGGTGTCCCTATTTTTAACCAATTTGATAAATACCAACAGAAGAGAGAGGCATAAACTGTCATTTGTTTAGGTAAAATTCAGAAAAGCTGCTTAAAAATGACCAAAGCACAAAGACAATGTGACTATACTGACTCACATGTTGAATGGGTTGAATGCAGAACTTTTTCCTTAATAATTATGCACTCGATTCACAATTTTAATTACCACATTACAACTGCCTCAAACCAGGGGTGTCCCAGTTTTTGATTTGGAAAATCTGGCCACCCTATTATAGAAATTAGTTATAATATTATATTACTCTATGTAAATCTTGATGATGTCGATGTGAAATGTGTCTTTCTACATCATAATTCACATAATCTACAAAAGTTGCATTCTGCTGAAATTAAACATTGTCTCAAAGGAAAACACCAATATCCAGAAGATCTAACCAACATTACACAGTGTCTTTGGCTCAAGAACAGCACTTCTCCTCTGTCACACTTCATACACATTTGTTTACATGTGTGGACAGTGAACGCTTTGATTATCTGGAGTGGGTGAGCCCTCTGTAGCTCCGCCATGTCACTGGCACCAGTTGTGTGCGCTTTTGGCCTGAAAAGTGTTTTGTCACAAGGCAATGCAGCTTTCAACATCAAATAATCTGATAGATCCAAACTTCAGAATTTAGTTTTTTTTGTACTCTCGTCTAATGATGGAAACAAAATGTGCTGGCAGTGCACATTTGGCAATTCAAACAAGAGATCTTCAACTATGATTTGCATTTCTCACTGTTCTGGTTGAGAAATTAATAAAACATATCTGTCACAAATAATTATTTTTACTCATAATCTAAAGCCTCTCTGACTTTGCCTTCATCTAAAATAGTTTTTCACCCTGCTATTTTTTTCTAAAAAGACATTACGCAAGAAGTTGTCCTTAATTTTTATTGTGGAGTAAAGAATGATTTATCTCTTTGTCACAGGTCTTCATGTCTGAAGGCAACTGATGTTTGGCCACCTGGACCGCAGGAGGTATGACTGTTACAGCCTTCTTTCCACAGTGCTAAAAACTTCTCACACTTAAAAAGATAATTTGATTTACACTGAAGAAGTTGACGAGTACTTGCTCCTGACCAAGTGTGCCATTATGGTGCAGATGATAATCAATCTCAAATCAATTAGGCGGTAATTGCTGAGTCAATGGGAGAGGCTGGTTAAATATTGATAAGTGTCTAAGAGGCCCATCAGGCACTATTGACAGTCCAGAGACAGACAGCGCTGTTGAGCCCAGAGCCAAGTGAGACTGATGCAGCCACTGCTTTGGGCTGCAGCTCATATTTTCTAGTACTTGTGCCTACCACTTTTCAAATCAATGCAGGCCTCCTCTCTCCTGAACAAGCTGTAATGTTCATCCTTAACATGCTTTTGACAGAACTGATTTCATTTTTACAAGAATAAACATAAAGATGTAATAATAACTCAAAAAATGTATCTCTTATAAAAGTTGCTAAACTGGTGTAAAAGTCTGTCCACTGTGAATTTTTGGTGAGCCGCGTCAGAGGAGATGAGCAAGGACTTTGGCCCTAATTATCATGCTGGCTAAACATGCTGTGTCGGGTAAATGTGTTTGCAACAAGAGCAACCTCAGGCTGCTTATAGCAGCTACTTCCTGACACTCTCAATCAGCCTGACTGATTGGATCCAAGGCCACTCCCAAACCCTGATTGGCAGTTTAATGACATGGACGGAGCACAGAGGCAGGCCGCGGGTCGTAGGGGTACTGAGTAATCTAAAGTTGTTTTAGTGTTGTTTTAAACTGTGTTTGTTGAGCGCTGTTTGTCTGCAGGAACACAGAGGTACACTGGGAAATATTCATCCGTAATAATCTGTCGTCCTTTTCTCCGGCTCCCCCAAAACTGTCACATCCATCAGGATTAGGCTGTGCCTGGTGCAGCCCAATGCTTCTTTAAAATGAATCAATCTGAGCGCGGCTGCAGCGACTGTCCAACAAACACAGTCTGACAAATATTCAGGCCTCATACAAACGTCTGATTACAGCAGCCTCTCATCCATCTTGTGCAGAGCTGTGTGCGCATCCATCTGCATTCCCTCTATTGGCCTTTACAGCTATAGCCTAAGAGAGGGCTTTATCTTTGGCTCCTGGGCCCTGGATACGGACAGCCTCGCCTCAATTATGAATCCTAATGAAGAGGCTTGAAGGCGCTGTTGTAAAACACCTCGAGACGTTTGATTGTGACAGCGCTTATCAGCTGCTAACACACTCATCTTTTGTTTATTTTATGAATTATGTGTTTTATGATTAATTGGCGCTCTATCATTATTTATCAAGCAGCACGCGGCTTCCTAATAGAGTTAATTGTTTGTAATCAGATAATTAAAAGAGCTTTTAATCCTTGAGGCTTGTCTTGTGGAATGGCTTTGATGCGAGCTAATTGAGTATGAATGTTACCGCAGGGCATAGAAAATGTAGATGGAGGTTAGGATAAGTCGAAGCTTTGAGAGAGCAGAGGGTCTGTGTATGAGTCTTATCCTCGCTCTGCTGGAGAATACTGATGTGTTTTGGCTCATTTTTTAGTGGAATTTTCCAGTATTCAGACACAAAATTCCAATTATATCAAATTAAATCCTATTATTTATTATTATGTTTAGATTCTTTTGCATAAATACTTGTTTTATTCAGATTGGAGGGCATTTAATACCACTTATAATTTGTTAGTAAAGTTGCACTATGCATGTTTTTCAAGGTATGTTTTGATGTGAAAATTGAATAAACTAAATAAAACAAAAGTTTAATAAACACTAGATAGATATTGAATGCCATACTATGAAACACAGGCAAGGCAGGTGGTGACTCCCTCCAAGAAAAGCTGCATAGTGCACCTTTAAATGCTAAATTTTAACTGATAAATATGCACAACAATTCATATAATGTTGATCAAATGGAAGTAGAAAACAAGGATCTATGTTTGTGAATGCCATGAAGGTAAAAAATCGCACAGGACACAACACATTAAAATTGCTCAGACTTTACTAGAAATAGCTGTTGACAGTAATAATCTTATGTATAAAAGCAGCCCTTACTTCTTGACGTTAACGGTGTATATCTGTGCGTGGCTGTTCTCTGGGGGCTGGGGTGAAAGGTAACATGTAACATAACCAGGGGCAGATTGACTTGTTCAAGACCCGGTGTTAGGTCCAATTCTAATTAATCCAGTGCGTCTCAGAGGGGCTGTTGTTAGCGTGGAGGAACTTAACTTGGCCAAGGACACCAGCTAAGAGCAGTTTAATCAATGTGACGGAGAACATTTATCTTACTAAATCTTTCCTCTGTTAACTGCTTTAGGCTCTGCAGAGGTTTTTACTATTGTTCATATAAGAGAGACGCAGAGGAAAAACTGCATTTAAAGAGCCTGTTCAAAATTCACTTATAGTGTATATTAAATTCAAATGTGTAAAGCTAAATGATAAGAGACAGAGGGCCGGTTCTGATTTCAGTTTCTTGTGAAAGATGTTGCAGAGTTTATATTAGACTGGCTGTGTAATAAATAATAGTAATATTTTCCGAACAAGGCCGAGGGGGAGACCCAGGACAAGCTGGAGGGACTTGTCTCTCGGCTGGCATGGGAACACCTTGGGGTCCCCCTGGAGGAGCTGGAGAAAGTATTTGGGGTGTGGGTGACTTTTGCATGGATGTAATGGTTGGGTTTTAAATGCCCACAGACAGGTCAGTTGATAGGTGGATGGGAGGCTGAAATAATAAATATTAGAGATCGACTGATATGGGTTTTTTCATCACCGATGCCGATACTGTTTGTTTAGAATCCAGAGAAACTAATCGCCGATAAGGTCTGCTAATATTTCTGGGCCGATATATGGGGCCTATTTTGCTTATTTTGCTCAAATTATGTAATTTAAATTTACTACAAACTCACCCACAGCCAATTTTTACCAACAAACCTTTAATAGAACTGTGTAATCATATTTTGTGCATCTTTTTGTATTAAAGTGTTAAAAAAAAAGCTTTGTGTGTATTTTTTAGGGAACAAATTGACCAAAACATAATTTTCCGCATATTTGCTGATGAATATATTAATACCTTGTTGACAAAAATATTAAGAGGTTTTTATATAAGGTTTATTTTTGTCACAGGTCCTGTGGCACTTCTACTGGCAACGTTGAATCTGTGGACAGACCTCAAAATGTGGACGTCCTTGATGAAAGCGAGAAGTTTTAAGATGACACAGGTGAGAATATAAGTCTTTATATATAAGATAAGATAAGATAGGACTTTATTGATCTCGCAGTGGAGAAATTCTACAGTCACAGTAGCTCCAGGACAGTTTAGTGCAAAAAAGGAAAAAAGTGTGATGCAATCAAGATAAACAATAATAATAAAAATAATAATAAAAATAAAAATAATAATATAAACTGAATAAGTATATGTACAAAATTTACAAGAGAATTGAAATATAAATACTATATATATAAAATAAAAAGTACAAAATATACACACAAAATATACACACAAACAGTTTTTTTTAATTCAACATTTACCTTTGCTCAAGTCAGTTGCTAAGAACATGCCCTTGTTTACATTACAAAATTAGCCCAAGTTTGTTAATTTTTTGTATATTTGTACTCAAGTCATTTGTGGTGAAAGATGTTGCAGTGTCTGAAATATGCACTGTAGGTTCGTAATTATTATCTATTACATTCAACATTATTTTGTGGGTTACCTCCCCAGTATTCTGACAGAGCAGTGTACTGAATGTACTGCGTGCAGTACTCTGTGGCATGTAGCTGTAATAAAAGCCTGTGTGTGTGAGCCATATGTTGACTTTGCAGCGCACACAGAGGAGCAGTAACAGTGGAGGAGGCGGGGGGCGCTGTTAATCAAACCAAACTCCAAAGTCCAGCTGCTGCTCCCCAGGTAAATGGCTCAGCGTCTTCTGAGTCTAGGGCTGTAAAGAGCCTCTGTGTGTCAGCTGTTCTTCTGTGGGCAGCGTCTGCAGACTAACAAGGCCGGGACAGGACTATGTGTTACATGGGAGCGGCCAAGTTGACTTCATTAGTGGATACAGTGTTGATACAGTACTGAGTATTGCAATTTACTCAATGAAAATATCATTATGAGCTTTTTTTATATCTCTCAAAAACTAAATTAAGGCAGCAGATATTGTAGAATAGAGTCAGTTCAGAATATTTGTTAACTAAGCAAATTAATTTAAAGTTTAAGTTAAATATTAGCTTGGTTTTTTGTCCCATAATGCTTGCACGTGCTACTTATATAAATCTATCTTCCATGTTTGGCATATTTTGGCATCTTTTATATTAAAAACAATGAATTGGTTTAGCTGGATCGGCGTAACTATGGTGATTTAATTGGATATTGACTGGTTATTCTGTCAGTATTGTACTAGTGTCCAGGGTGAAGACTACCGGTATTTAAAGGTGCATTTTGGTGGAGTCTGCTACCTGCTTGTAATCATGGAGATGTTCTTTTTTTTTTTTTGCAACTTTATTTTTATTTGCTTATTAATAGAGAAAAAAAACAATATAGAATAGAAAACTTGAGGTATTGAGAGGAGGAGTACCACCAGTGCCAAGAAATGTATATAGTGACCAGCAATCATAATTTTAATGTCAACAGTGCAGTGCAGCCCCATTTTCGATCAGATTGGTACAGTTTTATATTGGTAATTTTGTAGATTTGTTACAGCATCTCTCAATAATAGCCACCCCAGAAACAAGGCTGAAGAACACTGCTTTAAAAGGACAATGGTGTTCTGGCTTTTACTGGGATGTCTCACAGTGTGGCATTAAACATATCTTTAAAGGTGCATTGTTCAGTTTTTCTAATGGAGGGTCTGCTAAATTTCTACTTTTCTCCAAGGAAATGTTATTGCTTTGGCTGGAATGTTTCACAGTATTAAACCTTTTTTATCTTCGTGGAGACCAAACCAGACCAAGTTACAGGTTAAATCTGTGGAGAGGCGACCCCCACAGTCAGAATGCCTGTTTTTCTAGGTATTTTTAAGGTATAAAACCACCTGTAATTGAAAAAATGTAAGGTAGATCTGTTTTAATGTCACACTATAGAACATTCCAGTCAGAGCAATGACATATCCATAGAAACAAGTAAATGACAGTCCCCCCCACCAGAAAAGTTACACAATGCACCTTTAAATTTAAATTCTACACCTGCTATAACTGTAAAAAAAAAAAAAAAAAAGTTTGGTCCTATATTAAAAAACACATCCTTTTCTAATTCCAGTCAAATTTTAACTTACACTGATGATACTTGCATGTATTTGACTTGAAGCTGCTGGGAAACAAGGAAAACACAGAACAGACCTTTCATGCATATTCATAAAAAACTCTTGTTATGGTCTCATGCCAGTGATTGACAGCTGGATGCCACAGTGCGTCTGAGTCGTTTGACTGAGCGGTATTCCCCAAACCATATGCTCCTGGTGTGTAGGACTCTTGGACCTGCTCCACTCTGCCTTGTTTATCATTTCATTTGAATAAGAGAGACCAACAGTGACGCTTGTGTGAGCCTGAATATGAAGCGGAAATGTTAATGCAGCACTTCATTGAAATTAGGCACCTGTTTGCTTTTGATATCCACAAACGCCATAGGACATGACACAAAAATGCACAGACTATTTATTACACTTGTGCTATTTTCTGATTTATGTTGTTATATAATGTTGTTTCCTCAGCACAAACATAACTGGAGCTGTGTTTTGTTTCATATTTAATACATGTATTTAATAAACAAATCCTGCATATTTATCAAACAGAAAACACTTCCACTTTGTGATGTCATGTGGTAATTTAGGAGGTGCTCCACTGTGTTTTTAAACTCCATACACCTACACTCGAAGCGTTTGGATGATTTCAGCCCTGGAAATTCCAATCTCTACTGAACTAAAGGTAAAAGAAGAAGCTGTTAACTTGAAAAGTGCAGCTTCATGACATCACAAGGTGGAACAGAACATTCAAAGCATTTGAGATGTAAACAGATGACTAACAAAGAGTTACTTAAACAAATGTGAATGAAACAAAACACAACTCAAGGTAAGTTTTTGAGGAGGTAACAGCAGTATAACATGGCCTAAAGCTCACATGAGTCAGTTTTACGTAATATAAGACCTTTTAAACTAGAAATCTTTTGTTTATAAACCGTTATGTGAATGTAAAGATTAACTTAGTATCACTAGATTAATATATCAACAGTGGCAATGAAGTTTGCTTGTTCTTACCCTGCTTGTAGTACTGTGGATTCTGATGCTGACTAACAGAAATGCTGAAGTAAAATAATCTTAGTCATACCACTTCCTAACAGGAAAATATGGAACAAAAAAAAATACATTTGCAAGGATGCTTTAATAACTGGTCTGTTTATTTATTTGCAGAAACATATTTTTCTTTCTAAGACTGTGTCCCCTCCAAATTATCTTATATTCATAAGCCTCTGTTAATGCCAAATACAAAAACTAAATGATAACGAAAAAGATGAGTTTTTATTCAAAGAGACAAAAGACAAAGTTGTTAAAATTTAATTCAGTTAATCAACACCTCTGTGTGGGGCACTTTGGAACATGATAATACAATTTCAAATAATTATAAACCCAAAAAACCCACCAGCTTTTATCAGATCTGAGTAGCATCATTTTCACACGTTTTAGCGGTGTGTTACAAGTTGTCACTTTGTATTTTTTTATTTTGTTATAAAACACGACAAAATCTCAAAATCATGCCATCTACTGAATAGAAAAGTACATCAGACCAACAATTTATGCAGCTTAATCACAAATACAACAAGCAAATATTATATTTTTGAACCTTTAAAGGTGCACTATGCCACTTTTCTGTTTCCATAGAAATTGTCATTGTCAATAGTAATTGCATTGCTCTGAGCTGTTCAGAAACACCTTGAAAAACATGCATTGTTGCTTTAAGTTCTGGTTGATTTATTGGCAAACTCCAACTGGATATCACACCGATGCAGGGAGAGTGAGTGCATGTTGTCGGGATTAAAGGGTTTAAAATTTTAAATCTTCCTATCTTTATGGAGACCAAACCAGCCCAAGTTACAAATCAGATCTATGGAGAGGCACACACTCACAGTCATTTTTCTAGGCACCGTATTTTTCGGACTATAAGTCGCACCGGAGTATAAGTCGCACCAGCCAAAAAAGGCATAATGAAGAAGAAAAGAAACATGTATAAGTCGCACTTTTTGGGAGAAATTTATTTTGGAAAATCAGAGACCAAGAACCGACATTTCATCTTGAAAGGCACGATACAGAAATTATAGTAATAAAAACAACCCAACAGAGAAAAATCCATGTATCATTCATTCATTCGTTTTTCAATATAGAACCAAAATGAAAAAACAACTTTTGTCTCTAAAACCGAAATGAAAAAAAAAAAGGATAATGATTTCTTTTTTCATTTTTGATTAATATTTACGATTCATATATATGGTCTATGGGCTGTCAGTGTGAAAAATGTAATATAGGACCAGTAGCACCCAAACCCTGAAAAAAGTGTGACTTACATTAAAAATATGGTACTTTTGAACTATAAAACCACCTGTATTAGAATAAATGTATGCCATGCCTTTCGTCACTCAAAATGTTCAAATTAACCCACTCTAAATGATCCTGGTGTTTTTATTTCGCTGTTTTGTCTGTAAATAAATTACGCTTCAAATTCTCCCCTATAACTGCTTCATTTGACCTGAGCCAAACCCCCCTTTAATGCCATATTGTGGAATGTTATATTATGTTATGCTCACTGTGGTTTTGAAATCAGTATCAAGACTTTCCCTTAGTATCAAAGATGGGTTGAATTTTTGTGTCATAACAACACTATAAACTAGTATGATAAACTTCACCGCAGTTAAAAGTAGATCTGTACATACTGTATATTTTCCCATCCGCCCCATAACAGTTCTGTATCTATGACAAATGCACAGATATGAGGCTGACAGCGCGTAGCTTTAGTGCAGATTTCCCCACAGACCCCTGCACTGGGTAACGTTGCTCTCTCACTTAATTGCACCTCACTGTTGCCTTATTTTCACAGGCTCAGAAATGGCACTGCTCCTGATTTTCTTTTAACAGTCCTTCAGTCCGCTGCTTTCTCCAGACAGGCTGATTCAGACTTTAATTATTTCTGTACTTGCAATGCTCAGAGGTAATGATAGTATGCAATGTGTGCTATTCACGTTAATGAACTAAATCACTACTACAGTATACATGTCTGAGGGACAAATCTCAGTCAATTATGTGTTGAGATGTTCTCTAAAATAAGATACTGCCTTTCTGCTCAGTTATTCAACGTTTGCCAGTCGAATTTTGGAAATCTGACCACACCCATGCACATTTACAAACTGAATCTATACAAAATGAAGCTGACAATTGATAGTTTGCAGCTAATGTCGTCAACATTCCCTGGGCGTGTGATGCTAACGGAGCACACTACTCTGTTTGAAGCTCTGTTAGACCTAAATCTCGGCTTTGCTTTAACAAAATCTGACCAGAAAGAGTTGATTTGGTTGGAACTATAACCGGTAAGATGATTTGTGCTGTTTAACAAGTCTCTCACACATAAAATTACAATCATAAGGTAGATAGCCAACAGTTTTTGTTGTTTATTTGTTATTTGTTGTTTTTTTCAGTTTGTCACTCTCACCTTTTTGTTCAAAATCCTAAACACCTAAAAAGCACCATGAACACTTGTATTGATCACAGGCATTAGCACCATGGAAACTGCTGAACATTCTGCTAATAGAGATACAGCGTGATGTCAGTGCAAAATACTAATAGTTTAGGAGGAGTGAGGCAGGTCACAAAATATCCAGAGAACCAGCGTTTAGGCCTCGGGCGAAGCTTTTCCTCATTGTCATTATTTGTACTTCATGAGGAATCCGGTATTTTTACTGATCTTATATATCTTGCATACTTTAGACAGACTATTCACAGAAATCAAAATATAAACTATACCATTGCATTGTAGACCATCATTTTCTCTATATCAATCACTTTAAAGGTGCACTATGTAGCTTTTTAGTTGCGGTATGCGATATGTCATAACTTTGTCTGGAATGTTCCACAGTATGACATTAAACAGCTCTACCATACATTTATTACATGACAGATGGTTTTATAGTTTAAAATACCTACAAAAACAGACATTCTGACCATAAGCAAGGTTGAATTATATCATATGGTGAAACATACCACACAAAGCAATAACATCTCCATGGAGAAAAGCATTTGACTGACCCTCCACCTGAAAAGTTACACAATGCACCTTTAAGGCTCTAAGAGGACATACATTGTATTTAACAGGTTTTTCATATTTTTTTTTTATTCTAAATGATCCTCTTGAATAATACTTGGACTGAATAGTAGTTTAGTTGCTGACATTGATGTGTTGGTGCCGTCTCCACCTGTTTCCTCAAGGTGCCTCATTTTCAAATACAAATGTGTGAGTGTGAGGTTCAGCCCAGGTCCCCCCAGCCTCAGACTACGCCAGGTCCTTTTCAAAGCTGGTGATTATTTTACCTGGGTAATTGTGTGTTTCTTTAGATTGTTATATTATTGAAGAGAAATCAACCATGCTTTTTGAAATGCATAATTTAACATAATGTATTGTGAGATGTAGGTTCCTCAACACATTTTCTGCAGCATATTCAGCAATAGAGATTTATACTACCAGTCCAATGTTTGGATTCACCCTTTCATTCATTGTTTTTTTTTTAATTTTTTTTAAACTACTTTCTGCATTTTAGATACATACAGAAGCCATCAAATATCTGAAGCTATATGGAGATATCTGGAATTATTTGCTAAATATTTTGCAATAAAGCAAAGGGTGGTCAATTTGAGGATTTGGTTATAAAATGTTTAAAATATTTAGTTTAGAGTTATTTTTTTCTATATGTCTTCATATATTTGATGTCTTCTGTGTGTTTATCAAATGTGTAAAGTAGTAAACAGAGAGAAAAAAAAAACACTGAATGAGAGGCTGAGTCCAAACCTTTGACTGGTAGTGTATATTGTATAGAAGTATATAATATACTATGATAATTTCAATAATAAAAACCTTAAAAATAAATAAAGCACAACAAATGTATTCTCATTAAGTCAATGAAAATGGCATATTGTATACAGCAGTGGTTTTGTCAAAGTTTAATAAGTTTTTCTAGGCTTGTCTGCAGGAACCACACTCAGAAAATGTAAGATATTATGGTGATGCATATAAGTTTAATCTTAAGATATGTGTTCTTTTAACATAAAACTGAAATTGAAAATGCAACATAATCATTTGGGGTTTTTTTTTTTTTTTTGAGTGCACTGAGCCAAAGTCCTCACTCTGCAGTTGCAGGTTTGTATTTACCCAGAGAGACTGGGACCAGACAAGATGCTTTTACAAGACTGAACCAGTCATTTAGATATATAGGTGCATTGTTACGGTATTATCAAAAGAATGTGATTAAGATTTAGCTTAAAGGCACTGTACCCGATTTACCATCTCTTAAAAATGTGAAAAACAGAACTAGTTAGTTTCAGATGGCTTGCACTTACCTCCTGCACTCTCAGCATCCTAATTGTTCACCACGATGAGTTCATATGTCCTTTTCATGACTTTGAGAGACCAGAGTAGAGTTTTGCCTTATAATTAGATGCAGACTGCCAGCAGTGGACATACTTTGATCTCAAGAACTGCTTATACAATATCTGTTCTGGGGTGAGAGAAATTTAACCCAAATACATGGGAAAAAGTCAGATACAGGCCTTTTAAGGTAATGGGCAGTATTTTAGAAACTCTCAGATGTCTCAGGTTATCTTTGGATTAAGGGGCCTATCTTATCCCATTTTCTGATCTATGTTATAATGTTCTTTCCTCATCACAGACCTACCTGGAGTTGTGTTTTGTTTAATTTCACATATGTTTAACACACAAATCCTGCATATTTTGGCTGAGTTCTTCTTTTAAGGGGAAAACACTCCTTGAGATGTTATGTGGTAATACAGGGGGTGCTCCACTGTGTTTTTAAACTCCACACACCGTCACTAGAACCATTTGGGTAATTTCAGTCCTGGACTTTGGGTAATTTCAGTCCTGGATTTACCAATCTCTTCTGACCACAAGATGATAAAAGGTGGCTGTTAACTTCATGACATCACAATGTGGAACAGAGCATATTGAGCTTTTTAGATGTAGACAGACTAATAATAAAGGATTGCTCCAAAATATGTGAATGAAATACAACTCCAGGTATGTTTTTGATGAGGTAACCGCATTATAACATGGCCATAAGACTCACAAGAATCAGTTTGGCATAATATAGGATCTTTAAATAAGTTAGTTTCTCTCACAAAAGTTGTAGCTTATCATCTGTTTGTAGCCAGCACACGTTGTGTCGTACTTTTTTCCTCCACTAAATTAAACACTCATTATACAACGCATCAGCCCCTTAACACATGCAGTTATTTGTATTCAAACATTTACCCATAAGGCCGTGCGGACATGAATCCACATGCAGGAAACATCTCTGCTGTGTAATTCTCTGGTTACTAAGATAGTGTTATTGATGTGATGGGTCACTTTGCAATTTAGAGGCAATTAAAAGGTAATGAAAGTGCTTAGATGAAACCTATGTCTGGAGGGCATGCACAGTGTAGGGTCGTCATGACGATGTACGTGGGAGTCCATTTCTTGCATACAAGGAGACAAGTTAAGAAAAGTGCTTTTAATGTGACAGCTCTGACAAGTGGAGGCTATTGAATGGTCACTGTGTTTTAGTTTAATTTGAATTTTCAGAAATGTATAGAAATGATTTTGGTTTGGTTTGATTATACATCTCTACTTTTAGAGGGTAGTTATGCTTGATATTATTGCTTTGACTTTGAAAGTTCTTTAGTTTGGCATTATAATGGTCCACTTTGTATTTATCCAGTTTCAGGTGTTTTCATTGTTTAAAAAATACCTTGAACAACATGTATTCTTATCGTGAGTGGGCTCACCTCTCCACAAAGCTTACCAATGTCCGGTGATGCCACCTGCTTGGCATTGGCATTGAGATAGGAGATGTTTCATACCATATTGTGGAAAATTCCAGCAGGCAAAGAAATAATATCTCCATAGAGACAAGCCCTGAAAAGTTATATCAATCAATCAATCAATCAAACTTTATTTATAGAGCACTTTTCATACAAAAATGCAACTCAAAGCACTTACACCTATTACTATAATCACACCCCACTTACTTAAAGATCCTGTTACACAAAATGGATTCTTATGAGGTTTAAACCATGTTATAATGTTTCTTTCTCAAAACATACCTGGACTTTTGTTTCATTCTCATTTGAGTAATCCTTTATTATTAGTCTGTCTTCATCTCCAGGACTCATAATGAAATCATTAAAAATATTCTAATGAAGGTGTATAGAGTTTAAAAACACAGTGGTGCACATCTTCTATTTACCATATGACCTCACAAGACGGGAGTATTTTCTGTTTGAGAAAAAAACTCAGTCTAAATATGTATATTAAACGTGTTAATGAACAAAACATAACTTCAGGTACATTTTTGATTAAGAAAGAACACTGTAACATAGATCAGAAAATAGTTTTAAAGTAAGTTGCATTTCTTTATATAGCCTGATGAAGAAAATATTTGAATATATTGCTAAAACACCATTAGTATGGATTCTTTAAGACATATTATGCCTTGAATTTTTCCTTGTTGCCTTCATATAACACATGAACTTGAACTGTCCTTTCACATGAACACTAAAATAGTTAAATACCCTCTCTGAATCCCACAGAGCCGTACAAAAACATGCCAGATGCAGCTTTCCGAAACACAATAGCCGCCACATAAAGATGAAGAGTATATTGTAGTCTTCCTCCTCTTTCACCCGCTCATTAGCTGTCCCTAACCTTCCAAACCTAACCAGGTATTACTGCCTAAATGCTCTCCTAGGCGTTTTTAATTAGTGAGGAATGCTCGTTACGTGAGGCAGATGGCACAATCCTCTGTCTTTTGTTAAAGTCACACTAATTAAGATTCTCCGAGTGGAAGCGTCCAACCTGAATGCTTAATAAGGACGCCTGCCTGGCCCAGTGCAGAGCAGCCCCATGTCTCCACACCAGCGCTCACCTTGAAACTTGAAAACTCTTAATTTTCACAGATCTTCAGTTGCAGCTTCTGTTGTGTTTGTTTTGGGAGCCGCATGTGAAGAGGTGAAGGTGATAATGGCTGTCCCTTGTGGTTTATTAAATACAGTCTGTGCTTATGTTGACTCTGAACTTGTTTTTGTTTGACTCATGCGACTGTCGTGGTTAAAGCTCCACTATCTGTACTTTGCATTTTTCTTTTTCAGTTTTTCCATAAAAATGTATACTCATATACACAAACAAATTTACAAATATATGGTAAGATGAAAAAGTTACTATAGACCTGGGGCTGTCACATATGCCACGTTTATCATTTTTCTTCTGTTTCCATTTGGTCAAAAGTTTGAACACACCTGCTCATTCTTTTTTTTTTTTTTCTTTTTTTTTTTTTTTTTGCTACTTTTTACATATAAATACATCAAATATATGAAGCAAGACATATGGAATTATGTAGTAAAGAAGATAAGTTAAAAAAAACTCCTAAATATTTTTCGACAAAGCAAATGGAAGATTTTAAAATAAGTTATTAAATGAGTTATTGATCTTTTTTCTTTTACTACCTAATTCCATATATCTTATTTCATATATTTAATGTCTTTTATATTTATATTAAATGTATAAAGTAGAAAAAAGAGACCAAATGACAAGTCAGTTCTGTGGAGAGGCAACCCTGCTCCCAGTCAGAATACCTGTTTTTCTAGGTATTTTTGCGCAGTAAAACCACTTGTAACTGAATAATTATAAAGTAGATCTGTTTATTGTCATACATTCTAAGCAGAGCAATGACACATCCATAAAAACAAGAAGGTGACGAACCCCCAACCGAAAAGTTACAGCGTGCACCTTTAAAACAATAAGAAAACACACACAACTTTAGTTTAGCCCATACGAGTGTGTATATACTTGTCAGTGGATGTGAGAGGCCCTGTTTAAACCAGCCCTACACTCTCCCGTCTCCATCCATTCATTAAATTCCCTCTTATCCGGGTCACTGATCTGCTCCTGCTCTCTGGCTTTTGGCTGCTGTGTGATTGCTCTGACATACTGTCCACCGATACAGATAGTGAGAGCTCCTCTGTTTATCAGTGCAGCTTGTCCACATAATCTGATCAGAAAGCGATCCAAAAAACAAAAGTTTAAATAGAAAGGTTCAAGTAACTTACAAAAGACTACAACGATAAAGGATGGTAGAACAGAATCCAGAGAGAGAGGAGAGACGGAAAGGAACGGTTTTGCTTTTAGACGATAAGGTGGGTTCTGAAAATGTGGCTGCTTTAGGTGCAATGCTGCAAAAAGAAAAGGATTCAGTCTGGCATATTTGGTAATTACTGTGTCTCTGCAGGACTATTCTTAAGACAAGTTTTTCAAAAGTTCTTGTGGAGTCTTAGTCTTTTTTTAGTCTAAAAATTGAAGGCTCATAACTGTTGTGTTGTCATGGTATTAAAGACTCATGGAGTTGTCCTTAACTTGTGTTACAGTTTTTCACCTGAAGAAAAAATTTGTTCCTCCATTTTTATTTATTATTTCAAAAACAATTACACCTAAACAATGCACATTTCCACATTTTTAGTTACATCTTTATCCGTAATTTGTCATGATCTTTTTTCATAGGTAATAATTACACTTATCATTTCTTAAAGGTGCATTGTGTCACTTTTTTCAGGTGTTGGGTCGTCATGGTGATTTCATAGTGATGGTTATTGCTTTGCCTAGAGTGTTCGACAATATAGCAATGAGCTAAACTATTTAGCATTAAATTGCAGCCATTGCGTTTCTCAAATACCTACAAAACATCTCACTATAGGCGGGGCTCCCTCTCCGCAGATCTGACCTTCTCCTACTTCTGAGATAGACATGTTTAACTGTGGAACATTCCAGGGAAATCAATAACATCTCCATGGAGACAAGCAGGTGGCCGACCCTCCATTAGAAAAGTTCCGTAGCGCACCTTTATTCTTGTCTGTGGCTTGAAAGGCCACACCGGGTGATCAGACGCCTCTAACATCCCATAGCTGCATCAGTATTAAACATTTCTCTATTGTTATTGGTTGCTTACTTTGAAATCCGACATTTCATATAAATCACTTATTTTTTTCAAGCCAGCGATCAATACTGGATCAATGCATGCTCAGCTCCTGCGTGCTAATGACCACTGCGCGTTATAGAGAAACAAACAGGATAGACTGAGAAGTACAAGCTGAGAGTTTTAATTTCTTCCTCATTTTGATTTTGGTTAGGTGTCCTTGTGTCCACCATCCCCTTTATATTTGGCATCAGACGTTTCTTACCAAAGAGCTAATATGGCTGCTGTAATAAGAGGGAATAATGCAGCACTTAATTCAATTTGCTTTGTAAGATGGGATTAATAATAGGACGTCGAATGGAAATTTCCTCCCAAATCATTTTCATAAATCTCTGTAATGAAGTTCAGTCCCTTGTTGGCTCTAAATGTCACAGCTTGAACTCAGAAACATGGTACCTTTCCCTCAAACCAATTAATCTCTGATGAACCCTTCCCTTTTCCAATAACAAGCGCTCCATTAAAGTCACTCACATTTTTGACAACTTTTCTCCTGTGCCTCGGATATGCATTCTAAGTAATAATAGTCTCCCAAGTGAATTTCTTTATGCTGGTTGGCTCTTATGTCTATAGCACTCTGTTTAGGTGTCTACTTATGCGCTTACTATGCATGATTTTATTGCCTTGACTGAAAAGTTCTGCAGTAATCCACTTTTTATCCAATTTTATGTTTTTATTGCTTAAAAGATACCTTGAAAATGTGTATTCTTACTGTGAGTGGGCTCGCCTCTCCACAAAACTGACCTGCAACTGGGCCTGGTAAAGCTGTTTATGAATTCACTTAATTTACATTTACATTTCTAACATAACAAAAGGGGAGTGCTGCGTTAGACTTATTATTAGTATTAGACCAAATTACATTAATTAGACCATATTACATTAATTATATTCTGAGGTGGAGTAGATAGAGCTGTCAAATTGTTAGCTTATTTATCTAAACTTTTATTTGTCATATGCATAAAGTACAATACCATAAGCACTGAAAAGTTTAAATGTTTATCCTGTCACACTCTCGGCTACAGTTAGTTGAAATACTACATAAGTAAACACAATAAATGTTTTTAGAAAAAGGAGGCCAGGAGTGCTCACTGGATCTGGAGTTGAGCTGGTGATTTCTCTGTTAGGTTTTGTTTTCTGTTTTATTATTTTTTACCATTGCATATGCAGCTATGTCACATGATGTAAATCTCATGACTCACTACTCATTTGAAGAGCTGCCTGTTTGCCTGTTCTGTATTTGCCCTGAAGAAGACTCTTGTAACAAATCCAGATAGGTAACCTGAGACTAGTGTCGGGCAGTATCCAAATTTTTATACCGTTCGCAGCATTTTACTGGGGTATACGGCATTATCCTGACTAATTATTATTATTTTATTATTAGCATTCCGAAACAGAAAAGCAGCATTATATTTGAAGATGAGGCACAAGCTCTGATCAAACCAAACTTTGCCATCGTATTTGATCGCATCAGCATCAGTGCACAATCTGTTTTTTCAGTGCTTATACTGTATGCAAATTAGCCATGCGGTTTTGTTTTGTTTAAACGTAAATAAATGTGCAAAGCTGCATTAAACACATTATTACTCAAAGTATATAATGAGCAGAGTACTGGAAATGTAGAGCGGTGGTTGAGAGGACTGTTTGAAGACGAGAGAGCGGAGGGGAGAAAGTCCGTGCTGTGGTTTTAGGTCTTATGCAGATATTTTTAAATGACGGTAATGAAACTGATATTGTTGCTACTTTTTGATACAGCGGGATACCGTATTACCGTATTACCGCCCAACCCTACCCTAGACATGTTTTGGATATCTCTCTTTTCACAATAAACATTTTGTTTTATTTAACACTATCAACTGAAAAATAAATGCCATCACACAAAGGCCTAAACCTAATCCTAAACCTAAGCCCTTTAACCTATACAGGTTTTGATCTTTGCAATTTTTGTTTTCCTCAGTAGATTTTTTTTATACCATATTACCAACTGCAGCTCCAATTAGTGTTTTTTTTTTTTTTTGCTCAGTATATTTTATTAAGCATTTTTCAATATTTTATACAGTCATCACTTGAATTGAACAACCACACCCAACAAAAAAGCTGAGTATATACTAGCAAAAGACCAATATACAATTATACTACAAATAATCTAGTAAATGAATAGTAACCTAGTAATAGTATAGTAAAAAAAAAATCTTTGAATTACTTAAAAACTTAAGTCATCTGCTGAAATGAAAGTTTGGTCCTTAAAGGTCCTTAAAGTTTGAAGTAAGGGGCTCCAATGCTGCTCCAACTTTTGTTATGTATTATAAACTTTATCTGTTTTATTTGTTTTTATCCATATTATACGACTTGGT